>JBBBDQ010000143.1:480000-1680000 GCA_037127315.1 Ascarosepion bandense | reverse complement strand
TTTCTCAGTTGTCATTATTTTCTGCAGTAGACTGGTTGCTAACCAAGGCTATAGAACCCAATCTTGCCTGCTATTCAACCCTAGCTGTAGGGAGGAGAGATTAACACCTTTCCCAAGAGTATTTGTGCACAATTGAATAAAAGAAATTCAACTGGAATTTGAACTCAGCTTTCCAATTTCCCATTTGGTATATATATATATATATATATTTTAATCATATCACCCCGAGCAAGGCAGAAATGCCACTGATGTGCAGGGGGCTACGTAAGAGTGACAAGATTGGAAAAGAGAAAACCGGAAACCACATCCTAAGCAGGGAACAAGGGATGAGCCTCTTCACCTGTTCAATAGACATGGGTGGAGTGTGAACCAGGCGTATATGTAAATAATGTAACTTCTCATCCCAGAAATCCAAACAGAAATAGAAATTTCAGTTGATAATAATCACATCTTTTACAGAGTATTCTGTTTTTACAGTTACAGCTGTTAATTTCCACAACGCTATATAAAAAAATCAATAATAAAACTCAGTGTTTTGACAAGCACCCAATTGGGCTAAAAAATTAATCACACTTTTTCATATGTAATAAAATATTCTTCTATTAAAATATTATCTCAAGTAATTTGGTATATCAGAATAAAATATCTTTGTTTCCAAAGAAGAATATTTTTATGATTCTCTACTGAAAATCTGCCACATTGTTTCTACTGAACTTTAGATATATATTCTTCAAATGGATATAGACTGAATTATTTCAGATTTTACCTTGTTCTGAAATCAGAATTGTATTTTTGTTATTGAATGTGTGATATGATAAGAAGTATATAGATTCCATATTTTCAATATAGTTAACTATCCACCAAGCCCAACCAATACACACAAAATTGGGTTAATGTTAAAATGTTCAAAATAGTAAATTAAACATTAAATATTATGATATTGAATCCAGTACAAAGCTACTGTAAATATTAGCATACAAAACAGAATAATATAATGATTTTTATCTGAAATATTTACACTTGAAAATGAAAGCTAAAAGTGATTTTTTTTTGCCTTTGTTGGGAATCTTCCTAATAAATGCACCATATTTAATAACATCTGGTTTTCCCTGGGCTGAAAATAAGTTAATGCAAGGAAGTGCATTCATTCATAAACGTATTGGGTCTAAGTGATATTTTAATTAAGATAACAGCCTACTTTTATTTAAAAAATAGAAAAATAGATGTTAAATTTTATTTGAGCATCTAAAGGAATCTACACATATATAGATAGTAGAATTTTATATATATTTTTTGAATTTGAAAAATACATCATTTAGATGCAGTTAGGACACATTATCAGTGATGTTACCCTGGTTCATTGACGGTTTCGGTCCTTTAAAAACATCATACCTTCTCCCCAGGTTGACCCAGCCAAGGTTGATCAGGCCCTGGCCTGTGTCTTAATCTCTATTTGCTATGTTATTGGAATGCAAGATGTTTTGGTTGCACAGGAGAAGAGGAAAAATTTCTTGAATAAGGTCGTCTACAAATAAATGAATGTCCAGTGATGATAATGTGTACATGGTTCCAGTAAATATCCAGAAATATATAAATTAAAATAAATTGATTTTCGTGATATTAATATATATATGTGTGTGTGTGTGTGTGTGTGTGTGTGTGTGTGTGTGTGTGTGTGTGCATAGTCATCCGCAGACAGATCTGTTTCACTGTATTACAGTCATCAGTATGGTTAGACATTCGATTGCGTCTTGCCATGATTGAAACTTGACCGAATTGACATCAGCCGGTGATTCTACCTCTGAGCTATGGGTGCTCGGTGGAGGAAGGTGGACTTAAATATATATATAAATTTTCTTTGGACCAATAAAAACTTTGACTTCACAGAGATTGGCCAGCGAGCTGATTAAAAAAATGAAAACAAATTTCTGAGCCTGTGTGAAATTTTCTTTGAACCAATGAAAACCTTGTCTTCACAAAAATTAGTCATTGACCCTAGAAAAAAGAAAGAAAAGAAAATAGGAAGCCTATGCAAAAATCCTTTTTGATATAAAATAAGAAAAAAATGAAATTAACAAGAGAAGAGTGTTTAGTCATGTGAAAAGTTTCAATCCTGTTCATATGTCAAGCATTCAGATTTTGCCAGTATCAAATTACTCACCAATTATATTATTAGCATTAACCAAGCACTTGACACTTCAAAGAACTTTATTTCAACAATCCAAGAAAGCCAAGTATTTCAAACTATCTCTCTTCATTTACTTTTGTATGTATGCAACTGTATAAGCCTTATGTGAACAACAAACTCTCTTAACTTTGTTTTAAACATTTTTGAATATTATTTTGTGTCAGATCATTTAGTCTGTTGTATGAACATTTCCTCTTCATGATAATTTGTTGAAACTACCAACATATTTTCCTGAAACAAACTACTGAGACAGTTTCAAGTGTGTAAATTCATAAATAAATTTCTTATCTTATATTTTAAAAATTACCCATGTGTTTCTTATCATTTTCAGCCTCTATTAACCTTTTTGCTCTGGGTAAATCAATTGTTCATTTTAACCCTGAAGTCCTGTGCCACAATATACAATGTAGAAATTATCCAAGTGAATGTTCATTCCAAGTGCTTTTGGATAATCTATTAGTCATTTTCAAGGATTTTGATTGTGCTATTGAAAATGGTGTATACGTTGCTGATAAGTAGGCATGTTTTTCATTCCTGAACACAACCAGTGTATTATGGCTGTATTTGTAGTTGCTTTGGTAATATCTAACAGATTATCCAAAAAATGCTTGGAACAAATAATTATTTGAACAATCTCTCTATGCATTCCCTCAAAGAAAGAAATCTCTTGTTTAGGCACAAAAAAAGCTTAATAGAATTACATTGCCACTCATTAAAGTGAAATGTGTATGTGTGTGTGTGTGTGACTGTAATTGTTGGCAATGCTTGTAGTGAGTTTGTTTCTGACAACACAGATACTATTAAGATCCATAAATAGATCAGGTTTCAAAATCTGAGTTTTATAATAATTGTATCATTTTTTTTCTTTGAGATTGAAATTGCAAAACTTCTTATATCAGGTAAAATTCTCATCTCTGTTGAGACAATCTTCCTCCATAAGTAATCATCAGGCCAATGTACCATGACAGGGTGGAGATTAGGCTGATGTCATAGATATTCATAGTTTGTATAAGAATGTAAGTTATACACCAAATTTTCTTCTTTTACATTTTCTTATATGTCTGTTTTGGAAAAGAAAGAAATTATGGCAAAGTTTAACAATTGTGCCAAAAAGAACACTGTCTGCCAAAAGGGTAGTTCTTCTCTTCACACTGTGATTACTGTATATTTCCTCAGTAATTTTTATTGTTTTAAAAAGGGTAAATCCATACAATTTTTGGACATTTCTTTCATTTGCTCTTGCCAAATAAATACGCTAATATATGTTGAGAGCATCTGGATTTATTAGACAAGTATTTTACTTCTTTAACTTGTTTTGTGTTTATTTAAAGTTTTATGTTCCATAGTATAGAGATAATATGGTAAATAATAAATATTGCATTGTATAATAAAAATTAAAATTATTCTTGTAAATAATCTAATAAACAGTGTTTAACAATTTCATTGTTAATTCTTAAGAAAAATAATATATTACATGGACAAATGCACACATTTCTTACTCAAAATATTGCAGCTAAAACTAAAGTTTGAATCATTTTTAGCTGCAATAATTTAAGTAAGAAAATTCTTATTTTTTACTTCACAAGAATATCTTGTCCTTTACTTTTCCAGGTTTAATAACTTGTTCTCTTCTTTTTCAGGTTTAATATAATCTTAAGAATATTACTTTTTGTGTGCGCATTTTTCTATGCAATCTATGATTTTTCACATAAACAAATCTTGTCATTTCAATTTGACTGTAGCATTTTTCTGTATTTGTCAAACTTCTTGAAGAATAGGTAACTGCTTTCACTGTACCATCTTTGAATTTATGGCATATTACCATTCCAATGCCATATTAGCTTGCATTTAATGCTATTATTATTATTTGTCTCTTGGAAATGGAAGCTACAGCACTACACAAATTTTTGAGTGTTTATTGAATGATGTCACATGCAAATTCACCATGAAAATATCACCTGCAGAGCTCATGTTTGCTAGGAAACTAATTTTTCAACTAATTACTACTAGCAGTATAGCCTGGCATTGCTCGGGTGTAATGAAAGCTTTAAAATTAATCCATGGTCCTGGAGCTCAGACTCAGCCTAAAGAATATTTGTGTGAAGTTTAGTGAGAATCGGATAAAAATTGTGGATTAGTATAAAGGACATACTGACAGATAAACAGACACACACACAAACATCTTGCCTTTTATATATATATATATTATCGATTTTTTGCACTATTGTAAGAACTGCAACCTTGAAACTTCTGAATGCCATTTCTTATGTCTTTGTCTATGAGTGTATCAAATTTGATTAAAATCAGACCACTCCTTCTATAACCCGATTTTTTTGATTATCAATTTTCGATATTTATTGGGGGTACCTCGACACAAAACCTAGCTAAGAACACTCACAGACACTCATAGTACAACTGTGTAAATTTTCAAGAAAATCGGTTCAGCCGTTTCGGAGTTTATAGGTAATGGATACACACACAGACACACACACACACATGCACACAGACAAAGTTTCATTTATAAATAAGTTTAGATAGATTTGGTAATAAAAAGAACATTTCAAAATTTAAAACTGACAGCTCATTTAAGATGAGTGATAAAACTTTCTTTAAAAACTTTAAAGTCCAAGAGGAAGATTGGCAGAAAGGAAAATTAGTTCAATGCAATGTATGATGTTCATTGTCAAAGATGAACGATTCTGACTTTAAAGACATTTAAATCAATTGAAGTCTAGATATGCACAGAATAAGCAATCAGTAAAATTTCATTTACTGATGGACATACTTTACGATACTTTTGAAGTACCTATTCCTAATATAAATACTACAATACAAAGCAAGGGTAAGTGAAAGTGTAATCCAACTGAAATATTAGAATTAAACCCATGTTGAAAAAGTATTAACTAAAGAAAGTGAATATCTAAAAAGGAGGTTTTTGTGGCGATGTATACAACCCTTCAGAGTGTGATGTGGACTTGTCCAAATAATATAATACTGAATCAGTAGACAGTTATGAGACAGCTACAAAACTGCTAGCTATAAGTGAACTTCATATACTACTACAGATTTCAGCAAGTTCATGTCAACTTCAAATGACATTATATTTCTTGATTGTGTTATCTTCATTCAACACAACAAAGACAAAGCATTTTCTTAATTATCTCATCAACCACAAGATTAGACTGTTTCTTTCTAAAGTAATTATTAGCGATACTGAACATACAGATAAAAACAATAACATTAAAATCTTTTACAAAAGCCAAATACATTTAAACCATAAGCAAGATGATTTTTCTCTTAGAAATATCATAAAGAAATACACAATTCCAGTCGACCTGAACAAGAAAATTAAATTAATTAAATATTATAAAAAATTTAAAACAGCTCACCTTATCATCAAAAATAAGAACACCCAGAAAATCAAAAATTATAAAGAAGCAACATTATTTATGAGTTCAAATGCCCTTAAAGAAAATGTGTTCCTGATCAAACCAAACTCATAAATAACTACATTGGTCTTAGTATGACATGTTAATCTAAATTTATATTGTTATTCTGTGACATGTATAATTAAGCCCACTATATTCTTGAGTCTACTCACTTCTTTTACTAATTTGTTATTGAATGAGAAATAACTGATAAAATAGGAACTATTTAATTTAACAATCAGCAACCATATAATATTTTATGGTATCATAAATAAAATGTTCTTTTGGACTTCTGTTAATGTTAGTATCCATTTGAAATCTCATATTGTTTTGCTGCAGTTTTAACATGTGTTGCACTCACTTCATTGGTCCTGTCAATGTTATTACAATGTATACTTTTTCTGAGTGACAAGTTCACATAATACAATAACTTATATAGTTGGTTATATTATCAGATGTCAATCTATAGGTAATAACCAGCATAGTCAACCCTTTCTTTTTTTTTCTATCCCTCTCTCTTGACTGCCTGTCTCTCACAATCTCTAACTTGACTCCTCACGTCACTCTATTGATTTATTTTTTATTGAACCCAAGTGGGATGATGCAACATGTGATATCCTTCATTCATAGGCCTATTGTATACACTCATCAAAAGGAATTATTACTTACACAGTTTTGAATTAACTGACCAAATGACAAGATACTGGTCAGTTGAAAATTTGATATTTGGAAATACAAGATTATCAAATTTAGATTTGTCAGTCATATTTGTTTGCATTTGTTGATTGAGAGATAGATCTTATCATTTTACTGTTAAAATTACTAAATGTAACTGTAAGTCCTATTCAAATGATTTCTGGAACTTTATTCCAGCTTCTTGCTTTCCTGTCATCTACAAAAATTTAAAATTTAAATGCAACATCAGTCATTGAATCCTATTCTAATTATTGTCCTTTCTCAGTTATCTTCACTCTATTTACATTATTCAGACTATTGACCTCATCTTTGTTACCATTTTTCTTCAGGTGCTAGGAATTTCAAACCAAACCCTTTATTACAATCACTGGGATATCATTCTCATTTCTTGCATGAAGCCTCTTTTGGTAATGATGAGTTATCTCCCTCTGACCTTCTAAGTTACTTGTTGTAGCCTGGTATTGAACTCACAACTCTTTGGGTCAAGTCACTGGAACTAACCAACGTTTATATCCACTGGGTCATGTGTCATTAAGGGCAAGAACAACTGAATTTCTAGGACTTTTAAACCTAATGTTCAGTAACATTTTTTACCAGAGTTCATATTGCAATTTTTTGATGTTAATGGTTTTCTCTAGTATTTTTTTTTATCAGAGATTGGAATTTTGTCACTAATGATTTTCTCTGGCACTCTGTATTACTGGTTCCCATATTGTATTCATCTCTATGCTTGGCCAACTCACGAGATTTTTGTAGCCTAGCATCTATTATTTCAACTTCATCCCATTGGGGGCAGTGATCCCTTTTCTCCCTCCATATCTGGTCAGCTACACCTGATTTTTCTATTTCCCCTCGTGTTATAGTCTTGCGATGTTCTTGTAACCTTAGCTTAAGGGATCGGCCTGTTTCTCCTTTATATTTCTTTCCACAGCTACATTGAATGGCTACACACTGTCCTTAGTCATGTACTCCTCTGTTGGGGTCTTAATCAGGAGAGGTACCTATGAAGTGTAGAACCACTTCTGAAGATTTTCCTGATGTTATATGGACCACATATCCTTTGTATTTTCTCCGATAACCCCTTTACATAGGGTAGACAGACCAAGGCTATTTTCTGAGAGTTGAAAATGTACACAAAAATGAACAAAATATTGATGACTTAAAATAATACAGTCACAACAGCTATACATTATCTTCTGTCTTCTTAATTCTTTTTTATTGTTCTCTCTCCTAAATAATATTTTTTCATATTTTCTTACACACTTTGCATCTTAGTGAATTTATTGCCTTGCTTGGGGTGAAATGATTAAAAAAAGAAAAAAAAACTTGCTAAATGATGTTTTTGAAATTACTTGATTCTTGATCAAATTTAACTTTGATTGGCAACTTTAAAGAATTTGTTTACTGCTTTTCAATAACTCTTGTTATCTTTAAAAAGATCTTCTAAAATCTGATTGTATCTCAATGTAGAAACACTAAAAGAACATTAGCAAATCATGTGGCTATGTTTTATATCTTCTTACACTTCTAGATAAAATTCTTATGCCTTTAAATACACAACTGTTGGTTTAATTAGTCTAGGAAATGAATTGCTTTTAACAGTAAACTTATTGATTTTCTTTTCTTTTTGTCAATGGTCATTCCGTATCAAAAAGTTTTGCTTGATATTTTCCCATTTGAAAATTCTCTGACTCAAAGATTCTTAGATATTTTATTTATAATGATCCTGAAGAATAACTAATAGTGATAACAAAATGTGAAACTTAACAGCTTTGTAATTGCAAGAAAAGAAGACACAAATAAAATGTTAGTTGTGAGAATATTTCTGATAAAAGTAAAGCATGCTTGTGTTTATATGTTTAGCAACTGAATAAACAAAATAACCCAGGCTGTGTTATTAAGCAATTGAACAAAAATACACAAGTCATTTTACTCTAGTGATGTTTTTGTGAAAAAAAGCTTTTGTTAAAAATTTGCCTTTTAGTAATGAGCTTCATCTAACTTGCATCAGCTCTATATTCAGATTACTGCACTACATTTACTGTAAGATTATCTGGATTTCTCTTTGCATAATTAATTAAAACAAATTATATTTAATGAATCTTGTGCTTCCAAAATGCTTTTCTTTTAAAATTTTGATGGCAGTAATGAATTAATTTTTTTGTCATTCTTAGCAGGCTTACAGCCATATCCTATTGAAATACTGTATGATCACTGAAGTTAAGCAACATCAAGCCTGGTCAATACTTAGTTAGGTGACCACCTGGAAATATGAGGTGCTCTAAGCTTGGATGTGCAGGTGGTGTAATAAATATTGGCTCAGAATTTTGAAGTGGAGATCAATACCAGTTCAGTTCATTATATTCACTTACACAAATACCCTTGGAAAAGGTATTACTTCATATCTTCTCCTCTGTTTGTGACTTAATTGGTAAGACTTGTATCACTTAAAAATTATTATCTAAAAATATAACAAAATTGCTTACAAAATGTTTGGATTTCTGCATTAAATAACCCAGAGAGGTGTTAATATGCCACTAAACAAAAACAAACCAACCAACAATTCTGACCCACCAGTTTCATCCCAAGACATGAAGAAGATAATTCAATTGTCATAATGTTGTGCATTTTGGTTTCAAGAAACAATTAAGTAAATTTCTAAAATAGTAGCAGCTGTTTCAAATTTCATTCAATCTTACTAAGTTTTAAATTTTAAGACCTAGAAATAATAAGCAGTAATACCATTGGAATATCTTCAGCATTAATAAAACTCTTATACTTGAAGGCATCACAAAGTTGACTCAGGTTTGTTATAATCATCATAACATCTTTAAGTGTTCTGATATCTTATTTTCAATCAAAATTTTCCAACAAACTTCTATGTGCCATGTTCTTTCAGGTGTTGACAATCATGCCTCTCCAAAATTTCCTGTAGATCTTCATAAATTTTATCTTTTTGTTATCTCACCTAAACCCTACTCTGTCATTCATTTATCCAAGCTCTCTCAGTAGGTTATGCATTGTTTTCCTCTGTACCTCATGACTTCACACTATTTTCCAAGCCCTCTTTCATCATTATGGCTTCTGAAAATTTCCACTGTCTCTTCCTGATCTTATGTATAAGTGTACTTTTTGTTTCAGTTTTCTCTAAAACTTCATTGTTTCTCACATTTTTGGTCTACAGTATTCTCATCATCCTTCTATAGAACTACATTTCTGTTGCTCCGAATCTCTTCTTCATCTGGGATAGGATTATCTAGCATTCACTGCCATATAAAAGGATTGATATTATGCAACAGCTCAGTATTCTTGTCTTTGTTTCTAACAAAGTTTTTCTGTTTCTTAATACTCTGTTTAGCTTTTTGAATGCATTTTTGGTCTTCTAAATGTCTTCAGATCTCAGTGTTGCACTTTCTGTCCTCTCTTAAAACATATCCCAGATATTTAAATTTCTACACTTGTTTGATTTTCGTATCTCTGATTTTCAGTTCGCACTTTGGTCTCATCCTTTTGCTAACAATCATGAATTCTGACTTCTTGCAATTGATGCTCAGTCCTTTCTTCTTGCTTTCCTTTACTACCTTCTGTAAGAATTCTTGTAGTTTCTTTCAGCATCTACTATAATCACTGTGTCATTTGCATATCTTATGTTGTTAAGATTGTGGCCACCTATAATGAACCTTGGTAAGAATTCTCTCATAACCACTTCACTGTATAGGTTGAATGAGTCAGGTGAGACAATAGATCTTTGTCTAACATTCCTTTCTATTTTTGTATATTTACTAAATTCATTTTCTCTGTATGCATTTTTCTGCCACTTTAGGTTCTGGATTATTCTAATATCTTTCCCAAATAAGTCAAGGTTACATATCAGTTCTAAATATAGTTTCACCTTATTTTTTAGAACAAGGTTTTAAGTTGATAGAGTACATTTTTGTAAATTAATTTAAAACTAAATTGTGTTATTTAGTAAATAAACCTTAACTACAACAACAAGAAAAATAGACTTCTTGACATTTTCCATAAAAAATATATTATGTATAACAGCTTGATTTTTTAAAAAATTTGTCATTATCTCTGATCTCTTAAATTTTATGCAGATATTGTGAAATGTATAAATAAATCTTAAATACACTTACAAGTTTAAGAAAATGTCTTACTTTGTTTTTTTTTGCATTCATTCATGCTTCTTTTGTTAATTATATAATAAAAATCAACACAAACTTTGAGATGAGTAAGTTTTTAAATGTAACTTTTATTGTAAAAAGAAAGCAGTAAATATATGCTAATTCAGTGCATTTTGTTCAGTAATTTTCACAGGTCAGTCATGATGTTCAACCAGCAGACTGACCTAGAAGTATATATTGTTTAAAATAAAAATATTTTGCCTCATATTTTGAAATTTCTAAATATTCCAGGGTTTTCACTACTCACATCTTATTGTTGATGTTGGCTTGAGATGAATACTTCTACATTAATACAGAATATCATCAGAAATTTATATCTATTCTATAAAATCAATATTTGTGAATATATATATATATATATATATATATATATATATATATATATATATATATCCTAAAGGAAACAAAAAACACCCAAAATAAAGTGAAAATCCTTAAAGAAGCTAAAACATGTAAGTCCTTAAATGAACCATGTTCATTATGCTTATATGAAAAACTATTTATCATTAGATCCCTTAAAAATAAAAATTTATTAAATAAACGTAACAAAATTAATGTCATATGTAGACATTGTAAATTATTCACATTAGAAAATGGATAAAGCCTAAATTAAATAACATGCTCACTGACGAATTAGGTAAAAATAAAAATAAAAATAATAATAAAGCCAAAGATAGAATAAGTTAGTTGTTCTTTTTTTAATAATTCCCCCCTTTGTATCAGGATAATAAACTTTACAGCAAATTGATAGATGGAGCGAAAAAATAGCAGTTCCAGGTTTCCTTTTGGAAAAACTCATTTCTTTAACAAATAGAATAAAGAGAATGGGATTGGTACTACCAAGAAGAGATATCATATCAAATATAATAAAACTGAAGGGTAAATGATAAGATCAGATAAATGCGAAGGAAAGCAGACAAGAGAGGAATAGGGTCAAGGAAAAAGAAAAAAAGAGGAGGAAAAAAAGTTGGTCAGCACAGAAATTCCTGGTGGTCAAACCCCTAAGTGAATCTCCATTCTGATTAGCCAAACACACACACACAAAATAAATCATATTCACAGTAAGCCGAAAGTATTTGTCATTTAAATATAAATCGTCTGCACAACCACACCAGCATTGCCTGATGATGAGAATTAATCTCATTATATTTATATATATATATAGTTATCTGCTTACAGTCCTGTTTCACTGTATCACAGCTCATCAGCACAGCTAGACATCCGATTGCTTCCAGCTGGGATTGAAACTCGACCAATTTGACATCAGTGGAAGATTCTACCTTTAAGCTTTTGCTGCATGATGGAGGAAAGCAGATTTTAGCATGTTATATACACAATGTAAACAAATGCCAGTAGCCAAAAGTGTTCAATTCATTGCTAAAGCTATATATATTAAGACCTTGAATAAGTTCTTCCTGTTTTCCGATGGATGGTGTTCCCAGAACAGCATGCATATAGTTTCAGATAACACATCTATAAGGAAGTACTATAAGCAAGCTTGATATTCAGTGCATATCATTTTGCTGAAATATAAACAGTTTTGTTTTTCATAGCATTAAACATGTCGGATTTTGTGCCAAACAAAGTGTATTTACAGGGAATTTTACTGCACTACTTATAAAAGTTTGCTACTGAAGCATACAGAATTCTTCTTGAGACTTTTAGTGACCATGTTCTGTTAGAAACAACATGCAGAGATTGGTTTAGATGCTTAAAAAATAATGATTTTGATATTGAAGATAAAAAATGCTCTGATGCACCAAAAAAGTTTGAAGATGAAGAACTGGAAACATTATTTCATGAAAACTCATATTAGGTGCAAGCTGAACTTGAAGAAACATTAAGAGTTGATTACACAATAGTTTTGAAATGTTTGAAAGCATTATGAATGATTCAAAAGTAAGGACATTGTGCTGTACAAGTAGAAGCTGCGAGATGTTGAACAGTGTCTTCGTCAACAGAAAAGGAAAGGTCTTTTGCATTGTATTGTGACTGGTGATGAAAAGTGGATACACTATAACTCTAAGTATAGAAAGCTTCTGCACTGTATTCAGTGGGATCAGCTGGATGTAATTTATTATAAGCTGCTCAAACCAACCAAAACCATCTTGGGAGATCACTATCAACTACAGTTCATGCATTTGAGCTGAGCATTGAAGAAAAAAACATTCGCTATATGAGCAGAGACACAATAAAGTGATCTTGCAACATGACATCACTAGGCCACTTGTTGCAAAACAGGTGAAAACCTATTGTAAATGCTTAAATTATCACTTGTTCTGCTCGGTGGCACATGGCCTGGCTGAACAGAACTTTCATTCGTATGAAGATGCAAAAAATGGGTTGACTTGTGGTTAACCTCAAGAAACGTCATTTTTTCCAACATGGAAATCAAATGCTTACAGAATGATGGGAAAAGTAGCGGCTAGCGATGGACAATACTTTCAGTGACATGTTTATTAGTAATTTTTGTAAATAAAACATTACTTTTCATGAAAAATCAGCAAGAACTTATTCAAGGTCTTAATATATATATATATATATATATATATATATATATATATATATATATATATAATTTATTTGTTTTAACATTATCTTTAATTAATACTTATTTTTTGAGTAGATACCCTGTTTTTAATTGAATACTATATATATATAATTCTACCAGTGTGAATGTTTATAAGAAATTTTTGTTAGGAAAATGTGTGTCATTTGGCAGGATTAGAACCTGTGACTCCTAACAACTTAGGGGAAGCCATCAATTGATCTGAATGATCTTAACCACTTTATAACAAATAATTTTACAGTATAAACAAAGCCAAATCGACCCTTATAAACACATAATTTTCTGATTTCTCATAAATAATCATCTCTTCTCTGTTTAAATGATATATATACTAAAAAGAACTAGACATGTATAAGTACACCCATCTTGCAAGCTAGCAGCTAGAATTTAAATATAGATTTTAAAAATATTAAAAACTCTTAAACTGTGCAGGATTTCTCATAGATACACTTGGATTCATCTGGTATAAATGCTTACTTAGCTAAGTCAGCATAATTTATTCAAAATTGAGCAGATAAATACATATAAAGAACTAAAAGAATCTTGCATGTAAGTTTTGTCTGAATTATTTTAAACAGAAATTATAGAATTATAGAATTAAATTTGCTTTATTGCTAGTTATTAAAAGTGAAAAAAATAGATAAATTTAAATTTTTATGATTTTCTGACTTGCTGAAATGAATAACAGATGTTGTTTTTGAAAAATTTAAAGAAACAAATATTTTTCATAAGGCTATTTTATTAAAATATCAAAAATTTAAAAATGTTAAATTTATTTTTTCTTGTTTTAAATTAGTTTAATGCATCAATATTATTTGAAAAAAGAAATAAATATTGATGCCCAAAGTGATAAATACAAACTTTCAAGAATAAAAACTTAGAAAGCCTACTTATTTATTTGTATGTTGCTTGCCTTCAAAGGTTTGAATCAGGGCAGGATTTAGTTCATGTTATATATTTGTTTGACAGAACCAACATTGGCATTTATATAGGCAAGCTTGAACAACATACTGCCAAGACACTTAATTATAAAAATACAGTGTAACTCGGATATAAGAGAGTTGTCGGGACCGGATAAGAGTTCTCTGATATCTGGGTTTGCTCTCTTTTATATACATTACCACAGGCTCTAATTTGGGACCAGATAAAATCTCTCTTATATCCGAGTTTCTCTTATATCAGGGTTATACTGTATAAAAGTAGCACCAATTCCAAGCATCACAATAAGATGAAAAATAGCTGGGATATGAACTGATCAGATAATTTTCCAATATTTGTATTATGTGGACTATTCAGCTTATTCAAAAAGTATATTTATTAAATTCTTTGTAGGGATTCAAAGAACAGTTACCTTCATTATGGGTAAAATGAATTCATGAAGGTCATATGACAGCTGGTGAGTGATGTTAGTTCCTAGCGTGACAATTGCTATCTAAACAGCAGAGAGCAAGACATGACTGTCCACAGTAGTTAAGAGAACAAAGGAAACCACATGGTCTTACCAGATAAATAGAGGATACCACAATATTACAAGTAAGATTCTCAATTTTTACCCATTTCAAACTGTTGTATTCATATGTTATTACATGGAAAAATGCGCACATGAAAAGTAATATTCTTAAGATTATATTAAACCTTGAAAAGAAAAGGACAAGATATTCTAGTGAAGTAAAAATTAGGAAATTTCTTACTTAAAATATTGCATTCAAATTTTATTTTTAGCTGCAATATTTTAAGTAAGAAATTTCTTATTTTTTTACTTCACTAGAATATCTTGTTCTTTACTTTTCCAGGTTTAATAACTTGTCCTGTTCTTTTTCAGGTTTAATATAATCTTAAGAATATTACTTTTCATGAGTGCATTTTTCCATGTAATTCCATGTTTTTCCAGGCATTGCTATTAATCCAATATAAATTTAATGCAAAAAAACACATTCAAAAATATTAAAAAGAAAATAATTTATATGCAATTGATTAAAAAAAAACAATAAAAAATTGATTATTTATAATTAATTCTGATAATATAAGTGACAAGCAAAGTTTGATTGACAAAATTGATAAAAAGGTATCATCAGAATTTAAATGTTGAAAATTGTATGCAAAAAATTAAACAGAAAATGTTCTAAAGAATAAGATTTACGTATTATTATAAGCTTTAGTCACTCAGTCACTCATTTATGTCATGTAGTTAGTCTCTCATTTTGGACTTCATATATTTAGATGTAACTTTTTCTACTGAACCAAAATACCAAATTTTTCCAAAATGTAGCTAAGTAGGTGCCCTATCTAACTCTGTTTGAAATTTGGTTGAGAACTGCATTAGTGGTGAAACTTGAAAGCTGCCTAGATTCACTCAATGTCAGACTTAAGAATATATGATAATTTCTCTGCTTGGAACAAATTAGTGATAAACATGTATAGAGCAGTATATAAAATTTCTTTGAGAATAATCCAAGTTTGTCATTCTTTTCTGCCAGCTATTCTGTTCCACCGACAGGGTGCGATGGATGAATTGTCGTCTAAATTACGCAAAAATGAAAATAACACTGGCATCTCATTTTAACAGATATATTTACCAAAATTACACAAAAATATCTTTTGGAAATACTAAAGAGTAAATTTAGTCAATAAAATTACTATTGGCTTCAACAACTTTGAAATCTTCTGCAACTCTTCTGGACGGTTTTCCTTATTTAAGTTGATGAATGCTGCCATAATCTTTGTTTTCAATTCATCTTTGGTTTTACAAGGATTTTTGTTGGTCTCTTGCTCAACTGCACCCTGCACATAATAACCAAGAGATTTGCAATCTGGGGAGTTAGGTGCCCAGATGTAAGAAGTAATGTGGTTGCAGAAATTGTCTGACAACTATGACTAGGTCCTCCTACTTGTGTGGCATGGTGCAGAGTTCTGTTGCTACACATAAGATCTTCCAGCAGCCACCCTCTTGATTCAGAGTAGCACTACATCTTTAGGGCACTTGATGTAGGCCTTCATGTGGAGTCTGAGGCCCTGTGGGAAGATGAATGGAGGCATAACATTGCCATTACTAGTGATCACTCCAATCAACTTCCTAATCACCATTAGACTCATCTAACTCTTTCTGAATCCTCTGCACTATCCTCTGATTCACACCTAAATGCTCTAAAATGTTTCTCTTGGATCTTCTGGGGCAAATTTCAAGCAGTACAGTATGCTGTTTCCAAATTTCTGGCAGAGTGAATTGTGTCATAGTGCTCTTTTTCTCACAAATGTTGCCCAACTGATCCTACTACACAGTGCCATTAACAAAATCAAAAATAAAGTGCATTGGTGAAATTAAAAATATAAAATTGCAGCACTTTACTCATTGTATCTTGTATGTATTAAGCTGTTACTATATCATAGATGTGATAATTCTTATAATGGAGAAATTCAAACAAAATATTCTCTCTTTCCTAGTTCCCAAATTGTCATGAAATAATGTTTAAAAAATTAAAAGAAACTCAAATATTTTGATTGTATATAAAAGCTTGCTTTTCAGTTTGTTGGAAATCCTCCTCTGCCATTCCTGTGGGGAATCTTTTGACCACTTGAGTTATTGCCTTATTAGTATCTTACTTCTTTTTGGTAAAGTACTAGAGAATGTGCATTGAGGTGCAGTGGATATCAACTTGGAATGACAAATAGAGTTGCTGAGTTCAAATTCCAGTTGAATTCCTTGCATTCACTTACACACAAATACCCTTGGGAAAGGTATTAATCCATCTCTTCCCTCCAGTTATGTGTTAAATAACAGGACAAATTGGGTTCTATAGCCTTGGCTGGCAACCAGCCTACCACAGAAAGCAATGGCAACCTACTGCGGGATAATCTTCTGCCCAGTTAGTCATGTCTTGAAAGAGACATGATTGCTCAAAGTGTGTATCACGTTGTAAGAATCTTATAGAACAACCACCCAGTAATCAACTAGAATAGAAGTTGAGTCTAACTGACAAAAAAAATCACCAGGGCAAATTGGTAGGTGGTTTAAATAATAACCTCAGAGATTCTATTCTGTTACAGGCAAGTCTATTCTGTAAGCAGTGATTGGCTGATAATTTCAATGTGTACATTGAGCTCCATAAATATTGAGCACAATATCCACCATTTGTCTTTGGGCCACATAGGGACATGTATTCAGTTACAACCCTGTTTATTTTTGTCTGCCAATTGGACACTAGTTGGACACATCAGGAAGGTGAGTCTCTCACTCTTGAATGTTCACCTTCCTACAGGGAGACTAAAGAAGACCACCATGTTGAAAGGTAAGTTATTTGACTTCTACACACGTATGGCACATAACTGACTTACTAGAGGCTCTAATCAATGCTGAAATGATTAAACAACTCACTTCACACAATCTTCTTTCAGATAAACAATATGGTTTCTGTATCTCCATGTCTACCATTAATGGCTATTACTGAATTTATCTGACAAGCTTAAGAAAAGAACAATGAAAAAGAAGCTGTGGCTTTCAATATTTTGAAGACATTTGACATCATTTGGTATACTGGCTTTGTCTAGAAGCTCAAAGGCTATGGTGTCTCTGGATGAATATTTGGCTTAATTCAATCATTTCTAATATATTGTGTAATGAAGATTGTGTTGAATGGAAATACTTCTAGTTTATTTCCCATTAATACAAGTGTCCTTCAGGGCTCTATCCTTAAACTTACATTTCATATCTTCATTGATGATGACATCAGTTCCAATTAGTTATTTATACTGGTGACACAACTATTTGCTCTTGTCTTAGTAGCATGTTTGACAGAGCTGAAAAATAAAATGACAACAGCTCTAAAAAAAAGTATCCCCAGTCAATAATTAACTGGGGCAAGGAATGGCTTTTATATTTTAATGCCTCCTAAACAAAACTGCTTTCTTTTAATCACCATAGAGACCCTTTTTTGTCTTCTATCAGGATGGTTTATGCTAACCTCTAGGAGAACATGTGAGTAGCTTTGTTGCATTGCTTGGAGTGAAAAGATTATAAAAATAACAAAAAGCAAAACAATAAACAGACATCAAGTCAATCCCACAGTGCAGAATACATTTAGGAAACTGCAATATATTCAATAAAGAAATCAGTTGAATCTTTTGCCTGTTTTATTTGTAGATTCAATGTTAGATGAAAAAACTATTAGAAGGTAAATAGCAATCATTAACTTATGCATGTCCAGTACATATTTTGAATGACTGCTGATTTGGAAGTTTCCTGTATAAAAGAGCATGTGGTTTCTGTGGTGAAATAATTTAGAAACAATTATTATGCCTAAGCATTTTACTGACAAGAATGTGGTTAACATCTTGTCATGCTGTAGAACATTTGATGGAACACCATGTCAGAGTGACTGAACATTTATTTTAACAATTCACAAATTCTTCTTCAAATTTGTGATCTAAGCAAGAACAAAAAGTTTCTTTAAATAAGAAACAAGTTATCCAATGTTGTGCCAAAACAATCTACAGAAGAACTGCTTTCTCAATGACAACTGATAATAAATTATGATACAAAATAACAGAAGTACCATTGCAGTAGAATTATCTGAAAATTTTGAGAAAGCATTTGATCAAAACAAAAAATAAAATGACACGAAGTGTGAAAAAAAAAGTACACCACAAATGCCAATCTTTTTGCCAACATCCTTATCTTTGTTGAAAGCTACTAAACAAGGAAAATTAAATATTACAATAGTATATGACAATGTGAAAAATTCCTTACTTGTTCCCACTCTCATGAAATTACTAACAATCTCCTCTCTTTCAGACTTTTACATTTACAAACACTATTTAGCAAGACTGTATCAGTGGCTAAACAGTAGAATTCACATGCAAATGCACTGAGCAGTGATACACTTCCTGTAGTTAAACTAATCCAGTCATTAGTGGTCTCATTTTCAGGTGTTGAACTCATTTTTTTTTCTTCATATGAAATTATTCATTCTAAACTGAGAGATCTTTTTGACAAAAATAGATCAGCAAAACTTGTACTTCTATTTAAAGCCATGAATGCAAAATTGGTTCAAGCAGATGAATGTGTAGTTGCTTAAGTATTAATATACAAGATATTTGTCACTTAAATAATTCATAAAGGAAAGAAAAAAATTTTTTTTAATCCTTTCACTCCATGCAAAGCAATAATGCAACTAAAATACAATGAGTTACTGGGAGTTAAAGAGAAAGAAAGGACTTTAGTGAGGAGAAAGGTCAATAAAAGAAACAGTTAAAGAAAGTCAAAAGATGGTGATTGGCATTGCCATTAAATTTTTGGAGATTGTAGGTGTAGCAAGAAAACAGAAGAGAGTTCCACAAGGGAGAAGTGGGAGAAAAGAAACAATTAGAATAGAACTGATAGTTCATCTAGCTAGTAAAGTGGTGAGACCTAGTTTCACCCCAAGCAAGGTGATGATGCCACTAAGATGCAAGGAGTTATTGAAAGTGAAAGAAAATGAGAAAACATTAGTGAGGAGAAATGACAATAAAAGAAGATTCAGAATGATATGAGATGGTGATTGGTGTGATATTTAAATTTCTGAAGGTTGTACTTGACACAAAATCAAAATGACAGATCAGAACTCCACAGCTGAGGAGTGAGAAAAAAAACTCTTAGAATAGAACTGACGGTTGCATTTAGCTAGTTCAAAATTAAAGCGGTGAGACCGAGTTGCCAATCTGAGAAAATGTTTATGCAGTTTGTGTTGAGATATAAATATTTGATTCAGTATGTCTTACACTTTTCTTTGTTCATGTAAGCAACAATCTTTAATTTAAATTGATTTTTAAAAGCATTTATTTAAATCAACAATCTTGGTCTATTTTAATACTTTTACATAGAGTCAAAGTTCAACTTTAATTTCTGTTCTTGAAGAAGTGTATTTTTGCTTAGAGGTTTTTTTCTTTGTTTGCCAATTGTCAGTGGATTGTGGCACACATATATTGGCTTCAAGGTTGGCATTTTCCAGCAAAAGTCTCTCTACAGCCAGTGCATTTTTCAAAGCCTTAATCATTATGCTAATGTACTACTTTAGACTTGTCAGTCATTTGGGTTATAGCAGAGAGAGATAATTAGATAGTAATTGTACTTGCAAAGATACATGGAAGTAATGAAGAGAAGAGACACATTGAAAACTAAGAAAGAAAGAAATAACAAGAGGGGTGAGAGAAAAAAGAAAGAAATTGAAAGAGAGAAAATAATAAGAAAACCTGGGAGAAAACTTAAAGAGCCAAAAAGAGAGAGAATGACTGAAAGGAGAAATAAAAGAAATGACAAAATGAAAAAGAGATGGAAGAAATGATAAAAGAGAGTGCGAAAACAAAAAACTATAAAAAAATAAGAGAGAGAGAAGAGAAATAGAGAGAGGGAAAAAAGAAGATAAAAAGTGAATGAAAGAAAAAAGAAAGATGGCAAAGAAGGTAGAAAGATAAAGATTTTTTCTGTTGGGACTTAGTAATTGTTTTACTGGTACAATTGTTTGCAGATGAGCAATGTTAGAACATTAGGTGAACTTTCTCTTAGGCTGATTAATAAAGATTTTAAGTACTTTTGGCAAAGGTACCATACAGTACTCATCCCAACAGTACAAAGAAAACATTTCATATTCCCTACTCCCTTTTTTTAAAGACCTATAATGAAATAGAAGGATCACTTTTTTGTGCTGTCATGGTTAGCAAGCTAGATCAATTACAATCAATAATGAGTTCAGAACTCACTGGGTGCTTATTACTTTCGGTCTTCTACCACATCTCATCTGTTCTAAGTAAATTACTATAATGAAATGGAAAACCTTTATTTTGCTATATGTTTCAATGATATTTCTTTTTTTATATAAATCTAGGTTGTGATCATAGATATCACAATCTCAGGCTGCAGTTAATAATCTGTATAATGGCCATATACTATGCACCTTGCCAGCGCTATATTCAATTTGAAATTCAGAGTTGTCCTTCTTGTAGACTGGTTGCCACCCACGATTAGAGAGCCCAGTCTGCCCTGTTATTAAATCCATAGCTGAGGGGAGAATCCATTCCTTTCCTAAGGATGATTTTTTAGGAAAAGAATGTAACAAACTCAGTTAGAATTCGTATTTGGCATGCCAATTTCTTCTTCTGAATTGCTGTTATACGACCTGCACATTCAAAGAAAAGTGGTATGTCAAAATGCAATGGGTATTGTTCACACAGATCTAATGATTTTTACAATGATGTTCACCCTTTACAAAACCTAAGAGCCACTTGAGATAGAAAGTTGCATAAAGAAAAGGCTTTAGAAGGAACTGGAAACCCAATTCTAAACAAGAAACAGGAAAAAACCTCTACTCCTATTCAAAAGACCATGAGGAGTGTGAACCAGATGATAAGTGAACCAATGTACTCCTATTGAGAAAAGAAAAAGTAATTCAATAACAAATAATTGTTCAAATTTTGAGGCAGGGATATTATAAGTATTTCGAACTCCACTCCCCAATTTCTCGTTCCGAGCCAATATTCACTGCACCACAACGCACATCCTATATGAGAATAAATGTAACAAAAAAAATGCAGTTTTACTGAACTTTTTTGTGTCTTAAGTAAACTTTAAAAGATGTTAATTTAAAAATGTGACAGTTTTTATACCCCATTTTTCAATAAATTTTGGTATTTGATTTATATAAATATACTTCTTAACTTTGAAATTGCTTCCATTGTTCCTCTCTATGTGATATTCCCTTCGTAATCAAGTGATCATGGGTCTTCACAGTTTAATGCCTTTTGTTCTTTTGAACTATACATGGTTCTTTATGACTTCTTTTTGTTTTTCTGGTACTCATTCTTTCATCTGTTTGCTAAAACATGTCAGGGGTTGGTTTATATATTTATATATTTTATCATTTAGTTTCTGGCTCCTTCTAAAATCTACTACAATGGGCATGTAAATGTAGTGTACCAATTTACATGCCCATTCAGAAATTGCATCTTTGATACTAATCAAAAACCTAGTACATATATTGGTTTTACTACAACCACGCTCTCCCGTAGACTTACATGTCATCTTTCTGATCAGAGTACTATTAAACAACATTTCTCTGAAAAACATAAACATGTAGGTAATATCAGACAGATTTTGGTCAACAATACGGTGATCCTTACTCATACACACAGTAAGAGGAACCTGCAGATATTGGAGGCCATGTACATCAAATCAAAACAACCAACACTCAATAAAATCAACTTTAAAACAGGAAATAACATATTACATTGCATTTGACTACATGGTTTTGTTGAGATTTCGTGCTATCCCGCAGTGTGACGTCATAAAACCGCATCGCAAACTTAAGAACTGCATTTATTATTTTTGGTAACTATTGCTGTTGCCAAGCGGAGTTTTATGTCAACACAAAATAAAATCGTCGGTGATGGTGGATTTTATAATATTTCAGTTTAAACTACCTCTCTGAAGATGGCTCACGTGAGCCGAAAGCTTAGAAGAAAACCAATAAATAATTATCCAAATGTTGGAGAATTTTTGTCTTTATTTTCAACTGAAATTAAAGCAAAAATACGACGTTTAGAACGGCTCATGATTAAACATAATAGACATTCATTGTCTCTTATATTTAATAGAATATGTTTAGAAAATATATATATATATATATTACTAATGGATTGTTCAGGTGTTTGGTCATTGAAATACTGATTTAAGAAGTAAGACAGACTAATAACTTTTTTGCACCATTTTAGCCATTGACCCAACAGCAAAAATACATTTCTATGCTTCTCAAATGCCAGTCACATATCATAACCATTTTCTTGATGCTAAATCTAAGTAAATCTTTTTGTAGATTACAGAACAGAAGTTCTATTGGTTTCCATAGAATTTATTATAAATATGAATCATAAAAATATTTAAGATGTTCATTTTCACAGGTTTTGAAAACCGAAAAATGATTCATGAGTGAATAAAAAATCTTGTTCTATATAAAAGAACTTAGATTATTGTTCCATTAACAATAATTGAACAAAGTTTATTCTTTTTTGTCCCTTCAGATTATGGCCGATTTGGGCTCTTCACAACTTTCTATCCTTTGTAGCTCTTAATAATATTTGTCTTTTTACCATTCCTCTCACTCTTCGTTCTGCCATTTATTCACATAAGCTTATCAGGGAGACAGCCTGCCATCTTCCTCTATTTCTTTTTCCTTCCTGTGAGTATCAAATTTTCCAAACCTTTCTTTTTTATTATGTGCTTCACAAATTCCAAATATAAGTGTCCTTTTTGTTTTCATTTTCCTCAAAATGTTTTTCTTACAAATTAAAAACATCTCTTTAATTTTGAAGCCAACTTGGATTAATTGTATAACCATGAAAAAATATCTATTTTAACTCAGTAATTAAACCCGATAGTTGAAATTTCACATCTTGGTAGGGATAATTTAAATGTAAATTTAAAGCTCAGTATTTGAATGATCAAACATTTGAATACTGATTTTAAAAAGTGAATCAGTTTGAGAATTTTTTAGCACCACCATAATCAAACAGAAAGAAAAAACTGTATCTAAACAGCTCCTTTTTATGAGCAATCATAGTCTTATAAAACCTACAATAATCACAAAGCATTAATACAAAGGAAGCATTAAAAACAAGATTAGTAATGTTTTTTACCTTGATTCATATTGTGTTTAAATGGAGATGAATAAAATTGAATATATAAAGAAACATAAATTATTATGTAGTCATGTTATGTTCTGGATGATAGAAGCCAAACATTGGGATTTTTTAATGTTTATCATTGTGCAGTAGTTGTATGCTTGTTATGCAAGATACCAGCAGTGAGTTCAATCCTTTTTTGATGCTCTATAAAATATAACCTGTGTTAGAAATGGTTTATTTTAAAGAAATAAAAATGATGCATTTTTTTATCTTTTCTATCTAATTATCATTTTCTGATACATAAATAACATAAAAAATAATGAATGATTTGTGTCTATGTTAGTGAATCACTATTTCCAATATTTTCCTCTTCTTTTGATTTTTTAATACTTCTTGTCTTTTGTCAGTTGTTGATTCTTATTCAATTCTCATAAAAAATAAGAATTTACAACCTAATACAAAATAATAATCTAAATCTAATCTAAACTTATTTATAAATGGAACTTTGTCTGTGTGTGTGTATGTCCATTACCTATAGACTCTGAAATGGCTTAACCAATTTTCTTGAAAATTTAGACAGTTGTACTATAAGTGTCTGTGAGTGTTCTTAGCTAGGTTTTGTGTTGAGGTACCCCCGATAAATATCGAAAATTGATAATCAAAAAAATCGTGTCACAGAAGGAGTGGTCCGATTTTAATCAAATTCGATACACTCATAGACAAAAACATAAGAAACGATATTCAGAAGTTTCAAGGTTGCAGTTCTTACAATAGTGCAGAAAATTGATAATATATATATAAAAGGCAAGATGTTTGTGTGTGTATCTGTTTATCTGCCTGCAAGTCTATATTTTTTCAGCCCTTTTATTTTAGTTTTTGCTTCGGGTTTGGCTCTAAGTAGGTATAATTGTAGTTCTTAGTTTCAGCCATGATACCATTTACTCAGAGGACTTATTTAGCCTTCAAAATTCAGTTTACGACGAAAAAACTTATTTGATATTGATCCCAGGAAATCAAAATTTGACTTGCATTCATTCATTTTTCTTTCAGTCTGTGGTTTTGCTTTAACTGGAAACAACTATTGCTTTTTAGTCTTTTGTGCCAATGTCCAAAGAGTCTGAGCTCCAGGACCATGGATTAGTTTTAAAGCTTTCATTACACCTGAGCAATGCTAGGCTATACTGCTAGTTTTTTATATATTCAAAACTTATTTTCTAGCTTTCATCTAGTTATACAAACTCATTTTTAGAACTTTTACCTACAATCATTGCTTTAAAGTATTTGCAAAATATTTTTTCTATATTCTTTTTCTATGTGCTGTGCAACATCAAGATATAAGCGATCATAGCTCTCCACAAACTCTACTTTGTGGCTCTTAGCAGTTTTTCTCCCTTTGCTAAGGTTCTCAATTCTGTTCAGCCATCCATTCACACAAGCTTGTCAGGTAAGTGGCTCACTGCCTTTCTCTATCTCTCTTACCCTCAATATACCCATGAGTATTAAGTATTTCAATTTCTCTTTCCTCGTCATGTATTCAAGGAACTTCAGCTGTCTTTTTCTGATTCTGATTATAAGTGTTCCTGCTCTTGCCATTTTCTGTAAGACTTCCTTGTTGCTTACTCACACTATCCATGGAATTTCAGTATCCTTCTGTAGAATCACAATTCTACTGCCTCTAGTTTTTTTCTTCATCCGTGAAGAAATTGTCCAACATTCAATGCCGCATAAAAAGATGGATATCACGTAGCAATCCAACACTCTTTGCTTTGTTTCTAATTATTTTTTGTTTGTTTCTCAGCACCATGCTTAGCTTTTGGAATGCTTCTTTCACTGATCTAATTCATTTTCAGATATTGGTATCACATTTTCCATTCTCTGTTAAAATGCTTCATAAGATATTTAAACTTCTGAATCTGTTTGATGTTTATATCTCTAATTCATAACTTGCATCTTGGGCTTTTTCTCTTGCTGATGTCCATACTTTCTGTTTTGCAGTTTATGGTTAGTCTTTATTTCACACATTCTGCTATTTCCCTGTCTAGTAGGTCCTGTAGTTTTCTTTCCAAGTCAGTCATTAGCACAGTGCCATCTGAATATTTATTCCTTTTAGCCTCCATGTCTTTTATGAAAATATAAATAATTTGATAAAAGGCAATTGAAAGTTGTAAAAATATTGGAAGTTGAGTAAAGTCATCAGAAAAAGATTTTGACCAGACTTGAACTCATATCCCAGGATATGGAATTTGAGTTAAAGTTCCCTTGAAAGCTACTCTATTCCTACTTCATGACTTTATTGGTCAGGGAATATTTGACCTTGTAAGATAAAAAGCAACAATAAAATGAGGAAAAATATTAAAAAATTAATTATGAAGAATATAATTAATCTCAGAATGCAATAAGTAAGGATTTGTCTGTAGGATTTATCCAGTCACATACAAATGTCATTAAAAAGAATTCCCATTTAATGAAAATGAAAATTCATTAATCATTTTTGACAAAAAAAATTTTTTTTTTAATAGTTTACTATTTTAAACTGAGCAGATAAAATAAAAAACTTCTTCTGAGTGACATTGTTTTTTTGTTTCTTCTAGTAATTTTATAGGTCTTTTTCATCATTCCCATAACAAGTTATAGTCAGAAGATTGCTGTACAGCTGAGCATTTAACCATTTCTTTCCACATATGTGAGTTGAAAGTCAGAGATCCATTCAGTAATGCATAGTTGGTCTTTGGCAAATAGATCTGGCAGAACCCATCCCTCTGCAGATCAACCCACAGCTGATGTCTTGAAGACTTGCTTTGATCATAGCCATGTAGCTGGAGATTCCTTTGAGGAACCGCCCACCTTGGCCATTGACCTCAGCCTAGAATGCTTACCATCCAGTAATATTATATAATTACTGCTCTGGCTGTATCCATAGCTATGGAACCAAGCCTACTCTTTTGTACTAGATGGACATTAAGTGGGCTTACATGTATACAAAAAAACATGGTTTTAAAGAATATTCACAAAACGTGTTAACTTTGTATGGCAAATTGCAATTGAGACATTTTTATTGTAATTAGGCAATTGGAAATAAGATATGATGCTTTCTGTTACTTATAAATTTTATTGATCTCTAAATATGCAACAAAATGAGAGCCATGCAGATGAAATCAGCTTGAGAAAATGAACTGAGAATCAGACAGCAATGATCAGCAATTTGATAACAGACTATCAACAACATGACTCATTTAAAGTAATTGAAACAAATGTCTTGTACTGTTTGTTGAGCTATCTTCTTTTCTTTCTTTCTTTTTTCTTTTACTCTTTCTTTTGTTAACACTTCAGCCCTCATTGTGACAATACATGTACACCAATGCATATATGAATGAATAGAAACAATGGATTGTAGGAATTTAAAGCAAAGAGGTGCACTAGTCCCAAATAAAGCTCATTTTCCTTGGAAGTAGAGCTTTACAGTTCCTCTATATTTTTATCAGAGTTGCATGCACTAAATCAGTGATTCACAAACTTTTTCTAGCTTCCACTCCTTTGTCTACCAGGACACATTCCTGGTGCCTCCTTTGAACATCCATATGAAAGCACTTCCTTCTTGGTATCAGGTATACAGTAAATTTGAAACAACAACTCATCTAACACAGTAAACATGCACAAGCATTTCAGCTTTCTTTAAATAAGATACTGCCAGACAAACATTCATGGCTATACTGCTCCACTCTACAAACAGAGACTCAGCCTCTGCAGATGTCTGATCTGGTTGACATCTGGTGCAATTTATCCAGATAATGTCAGCATCATACAAGCAAATGTTTATAATTTTAACTTTGGACAACAAAATAAAATGAAACCATGTTTTTACACATAACTTTTATGCTAATTTTATTCTTTGTAAAGCATACATGTTCTTTATGTGTAAGTAACTTAGATTTTCTCAAAAGAAAAAAAAAGAAATAATTATTTTTTGGTTCTAATGCCACCCTGTCACCTCCCCTGGTTTCCTGACTGCTGCTTCCTGGATCTTTCCATCACCCATTTTGAGAATGTCAGTACTAAACTGACCTCAGTGAGAAAGAACTCCATTCTTTTTTACTCTCTTTCTCTCTCTCTCTCTCTCTCTCTCTCTCTATATATATATATATATATATATATATATATATATATAATTGAATAATACATTGTCAGGAGTATTACAAAACAGTTACTAGAGATACAGTATCAAACCTCTTTGGTCACAAATTAAGGATTTTTGTTTATGTATTATGCTTACAAATTTTTAAACTATATATAGAATCATTTTATGTAGGAACCTCCACAAAAAACACAATACCTAAGGTTTAAAATAAATTTTTAAAAATAAAAAAATCTTTTCTTAAAGCTTTTATTTTTGTTTTAATTTCAAGCTATTAGATTAAATTTAATATTTTCTATAAGCAAAATACTAAGCTGTATTTCAAAAGCTAATTTAAATTGACTGAAAAATAAAATATAATTTTCTGAAACTATTTGTGGAATATTAGCTGATGTAAAGTATAATTAATCAGATCAGAAAGAAGTATTATTTAAGTTTAAAATACTACAGAAATTTATTTTTTAACCCAACAGTAGCTGTTTTGACATGTTGACAGCCTGATGACAGATCTAATGGTGTTCTACAGAAACTTTATCTCTAAAGCATAATTTAAGAAAATGGCATCAGTGCCATTTTTATATGATTTTTAAGTTCTCAGTAATTTTAAAAAATTATGAAAATATTCTCCATAATCCAATGTTTTGTTAAATTTTAAAAATGTTGACTTTAAATTTAATAGAGTTATATCTCTTATCTTCTGATAATGTCATGCATGGGTGCCCATATCTACAAAAATTGACACATTTATAAACATAAAAAATATTCAAAATTCTTTTAAAAATATTGGTGTTTGATGGTTTATATTAAGCTTTTCCATTTATGATTAGTAAATATCATAGTTAAGTGCCATATATGATTTACACTTGGGCAATCATGTCTCAAAACAGACATGACTAAGCAGAAGATTTTCTTGCAGTAGGTTTCCATTACTTTCTGTGGTAAACTGGCTATAGAACCCAATCTGTCCTGCTATTTAACCCATAGCTGGAGGGAGAAGCAATGACTTAATACCTTTCCCAAGGGTATTTGCGTGTAAGTGAATGCAATGAATTCAACTGGAATTTGAACTCAGTTCTACGAATTACTCATTTCATGTTGATCTCCACTGCACCACAATTCACATTCTTAGTAAATATAGTTTTCCTTTAATATTAATATCTAAAAGGGTGAAATTAATACAGAATGTTGAAAGATTTAAAACATAAAAAAATTATTCTAGTTAAAATTTTTAAAAAATGGATATAATTCTTGTAAAATTCCATTATTCATCGATAAAATTTTTTTCTTAAAACAATATTATCCCTAATATATCTTATTTATAAAAGCAATTAAAAGCTTTTCTAACTGAATAATGTCATCCTTTTATTTCATTTTTATTTTACAATTCAGAGCAGATTCTGGGTAAATGATGTTTCTGTTTGACAAAAATAAATTGATGGTTTAAATTCTCCAATGAGTCCTGCATTTATCTAATATAAATATGAAGCGTGAAGAATTTTTATTTCTCAAAATTTCATAAAATTAAGTAAATAAAAACAAATTTCACAAATAATCTCTTTTATTTGTGAATAAAATCTGACAGTTATTCTATTTTTTGCAAGAATTTTCCAAAACAATGTGTTTTTAACACAAAATAAATGCTAAAATTCTCTATACTAATCTTTGGCTCACCCACTAATCCAAAAAAAGCAAGATTTTTAACCAAAATTTTGAATGTGCTACAAAGGATTAAAAAAATTAATAACATAATAAAAAATACTTTAGTATTTCCTCTTAATAATAACATAAATATTTTGATGATAAAACTTTGTTTTATCAAGTTTGGGCCTTTTTTCATAATGATATTCTCTTTTTTAGAAAAGTTTATGAATTTATCATATTTTGTTTTTTCAGTCTACATAAAGGCATTAAGTTTGTTGATCTCTTGTTACATCATGAAATTTCAGTAATATTATCTTTAATGTCAATATTTCACCTTTTCTTACTAATCACTTTCTCTAATGGACCATCCTGAATACCTAACTGAACATTGTTCACGCAAGCTAAATGTTTTGTAAATCAACAGTCTCCAAGATTTTAATTATGATTCATTTTCTTTTATATAGGTGATACAGGTGCATCACTGATTTTTTTCAGCAATCTTTTTTGTTCCAGATAAAATGATGAAGAAGCAAATTTTTCTAATAATTTTACCCAAAACAAGTTGATAAACCCACTAAGATGCAAGGGGTTACTGGGAGTGTAAGAAAATGAAAAAATGTCATCAAAGAGAGAAAGCACTAAAAGGACAGGTTTCAAGGGGACAGAAGGTGATGATTTGAAAATCATCATTAACAGAAAAGCAAGAAACAGGAAGTGAGTTCCAGAGATGAGAATTTACTCTCAGTTTACTCTCGCCGCCTACAAAAATCTGGTGTAGGCGTCAAAGCTAACCTTGCAGCCAAGATTGAAAAAGACCTCCAATCCATATTGGACTGGGGTAAGAAATGGCTAGTAAATTTTAATGCTTCTAAAACGAAGCTACTCTCAATTAACCATCATTGACAATCTCACCTACCTCCCATTAGCATGGACCAGGCTTGCCTCCCAGAGAGTAAAACACTATGCCTCCTTGGTCTCACACTTTCAGCGGACCTCAAATGGAATGACTATATCGAATCCATTGCTAAATCCGCTACTATGAAAGTCGGTTCTCTGTGTAGGGCCCGGAAGTTTTTTCTGTCTAAATCTATCCTGCACATTTATAAATCTACCATCTGCCCGTGCATTGAATACTGCTGCCATATCTGGTTGGGTGCCCCTGCTGTTCTCCTCGGGCTTCTCGATAAGGTTCAGAGGAGGGTCTGTAATGTGATAGATACCGACTTGGCAGACCACCTGCAGTCTCTCTCCCACTGGTGTGACGTGGCTTCCCTGTATCTCTTCTATAAATACTTTCACGGCTTCTGCTCCGATGAACTTACATCACTGGTGCCCCCTAAATACGAATTTGAACGAGATACTAGATTAGCAACTAGATCCCACCCTTTTTCAGTGAAACCGATAAAATGCAGCCGTAACTTCTACTCCAACAGTTTCTTTCCTTGCACTTCCCGACTGTGGAATTCTCTTCCACACGATTGCTTCCTCGACGGCTACAATCTCCAGGAGTTTAAATGTAAGGTCAATAGACACCTCCTAACACACTAACCTGCTCCAATTCTATCAAACACTCTTCCCATCTGCCCAACACTCATCCTCGCTATCCTTACTCATCTGTCACCTTCCTCCTGACATTCCCTATGTCTAACCACTCCTTCTCTTTACCTTCCCCTATGTAGCCCCATGTGCAATAATGGCAGTGGAATGCTTTGCTTGGGGTGAGATGATTAAAAAAAAAAAGTGTTAGAGAAGCATTTAAATATAATGCAATTACAAGACTAATACAACCACATGTAGCAATGTACTGTTTCAGGACTATAAAAGAACAAATATAGCTCACTCTTTCACTCTCTCTTTTTGTTCTAGAATCTCATAGGTAGAAAACTTTTCCAAGCTTCCCTTCTAGGAGGACTTAGTCACCCAGCCACATGGTGGATCAATCATATACACACATTCTAACACACACATATACTACCGCTAACCTTTTTAATGTTTTTCTTACTTTTTTCTGCTATATGTGTATAAACATGTACATCCTTGTGCAAATTAATTGAAACAAAATGAATAATGATTCTGGGATCTTTCACACTTTTTCTGATCACATATACATTATCTCATGGAATTGTTTTTCTCTCCCGACCGCATTTTACTTTATGTTTTAGACTGATGGATCCAGTTCGTTTCTTTGCCTTGATGACACAACTGATAATTAAAAGCCTGACACTAACAATATCTATGATCTGTCTTTAAGATTTGCCAGTGTGTTTGTGCAGCATTACAATTTTCATACACTTCCTTGGAGTAACATTCATTGCAGACAATGACCATAGGACAACTAATTGACAGTTGAGACAATAATGTCTGGATGTGATAAAAATCTGATGCAATCACAGATCATAAGACAATATTTTTCAAGGCCAAACAAATTTCATCATACACCCCAAAAATAGATTTATATTATTGCACACCACTGCAAATGACCTAATCTGAGGAAAAAAGAGAAATTGATTACACTCTATGACTCTAGTAGGTCTAAAACTGACCGTATGTCAAAAGAAAGAAAACCAAAGCAGTCATTTCAATTAATTTGCACAAGGGTGTATATTTTCTCTTTTTTGTGAGTCATGTTATTTATTATATAAAAATGCATAAAAATATCTCCCCATATTGAAATTTATTTTTGAAAATGTTGAATTAAATTTCTCTGATGGTTTTTAACCTCAACCTTTTTCCATACAAACATATATACCCACAACAGGAGATTCATAATTAGAGGGTCAGTGGTATATTATTGAGTTGTTATTATATGACTTCTGTTGGTTTGGTCAGACAGATAATCCAACAAAATTCTGGAACTATGATTGCCAGAAAATTGGTGCAGAGATGAGTAATAAATGACAGTTTAAAATATTAAAAATGTTAATCCAGAAAAGAAGAAACAATTTGAGAATCAGTTAGATCAAAACAAATGCCAAAAAAACAACAATAATTTAAAAAAGGAAAAGAAAGTAGAAAAATGTTTTAAATGACAGACAAGGTATTATGGTTAAGTTTTTTATGTAATTTTTCATGTGATATTATGATTTTTTTCTTTTGTGAATATAAATTATATAAAATTATATATAGCTTCATCCACATGCAAAAAAAGACTAAAAATAACAGAGGCTTTATTGATAAAAAGAAAAACTCAACATTTAATAATATCAACTACCAATGCGCTAACAACATGCTTAGCATGTTTAGTACGTGACATATACACACTACTCTACAACATACATAATACCACATACATTGTGTTATACATAAAATAATATTAATTCTCAAAAATGGCTAAAAGTATAGCCAAAAGTGCTCAGATAAACAAAACATTTGAACATTTTTTATATAATTTATGTCCTTAAAAAAACAAATCATAAGATCAAATGAAAAATTACATAAAAAAAACTTAACCATAATACCTTATCTGTCATTTTAAAGGAAACCTGTATAAATAAGAGATTGCTACCCAAATATACAAATGTTTTAAAGCATTCTCTCTTGGGTGATTTAAATTAGTAAAACTGTCAGTCTGCTTATGTTGAGAAGGAGCTTGATAGTGTTTGCCAACAGAATGAGATGCAATGTGGTAAAGAAGTACAAGTGGTCTAAGTATCAACTTGGACTGTATACATAATATAATTGTTACAAATTGTAAATAAAAAAATTCAAAAAATATACTAGCTAAAAATATTAAAACAGAATAATTAAATTTTGAATTGATTTTTTTTCAGTGATAACATTATTAATATATAAACAACAAAAATATATGCAATCACTCATTTATCTAATATATCAGTATAACCCGGATATAAGAGAAACTCGGATATAAGAGAGATGTTATCAGGTCCCAAATTAGAGCCTGTGGTAATGTATATAAAATAGACCAAACCCGGATATAAGATAATTTTTATTCAGTCCCGACAACTCTCTTATATCAGGGTTACACTAAATGTTATATAAAAAATACAATAACCAGTCTGGTTGAAGACTTTAAGTTCTTGCAACTGAATATTCTCGTGCTTTTGTTTGCTTATAACTTTTTGTTTTGCATGTTCAGGTGTGTAGTAATGAAGCAAGCTGACCTGTTATTTGAATTTTCTCTTAAAATGATACAAATATATACAGAATTTACTTAGACAGCCATCTGCTCAACGTATAAATCACAGAGATAGAAAAATTGATTCAGTCTTATTGTATAAGTACATATGTTTTACAGCCAACTACTCTTATTCACATTAAATCTCAGCAACCCAAGTGCCAGAATAGAAACATGTAGCTTATGTTAAATTTGGAGTAGAAACATAAAAACACTGTAGTGTATGTTCAACAAAACTGTATCCTCTGTCACATAAACAAGTGAAAAACTCACTCAATTTCTGTCATTTTTTTTTCTATACCAGTTAACAAAATATGATCTACAGGTCATGAACCTTTAATTCTGTTTTGAAACTCACTGTTAACACAAACACAGAGGAGTGGTAAAGAAACAGGTTGAAGGAGTTGAAAGAGTAAGATAAAAAGTAGTGTGTGTATGTGTAGTGAGGATATAAACCCTGTAACAGCAACTGCTTTCTTCTTTCTTTGCCTTTTAAAACATTTGTCACACCTTTTTTAGGTCTCTAGCTGGGTGGTGGAGGTGGGTGGGTCAACATTTGCTAAGCCAATTTCCTCTTCTTGGTCATCTATTAGTAGGGTCCTGGTTCTACTATTCAATATATTTTTTTAAGAATTTGTAATTCTCAAAATTATCTTATTTTTCAAAAATTCACAACTGCAGAAGTTCATATAGAACAAAATTTTGAATACTGCTGCTATATCTGGTCTGGCACTCCTGCTACATATTTCAAGATTCTTGACAAAATCCCAAAAGATTCTGCATTGAGTTCAAGTTATTTTGCACATAAGTTCAGAAGATAAAAGAACTAATGTAAGCATATTGGAACAAACTAAAATGACCAGCATTGAATCTATCATTATAAAAATCAACTTCAATGAAGTGAACTTCTGATGTGAATGGATGACACCTGCCTATCAAAGCAAATCTTTTACTCCCAACTCAAAGAAGGAAATCAGAAAAGAGGAAGTCAAAAGAAGTCAGTCAGTCAGTTAAGTGCCATACGTGAAACACACTTGGGTGATCATGTCTCGAAAGAGACATGACTGACTGGGCAGAAGATTATCCCGCAGTAGGTTGCCATTGCTTTCTGCAGTAGACTGGTTGCCGACCAAGGCTATAGAACCCAATCTGTCCTGCTATTTACCCCATAACTGGAGGGAAGAGATGGATTAATACCTTTCCCAAGGGTATTTTTGTGTAAGTGGATGCAATGGATTCAACTGGAATTCGAACTCGGCTCCCCGATTTCTCGTTCCAAGCCGATATCCACTGCACCACAACACACATGATGTTCTAAAACAAAACATGGAAAAAGTAACATTGACATCACTAGCTGAAAATCTAGTGCAATGAATAAGAATCTCTGGAAATCCATTGTCAGAGACAGAACAACAATCTTCAAATCCAAATGATCAGCCAAACTAGAGGATATAAAAAGATGTAAAGAAAGACAACAACCAAAGCCTAATCCACCAACTGAAACAACCTGCCCCTAATATTGAAGGTCCTTACAAGCAGAAACTGATTTCATTAGCCATCTCAGAATTCAAAACCCCAGCTGACTGAGGCAAACAAAACAAGACCATCATCCTTGACTTTAAGGGATAGCCATCATTGACTCCTGCTACATATCTTGAGATTCTTGATAAAATCCAAGTAAATTCCTGACCTGGTATCTTTACTTCAGTCACTTTCCCACTATCATAATATATCTTCCCTGTGCCTTTTTCTATAAATATTTTCAACGCAATTGTTTTGATGAGCTATCCTCTTTGTAACCATGACTTCATGAATTTAAACATATTTCTAGATTGGCAACTAAGTCTCATCATTTTACTGTTGAAATAACTTGATATAACCATAAGTTTTATTTTAATAGTTTCTGTTCTCACACATCTCATCTATGAAACTCTTTTCTGGTTTCTTGCATACCTGTCACCTACAATGTTCAAAAGCTTGAATAAATATCAATCTTTATCTTCCGTCTTCCTGAATCATGTTCTTTTATTAACCTTTCTCCTCAGTAATGTTTTTCTATTTTCTTTCACTTTTGTGTTTCAGTGGCTTTATTGCTTTGCTTGTGTTGAAATGTTTAAAAATAATCAACTGCAATGATATTATAGAAAATAAACCCTATTTCCATCACAATTACGCATGCATACATATCATATTAAAACATGCCTGAACTTTATTTCCTACCCAATAACAAACAGTATTACGAATATACCAAAAATATGACACAATACAACAGACATTGTTTAAATCAAAGCATCTATTAGTTAGAAATTAACATCACCATGTGAAATATTTGACTAATCAGAGAAAACTAAAACACTATTTTTCTTGAGCCTACTTTTGGGAAAAATTTCTTGTAAAAACCCCAAGCCTTTTCATTCTCTTTCACTCTTAGTAACCTGTTGAATCTTAGTGGCATTAACATCTTTGTTGGGGTTAAAAAAAAAATTGAAATTCATCATTTGAAAGATTAAGGGTGGAATACTGTCTCAGTCAAGCTTTGACATTACCATTTGCTTCGTACTGCAACATATGTTGCTTAATAATGATAATTATAAAAAAAATTCATAAAAAAATAAAGATCAAACAATCAGTGAATTTTGTTGATTTTTGTTTTTCAATATTAGAGCAAAATTGGCTCAAACTAAAGAAAAAAGCTTAAACAATGATTTCAACAGAAAATGTTGAGTTTTACATATCAAAATGGAAAGGTTTTCTACATATAAAAAATAAACAGCTTAAATGAACATGGATACAATCTCAGTTTTTGAAAAACCCAGTTGTTATAGTCCAGGATAAATAAATGCTAATCAATGAATACTAAAAAAACTATTCAAGGCCATGAATTCTATTTTTGCTTTTAATATCAAAATGCTGCAAAGTAATTTTACAAGGATTTCTCTCATTTATCTTTTTGTCATAAAGTTCAAATCCTATAATCAATATTTGCCTGAAATTTGAAATGAATCATTGTCATAATTCTACAATATATTGAAACTAATTTCTTCATCTTTGCTTTTATTTTAAATCACTGTTTTGGTTTCAAAATTGTTCAGGTGACGCTTTTTTTCTATAACTGGTTCTGAATCAGTACCATGTAGCTAGATTGAAGTTGAAGGTAATCAACATTTAATTACCCAACAAAATATTAAGAAAATAACTTTTTAAAGACTCAATTTTATGAACTTAAATGTAGTACTAGTTTGGCAGTTAGGTCTCATAATTTTACAGTTGTAACTATAAGTGTTATGCTTGTATATTTTTTCTCTCACACTTCTCACTTATAGAAATCTCTTCCAGCTTCTTGCTTTCCAATCAACTTTAGTCTCCAGAAATTTAAATGCAATAACAATCATCATCTTCTGTTTCAGATTCTTTCACTCTCAATAACCCCCTTGCATCTTAATGGCTTTATCACCTTGCTTTGAGTGAAATGATAAAAAAATATGTTATTTACATTAGGACTATTATACTTATCTTTGGAGTCATTATCACATTTCAGCCATTGCACCCTCAGGTTTTCATCAGGTGCTTGTCGATCTGGACACTTTTGGGGAATTTCAAACTGAACCCTTAATTTAAATAATAGGGATAGATTGTTTTCATTCTACTGACAATGTCTAAGGATACCTTGTATAGTTATTACTTACACTGTTTTCACTGAGTCTAAATCTACACTGTTCAGCCTAGGAATGGAATTCACAATTAATATGTACCCAAATTCCCAAAGCAAAGCCTTAATTCATTAAGCTATCTCTAGATTAAAAAGAGCCCAGTTCAAAATTCACAGAAAGTTACCAAGATCAACAAGGACTTGATGAAGGCCAGAATGTTGTAATCATAACAAAAATGAAGAAAATAGTCGATGTAAGTAAAAACTCTTTATCTCAGAAATTCAGAGAAAAATAATTAAAATATTTATTACATTGTGTGTAAATTTCATTCTTTTACTGTTATATTTCTTTAGGCTAAGGCAAATGTACAGTACTGCTTTTTAAGGTAGTCAGATAATCAAGTGTTGCATGTTCAAATATGGGACTAAAACCTAAACTCAAATAAGAAAATTTTGAAGTGGACATTTGAGTTCATCTGTTTATTAATGTCAAAACCAATTGTAAATTAATGATTTATTTTATTTTTATATATATATTCAATATATGAAGATAAGTAAAAAATTATCCACACTTTCACCATAACATATCTTTAGATTTACCACACTGTCTTCTACTCATGTATGCTTATAGTTGGTACTACTGTGGTTACATGATGTGAGTTGTGATACAGTGGAAAGGTATTAACCCATGTCTTCTCAAAAATTAATGGCAACCTACTGCAGGAAAATCTTTTACCCAGTCAGTCATGTCACTTTTGAGATATGATCAACAAAAAGTGTATCATGTATGCCACTTAACTGGCTGATTGATTGAACTTCAAGTTTGGTTGCATTAATTTTTCTGCTGCTGTTACAGTGTAGACATGGCTGCTCTACTAGCAGTGTGCACCAAGGAGGAACAAAGAGCAGTGATCCAATTCCTTTGTTTGGAAGATGTGTCAGGAGCTGAAATTCATTGGAAGCTTATAACAATACAGCAACAGTACACTACTAGAAGTGTGTATGTATAGATAAAGAAGTTTAAAAGTGACCAGTCAAGTGTGACACACAAAGAAACAACAGAATGACCATCAACTTCCACCACTGATGAGAAGGTTCAGCAAGCTTGAGAGATGGTAATAGCAAACCAGCAAGTTATCATCAATGAGATGACATGTTCCCTGCAGATTCAGATCACTACTTGCAGTACATTCATGGTTACACTGTAACAGCAGCAAGAAAACTGATATGATCATGCTCAAACTTTGATCATGTGACTACAACAGTATCAACTATAAGCACACATGAGCAGAACATAGTGTGATGAACCTAAAGATATGTTATGCCAAAATTACAGATAACTTTTGACTTACTACTATACTTTATTTAGATTAGATTTGTTTATTCTTAAAAATCCATGGAACTGAATTTTTAAAAGGGTTAGAATGACATATATTTTTTGTGTATAGATTAAATATGTCTATAAAAATTTTCATATATATATATATATATATATGAAAGCTTAGAACCATATATATATATATATATATATATATATATATATATGCCATAAATTTAATTTGTCCCATAGTCTTTTGGATGTCATAGAAAGCAAATATTAAAAAAGGTAATTTCCTTATTAGAGAGTAGAAAAAAATAGTACTACAATCAAAAACCAACTGTATATTACAATAGATATGAAAATATGATATAATTGGTACTTATCTCAATCAAGAGTAATATAATGATTAATAAGTAGTCATATGGCCTAAAATTCCTTATCTGGATAAGTAAAAAGTATCCTTTATCATTAGTAAGAATATCCTCTAAGCCATCTGACATGGTTTTGTTAAATATTTTTGTTCTGAAAATGGAATTAACTATTTTTGTTGGACTTCAGTAAAATATTTTAATATTCTTGCATACTTTTTTAAAAAAATATTTGCTTTCAACTATTAAAAAAACAACATGGCATGAAATTTTAAATACATAAGAATTATTCAGAGTATGAAGCATAATTAAAAACAGAATATTTTCATAGCTGCCTGTAATTTTTTTAAGTTGTAAACTTCTAATAACTTTTAGTAATTCTTATTTTTTATGTTTCACTCTTTTATGAAACAATTTATATTAAATGAAACAAAAATTTATAGGTTTTTAGATGACTTTATAGACATCTGCTGTTTTTATTTCGCAAACTTTTTTAAAACTTTCATTTATTTTGTATGAATTATTTTTAAAGGTAGTTTCAGCTTATAGCTAAATCTTTAAAAAATCTAGATCAATGATCAAATGATTATTTTTCTTTCTGCAACTCAGTAGATACATGATGTTAGACAACAGATGGTCATCACAAGTAGCAGAATCTTATCCAAGAAATACAAAAGAGCAAGATTTTCATTAAAAAAATAAAATGATGATAAGAAATAATGGAAGAAACTCCCAAAATATAGAAATGGTGTGTTTGGAAGGAGAGAAAAATATCTTTCTCCACTCTACAGGCCCCACATTAGGCATTAGTATACATGTGATATACTAACTTATTGTACTTGTACTTGTTACAGTATTCACCCAAGTGAGTTGGCTCTGTCAAATGAATCTGCTGCATCTGAAACAAAAGCTGACTAAGCTTCTTTTTTTTTTTTTTTTTTATCATATCACCCCGAGCAAGGCGGTAACGCCACTGAAGCACAGGGGGCTACGTAGGAGTGAAAAGATTGGAAAAGAGAAAGCCGGAAACCACATCCTAAACAAGGAACAAGGGATGAGCCTCTTCACCTGTTCAATAGACGTGGGTGGAGTGTGAACCGGGCGATAGTTTAATCTATCTACTCCAATTGAAAAAAAAAGAAAAGAGTGAAAAGATTGGAAAAGAGAAAGCTGGAAACCACATCCTAAACAAGGAACAAGGGGTGAGCCTCTTCACCTGGCAATCAAATGCAATTGAGTCAATAACAGATAACCAATCAGGGTTCTAATGTCCATAGCAGAGGTCATATTCATTTGGACATGAAAATTCACAGTAGAAGTTTCAGTGGGGATTTGGTTACACAAGCAATCCACAGCTGCATGTATACACACCTTAGGATAGTGCAATCTGAGCAGTGATTTAATTAAAACACAGAAACATTCACTTTCTACACCTAAGCCAATTTGGTGGTGTCAGGGTCATATTGAAAACACATGGGTAGGAGTTTGCCTGGATGAGGTGAGACACATGGTCACGAAGTGATCATGTTCCAAAGCCTATTTTGAGCCACTTTATATTCGAAAAAGTTATGATGTAAGCTTGGTCTTAGACGCATTGAAATTTACGAGCCACTCATTACCCCAATTCACCACAGAGTGTAGATCCCTTTCAAGATCAGCAGCGAGATTATGTTTGTCCGTCACGCCAGGATTCTTTCTGATGTGGGAGTAAATTGTGGTGTCATCTGAGTAGATGCCTACCTGGCTCTTGATCTCATCTGGGAGGTCGTTTATGTAAATAAGGAAGAGCATAGGGCCTAGTATAGAGCCCTGAGGGACACCAGCATTTGTACAGAAAGGTGTGGAGGCATGTCCATTCAGGACAACCTTCATTATGCGGTTATGTAGGAAAGATTGGATTAGATCAAGCAATCGTCCAGTAATATCATAACCCCGTAGCTTGCATAGAAGGCCAGCGTGCCAAGCCCTGTCAAAAGCCTTAGAAATGTCCAGAGCAACAGCATGAGCCTCGCCGGACTCATCGAGGGCCTGGAGCATGTACTCTGTAATGGTTGTTAGCATTTCGGCCGTGGACCTGGCAAAGCACAAGCCATACTGCCTGTTGGAGAAGAGTTTATGGGCAGTAAGATGCTGAACTATTTCAGCATTAATTATGGCCTCAAAAACCTTCCAGAAAATTGGTAGAAAGCTGATAGGGCGATAGTTGGATGGGTCTGACGGTTCACCAGAGTTCTTAAATACAGGAATGACAGAAGAGAACTTCCAACATGCAGGAAAACAGGAAGCAGAGAGGCAGTAGTTATACAGTTTAGAGAGGACAGAGGAGAGTTCAGGGGCACATTTCTTAAGAACAATTACTGGGATTCCATCACCACTGTTTGCTTTGTGAGAGTCAAGTTACTACTGTCAGAGGAATGTGCATAGCGTACAGTTTAGCCTCAGTTCTAACAGGGAAGTCGGGTGGGTGTACTTCAGATGAGTTGAATATGGAGTTGAATGAGAATCTGCAAGCAAAGCACTCAGCCTTGTCCGTTGATGATGTGAAGACTTCAAATTTATTGATTAAAGGAGGGATAGAGGATTTGCTATTGATCAGCACCTGTTTGCATATCCGTCAATAGTCTTTAGAGCCGGACTTGCAGTTAGCTATGCACTGTCTCATTCTCTCAGCAAACAACCGCTTGGCGTCATTCAGGATTCTCTTGCACTCATTACGAGCAGACGTGAATAGGCGCCTGTTGTGGTCTGATGACTGTCTCCGAAGTAGTCAAAAGTAGGCAATGGCGACTGAACAGGCAGGGGAGAACCAAGGGGAAGAATGAGGTTTGAGATGAAACTTCCTGGTAGGTATGAAGGCATCAATGCCAGCTTTCACCCAAGACAAAATCTCAAAGGCACAGTTATCGACTGGGAGATCAAAAATTTTCCCCCCAAGGGACGTCGCAAAGGAAGTCACGGAAGGCGTCTCAGTCAGCTCTCTGGTAGCAGTAGGAGGTCCTATAAGTAGAAGGCTCCTGGGGGAAGTGAGAGTGGAGAGAAGTATTAAGAGAGAAAACAATGTACCCCCTATAGCCCTATAAACAATGCTCTAAACATATTAGTCCAGAGGATTATAAAAATACTTCGCCTTCTGCTCCTGGATCAAGCTGGCCATATGCACATGAGCTGAGTTCTGTTTGAATATAATGATTAAGATGTTTAATCACTATTCCTAGCACATCAATGTAGACGATGGTAATGTGAAAAGTGGAGTGTGAATAATGAGTTCATATGTAGGACAATATACATTATATATATTTTCTTTATACTATGTCATTCTTTTATTTTTATTCATAACTACAAGGAAGTGTTAAAAGGTTTTCAGCATGCTCTATTTTTTAAAAAAATTATCAAATTGATCATTTGATGAGAAATTTTTTTCTTGGTCAGGCCAAGAACTTCTCCACCACCACATGCCTCACACACACACACACACACACACACACACACACACACACATATGTATTTGGGTAACAATAAAAATGTTCCATAATTTTTTACTTTCTAAGCACTTTTCAGCCACTTCACTGGCCATTTCAAGGATGTTATCTTTCTGAATGAAAGATATTTATATATATATATATATAGTCATTCGCAAACAGATCTGTTTTGCTGTATCACAGCTCATCAGTACGTTTAGACATCCTATTGCTTTTTGCTCAGGATCGAAACCCGACCGAATTGGGATCAGTCGGCGGTGATTCTACCTCTGAGTTATAGGCGCTCGGTAGAAGGAGGCAAACTTTTAACGTGTGATATATCATAAGTGTGTGTGTGTGTGTGTGTGGGTGTGTGCAGATTTAATTTAAACATATAATTGAATACTTAGATGTTTCAAAAAACTTGTGTTATATAAAAAAGAATTTGTAATCATAGCATGAGCTGACTGAATTGTAATAAAAGGCAAGCTATTATAAATTATTGCATATGTATTTATATGTATATATACACACACGCACATACACACACACAAAGCTAGTAAGCTCGTCTCACTGATCAGTTACAAGTGAGAAGTGATTTATCTGTTATTTTGGTGTTCTTTAAACACTTGTGTCTATCTTTTTCTATGTGCCATGTCCCTTCAGAACATGTGCTATTATGGCTTTCCACAATTTCCTGTTCTTTGTTACTTTTAGTAAAGGTTGTCTTTGTGTTATTACTCCTAATCCCTATTCCAAAACTATTCATATCAACATTAACTTTAGGTAAAAATTTAACAAAAATGCATTTTTAAAGAGGAGTGTCAGTAACTCTGCTCATGACTGTGTTTATGTGTGCATGTAAACATATAAGGATAAAAAAACTTATGTTAGCTGGTGTGTTTCATCCTCTGACAGACTTACACTTTGGCTAAGAAAAGAGTTGAATATCTGGATTGAAATCCGATAAGATGAATAGAATAAGTAAAGAACAGGTAGGAAAAAGGGTTTTTAATCTAACATATTTCAATTTATTAAGCTTCTTCAGAGATTAGTTAATAAGACAATGAATTATAAATTTTTAAGAAAAGATTTTGTGTTTATTCATATTGTCCTTTTACAAATATATTCTATCTGAAAATTTATACACACATATTTATGAGTTGAATATCTGGATTGAAATCCGATAAGATGAATAGAATAAGTAAAGAACAGGTAGGAAAAAGGGTTTTTAATCTAACATGTTTCAATTTATTAAGCTTCTTCAGAGATTAGTTAATAAGACAATGAATTATAAATTTTTAAGAAAAGATTTTTAAAAAGCCAGAGACAGTATATTGATTAAGTTTTGATTTCATTGGTCAGATATGTGTCACATTTAATAAAGCAATAGATGACAATTTTTAAATGTAGAAAACTTATGCCTCTATATATGCATGTGTGTCACATGTGATAAAAGCAAAAGATGTATATTTTAAATGTCTGTTTAAATATATATATGCAAAAGTAATGCTTGTGCCATGCGTATTTAAGCTATAGTCAAATTTTTAAATTATGTGTATGAGAAGAATCATATATATATATATATATATATATATATATATATATATATATATATATAATAGCTGGCCACTCATATCTGAGTATGCTTGTCTTCATAGGGTGGTTAACCAATTCCTATTGCAGTCGCCTGATTGAGAGGGCCTACATGTTTTTTATACTGCAACTATGCTGAGTGGATCTTAGTTACCATTTCTGGAAGGGAGACCATTATCTGGCATTATCAACAGTCTTAAAAAGGCCAGTATGTTCAAACCTTCACGGTTCAAGATTACTAACACCTACTTAAGAATTTGATGTACTGAAATAAAATTAAAAAATACTGATTTTGTCAAAATTATACTTTGAATACAGATGCCGAAAGGTCTCAGCATGATTTATTTTTCAATAAGGTCAAACATCACAATTTACCAGGTGAGGAGGCTCCTTTCTTAGTTGGGCTTAAAATTTTTCAGCACAATCTCAGAGAATTTATAGCATCAGTAGAATCGATGGAAAGTTCTAGAGTATAGAAGTTTCTAAAACAACATGTAATTCAGCACACATGCTATCCCTTGCACATCATACTTGAAATTGTCTCCTGATCAATAATTCTTCTCTCTGTGTCATCATTGTTAAGTTACATGAGCTTATAAGGAAGGAGATAATACTTATGCTACTCGAGAGAGATATCAGATAATATCTAAGCATTTAGATATTATATTTAAATTTATCCTAGAATAAACTGTTTAGAACATCATATTAAAATCATCATTGTTAAGAGGACTATCTCCAATGAACTTATTGGTATAACATTAGTTTTTGAACATTCTGGGCATCTAGAAAGTTCCATGTCTGCCTATACCCATTTGCTATAGGTACAGGTTGGTAGACGCAGTAAAAGAAAAATGATAAAATTAACCAGGAGCCCTTCATTGTGATAATTTGGTTAACAAGTTATTCTTGTGAGATTAATTATGACTGAGTAGTAAGTTTAATCCTCATTGAGGTGCTCCTTTTCTTATGACCTTGTCTTACATCTATGCTAGGCACTTCAATGTGGAATAATGGCTAGCAGGCTTGTCTCGCTGATCAGTTACAACTGAGAAGTGATTTATTTGTTATTTTGGTGTTCTTTAAACACTTGAATCTATTTTCTTCTATATGCCATGTCCCTTCAGAATGTGGGCTATTATGGCTCTCCACAATTACCTTTTGCTCTGAGTAAAAATTGTCTTTGTGCTTTCGCTCCTAATCCCTATTCCAAAACTATTCATATCGACATTGATTTTAGGTAAAAATTTAACAAAAATGCACTTGGCCATCAGAAAAACAAAGACCTTGACATGTGAAGTCACAAGTTTATTTGCCTGAAGAGAGTCAACTTTAGACTTGAAACATGTGTAGTGACACAAATACCATTATGGACACTTAATATATCATACAAAAAGCAAGTAATAATTATAATAATAGCAACAATAAATCTACACTTTAAACAAAATTTTCACGGCTTCTCGCACTTTTTCTTCTATACCAATTTCCCTTGTTGGAAACAACCCCTATTTCTGTTTTTAATATATATATATATATATATATATATATATATATATATATATATATTGAAGGGGGGGGCATCAGAAATACTTCACAAATTTTGAGGGTGCATTCCTCATGCCAAAACAAGGACAAACGTTCATATAAACATACATTTACAAATTGTTTGTTTTTTAGTTTAAAGGTTAAGGTAGATGCTGTTAAATGTACAATCCAAGATACAATTCAAAAATACTTTTTAAAACCTTGGGGCGGGTTTCTGACACCAAAACAAGGTAAAATGTTAACATAAACATATGCCTAAAAGGTCATCATTGTACCTCAACCAAGCAACTCTTAACAAATGTTTAAAATGTTCTCTACTTGCTTCTACACATGCATTCACCTGTCAGATCATTGACTAGCAAACCCTTTAAAATACTCCTACACCATGTTAAATGTTTCACAGGCCCCTGTGATACATCTCTGCTTTACTGCATAAACCACTTTTTTAGGTGGACCCACAGATAAAACTCAAAGGAGTGAGGTCAGAGAAACTCTCTCTCTCTCTCTCTCTCTCTCTATATATATATATATATATATATATATTGTTTTTTGGTCATAATTAAATTCAGCCAGTACTCAGCTGTATTAAAAAGTGCTCTATACATTTATATTGTAGAGCTTTTGAAAATTTTTCATTTGGAAATGAGTTTTTTCTGCAGCCTAGGTTTCAACCTTTTGGTATCTTCAGGTGACTTATAATAACTGATTTTTCAATGTTTTTCAAATGTACAAGGATTTTTATGAACATGTGACTGGAATTTTTAAAGAACCTAAAATTTTCAAAATTAGTGAGTAGTTACTTTAGGATCTTGAATCATTTTCATCCAGGTTTGTATGACCCTAATATGTATCTATAGGTGTGATTACATCTGGACATTACTTTTAATCTTTCATTAATTACTGAATGAAAGATCAAAAGTAATGTCAAGACATAAGTACTTTATATGACAGAGCCACTTTGTTCATCAGAGAATATTAAAATCCTGTAAAATAAATTTTTGTATTTGTTATGCTGTTTAGTCAGATATTACAAAATAAAAATCTTAGTCAAGGTTTGAACCTGTACCTCCCTTTATAAGAGAAACCACAATCTGACCCCATGTACTTTATATGACACAGCCACAATAACCATAAAGTGTCATGAAAAAGAAAAAGAAAAATCTATAGTTACCTTCTCTTTTCTTACCCATAATCCTCTTTCAAATTGTTACCTTCTGTTGAGAACAAAGTGCTATCATAGAATTTCTTTTTTTAGAAGGAGAAAATGCTATAAACATTCACAAGTGGTCAGTGAATATTTATGGAAAGACTTCACTTGATGTGAGGACATAAAGAGATAGGTCAGTAGAGTCAATGGCAATCCTAGAAAGAAAGGATAAACTAAATATAGTGGCAGGCCAGCTGCTGTTATAAATGAGGATAAGGCCAAAAAGGTTGATCTCTAATTACAGCTAAAAGAATTGCTATTGCAGAACTCTATGAAAGTCTTCATATAAGCAGCATAATGCATATCATTGCTACTCAAAAGTTTGTGCAAAGTGGATTTCCAGAAGGTGGTTGTTGCAAAAGAGCTTTTGGAAGTGCACAAAGTGAATAATATTCAGAGGACAGTGATTATATTATAAGGATGTGGTGAGAAAGACAACTCACACATGGCCTAGTAAACAGTTAAAACCATTCTACAGTGTAGGTATATATGCCTTCATTAAAGATAAAAGCAGAATAGCCAAATTGAGAAGGAAATATGCTATATTAAGAACTAGATTTAGAATCCTGAGACTTTTCTGTTTCTTTTAGTATGCTTTGCGTAATTCTAGTATTAAATCCATTGTAATTTTAAAAAATAGACATTACTTTTTATTGACCTACCTCTGTACAAAACTGTACTCTAAGTGATTATAAAGAAATTATTTTTTTCATGTATTCTTCACAATCCTAAACCAAGAATTACCACAATAAAAAATTTTTTACCTTTGACATCTGTTTTTGTTTTTTTATATTTTAGCTTAAGTGATTAATCTTGTTCCTTTTTTAATAGTTAATTAGGACTTAATTAACTTTGCATAAATCTATAAATCCAAAGCTGCTTCTGTTAATTTGCTATGTAGCCCCTCTAACCTACTCGTTTTCATATTAAATGATCCTCATTCAAGATGGTATTTAATTTAAGAATTTATATCCCCTCAATAACTTCATCTCTGATTTATACAACAATAGTTTATGAAACAATGTCAAGTTTTAAAAACATTAGCTAATAAAAAGTCAGATATTTCTGAGAGAATAATCAGCACAAGAAAAATATTCCATTTATTATCAAGAAGTATGGCATGTAGATATTATAGATTTTATGAATACACAAAAGCATGAACTGCAAGAAACAGCAGAAGATTGTTTTATTTAGCAGGAAAGGCATACCTACTTCGAAATAATTTGTCTTTGAGTTAGAATACTGAAGGCACCCGAGACAGATTTACAATCATCTCATCTACAAAATTCATAATTATTGCTTTAATAAATTAATTTACACATGGAAGCCATGCATGATACCAAATATATAAATTGTCAGCAGTATGCCCCTGCTACTCTCCTCGGGTTTCTTGACAAAATACAACAGAGAATCTGTAACGTGATCGATACTGACTTGGCAGACCGGCTGCAACCACTCTCTCACTGACGTGACATGGCTTCCCTGTGCCTCTTCTATAAATACTTTCACGGCTTCTACTCCGATGAACTTAGATTATTGGTGCCGCCTAGGTACGAATTTACACAAGATACTAGATTAGCAACTAGGTCCCACCCTTTTACAGTAAAACAGATAAGATGTAACTGTAATTTCTACTCCAGCAGCTTCTTTTCTCGCGCTTCCCGCCTGTGGAATTCCCTTCCACATGTCTGCTTTCCCGACAGCTACAATCTCCAGGAGTTTAAATGTAAGGTCAACAGACACCTCCTATCACACTAACTTGCATCTATTCTCCCAACACTCTCATCATCTACCCAACCCTCATTCTCGGTATCCTTACCCATCTATCACCCTTCTTCTGACATTTCCTATATCTAACCATCCTTTCTCATCACTTTCCCCTCTATGTAGCCCCCTGCACAATAGTGGCAGTGAAATGCCTTGCTTGGGGTGAAACGATTATAAAAAAAAAAAAAGAAGTATATAACCACTTTCACAGACCAATGGTTAAAAATGGATGCAGGTGAAAGAAGCATATAGGTCTATCAGAGAGAAGTATCCTTTTTTGAACCTCATGGACTAGTGACAGAAAATCACAAACACAAGAACTATACCAGATAACAGAAGCTACATCTTTTGTGGAGTTTAAACAGCAGCAACAACAACTAAAATGGGTATCTAAACTTATTTATAAATGGAACTTTGTCTGTGTGTGCGTGTGTGTGTGTGTGTGTGTGTCCGTCCGTTACCTATAAAGTCCAAAATGGCTGAACCGATTTTCTTGAAAATGTACACAATTGTACTATAAGTATCTGCGAGTGTTTTTAGCTACGTTTTGTGTTGAGGTACACCCGATAAATATCAAAAATTGATAATCGAAAAAATCGGGTTGTAGAAGGAGTGGTCCAATTTTAATCAAATTTGATACACTCATAGGCAAAAACATAAAAAAAGATATTCAGAAGTTTCAAGGTTGCAGTTCTTACAATAGTGCAGAAAATCGATAATATATATATATAAAAGGCAAGATACTGGGTCTGATCAGAATCAGTTTTTCAGCCCTTTTATTTTAGTTTTTGCTTTGGGTTTGGCTCCAAGTAGGTATAATTGTAGTTCTTAGCCTCATCCATGAAGTCATTTCCTCAGAGGACTTATTTAGCCTTCAAAATTCAGTTTACAACGAAAAAAACTTATTTGATATTGATACCAGGAAATCAAAATTTGACTTACATCCATTTATTTTTCTTTCAGTCTACAGTTTCGCTTTAACTGGAAACAACTATTGCTTTTTAGTCTTTCGTGCCAATGTACAAAGAGTCTGAGCTCCAGGACCATGGATTAGTTTTAAAGCTTTCATTACACCCGAGCAATACCAGGCTACACTGCTAGTCACATATAATTCATGGAGAGAAAAATGACATAATCAAAATCCTGATGTTCTACACTACTTCAAACAAAAGGCAAGAAAAAATGCAATAACAGCTGCTAGACTTGAGAAACTTATTTTCCCCAAAAAATTGTTTTAAGAGAAAGTTTATAAATTTCAGCCAATAGTGGCACTGAATACTCAATGAATGAATGCCAAATGTTTCCTTATGAGGAAACCGTTACCATTATCATGAATACAATAATTCATAATTCTGTATTTTCAAAGTTTGATTACAGAACACATCTCAGCAGCCATATTAGCTATTAGTTAATTTAATTAATTCTAGATACAAACTTATTGACAATGTTCAAACATATTTTTCTATCAATTAGGTGCTTAAAAAACTTTCTCAACCATATATAATTTAAACCTCAAATTTTTGACTGCTCCACTTCCACTGTTATCATAAAGCTATAACTTCAGAAGCAAATGAACTGGCTTAAGTATATTTTTTTAATATATTTTTCTTTATAACTAAACCACTTAATAATTTAGTTATAAAGAAAGTAGGTGGCTTAAACCAGTCATGGCTTGCTCAGAGTGAAGCTTAACAGAGGTCAATTCTTTTAAAGTTTATTATACTAGCAATAATCAATTTGTTTAAACAGATTTACAACAATTAAGTTTTATAGAGATTAATGAGTTCCTGACAAATGCCATGTTTAAGATTTGTTAAGGTCTAATTCTGCTCTTTTTGAATATGACAGTATTCAATAAATTCTTATGAATTTTGTATTTATCAAACAATATTTAAAAATACAGTAGTAATTTTAAAACACTTTAGCATTCAGTAAGGCTTATCTGCTGAGACTTTAAATTATAATTCATTAAGCTTAAGATATTGATACAGGTCCAAAACAAAACATATCAATGGCTGAAGAATTTATTGTTCGTTTTTTGTGTTTAATTTGAGTCTCTCTCTCTCTCTCTCTCTCTCTCTCTATATATATATATATATATATATATATATATGAATATTTGGGCAACAAGCTTTCTTTTAAGCATATTTCATTAAAAACGTCCGACAAGGAAAATTTTATTAAGTTTTAATTTAGTTTTTCTAGTATTTTTACATATATTTTTTCTAGAGATAAGGAGTATAAAAATGTTCAAAAATTTTTCCTTTCCAAGTGCTTTCAGCCACTTTATTGGCCATTTTCTAGAATGTTAATTTTCTGATGTTATTATTTTTTCCTCACATACCTTATCTCCAACAAAAAGAAGATATATAAGAATAATAGAAAAATTAAATAAAAAATTAATAAAATCCTCCTTGTTGGTCATTTTTAACAAAACACACACACACACACACACACATATATATATATATATATATATATATATATATACAGGTTTCATTAAAAATGACAGACAAAGTATTATCATTAAGCTTTTATATAATTTTTCATATGTTCATATAATTTTTTTTTTGTTCGAAACTTTGAAACTTCAAAACAAGGTTTTTCCGAAATGCTGTAGTATTAATTTCCTTGTTAGTTGTTGGGTCATGAAATTTAAAATTGTGTATTTAAGCTCTTTTTCAATTCAATCTCTTTTTTATATAGGTTTCATTAAAAATGACAGACAAAATATTATCAGTAAGCTTTTTATATAATTTTTCATTTCAGAAAAACCTTGTTCTGAAAGTACAAAATCTTTGGAAAATTCTTATATAATCTGAGTTCTGAAAAAAAGAAAAAATTATCTGAACGCATAAAAAATTATATAAAAAACTTAATGATAAAACCTGTCTCTCACTTTTAATGAAACCTGTATAAAAGAGAGATTGTTGCCAAATACACAATATATATATATTAATTTATATCTAGGCAGCAATCTTTTTTTAAAAAATGTTTCGTTAAAAACAACCAACATGGAAGATTTTATTATTTTTTCTTTAATTTTTTCAGTATTCTTGCATGTCTTCTTTTTGCTGAAGATAAAAATGTAAAAATATTCCATAATTTTAGAGCTTTCAAACATTTTCAGACACTTCATTAGACATTTTCAAGGATGTTCTTTTATCCTCATGTTTTGACTGTAACAATCTATTTTGTGTTCTTGAAAAGAAGCATTCTTTCAAAGCTATCATGTGATGTGTGTAACTAGACAGTGTCTATTTTTTAAAAATAATTTTAAAACTCTATTTCCACTGTTAAATAATATAAGGAGAAAATTGTTTGATATATAGTGCCTCTCTTACAGTAAGATGCTTTTGACATTGTGATTTAAATAATATTTTTGTATTTTCAACTAAAATTCTTCTTAAGGGTTCTTGTAAATTATGAGTTAATAAATGTTTTTTATTGCACTTTGGTTGGACAGGTGGCAAGTAAGATATCTCATCAAAGTATTAGTAGTATGTCCAATATAAGTAATTGAAACACTGTTTTGTACAGGGCATTGTTGAAATTCATGCACTATATTCGTCATTGCTAGTTTAGATTTGATTTTTTTTTTTGTTAGAAACAAGGTTTGCAGTTTTCCATTTTTTATAATATATTATAACTTTTACACGTTTTTGAGAAATTACAGCAGAAATATAATATAATAATAACTTTTTGTATAGAAAATTCATCCTGTTTATAATTATTGTGCATTTGATTGCAGTAAAGTATGTTAATATTTTTTGTATTTAATTTTTTATACTGGTGTCGTGTTGTTTTTTAAGAATAATTTTATTTGTTTATCGATGATATAGTTGTGAAATCTATTGTTGTTTTATTTGTTTTAGTAGTTTGCTCAAAAATTTTATTTAGGGGGCTGAATTTTGATGTGGTCTCTCTCTTTCTCTCTCTCTCTCTCTCTCTCTCTCTCTCTCTCTCTATATATATATATATATATATATATATATATATATATATATATATATACATATTATCCTATGTTTATGGAATGATTTGGAGTTTCATTCATTATGCAATCATCAGGTGCATATTTCAAACTTACCGTTTAATAGATTTGAATTTAAGTTCACTTGATATTCATGGGAATTAAACCTTATTATATATTACTGCTTTTTTAAGAACAAGATTAAAAAATTAAATATTATACAGTTACATGTAGATAAAAATTTTAAATTTAAATTTAAAAATTTAAAATTAAAATAAAAGTAAAAAACAAAAAAAAATAATAAAATGCAGGGAGAAGAAATCAAAGTGGCATAAATTATAAGTCTTAAAAATTTAAATATTCAAATACTTCATGTACTTAAAAAATGTAGGGAAAATTAAAATTTTAATATTTTAAATGAAAATAAGATAAAATAAAAGAAAAATGAAAAGAAAAATTAAGAAGTAAAATTTAGAATTAAGAATTAAAAACAAAACCATGTAAGGGGCTTAATTCATAATTGTTAAAAATTAATATTAGAAAGAAAGAAAGAAAGAAAGAAAGAAAGAAAGAAAGAAAGAAAGAGGCAAACATAAAGAGGAATCTATATCACTTTGGGTTTAAGAATTTAAATATTTTTTCTATGACAGCATGTGGTCATTAAATCACTTTTTTTATTAAGTAAATTTGTATTATTGATATGGTTTAAGATATTGATTTTCTAAGTGCAGCTTAGATGTAGCACAAGGCCGAAAGTATGGGACACTCATTGAGGATCAAACTCACTACTCAGTTGTAACTGGTTCTACAAGACAAGCTTGCAAACCATTACACCACTTTGATATGGTTTAAGATGACAAGTTTTTCTAAAAGGTATAAATTACATTTATTTCCTTTTCCATTGTAATGTTTGGATTTAGCTATGATATTCCAGGTGATAATTGGGTTCTTGCTGTTGTTTTTTAATTTCCAATAATATATGTATAAAGCAGTACTTTTGCTGTATTTACTGTTGTTTAAAGACAACATGTAGTTGTTAAATCTTATCTTCCACCTGTTAAAAGTAAAATTTAACATCATTATCATCTGAATGAATTTGAGCTCTATAAATAATACTTTTGGACATACATTGACCATTTAATGGGCAGGTTTTATTTTTTTGGCAGTTGCAATTATTTTTGGAAGGGTCATTTTTTATATTAGTTAGGTGACAGATGTTGTTCATGTGGGCCAAATATTTATTTGATACCATAGCATTATGTTGTGAAATATATTTATCTATGTTTTTAATGCAACTATAATTAACTTTGACATTGTTTTTGTTGAAGATATTTTTAGTGTGGATGAATGGTAGAAAAAGAGCCCTATCAAGTTGCAGACCTCTGCAGAATCATACACCCCCATGGAGGGTTGTTGTTGTTATATATATATATATATATATATATATATATATAAAACAACTGAGAAAATACAGGAAAATGATGAGGATTTTACAAGTTATTTCAAGTGAGGAGAATCTGCCAAAAGGTGCTCATTCAACAACTGGAGCTATAGTATTAAAAAACTCCAGAAAAGTTCAAGTGGTTTATCTGTTTAGGTGAGGCACAGTGGAATAATGGATAGCACCTCAAATTGAGGTCTAGGAGAGCCAGGTTCAAATTTCAGTTGAATTCATTACATTCACTTATGTGCTAATACCCTTGGAAAAACAGCAGGACAGTCTCCTGCAGTAAAAGTTGACAACCTACTCTTGGAAAATCTTCATACCACATGTAGTTGGGGACCACTTGTGGAACCAACAAATCCCCTGAAACTTCTTGAGAAGAAGCTGGCTCAGCCTGTCCAGGATGCATGCTGCCACAAGTACAAATACTAGTAAGTACTTATCTGATTAGTTGACTGAAGAGTTTCATGTAAAATTGTCAGTTATTTCATAAAGTTTTTTAATTCATTTATTTTCTATGCCTTATTAACCTTTTGCAGGTTATTTAAAACCAGAAAATATTTTTAGATTGTAAGAATTTTTTGGAGGATAATAATGTTTTAGTGATACAAGTCTTACTAATTAACCCATAGCTTGGGGAGAAGAGGTGGATTCTTACTTTTCCTAAGTATATTTGCACATAAATGAATATAACAAACCTAATGAAAATTGGAACTCAGGTCTTTGATTAATAATTCCAAGCCATTACATCATCCATACATCCAAGCTTACAGCACACGGTATTCTCATCATAAAGATTTATCAAACATATGTTTATATAGGTTTACTTTTTTATGATCTGAATTAAATTCTTTTTATATTTCTTTTTCCTCTTGTACCAATTTTTTTTAAACACATAGCAATATTATTATTACTAAATATTGCTATTTTAGCTTGAAAACAAGCATTTAAATCAACTGATTACATCAATGAGCACAAAGAAAGACTTAACTTGAAATAATACCTGCTAAAATAATGGGTTTTTAGTGATTAAATCTTTTTTGCTAAAATGCTTTATATTTCTTCCCATTCTCTAAGTTTTTAACAGATTTTTCAAGCACACAAAAATAAGATTGATTACTTTTAGAAACCAAACATTTAAAAATAAATTGATTGACTCAAGGAACATAAGTCATTAATTTAAAATAATAAATGCTGTTTCAAAAATGGACTTTATGGTTAGTTTCATTTATTTATATTTCTCTTTATCTGTTGTTCTACTTCCAACAGCAATGTTGAAATTGGATCTCACTGCTACATATTACACTTATATATAAGCTACTACAGCTGTGCATCTTATCAAAGTCACTTTAATTAATCAGGTTCTTAATATTTTTATGTACAAGTGTGCAATGGGAATTGCTCTATTACTTGCCTGCCTATCATCTATTGTTTTATTTTTTCCTTCTTGGCATAGTTGACAGCAGCAGTCCTTCTTCCATTTTCTTCAGTTAATTCTAATGAGCATTAGGAGAATGCTCATTAGAATGATTAGATATCTAGAAAGTCAATGAACTGAAAGTAACAATAATATAGTTGCTTATAACTGTTCATTTCTCAATCACATAATAGATTTTGCACAGGCAGATAATGTGAATAAAAATTACTCACACAGATTTTCTCTACCCTACAATTTGTTTAGAGAAAAATGTTAAAACTAAATAAAATAAATAATTTTAAAAATATTTTGATGCCAGTAATTCTCCTCATATGGACAAGATCACAAAGTTCGGTTAGAGAACTCAAGAAATTTATTTATAAGGACAGCTTTTTTGGATGAGTGTAATACATATTGAAAGATAAACATGACTCAAGCAAGATGCTACACATCAGTTTTAATATTTAATTTTTAATAATTAATATTAATAGGATTCGTTTAGTATTTTCCTTCAAGCAACTATTTTTTGAATTTATATATATATATATATATATATATATAGTGTAATAGTTGTTACAATGGTTTATAAATTCATAGTATCACTACACAAAAAAAAAGCATACCAACTTGATCACCCGAAGAAGAAGCGGCCAAAACACATGGTCAGCTTCGAAACGCGAAAATATTTGTGTAGTGATACTATGAATTTATAAACCATTGTAACAACTATTACAATATAACGCTCTACGTTTGTATTGAGCACTCTTTATAAAAGTAAATGCATGAACAATAGGTTAAAAAACCTACGAGTTCTACAACTTAGTTACAATATATATATATATATATATATATATATATATATATATATATATATATAAAACTTAAGATATGTGTGTCAGTGTGTGCATGTGTGTGTGCATCCTCACTGATTTCTATTGACATACACTTCCATATTTTAATTCGATTTGTTCCAAAACTTACACACCCCTTGCAATTTTATTCAGTTAGACATTCATTTAATGCAGCCAATCCAAAAGCAAGCCTCCAACATTTACCCAGCCCCATTTTATCCTACTGCGTCAACTGAAGTTGCACTTATCAGTGCTACAAATAGTCATGACAACTATCCCCTGAGTGGTACATTTTCCCTTACAAAGACCAACACTTAAATTGCTCATGGGAATTCTTACTCTTCTCAACCTGTGTAATGCCAGGTACTTACTGTGAGTATATTTATAAAATGGCTGAACTATAAAAGAAAGATTTATTCTCCCAATTAATTTCCTCCATTATGGGCATCATTTTATCCATGATATAATAACACAAAATTTCCCAGATGGAATGGTATGGCTGAAAGGAAAAGAAATGACAATCATGCTTTTTTTCTCAGAAAACAACAAAGACATACACAAAACTATATACTGATGTACACATGTCCCATACAGACAAAAAATATAACATATATCTACACAGTAAGCAGAGTGAAAGGAGAGCAAAAAGATAGGGTTTATACCTACTATGAAGATTCTTCTGTGTTTCTGGAGAAGCCATGTTTACAACTACAGATTTGAGTTGGCTGGATTCATCTACTATGTTCCAATCAAGGACATATTCCATTATACAGAAATGGTGAGTCTTGTGTTTTCCAAAATTGATGACTGCTGGCTGGAGATATCTATATCTGGGAAAGACATATTTCCAAAGGAAAATGGTGTGATGGACTTATAAGCTGCTGGGAGAGGCAGATTTAACCTTAGCCTGGTCTGAGAGACAGGAGCTCAAAAAAACAACAGCTCCATTTGACTTCTGCCAACAAAACTATGTGACTTACTGACCACTTTTTCATCACTTTTTCATATGAAGAGACGTCACTGAGTGGTCATCATGTGACTCACATGATTTGTCTCAACCAAAGGAAGATAATTGTCTTTTGTATCCCTACACACACACACACACACACACACACACACACACATATATATATATATATATATATATATATATATATATAAAACACATCACTCACTAATTCCTGAGCCTGACATATAGCTGGCACCACTAATAAAAATTCATATGATTTTTATGAAGTACTGACCTTTAAATGGCATGTGACAAAATTGGATTATTACTTTACAAATTACAGTTTTTTAAGTGAAGCTACTGTTGCAAATTTTCAAAACAATGGAAAAATCTGAATTTTGTGTGTTGATTAAGCATTACTTTCTGATGAGAAAAAAATACTGTTCAAGCAAAGTAATGGTTTTATAAGTGTTTTTTGGACTCTGCTCTAAGGAAAACAATGGTTAAGAGGTAGTATGCTGAAATTAAAAGCAGTCATACAGACACAAATGATGCTGAACACACATCAGCAGTTGTCCTGAAAAACACCAAAAAAAACACAAACTCTTTTATCCAATCGTAAATTGAAATTGAATGAGATAGCAGAGGAGGTGAACATATCAGAAGGCAGTGTATTCAACATTTTGCATGAATATTTGTCAATGAGAAAGCTGTGTTCAAAGTGGGTACCACGTTTGCTCACAGTCAATCATGTGCCACTCTGTATGAGGACAATCGGTTTGCGGTTCTGCACAGTGTTAAATCGGCCCATCATCTGAGCATTTTGGAGGCTGTTTGCCTAAAAATCCAGCAGCCGAGCATGTGCAGGCAGAAAGAGCGATTCATTCACTCTTTACAATTACTGGAGAGTTTGTGAGTGTAACAATTTTTCCTTTTTATCACTCTTATGGAGTTGTGTGTCTACACCCCCCCTTACGTTTTAATGAATTTATTGATTAAAGTTTATTTTTAAACAAACTCCATCTTTTCTCCCATTGTTGTAAGTAATCCTCTATTTTCCTTTGTCCTGTATTAACCATTTATAATAAAGCCAACATAAGCCCTTGAAGGTTCCTTGGGTTTGGTCAAGTATAATGATGTCTATTCTATTTAAAGTAATATTTATATATATATATATATATATATATATATATATACAGAAAGAGGGAGAATTAATACAAATATAATGTATTGTATTAATTTATTTATTATATTATAAGCTGGTATTATTTATTATATCATAAGCTGATTAGTGTTGCTTTTAGCATCCTGACTCCAGAGTTTCATAGCCGAATCCTCCAGCAATCACTCTATCTATCCACTCGATAAGGGACAAAAGTTATATGGAAATGGATATTGTACTTCTTATTTAAAACTTTCTGACTTCCAAAACAAGTTAGCTAAACATTAGTCTTTGTAAAAATAATTATTATCTGTTCTTAATTTAGTAATTAGATACTTTAATAATTAAATGTATAAGATTTCATTCAATAATACACGAAATAATGACAGTGCAGATTCTTGATTCATCACAGAATATCACTTTCTTCTAATCGCCTACATGCCATGATTTTTTCTCTTTAGCCTACTTTAACCTCATTTTCTTCTGTTTGTGTGTTCATGCTGATTTTTTATTTAGCTTTTCTGTATGTAAATCCCATTCCATTCAACTGGTTTCTTACAATTCTCTCACAAATATTGACTCCTGTTTCAACCTATTTATTTTCTATTTGTTTTGTTGTACATTGTCTATTGGCTTATTGATTTGAGTTTTCTATCCTCATAATTTGATGTCTATTCTGGTATGCTAATGTTTTCCTATTTTAACCATCCCATTTCTTTAAGATTTGCACTAAATTTTCAACACAGCTAATCGGAAACAGTTAACATCTTTTGCTACACTCCACTGTAGATTGTCACCTTGAATGAGTTTTACAAACATTTCTTTTGTTTCAATTGACAGTTATTTTGTTGAAACCATGTTTCTTTTCAATTACATGTGCCCAACTACTTGCTAAGGTCTGTAGGAACTCTCTTTTAACTGCTAACTGATTTGTATATCTCAGCTTTTACTTATATTTGTCTTATGAATGCAAATTACAAAATCATTCCCTAATTTTTCCTCAATATTAGATTATTTCATAAAATTTTCCTTTATATGGCTAAGAAAAAATACAACATTATTTTAAATAATTTAATCTTGTCTGTTTAAAGTATATTTTATGATACCAAAATGTTCAGTTATTAAATAAAAATGATTTGTTTCTTATCTGTCATTAATTTATTTACTGCTAAATAAAAAACCAGTGAACACTCTCTTCTTTATGTGCTGTGTCCCTTCAGGATATAGACGATCATGGCCCTCCACATCTTCCTCTTCTTTGCAGCTCTTAATGAATTTTTACTTTTTGCTAATCTTCCAAACCCTGTTCTACCATCCATTTATTCAAGCCCATCAAGTATGTTATGTGCTGTTTTCCTTTGTCATTCAATCAGTCCTGTGAGTATTAGATTTTCCAAGTGCTCCTTCCTCATTACATACCACATAAATTCTAACCATCTCTTCCTGATGTTAAGTGTAAGTTTCTTTTTTTCTTGGCTAACATATTCAGTTTGTGATATCCTCAGGATCTTTCTCTAGAACCACATTTCTGTTGCTTCAAGGCTCATATTCATCTTTGAGGAGAGTGTCCAGTATTCACAGAAATAATATAAATGTGCTAATGCCATGATTTCTGCCAGGGGCTGTACGTCTTTGAAGCTACAAACACTGAACTGATGTGCTGATATACATTTAGTCAGTCAGTTAAGTGCCATACGTGAAACATGCTTGGGCGATCATGTCTCGAAAGAGACATGACTGACTGGGCAGAAGATTATCCCGCAGTAGGTTGCCATTGCTTTCTGCAGTAGACTAGTTGCCAGCCAAGGCTATAGAACCCAATCTGTCCTGCTATTTAACTCATAACTGGAAGGAAGAGACGGATTAATACCTTTCCCAAGGGTATTTGCATGTAAGTGAATGCAATGAATTCAACTGGAATTCAAACTAGGCTCCCTGATTTCTCATTCTGAGCCGATATCCACTGCACCACAACACACATCTAGTACTTCATGCATTAAATGGGAAAGTTATTTGAGCTACGTCACTTGACCCCTCTGGTTATGACCATTAAGGACATGTGGTCAGACACTGCACTGACCATAGTAATTGGATTGGTTAGTTGATTTTGTTTAGTGACCTATCAAGCTCTATGGATTATTTAGTTCTGAAATCTACATATTTTGTATATAATTTTATGCTTTTAACTACAGATATTTTGTTCCAATTTTGCTTCCAGATGTTGGTTGGTTGTTTTGTTTTATGTCATATCAACCTCGGCGGGTCATTTATTGCCAACTAAATGTTTTTATTTATTTATTGCTGGTAATACCTTTGTCTTTCTTTTTTTTTCTTTTTTTTTTAATCGTATCACCCCGAGCAAGGCGGTAACGCCACTGATGTGCCAGGGGCTACATAATAGTGAAAAGATTGGAAAAGAGAAAGCCGGAAACCACATCCTAAACAGGGAACAAGGGATGAGCCTCTTAACCTGTTCAATAGACATGGGTGGAGTGTGAACCGGGCGATAGATAGATCTATCTACTCCAATTGAAAAAAAAAACAAAAAAAAAAATGAGAAGATTGGAAAAGAGAAAGCCGGAAACCACATCCTAAACAGGGAACAAGGGATGAGCCTCTTAACCTGTTCAATAGATGTGGGTGGAGTGAGAACCGGGTAGGCTGCTTGATTTTATCTAAGTCCTGGCTGTAATCTCAACTTCCTTAAATCGTCTTTGATAGATAGACCATGTAAAACATAGACCCTGCTTATCATATATAATTAAACCATCATGAAAGTTTTACAGCTGTATGCCCTTACTAACACCAACCATCTTTAGAAAGATGGCCTACCAAGGTTAAAGAGTTCAGTTTACATTATTCTACACAGAGTAGGTGTAGAGGTTTTTAATTCAGAGATTTCCTTCTAAGCTGCTATCCACTGCTAAAGACTAAGCAGTTTAACGTTATACTTAGAACACCTCTTACACTATTTGCCCATAGCTGAAACACTAACAGGTGCTACCACCCTGGATCAAGGTAGACCTGGGAACAATAGCAATTAAGATGTGGTCCCATGTTCTCAAAAGGCCAGATGTAGCTTATCATCATACCCAGAACCAATCAAACTTCTGGCAACTTGCACCTTCATGTTATATCATCAATTTGACAAAACTTGTCCAATTGTCACTGAATTGTTTATTCTTTATTTTCAGATATAAACATTGTTTATTTTTTAGTTTACATGAATGAAAGCATACATATTTATTGTTGTTTTTTTTTAAATATAAGTTTTTGTGTCTAGTAATACTTTTTCTTTTTGAGTATCAAGATTCATTGGGATTTGTTTTTAAGGGTCCCCAAGTTCTACCCTATTATTTAACCCATAACTGGAGGAAAGGAAGGGATTAATACCTTTCCCAAGGGTACCAGTACTTAAGTGAATGCAGGGTATTCAACTGGAATTTGAACTCGGCTCACCGATTTCTCTTTTCAAGCCAATACCCACTGCACCACAATGCACATTTATCACTAAATGCTTACAGCACCTGGTATTCCCAAGCAGTCACTCATCTAAGTATTGACCAGGCTCAACATTGCTTAACTTTGGTGATTGAGTGAGAACCGGTGTATTCAACATGATTTGGCCGTAAGCCGCTTCCAGGACATCGTACACAGGACAACATAGTAGTGATCAGACATTATTGGTGAATGTATGACATTGTAGATCTAGGAATATTAAATGTTCCTAGAATTTCAGAAATGGATTGTCATATCTATCTGGCACTTACTATTGTGCCTTATTTGAACTACAATAATTTGTATCACTTTACCATGATTCATGCCGCCTACCACCAAAATATTAGTGTGAAGTGATAACAACTTCAGCTAGAATATTAATTGAACTTTTAGGATTAAAAATGATGATTTGAATCTTACTCAATAATATTAAAATCTTAATCTTTAAAGTTTTTTAAACAAATATCCTCTATTGTATTTCTATTAAACTAATTGTCATAAGCTGAAAGATCCCTGTGTTTTTTTTTACATTCTTTCTAAAGTCAGCAATTGCTGTAAACTTTTTCTTTAACAGGGATCATAAAAAGATTAGAAAGGAACTCCCATCAGTAATGGAAAGAGCAATAACACCTACTAGACTTGAGAAATCTATTTTTGTGAAAAATTGAGAAAGATTTTATAAATTTCAACTGACATCAGTACTGGCTGCTTAGTCAATGAATGTCAAATGTTTCCTTATAATGTCTAATCTTACCATTACCATATATCTAAGAAATCATGTATGCATATGTGTCCCTATAGGTGGGAACACAATGCCACATACCTTTGTAAAAAATGATTTAGGTGTATAATTGCTGTATTTGCTCCTATTCCCTAAATATAATTTTATCAATGAATAACTACTATTCTCTTTTAATCAAGTTCTCAGTCTGTTAGAATCAATAAAAAAATACATTAAATATAATGTTAGAATACAAAATGACAGATACAGGTAGAATTTATATTGATATGTTCTTAAACTATTGATGGTTCATTGTATTAAAATATGAAATGTTAATTAAGCAGTATTTTCTGATTTCTCGTAGATATAATTATTCACATTATAACCATTTATCTATCAAATTATCATTCACACATAGCCTTACATTTCATAGGAAACTACCAGCATGTAGTAGGTTAATTGAATCTAGAAACAATTAATCCAAAGAATTTGACTGACAATCCTATGGTAATGGTGAGATTAGCTATTTCTGTAAGGAAACATTGGGCATTCATTGATTGAACAGTTAGCATTACTGTCAACTGAAATTCATAAAATCTTTCTTCTTGAAACTATTTTTCAAGAAAAATAGGTTTTCACCACCACTGCTATCACTCTTGGTAGATTTAATAGGAGTTTCTTTCATAATCTTTTGTTTAAGATAGTGTGGAAAGTCAAGATCTTGATTATATCATTATTTTACCTTCTCACTACATGTGCTGTTTATTTAAGTTATTGCTGTTGTAAGTTTTCAAGTGATGTAGTTTTTGCTATTTGGTAAAGCTCTTTGCTTGTGATTCTGTAGCACCAGTCTGTTGGGTCTGTTGAAAGATTGTCTTCTTTCTTTTAAACATAAACAATTCATTTACTTGAGATAAAAAAAAATAACAAATGTGAAATTATCCCTCGTATATGCCTGTAGGGATACAGAAGATGATTATCTTCTTTTAGTTGATATAATCACAAGGGTCATGAACTGGCCACTTAGTGACACTACTTAACAAAAGTGGTCAGTCATTTTTACAGGAAGGAATCAAATAAGGTAGTTGTTTGTTTAAGCCAGACCCTTTGGCCTGGTTTGAGGCTAAATCAGCCATCTTCAGCACAGTTTACAACCTTATAGTGCTGTTTTCCTTTAAAAAAAAAAAAAGAAATTATCTTTGACTAGTAGTTCTCAATTTTGGAAAAGCCAAAACTTGTCATTTCCTATTCACAGAATATGCCCTCACTTGGGACATAGTAGATGAATCTAGTGTCCTAAATATGACTTCTTCAGAAACACAGAAGAATCTCCATGTGTAGGACCCTATCTTTTCATTCCCTTTTCACTCTGCTTCCTGGGTAGATATATTTTTCTCTGCATGAGACATGTGTAAATATGTAGACATAATTCTGTACAAGAATTCCTTGATTAGTGCAGCTAATATGTACATCAGTAACTATAAAAACAGTCAATTTTCAATTATTATGATTAAACTGAAGAATTTTTTACTGCACTAATTAAGTATTATGTATGCACTAACTGAATTTCAGTATATAACACATTTTAGTGCAATAATTGAATGTGCATTAATTGAGGGATGCCTGTGTATGACTTAGCAGTATAAAACTCTCTCTGAAAACAAAGTATGTTTGTCATTACTTTTCCTTTCAACCATTCTGTTCCATCGATAAAATACAGTGTTATTATATCATGGATATAATAATGCCTATAATGGGGGAAATACAAATGGGAAAATAAATCTTTCTTCCATAGCTCTCCTATGATATCAATGATTGTATAAAAAAAAATCATTATATTAAAACTACAAGTCTGATATAACTGATCTGAAGCAACTGAATAATAAATTGAATCATAGCTTGGATAAAATGTTTATGTTTTCTATATTATCAATTTCTCTTTTATTTATTTTTTGTTCTACAAACAATCCAAGGAAAAAAATTGAATTTTAGCAATGATTGTCTCGTGGTGCTCTGACAGCACATCAATAATTCTTCTATTATGACAAACATGTGTGATATATTTAGAATAAAGTTTTGTGGCAGATAATCCTGATCAATGACATTCACTAACAAATAAAATATACACATCATAATTTTAAACCATAACTCTGTTCCTGAAACTCTAAAATGAAATACTAAAAGATGAAAATTCAACAACTGGAAAAAATATAATGAACATCTAATGTTATTTATTAAGATCTGCAAATGGTCCCCAGAGAAAACCCCAAACTTAAAATTCTTTTTGGTACACCAATATTACAAAAGATTACACTGATCCTTTATCACTTATATCATTGGAAGAAAAGCAGCTAAAACATGTACTCTCTACTGCTACTGTTATTATCATTATTATTATTATTACTATTACGACAAAGAGAAGTATACATACATGCAGGTGGGCCTATGAGCATGCACATACATGCACAAACATACATGTATTCACACACACAATACAAAAGGAAAAAAATCAACCTTGCACCAATGAAAAGTATATTATTATTTTTTAATGTAAAAGAATCAAGAATTATAAACAGTCAATTGCTGATGCCTCTTAATGAGTGGACAGAGTGATTGTTAGGGGTCCTTTACAAAACTTTTGAGTTGGAATGCTAAATATAACATCAATCAGCCAAGTGACAAACTTTATATTTGTATTAATTATATATATATATATATATATATATATATATATATATATATATATATAGCAACTAGGTCCCACCCTTTTACTGTGAAACCAATAAATTGTAAACGCAAATTCTACTCTAGTAGCTTCTTTTCTCGCACTTCCCGCATGTGAAATTCTCTTCTGCATACTTGCTTTCCTGACAGTTACAATCTCCAAGAACTTAAATGTACAGTCAATACTCATCTCCCATCTCACTAACTTACATCCTCTCTCTTATGCTTTTCTACATCCACCCGACTCTCATCAGTACTCTTTTCCCTCTCTTACTCTCTTCCTAACACCCCTCTGCAACCTCTCACTCCTCATAACATCCCTCCTATTTAACAGTCGCAGTAAAATGCCTTGCTTGGGGCGACACGATTATAAAAATTATAAAAATATGTGTGTGTGTGTGTGTGTGTGTGTGTGTGTGTGTGTTAAGATTGCTATTTTTTCTTCCTTCTTCAGGGCTTTTTGCTTGAAACAAAAGCCCTGAAAAATGAAGACATCCCAACAATGCTTTCACAAAACTTTGAAGTCAACAATTTGTTGATCAGACTCAACACAGAGACCAATATCAAGTGCCTTGAGGAAGTAGGGGGTCAAGGGGGTGGATGCTAGAAAACCCTATGTCTGGTAACAGGAGTCTCTACCATGCCACCATTAAATCTGCCAAGAATTCATATATATATATATATATATATATATATATATATATATATATATTTTTTTTTTCATTTTTAAACGAGTTATTTATCAGAAATAAATTCATGTTATCACTTTTCAAAATTAAAAATAAACCAAAATTATTTAATACTTAATTGTAATGAATTTTTCACAAAGGTTATTGTTCTAAAGATGAAGGTATGGACAAAAAAAATAAACAGAAGAAAATTGAATGTTAACTACTAAATCTTAAAGTTGCAGACATTTTCTCATTTAATTTCAATATTTTGATCTGAATATATCTGGATCTGAATATATCAGCACATTATATTCTTTAAAAGTAACAAAATCTCTACATGAGTAGGAGTCCCAAGAAACCAACATGAGACAAACATCAATTTACTTTGAAGACATCCCACTAGGGTTTTGTCTTCTAATATTCATATGTATAAATATAAGCTTAATTATTGTAATATTCAAAGGTTAATTTAAAGTACATCACTTTAAGTAGATATGGTGAATATCTTTATTAAAAGCAGTTAAGAATAGGAATATTTGAACCATAAAGTTATATATACTATTTTGTTTCCGATATTCTGAAATTAAATATTGTTATCATTCAGCTATTTAAATGGGTGGGAGGTTAACATCTTCATCTTAGATATTGGTTTTTATTGTTAGTTGAGTTCAATTCATAAGACTTGGTAATTTACAAATATATCAATTTGTATATAAGTCACAAGGATAAGAGAACCTTTTAGCAAGTACAGAACAGTAAGAGCAATATTAAACAAGTGACTGGCAACAACTTATTGCCATACTAATCCCTATGAAAATATACAGGTCATTACAAAACAATAGATGATAACAATACACCAACTTCAGTTGAATATATATTCCTTTAAAGAAATTGAGCATCGAATAGGCTGTGCTAGGGATAGTTTCACCCAATACTGCAAATTACTACAAAACCAAAACAGTCATCTAAAGGCCAGTGAAGCTCTTAAATAGCTTAAATCTTAAATATAGATGTTATATATGGCACCAAACACGTTCCGAAATATCTAAATTGTCAGTTGCATACAGCCACTTTCCCAGATCAAAGGTTAAAAATGACTTCAAGTGAAGGTCTTAGCAATGACCACCCTCATGGACTGACACTAGAGAATCACAAAGAACTATATGAAATAACAATAACCGCATTACTTTAGTACTTTCACCAACAGTTACAACTAAAATGGATAGCGTATGTAACTTGCTGAAAAAACAACATAATCAAGATGCTGATGTTCCATACTGCAGCATGGTTAAGAAGTAAGACCCCATCAATACTGCAAAGAATGATAATAGTTATTGTACCTGAGAAACCTATTTTTGTGAAAAATTGTTTTCAGAGAAAGATTTTATATATTTCAACCAAAAATAGCATTGGTCAATGAATGATGAATGTTTTCTTATAAAGAAAAAGCTATTATTTCCATGACCATTTTCAAAACTCTGTCAGTTACAAGACATGATATACACCTAAGAAAAGCCAGAGTAAACCAACCAAATAGATTATCAACACAAAAGATAAGAATGCTGATCCCAATGTCTAATCATTATTAAGTAAACTATTGTAAAAATCATCAATTAAGAACCAGTACTTATTCAAGTACTAGCAGTATAGCCCAGCATTGCTTGGGTGTAATGAAAGCTTTAAAACTAATCCATGGTCCTGGAGCTCAGATTTTTGGACGTTGGTATGAAAGACTAAAAAGCAATAGTTGTTTCCAGTTAAAGCAAAACCATAGACTGAAAGAAAAATGAATGGATTTAAGTCAAACTTTGATTTCCTGATATCGATATCGAATTTTCTGCACTATTATAAGAACTGCAACCTTGAAACTTCTGAATATCTTTTCTTATGTCTTTGTCTATGAGTGTATCAAATTTGATTAAAATCGGACCACTCCTTCTATAACCTAATTTTTTTGATTATCGATTTTCAATATTTATCGGGGGTACCTTGACACAAAACCTAGCTAAGAACACTCGCAGACGCTTAAAGTACAACTGTGAAAATTTTCAAGAAAATCGGTTCAGCTGTTTCGGAGTCTATAGGTAACGGACACACACACACACACACACACAAAGTTCCATTTATAAATAAGTTTAGATCCAACAATTTCATGTTAATTTTCAATACGATCAAATGATTGGCAATAATGATCACTCTGTATTACCTAGATGTATTTCAGCATGTACACTCTAATAAAGAAGGTCGTAAACAAAAGGTGGTTTATGTCAGGTGATATTCACTTGCAAATTTATTAGAAATATGAATTATATTTACTTTTAAGTATAAAAAGAGTCAGTGTTTTATATGAAACATTTTGCTTTGGCAATCAAAAAAGTTAATTACTCCAAAGCAGTCAATAACTAGCACCACTTAATGGCATCAAGTCAAACTTCAACAACTTTATAAGGATGATTGTCCTGAAAAAAAAATGTAGATAAAGATTTAAATGAGATTACATTCAATGAACTGTACAACGAATTGATATTGCAAAATTATAATTTTTTTTTTATCATTCATGACTATAGAAAATGTTATCATAAGTTTTTGATAATGATTTCTTTTGATAGAAATTCCAGGAACAGAATGATTTGACCTCATTTTGATTAGATTTTACATGTTTGAGCAATCCATAAGCTTCTTAGACATACAATCTTGTAGATTCCAATTTTCTCTTTCAGATATGTGTGTGTGTGTGTGTGTGTGTGTATGCACATGCGCGCATATGATTTAAACATTTTTTGTTTATCTTTCTTCTGTCCTATTATTCTTGTTATGAATTTCACTTGACAGATTGTTTTATTTAGCAAATTTTCTCTCTTCCTATTTGTCTCAATTAGGCTGTTACACTTGCTGTCATTATTGATATGTTTGTTTATTACATTTAAGTCTTAAGTCAGAGTCAGCTTTTCAAATTTAAGACAATGACACGTCAAAAGAATGTGTATTTGTTTGGTCACAAGTTTTATTTTTATTAAACTATTATGACACACGCGCACACACACACACACACACACACACACACACACACACACACATATATATATATATATATATATGCATATATGTATATATTAATGGTAAAAAGTGATTGTAAAAAAATCTGATGGTTGGATGTTAGGTTAGAATTTAGGATGAGGGTTGAACAAAAAACTTTCCAATATGGCCTGATATGTGTGTGTGTGTGTGTGTGTTTTTGTATCTATCTATCTATCTATCTATCTATCTATCTTTATTATAAATTATAATTTAGAACATGTACAAATTATCATCTACTACAAAGTGTACATTTTGTTTTGACATTGAAAGGACAATGTCTCATTGGGTAGTATGAAAAGAAAATGGAAATTCTTTATCTTATATTGGCAAATTATTTGTGAGAGGTAGGTGGGGTCAAAAATAGGAAATTAGAGTTGTAAGTTGTCAGAATTTGAATGAAAAAAGGGAAGAGGTAGAGAGTAGAGGTGATTAATGGATGTGTTGAAAATTTTATAGATATATTTAACCGTAGAAGATAAGGTATGGTCCTTTACAGCCTTTATGGTCAGTCCTTCAGGCTTAACAAAAGGAAAAAATAAAGAAATGTATATGGGGTAGGGAGTAGGTGAGAGTGCGCTAAAAAGGGGATAGGAATTGCTATTTGGTAAACATATCTGTATTAGTGAAGTATACAACTACAAATATTTTTGTATTTAAATTTAGTTTTTATAATTAATCTATTTTTTATATTTAACCTTAATTTTAAATTTAGGAAATATCTTTTTTATATAAAATTTTAATTAGATCACAGTTTGCAGTATGAAATAAAGGTAAAATTTGAGGTAAGAGTGTTGTTAATACTATAACGGTTTCTCATTTTTTTATTAACCCGCTTAATATCTCAATCTAAATTTCTTACTGCTTTTTCTACTGGATGGAATATTGATTAGTTTAAGAAGTGACTTTCTTCTGACTGGTCTCCCATAATAACTCATGTGATGAAGATACTGTACTGGCATGTATGTTAGTTTACAACAGAGGATGTTTTTCATATTTCCTATCTGATAACAAAAAGACTGATAAACAAATTACAATGGATTACTTTCCCTCTTTAGTGACTTATAAAATGTATGATTGAATATTGAATTTCCAATTCCAATACTACTTGCTACTAGTTCATCCCTATTTTGGATTGACCAACAATATTTTAATCTTCAAAATCTGACAAAGCCAAGGCTCCTACATTAGAGTGAATGTGACCAACCCCTAAAGACTCCAATAGCAGAATAGGCAAAGATCTAGACAATTTCAACAACTAAACTGGTGAAAGAGGGCAGCACTAGTCAGGAATTAAGGAAGACCTTGACAGAACAAGCATCTGACAGCCTGGTACAGCCAGGTTTGCAAGATCTCACCTCTCCCAGTCTCCTTTGTGCTGTAAGGGAGGCACTTTTGGTCAAGTGTATGAGCTTCCCCATCACACAGAGTTGTCCATCAAAATCAAATTCATGTGAGCGGCCTCATCAAACTCTCTTCAGGAGTAGGCTAGGCCTTCACAGCCATCTCAACCACCACCACAAAAAAGGAGAAAGGAATGAGAGAGAGAGGATGATGGTCCTGATGCAAGTTGGTGCTGACTACTATGAGGTATTGTAAAGTGATTGCTCAGTTATCTTTCTTGTTTTTATAGCTGAGTAATTGTCAACAATTTTTCAATTAAATTTGAAGAAAATAATTTTGCTTATTTAATAAAGCTGCTTATGAACTATTGTGTTTTAACAAGGTGAAAGAAATTCTGTCTGGATTTTCGGAATGAAGAGTTATCATTATTTAAACTATATGTAGACTATTGTCCTCATCTTTGTCAGTGCCTGTAGTTAACCAAATTAGCATACACTTGATGTAGGTCAAAGGGCACAAAGTCTGAGAAGTCATGAGGACAATAATACACATGTAAATAGTAATAAGGTGAGAGATATTGAATTATTGAATAAAAGCATACACATTACATGCACCTAGATATAATCAATGTAAATATTATTCCTTCATAAAGGTTTGAATATTTACATTCACTGAATACAGACATCCATTTTCTTGTACATAGATAAGGAAAGTGAAGTAAAAAATGATCAATAAATTTCTTGTTTATCATCTTTAATTAAACTTGTTATAATGACACACATACTCTGATGTAAAATTATCATTCACTTGAAATATATTTTACACTGACTGTGTGAAAACTTATGTATATGTGCTGAAATAGATATTCTTTCTCTGAGCCAAAATAATATTTTGTTCTCAACTCCTTCTGCTCTATAAAAGATACATATCATACCAAATATATATATATATATATATATATATACGTATATTTATGCTCATGCATTATATATATATATATATATATATATATATATATACATACATACACATGTTTTATATATATATATGTATACATGATGCATATTTCTGTAAATATATGAATGCACACACACACATATACATGATATATATTTCTATAACTATATGACCATATGACCATGTAATATATATATATACGTTATATGTGTATATATATATATATATATATATATATATAAATGTTTAAAATATATATTTATTGTTGTTATTATTATTAATATTACTTGCTTTTTTGTATGATATATTAAGTGTTTATAATGGTATTTGTGTTGCTACATGTGTTTCAAGTCTAAAGTTCACTCCCTTCAGGTGAATAATCTTGTGACTTCAAATATCGAGATCTGTTTATTTTTATGATGGCCAAGGTATTGTGTATAAATAGATAAGTCAAGTGTCAGAGAGTTCATATGTGTGCGTGCATGCTTGTTGGGTTTCACTCACATGTTAAGTCTCTCCCGTCACATTTTGTTGGCTATAAAAAATTTTTCACTGACTTGTAAAATTTGATTTTGTGTTTATATTTCAAAATTGTTTCCAGTGATTTTGATTCAGTTCTACTCTATGGGTCATCTAGTTCTTTTTATTGTTTTTGGAATACTATTTGAATTTAGTGTGTGTTATGATACGAAAACAATGCTAAGTCTATGCATGCAGACTTAGTACGAAACGAGAGATAGCTCATACTCTATGTAACTACCCGCAATAAAAAAATACACACGTGCTCCGTTCCCGGTCCTCGTCTCTATTCATTATACCACATATCACTTCATGGTGGCAGCGGTAAAACCGAATCAAAAACAAAGATTGACCCCATACACATCTATAAACCTAATCAAAACTCTGTACGGAAAGGAAAAGAGAATTAAATCAGCACGAAAAAATAATACGACAACTACGGACGCCGGCCAGCCATATTGTCTCTCGCAACCAAACACTTGTAAGTACGACACAAACTTACTACACCGATATTCGAAAGAAATCTTGTTTTAAAAAAAAAAAAAAAAAAAAAAAAAACCTCTAATCTCGAATACTTACTGTCTACTGGATAGTTTAATTGTAATTTGTGTAATTTTTCCCATCCGTCTAATACACGTTGATACTACAGGGAAATACGTTCTTCAAAAAAGACCAACCTTAACCCGAGACAAAACGCTTCATAACGAAATGGCAACCCGTCTCCCCGAAATGCATTGGTCTGACCCCGACCTTAGCGAGGCGCTATTATTATTCAAACAAAAGATGACATTGTACCTAGAGGATGAGGAGATAACGGACACGGTAAAACAGGCCAGGAAAATCTGCCGTGGCATCGGAGACGAAGGGTTAAAGAGACTTAACGCCAGTGGGCTGACAGAAGAAGAGAAACGGTCACCACAAAAACTATGGAAGTTTTACGAAGCACAAATAAACACAAACGTGCACTTCCGAATTCACAGGTTACATTTAATGCAATATAGGCAAAAACCTGATGAAAGTTTAGACGACTTTGTCACTAGAGCCAGGACGCTTGCACTAAAATGCGATTTTTCCGAAGAAGAACTGCATGAGAGGATTATTGAACTGATAATTGCCTCCACACCATATGATGCTTTTAGGAATGAACTTTACAGCAAGCCCAAGGGACACAAGATCGCTGATGTCCTCGCTGAAGGCAGAAAATTCGAAGCCCTCTCAGCCAGAAACAACCAACTGCAACAAATCTGCGGGTCATAAAACGAAAAGATTCACAGCATACATAGGGGCAGGAAATGCAGAAACTGTGACACATGCCACAAGCCACGACAATGTCCCGCATATCACAATGAATGCTCCGCATGTGGGAACAAGGGTCACTGGGCCAGATGCTGTAGGTCATCAAAACAACAGAGAGAGAGTAGAAGTCATAGCCGAAGCCACAAAAAGCAACCTCACCACAACCGCCACCATAGTCAGAAAAGAAAACCGGAACGTAGAAGAAGGAACCAAAATGTTGACAACATAGACATTGATAGTGAGAGTGACAACTATCACAAACACTTCTATTCCATCACAACAAGTGACAAATGTATGGACAGCATCGACAAACAGCCCAGGAATGAAGCTTATACAACCCTAACCATAAAACCTCCCCGCGTACCCAATCCACCACATACACTCCGCTTGAAGATTGACTCTGGGGCATCAGGGAACACCCTTCCTATGAGAATGTTCCGACAAATGTACGGAACCAACAAAGTTGCCCTAAACATCCTGCAACCATCATCACACATAAGACTTACTTCCTATAGTGGCGACACAATTGCCTGCGCAGGGACCATCAACACCGCATGTCAATACAAAGATTCCAAATGGATAGATGCCACATTTTATGTGGTAGATGTTCCAGGACCAGCCGTTGTAGGTCTACCTACAAGCGAACAGCTCAACCTCATCACGATAAACGTTGACGCTATAAAGAGCGCAACACCAAGAATACCTCATACACCTATCCATGATGTTGAGCAACTCAAGGAAGCATACCCAGAACAGTTCAATAGGATCGGAAACTTCAGCGGAACCGCCAAACTCCTGCTAAAGGATGATGCAGAGCCATTCATCGACCATCCCCGTAAATACAGCATCCACCTCAAAGACAAAATCAAGGAAGAAATCAAAAGGTTGATACAAGAGGATGTGCTGAGAAAAGTAGAAGAGCACACAGATTGGTGCTCAAGCTTAGCTTTTAGCACAAAAAGGATGGATCCCTCAGGATATGCATCGACCCTCAGAAGTTAAACTCTAGTTTAAAGAGATGCCCTTACAGGATACCCATGGTGGAAGAACTGAACCCAAAATTTGCGAAGGCAAAAGTATTCAGCAAGCTGGACGCCAAAGCAGGATATTGGTCAATTCACCTGGATGAACAATCCCAGCTACTGACAACCTGTAGAACACCATTTGGAAGGGTCTGCTGGAAACGACTACCATTTGGCTTAAGTGTCTCGCAAGACATATTCCAAGCAAAAATGGACCAAATCCTTGAAGGCCTGGAAGGTGTAGCTAGCATAGCCGATGACGTAGCGTTATATGGAGAGGATGATGAGGAGCATGACAGAAATCTGCTAAACCTAATGGATAGAGCAGATAAAACTGGTCTTGTCTTCAACAGTAAAAAATGTGCTATCAAAAAACGTAGCATCACATTTTTTGGAAACATATATACACCCACAGGTATCAAGCCAGACCCTACCAAGGTACGTGACATCCAACAGATGCCACAACCACAAAACAAGGACGATCTACAGCGCTTCTTAGGGATGCTGAACTATCTTTCCCAATATATCCCAAACTTTGCAGAAAAGGCACACCCGTTGCGCGGCCTCCTAAAATCACAAACACCCTGGATTTGGGATCCAAACCACCAACGGTGCTATAATGATCTAAAAGAAATGATCACTGCCGACGCCCTCCTAGCGTACTATGACCAAACAAAACCAGTAACACTGGAAGTAGATGCATCGCAGAAGGGTCTGGGGGTAGCACTGACACAAGCAGGCAAGCCAATCACATTCGGTTCCAAAACGCTGACTGAATGCCAATCTAGATACAGCAATATCGAGCACGAAATGCTTGCAATTGTACATGGTATTCAGCGCTACCATACGTACCTTTATGCAAGTACTTTTACAGTAGTGACCAACCACAAACCCCTAGTCACTATATGCTCAAAGCCATTGCACTCAACACCACCATGTTTGCAACGTATGCTGTTAAAGATACAAGGATACAACTTCAGGGTAGTCTACCACCCAGGCAAAGACATGATCCTTGCAAACACACTTAGCCGACTGCCCAACCCAAGAAACAACAGTGTCGTCGAACTAGACGAAAGAATTGATGGCATAGACACAGGAGCCGATGATGAGCACCTCACCATTGCAACCATCAATCTCTCAATGGAGAAAAGAACTTTGCTATGCAGGGAAACCACAAGGGACCGAACACTAAATCTCCTGAAGGAAATCGTATTTCAAGGATGGCCAGAAACTATTCGAGATGTACCAACTGACATCAGAATATACTGGTCATTCTGCGACGAACTAGCCCTCGAGACAGGAATACTTTTCAAAGGAAAACAAGTTCTGATCCCAGAATTCATGAGGGACGACATTCTACATCAACTCCATGAAGCCCACCAAGGCATTGAGAAAACCCGTCGACTCGCAAGAGAGAGTGTATACTGGCCAAACATAAATAAGGACATTGAAAAATTGTGCCAGTCATGTTCGCTTTGCCAGGAACACCAAGATGCAAACAGGTGTGAACCAATTGAGCCACATAATATCCCATCACAACCATGGCAATACATTGCATCAGACCTGTTTGAAGTAAATGGACGCCAATACCTCCTCACTGTGGACAGGTACTCAAAATACCCAGTGGTTGATGAAATGCCTACACCAATATCCAGCAAAGCAGTAGCTGACAAAATCAAGAGCTACGCATCTTTATTCGGACGACCTGACCAAATCATGACGGACAATGGACCACAATTCACCGGACAAGCTTTCCAGAACTTCATTACTTCATGGGGTATCAGACATATCACCAGTTCACCACGCTTCGCAAGAAGCAACGGGTTCATTGAGAGACATGTACGGCATGTCAAATCAGTAATGAAGAAATGCTTGAAAAGCAAGGGTGACATACAACTTGCACTAATGCAGATCAGAGCAACTCCAATAGATAGCAAGCTACCATCACCCGCTGAACTACTATTTGGACAAGCTATACCCACGACGCTACCCAGCCGAGTAGAGCCTGGAAAGGAAGAGTACCGACAAAAATTAGAGGAAAGGTCCGAAGAAATGAAGAAAACCCATGATGGTAGGATGCAAACCATAGACCTACCACCACTATACCCAGGCCAACATGTAACCATAGTAAACCAAGCAGACAAGCTATGGTACCCCGGGACAGTTGTTCGGAAGGACGAGGACAACCCAAGGAGCTACATTGTACAGACTCCAAACGGGAACAGACTTTGCCGCAACAGAGCCCACCTTCGTTCTGTACCAATACGGACTACAATAAAAAAAGTCCACTTCAACAGCCCTACACCAACAACACAGAGCACGGGACAAGCTCACATACACAGTGGACAGAAACAAACTATCACGCACCACAATAACACAAAAAGCACACAGGAAGACCCAATCCAAAAAAGTCCTACTCGTACTCGATCTGGACAGGCCATAAAAACCCCAGCACGATTCAAGGACTAAAATAAACACTAACACATGGACTAAAATAAACACTAACACATAACTAAACAGGGGGGATGTTATGATACGAAAACAATGCTAAGTCTATGCATGCAGACTTAGTACGAAACGAGAGATAGCTCATACTCTATGTAACTACCTGCAATAAAAAAATACACACATGCTCCGTTCCCGGTCCTCGTCTCTATTCATTATACCACATATCACTTCAGTGTGTGTGTTTTTTTCCATGTTTGAATTTTGCGTGTCCATGTGTGTGTCTTAGGTTTTTTATATTGTTTTGTTGAGGGAAGGCTTGTATTTTTTTATAAACATTTCTTCCTGCATCATGAGAGTGTCATAATCAGCATTTTGGCAGGTAGGCATTACTCTGAATTTACCTCCACTTCATTCATGTAAGTATTGGGGGACGTACAATTTCCTGTTATTGGCTAGTTTAATGTTACTTCTGTGCAGGGCTACTCTTTTATTCAGGCCTTGTGTCACTCTCACATATATTTTGTGCATTCATTGCATTTTAGAACATAAATTACTTTTTTAGAATTGCAGCTCAAATTTACTTTTATTTCAAATATAGATGTGTTTTCGAACTTGAAGTGTTTTCCTTCTATTATTATGTTGCAGACCTCACATCTTTTTTTGTTGCATTTTGTGACCCCCTGTGTTGTGTTGCTTGAATTTAGATGAGGTTAGTATGTCTTTAAAATTTTGGGGTTGGTGTTTGCCTTTAATTATAAAGGAAATCTTAAAGACAACTAAATATTTTTAGTTGTCTTAAAGATTTCCTTTATTTTATCATTTATTTTGTTGAGTAATTCTGTGTGTCTTTTGATCTTTGTAAATAATCTGGATTGCTTTTGTTGTGTGTGGAAACATATTCTAGAATGTTTTCTTTTTCATGTTTTTTTTTTTTATTTTTTATTTTTTATTTCGGGGTAATTCTAATGGCATTTCTTCTACCAGTTGGAAACCCTTGATTATTAGTGGAGTGGGGTATCCTCTTATTTGTAGTGTTTTTCGTAGTCCCTCTAGGCATGTTTTACAAAGGGTTTCATCAGCTACTGTTGTGCAAGTTTGTCATGCTAGGGAGTGGGGAATGGATTTTGGACAACTTTTAGGGTGGTAACTCTTGAAATGGAGGTATTGTTGGGTGTCTGGGTTTATGGTAAATGTCTGTGATGATGTAATAGTTTTTGTTTTTTTACAAATGCAGTTTAAAGAGAAACGACAAATATCCTAAAGTCCATGTATTTCCTCTTTGTAGTTAACAAACAAGAAATTAATGATTAACATCAAAGCATGTCTATTCAGCTTGTGCAATTTGCATAGTTTTTTACTCTTGTTACATAGGATATTACAAATAGATTTCCCATTATGGAAATATTCTTGTCTTTGTTTTACTTTACAATTTAATACCTGTAGAGCATTATTTTTTTTCACTTCCTCATAATGTTTTATTCTTAATGTTATAGTTTACCTCTTGAAAATGGATTCACTTTTGCTAGCATTATTGTTTATGTTTATCCATCAAGAAAATAAATGCAATGCTATTGTTTTTTTGCTTACTTACTTCAATGTAATCAAAAAGAATGCCTAAACCTGATCAATCTAAATGAAAGGCAATATAATTCTGTTTGCTGGCTTGTCATGAGAGCCAAATGGTAAAGAATAATTAGATGGCAGAAACCTGAAAATATTTGTTGAAGCAAAACGATCCCTAAGGCCCTTCGCATTCAAGCTGGCTAACTTAATTGACATCTTTTAAACCTGAAACGAGAAAGCAAAAAATTACTCCTGGTCACATACAGGACGGAAATCTATGGTAGTAGGGACCCCGACGGATTGTCCCAGGCTACCAGTACCACTGTCGGACGTAATTCGTCCGTCCTGGACAATACCGCCAACGTCCGTGGGGAACGTTAGTTTTAATGCCCTGTAAAGTGAGGGGTGGAGAATTACAGGGACCCTACCAGAACAGAAATGTGATAGTCTTTGTAAATATTTTGTGCCTGTCTGCACCAGTTTAATTTTTGGGAAGGCATCAACAGCCCCCTGCACAAAGTCCCAAGCTTTTAAATTACCCCCGGTATTTCTAATTAAGGTAAGCACACCGGGTGCACTTGGAAAATTTGCTGGGTCCTCGATTGACTTACCGTCAATCTCTGTTAACTTAAATAGTGGCCTTAGGAGAGCCTTCTTGTGAGAAGAAAGGTCCCTCTCTAAGGCCAACCTATCGACTTTACATATGTCCACCCTCTTGAAGGGGTTTGGTTTTTTCTTTTTTCCTTTATCTGGTTTAGGGGCAGACTGAGTCGCTTCAGTAAAAGGGGTTTCTGGTTGGGGAGGGAGGAGTTTTGGGGAGAGAAGGTTGGGAAGAATGTTTTTGCATTATGGAGAGGGGTGCGGGGGAAAGCCTAGAAAAAGTTCTGGTTGGGGAGACGGAATGACTCCTCCCCGTTGTTTTGCCATTTCTGACTGGTGATGCCGGAGCGGATTGGGTCTTGGTGATCACCTGCTCTGTCCTGCCACGCTCTTCCATGTCTACTTTCCCCTTATTTTGGGTAGTTTCTTCTTCCTCTTCCCTTCCTCTTTTCAGGGACGACGACCATGGTGGAGGCATTTCCTCCACCCCCATATCCTTGCTTGGTATCTGTTGTTGTTGCTGTTTTTGTTGTTGTTTCTGCAGCTGATTTTTTTTGTTGCTGCTGCTGCTCCTGCTGCTGTTGTTGTTTAGCCTCTTTACGAGGCTTCTTCTTTTCTGGGGATGGTGGTTTTTCCTGTTGACGAGGAGGGGAAGCCACTTTCTTCCCCCTCCTGACCACCTCCGTCCACTCACTACTTCCATCCTCGGCTTTTTTTCCCTCGGCGACCGGTGTTTTTGCCACCGGCGGTGTTGCTGGTGGCACTTGTTCCACATCTAATTTTCTTCCGCGGCATGCTTTAAAAATGTGACCAGCCTCTCCACAGGCCCAACAATGTGGGCCTTAGCCGGACGTTTGGTTCATCCCACAGCGCCAGTTCTGCTTACCAAAAGTGGCCCACTTGGCACTCGCATTCGTTTCCCTCCTCCTCCTCCCCGCGAGGAGGGGAAGAGGTGGGCGAGGGACGGCTCCGTATTCGGGAGAGTCGACCCGTTCCACCCGTTCCGAGTTTGAGAGTAGGTCGAGGCCCTGAACGGCCCCGGGGCCTCCAATCGTTCGCTTTACCGGATGGAATTGCGACGATCGAACGCCAGCTATCCTGAGGGAAACTTCGGAGGGAACCAGCTACTAGACGGCTCGATTGGTCTTTCGCCCCTACACCCGGTTCCGACGATCGATTTGCACGTCAGAGGAGCTTCGGACTTCCACCAAAGTTTCCTCTGGCTTCATCTCGACTGGGCGTGGATCGCCATCTTTCGGGTCCCTGGCCGCTCGCTACGCCAGAGTCGGCCGAGTCGTACTCGGAGAAAAGGGTTACCGACCCGGGGGTGATGCGCCCGCGCGCAGCGCCTAAACTCGACAACCTAAATCGTGACTAGTTCAAGCCGCGGGATCTCACCGGTGGGTGGTGGGAGGAAAGTTTGAGGCTGCACCCCGCCGTCGACCCCCCCCCCTGCCGTTAGACAGTTTTTTTTTCTCCGCGACGGGAAAATCGCAGACTGAATCGGGACGGACGGAAGAAAAAAAAAAGAGGTAAGACGACGGGACGAATACGGCAAGCGCCAGCGGGATCGGGCACGTCTAGGCAGCACCAAAGCGACAGAGATTTCTCTCCCCCGCCCCAGTAAAAAACCCGCTTTCGCCGCGACACCTCTCCCGGACCGGTGTCCTCCCACGCGCTCTCGCTTTCGCTGCGCCTTCGGGGTTCGTGATAAGGGGCCCCTACGACTCGCGAACGGCCAGGACTCCTCGGTCCGTGTTTCAAGAGGGGTCGGGTGGGTTGCCGATGCACGTCGCGGACCCGAGGTGACGGGCGGCACAGACAGCACGCCGAGCTACCGCGCCGGCAGTGCCCTCCCGCGCGCCGGGGGGACTTTCGTCCTCGACGCGGAGAAGACGACGCGACGAGACGACGTCGCGCGCCGGTACGGGGCCCGACACGGCCGCGCCGGCTTCCGAAGGACTCCCGTAGGCAACAACAAGACTTTCTGCGCACGCCCGAGACGGTGGGGCGCCGAGAGTGACTCGAGAAAACGAGCCCCCGCGCAGACGGCCCGACGGGAAGAAGCCGGCTCGCCACGTATAACGAATCGCATTTTCGTTTCCTCCATCCCCGGCAGAAGGGGGCAGTACGTTCGCGGGCCCGACCGAAGATGCCTCCCCGACGTCGAACGACGGAGAGTTTAGAGTGCGTCTTCTGCCTACGACACCGCGCGTCGACCTGCACGCCAGGAACGGGTCGCGACGACGGACCGGAGGGGAAGTGCGTCCGGTGCCGGCCGTGCGGATGAGAGCGTCGCGCCGAAGCGCCCGCGCCATTTAGATGCCGAGCGAAGAGAGTTGCGGGTGATCGCGAGGAAGGGAGAGAAGAGCGACGACGGCAGCGACGACGGCGGCCACGGCAGCGGCAGCAGCGACGCGAATCGCCGCCACAGCAGCAGCAGCTACGGCGGCCACTGCCGCTTGCTCGACTCGTTCCCCGCGGCCCGCTCTCCCCCGTCGGCGACGCAAGCGCAAAAGCAGAATCCGGAGGGTTGCGACGAGACCGGAAAAAGGGACAAAAATCCCCCTCTCCGAACCCACGCCGGTGACGCACTCCGGAACGACGTCCGCACCGGCCTGTAGTGGGCGCCGCTGCTGCCCGAAGACAAGCGACAAGCAAATCGAGTTTGGGCCACGTTCGGCAGCACCGGACTGAGTCCCCCCGCGATCGCGGTGAGCTGTCCCACCCGTTTATCCCTGGGCGGTTTCACGTTCTCTTGAACTCTCTCTCCAAAGTTCTTTTCAACTTTCCCTCACGGTACTTGTCGACTATCGGACTCGTCCCGGTATTTAGCCTTGGATGGAGCTTACCACCCGATTTGGGCTGCGTTCCCAAGCAACCCGACTCTCGGATCGAAGGCCGTCGCTCGCCGTCCGCACCGAATGGGCCTGGCACCCGCCGCGGGCGGCCCCGATCGAGGGAACTCCGAACTACGCGAGACGAAAACGAACGGCTGCCTTCGACCCATGCGCCACACGTCCCGAAGCCGTTTACTTGCGACGGGATTCAGCGTTGGGCTTCTCCCGGTTCACTCGCCGTTACTAAGGGAATCCCGGTTGGTTTCTTTTCCTCCGCTTAGCGATATGCTTAAGTTCAGCGGGTCGTCTCGCCCGAGCCGAGGGCGGCGGCTTCAGTTACGTTTTGGTCGTTGTAGATGGACAAAGTCGACAGAACTAGGCGAGCGTGCGAGGCAGAGCGTCGTGACGCCCAAGGTTATTTTTTCGACCTCCGAGAGCGAAAACGACTTCGTTGCTGCACGCACAGTCGTCTTGCCATCTGATCAAGACTGCTCGCGGTCGTTAAAGGGAGCGACCCCGCGGTCTGTAAACGGGAGACGAAGGAAAACTTTGATGAGCGCCTGCGGTGGTGGCCACCAATTTTTTGCGGGCGAGGTGGCTGGCACTTTTTCTTATCCTGCGACTTCCCGGTTTCCACCGCGCGCAAAAACGGCAAACGCGCAGCAGACGGTGAGATGTCTCTCTACTGTAGAGTGAGAGTACATGCAATTTTCCGCCTCTCGACCGGACGGGGCCCCGAGACAAGGTATCTCGAGGCCGCAATGTGCGTTTGAGGTGTCGATGTTCACTGAGTCCTGCAATTCGCATCAGTTCTCGCGGCTGGCCGCGCTCTTCATCGACGGACGAGCCGAGTGATCCCCCGTCCAGGGTTTTTTGAGTTTTGGCTTGGTTTGTTTGTATGGTTTTGGGGGGGAAAAAAAAAAAAGAAAAACAAAAGTGTACGAGTAGTGCTGCAAATGCCGAATACCACCGGGCAGGCTTACTGCTCGCGACCAGGACGTTCGTCGACCGCAGCGCATGCTCCGCCGTCACCTACCACAATGAGCGGCGGGAGCAGCGAACTCTTCGGCGGCGGCGGCGGCGACTAGGAGGAGGTCCCCCACAGCTTGCGCGAGCTACTGGCCGCGAAGTCGGCGGTGGCAACGACGTGTGCGGTAGCTTTTGGCGGCGGCGTCGGAGGCGGCTGTAGCGATGTCTGGCGGCGGCGTCGAATCGCGCGCTTACCTGACTGGTGTCGAGCATCCGTGAGCAGCATCAGCGAGTGGATAACGAGAAAGGAGACGTAGAAAGTAAGGCAGAACTTACGCCGGAGTCGGACGCGCGACGGCGCCCGAACCTCGCGCGCGGAGGGGGGTTAACCTCAAAGCGGCGGCTTTGTCGTCGGAGTGGTGGTCGTGTCGACTTGCTTTGCCGGGCGTACTCGGCACCGATACGAGACATCTCGGAGAGCGCAGCAGGCAAAAAAAGACGTGAAGTTTTCGGCGGCAGCACCAGGGGCCCCCAGCGGCGCGGCTTTAAACTCTCTTTTTTTCCCAGTTTCCAAGTCGCACCAGATCGAGCGAGCAATTCGTCGACTGAACGTTTCGTCTACCCACCCGACTCGAGCGGGGGCCACCCCCTCCAGCTCGCTAATCCTATCTCGCAACCACCGAGAATCTCTTCCAGCCCCTCTCCTCCACCTTCTTTCGAGCTTGGCGGTCGGTTGGTTGGACTGAAGAAGAATGAAAGCGTCCCGACGGTAATACGCCAAAGAGAAGTGTTTTTGCGGCGAAACGTGGTTTAACTCTACGTCTCAACGGCGGTAATGATCCTTCCGCAGGTTCACCTACGGAAACCTTGTTACAACTTTTACTTCCTCTAAACGATCGGGTTCGGTCGTCTTCTCCCGGCATCGAACGCGGGAAACGGCTTTCTCCAAGGCAGGTTTCGCCACGGGCGATATGACTCTGCAGGTGACGGTGTCTCGCAAGGAATTCACAGAGATACCGAACATCCTCACCTGCAGAGGTCGTTCTATATTTGTGGTCGTAGAGGGGAGAAGGCCCGCTTGCTGGGCTTGTGGAGCCACGGATCACGTGGCAAAGGCGTGTCCAACCAAGGCTCCAAAAGCCCAGCCGTCGCACCTACAGCCCAAAAGCCCAGCCGTCGCACCTACAGCAGCAGCAGCAGTCAGCAAAGACTTGCCAGAAAAGTCAGCAGAAACAGCTAAAGAAGGAGCATGGCAGACAGCCGGTAAAAAGGGCGGAAAACTCAAGAATCCGGCACAACAAACAAAGTACCCTGCAGTACCCAAAAGATCGGAAGAAAAGTCACCTCTGCTACGAAAATCACCAAATAAAGTGCCTCCCAAGCAGGATGTCCCACCAATCAAACCTTCAGAGAAGCAGCGGATGGAGGAGGAGATGGAGACATCAACACAGAGAGCAGCGTCATTAAAACGTGGGAGAGATGAGAGTGACGAGGAACAAAGGGACGAGAATGTCAAGGTGTTGAGGAAGAGCAGGTGCAAAGAGCAAGCGGCTAAAGCGTCCTCTCTGCCTGCGTCACCCGAGAGACAAAGAGCCTCATACGCTCAAAAGGCTATGAGCTTGCCAACATCACCGGCAAAATACTCCCAATCCCCTGTCGTTAAATTGACTCCCCTGACCAAGAAGCCCATGTCACAGGACAGTACAGCCACCCCTACTCCTACTCCCACTCCCTCTTCACCTACCCCCTCAACTACCAGAAAGAAGACGGCGCTTCCCCAGGGGGAGGAACTTTTCAAAGTCAGCAAAAAGGAGCTGGTGAAGGACTGTTCGGCACAAAAACGCGCATTGCTTAAGCCTTTGCTGAAGCTGACTTCGGTGGATGGCAGATCCACTGAAGACCCTGCTAACTTCCCGAAGGCCTCCGGCGTGCTTACCCTGGTTCGTAGCACGGTGGGTAACCTAAGGGTTTGGGAGCACATCAAAGAAACCAGCAAGGTATACAAGGAAAAGGGCATTATTGTATACAGGAGCGATACTCCTGAACTCAAAAAAATGGAAAAAATTGTTCAGGGAGGTTCCCTGTTCTTCTCTATCCATCTCTATATAGGGCGGTTAAACTAACCTACCCTACGGACGTCGGCGGGATTGTCCAAGACGGACGGATTACGTCCGATGTTGGTACAGGGTCCCTTGGACAGGCCGTCGGGGTCCCATCTGCCAGAGATTTTTATCCCGTATGTGATTAGATTAATTCGCTTTTTTCTAATTTCAGGTCTAACGGATGTCAATTAAGATAGCCAGTTTGAATGCGAATGGCTTGAGGGATCAGGGTAAGGCGGCCCGCCTGCTTCGTGACCTCTTGTCGTTCGGCGTGGATGTGGCCGCGATCCAAGAGACTCACTTTGTTTGCGACGTCGATTCTTGTGTGCTGGCTAACGACTTTGTCGTCTATTCAGCATATGGGAACCGGCAAGCCAGAGGTGTTTCTTTGCTGGTCAAGCATACCCTGGACGTGGAGGTCAACCCTGTCCATGTCGGTGCCGAGGGCCGGTTGATCGTGGCCGATGTTGCAGTGAAAAGCAAGAAGTTTCGTCTGGTTGCGGTTTATGCGCCCAATGACCATGAGGAGCGTGTCGACTTTTTCCGACTGTTGGAGCCCTTCCTGGTCGATTCCAAGCGACTAGTTCTAGTTGGGGACTGGAATGCCATCCTGGACCCCAAATTGGATAGAGGGTGGGGTTCTAGCGGGAGGAGTGGTGATCGTAGCCTGGTCGATCTGATTGACGAATTTGGTCTCGTCGATAGATACCGGGTTGATCATCCGGGCGGGAAAATGTGGACGTGGGCGAATAGTTGGCCTTCTACCAAGGTGGTTTCCTACCTTGATAGAATGTTAGTGAGAGAGGCCGATATAGATTTCTTAGAATGCCCGACGTTTCACTGGTTAGGCTACACGGACCACAAAATGGTATGTGCCCGTGTGGTGTTAGAATTTAGGGCTAGAATGGCTGGCTTCTGGAAGTTCAACCAGTCCTTACTGGACAGGCGGGACTTCCGGGACCAGCTGATTATCTTAGTTCAGCGGGCGTTAACTGGGGGAGTCATCGGGAATAGGTGATGGGCTAGTCTTAAGGATAGGATTAGGTCTTTCACCACTGAATACAGCCAACGGCTCAATCTAGATAAGGCTGCCAAGGTGAAAACGCTTAGATCTAATTTTTCCCGAGCGGAGGCTGGTGGGGATCCCCTAGAGATAGCCTTAGCTAGGGAGGCCCTTGAGCGGTCGACTAGCGATCGTTACATGGGTCAGGTAATTAGACATAAGTTAAGCAAGATGTCTTCCGAAGCTGTGAACATGGGCGTGGAACTGCGCAAGGAGGAAGTCCGAGGCGTTTCGGCAGCATTTCGAACGCCGCTTCACCAAGGAGCCTGGTCTCCACGACGAGGAGTTTCGCAGCTATTTGGCTGACTTTCCCTGGCTTTTGCTGGCTGAAGCGGCTAGTTGCGAGGGAGAGATTACGGAGGATGAAGTCTACGCGGCTTTGAAGAGAGTCGGCAGTGGCAAGTCGCCAGGTTTGGATGGTTTGCCCTATGAATTGTACTTGAGGCTGTCGCACATCTTTGTCCCTATCTTAACAACAACTGGTTCCGTCAGGGGTCCATCCCCAGTCGGTTCACCAGGGGTGTGGTCACGCTGTTGAGAAACGGCAAGGACGTTGGGAGGGAATTAGACGGTTACAGGCCCATAACTCTGCTAAACACAGAGTTAAAGATTTTGGCCAAGATCCTGACGAATCGCTTGCAGCTAGTTGCCGAGTCTCTGTTGGGACCTGATCAGACTTGCGCTGTGAAGGGCCGAACAATTCAGAGCAACCTGCACTTGATTCGCACGATCCTAGAGGGTGTAAAAGACGACGATGAAGCCGCGCTGATCAATTTGGATCAGTCCAAGGCATTTGATAGGGTTGACCATGGCTACCTGGCGGCTGTCCTGCAGGCTGCCAGATTCGAAACTGACTTCTGCCGCTGGATTAGTCTCCTGTATCGCTCCCCCACGGCTGTGGTGCAGGTGAACGGAAAGCTGTCGAGTGCTTTTGCGCTGTCTAGGTCGGTTCGACAGGATTGCCCGCTGTCGTCCTTACTCTATGTTTTGGCGTTGGAGCCCCTCCTTCGCCGGCTTAGGGACAGGTCGTGCAGTCCGGCCCTATATGGAATCGTCATCCCTGGTGGTGCTCGAGCCAGGGTTTCCGCATACGCCGATGACGTAACGACTTTTGTGTTCTCCCGCAGGGACATAGGAGCGGTACAGAAGGCGCTTGAACGGTACGAACAGGTGACAGGGGCCAAGATTAACCGCGACAAGTCTTCCGACTTGCGGTTAGGTGCCTGGAAGGGGATTCCCCTCCTGGGGCCCTTCGACTGGATGGACGGACCGGTCAAAATCCTCAGAATTTGGTTTGGTCCGGACTTGCAGTTGGAGAAGAATTGGTCTGATATACAGGCAAAGGTCGGCGCGTCATGGGAAACTTGGCATCGGCGGAGTCTCTCCGTAAAGGGCCTGGCGGTGGCGTATGCTGCTTACGTCTTCCCCATGGTCCTTTATCGGCTGTCTGTACTTCCACTTTGTGAGGAGCGTGAGGAGGCGATCGAGCGTCTGCTATTCTCCCTTCTGTGGAGAGAACACAGACATCACGTCGACAAACGTGTCTGTTACCAACGTCCGTGTCAAGGGGGACTGGGAATGCCGCACTTGGCGAGCCATCGGCACGCCTCAAGGTTGGCATTTCTCAGTTGTGCGTTAATGGAAGACTCGTTGCTTACGGGGGTAGTGAGGGACGCGTTCCCTAGCCTCACTATCACTCCCCCGGTCTCGGTGCACTGCCGCAAGCTTCGAGGGCAACTGGCTTTCATCAGCGAATGCCAGAGGGCCTTGTGGGCCATTCCACGGTCTAGTGACCTTTCTCGGCCTAGGAGGCACTTCTATCAGGGATTAGTGGAGGGTGCCGTGAAGGATCGATTGAGGGAGGAGCTCGGCATGACGGAGGAGGAGTATCGCTCTCATTGGTCTTGGGCGCCGGGATCGGATTGGCTCAGCAACTCTGAGTTTTCTCTGACCTGGCGACTAGCTCGTAACACCTTGTCTCTCAATGACATGCGTTTCATAATGGGCCTGGCGGATTTGCCAGATTGTGAACGTTGCAACCTTGGCTTAATGGAGACGTCGGCGCCCGCCTTCTTCCATTGTTCGCGCGTTCGCCCGTTGTGGGATCGTGTCGGCGAGTTGACTGCTCGCATCACGCCATGAGAACTCGTGTCCATTGATCGTGCATACGCCTGTGATAATGTGTCACCCCTGTACACCGGAGTGAAACGGATGGTGTTTCTGTCGCTTCTAGCCACGGCTCAAATGGTGATATGGACGACGCGTTTGGAGGAAGTCTTGCAGGGTGGCCGTCTTTCGCATCAGGATCTAATCCGATATTTTGAGTACCAATTCAAAATGAAGATTAGAACTGATCGGAAACAGTTGCCACCGACAGAGTTCAGCAAAAGGTGGGTAAATGTGGCGAGCCTGGTTCGCGTGACTGGGGCTAGCCTTGATTTTCTCTTTTAGATCTGGTAGTCACATCGGGTTGGATTCCTCTGGAACCCTCCCCTTGGTTAAGGTAAGTCCCTTTTTGTGTACCTAGTTAATGTGAATGAGTGTGATGTCCGGGCCGGTTCCCTGGCCATGTATCGTTTGTTATGGTTCAGTTTGAGATTCCCAGGTTCCGTTATTTATTTATGTCCCGTTTTATCTCATCTGTGCCAGTATTTTATTTTCTCCAGTCCAATTTCTTTTCGCCTCTCCACTCCCTGTAGAAAGAGAGTTTCTTGATTTCGTCCTCTGGGCGTAATACAGCGACCTCTTTGTTTTGAGGGTAGGTTGGGTCCAACTAACACAAAGTTTATGTTGTTGTTTTTAGTTTGATTTTTATTTGGGGATTTGTGTCATGCCCCCTCCTCCTTGTCATTTCATGTGAAAATTTTTATGTATTTTTGTAAAATTTATTGTAAATATTGTATATTGTCAAAATTTTTATGTTCATTGTAGGTAATTTTTAGGTCCCGGTATGCATTGTGGTATTTTGGTGTACGGCAGTATGAGTATCGATGGACAAGTTTTTGTGGTGATTGAGACAAATTGTAACGCATGTCTGGGTCGTGAAAGAGATTAGCTAGGTATAAGATAGTTATGGAAGACCATCCTCAGTTTTGCCCCCCCCATCTTTCGGCCTTGTGCCACAAACACTGTAAAAAGTGTTAAATAAACATAGGGACATGTATTCAGTTACAACCCTGTTTATTTTTGTCTGCCAACTGGACGTTAGTTGGACACATCAGGAAAGTGAGTCTCACAATCTTGAATGTTCACCTTCCTACAGGGAGACAAAAGAAGACCACCATGTTGAAAGGTAAGTTATTTGACTTCTACACATCCAAGGTCAAATAGATGAACAACTAGTTTGTAAGTATTTTTTTAAGACAGCTTTGAAAAAAGCAAGCAACAAAAAGTGAGTGAATAAGTACTACAAAAAATATTGAGATTACACTGGATAATGTCAAATCCTAATACAAAGACAGGCATGTCACTGACAGAATTGATGTTCACAAGAAAAGTTAAATCAGTGTTCAACAAATTGTTTCCAGGTCTAAAAAAAGAATGGCTAACAAAAAGATGCAAAAATTTTCAAAAAGTGCAAAAAAAGTGTTTTTCAGGATATATGAAAAAGGAAAAAAAATGTGAAAAGGTTGCATAATAAAGTCATGAATTAGAAAAATGATTTATATGGTGAAAGGAAAAAAATGAGAATACAAAATGCATTGGAATCTGTTCAAAAATGTTTATTGAAAGAAGGCTCACAAGAAAGAAAGAATCTATGCAATTTCTGTATGATATCTTTGACATACTAACAACCCAAGAGTTTGTTGAATATACAAATATGAGCGCAAGAAAAAGGAAACATATGGAAAAACTAGTAGTTGTCTCAACATGAAAGAAATACAAAGTTCAGGACATGGGAGACTTGCTAGAAAGAGGAGTAGGTGAATACTAAGAAATAAAATATTCAAGAAAATAATAATTCTCAAAAGAGGGGATATTGCGGAGTAAATAAAACACCTTCAGTAACACAAATGAACTAGGCAAGATGCCTTAAAAAAAGAATTTAAACAGAGTTCAGGGGTAGAGTTCTGAGAAACCTTGCAATTGTCAAGCTCTCTGTCTTCAGGCAGAGTATGACTCAGTCGGGGCTCTGTCTACAGATGGGGACTCAGCTGAAAAAAGTAGACAATGCAATGTACCTGATTCCACAGTTGCAGGTGCTGGGGAAATTTTGGCTCAAGTGTATGCACTCAGGTTCCCCACATTAAACCTGACCATGTGTCATATCCCATCTCATTAATAGCGAATTATATCATAGTATCTTTCCTCTTTCTTTTCCTTTTTTTCAATTAACTTCCCAATGTCCCAGTGTCAGCTATTAATTAATGCATAAATGGTAAAGTGCATTTTTTCGTTTTTTTAATCTGTTTTGATGGTAGTTCAAATGTTAGTGTATTAATTATAGGTGGTTAGGATTATAGAGGTACTTTCTTTCTTGTTTGAATATATGTACATAATATACATCCATGCATGCATGCAAACAAGCAAAAACACACACACACATTTTTATCTATTATAGCATTTTTGTTTAGTAACTCATTGTTTTTTGTTTTTTGCTTTGGTGTTATCTTAATTATTAAAGTATTAATTATGGAAGGTTAGGTTTGCTGTCTGAATTTATATATATATATATATATATAGTTTCGATCCCGGCCAGAAGCAAGTGGATGCGTCTAGCCACACTGATGAGCTGTGATACAGCGAAACAGGCTTGCATGTGGATGACTATATATATATATATATGCTACCTATATATATCCGCATTGCTTGGGGTTTTTGGTGGTTATGTTGAAATAAGGTCAAGTACTGATTCAAAAAGATCTAGTATGAGATTGTTGTGATGCATAAGTAAAAACAAATTTGAAGTAAATAATGGTTTTTCTTATATTAGTAAAATTGGATTTGTGCTTGGTGAATTTTGCCAATAAACAGGAATGATGTATGTACAAGTGGAAGAAGAGGGGTGGATGTTACAGGAGCCTTTAATGTGATGTGTTGATGTTGTGACATAGAAAAAGTCAATTCATTGTCCCTACAATGTCAGAGGGGTTGGCACCTTGTAGAAAATGTGAAATTGTTATGGCATATGATGAGGTAGAAGCTACAAAAAATACCTGATTTTTGTTGGAATACAACTAAGCATTTCAGGGAAATAAACAATTCCAAAAAGCAACAATTTCCATTAAGTTTTGCCATACCCTGTGTGTCAAATTAAGTTTTTGTTTGCATATCAAGGCATGAGACCTTGATCTACCAGTGACTTGATTTTGGTTGAGTTTAAGTGAAGCGTCTTAGAGAAATGTATAAAAGTGTGCAAAAGACCACCCAAAATATTGTTGTCATTGATTTTTGACAAATCCTGTACATTGATTTAAAAGATTTTTGTGTATATTAAAGGTTCAAACCTTGCTCATCAAGTTACTTGATTTTTGTTGAATTCACATAAGGCGTCTTGGAGTTCTTAAATTCTATGTTTTTTGGTGATTTCTGCCATACTCTGTAAATCAATTCAAAACATTTTTGCACACATCAATGGTTCATGTCATGATCAACAAATGACCCAATTTTGGTTGAAAGCAGATCAAGGGTTCCAGAGGAGCAGGGTTTAATTAAATGGAGACACACAAACAGACAGACAGACAGACAGACAGACAGACAGACATATCCATTTTTATATATACAGATACACACACACATACACACACACACACATATATATATATATATATATATATATATATATATATATATATATATATATATATATATATGTGTGTGTGTGTGCACTTACATATACATACATGTATGCTTGCATATATTTATTATATTAATTCAATGTTTATTTTTATATTTTTATTTTATGCTTATTTTATATTTATTTTATTTGCTTATTTATTAATTAGTGCTTAGATGGCAAAGTAAATATTTATTTATCTGCTTACACTTATTATTTGAGTGTTCTTATTTAAGAGTTTATTTTGGATTTGTAAAATTAATTATTAATTTTTCCTCCAAATATAGTTTACAGTTTTTACTATTAATGTTGTATGAGGCAACTATTTTTAAAATCTTCTATTTGATTTTAGTGGGGATATTATTTTCTTAATGGGTCTATATGCATTTTGACAGGGTTGTGTTCTTTATGTACTTTTTTTCTCTTAAGGGACATTTTATGGTTGCAATATCTTTTAGAGCTTTTTCTGTAGCACTTATATAGTTTTTTTACTATGTCAATGTTTTAGTTATTGTAACTTTGTGTATTATGCTATTGATTAATTGTTTGTTATTAAGTAGAACATTTTCTTTGTTTCTACAATTGTATTCAATGGTGATATTTTCCTGAATGCTATTGTTATTATTGTTGTAATTGTTATTAGTTTTGTGGAGTACTTTTATATTATGTTTAGTTATTATTTTCTGCATGTAATCTATGCAGCTGTAACTAATATTGATTGCATTTTTATTAATGATTTTTGATAATTTGCTGTTTTTAAGGAAGTGTTTATCAATTATTTTGAAGAATATTTTTCCTATTTTTGTTTTTATTATATTCTCATGGGGAGGGTTGAATCATATTTCGTTTACTATTGTTTTTGTTTGTATTGTTTTTCTCTTTATATTCTAGTTTGTTTGAATATCTGCTATTTCTTAGGGTTGGTTCATGTTTTTTTGTATCATTGACATTTTTAATTCATTGAAAGTCTTTTAATTTATAGACTTGGGTATTTGTTTGAATATGGTAGGAAAGTAGTTGGAATTTTTGTTAATATATATTGGATTGTTATTTGGTTTTCTGTAGGTTTGCATGTTCTGTTAAGTTGAAGGTTATATCTAGAAAATTTACTTTTTCATTTAGATTTAATATCAATTGTGAATCTTAAGTTTTGAAGGGTTTTATTATTTCTTTTCTTACTTTGTTGTTCTGCTATTACAATTTCTAAGTATTAATAGTCTATCATCTCTGCATATATACATTTTGTTAAATATATTTGCTAATTTGTGGTTAATTTATAGATACATGTATATTCCTATGAGCTCACAAACGTTTGCACCACCATAGCTACCCATTGTTATGTCAAAATTATTGTTTTGGCCATTTTGGGTTCATATTTTTTCATTGTAGTCTAGTATAGATTTTCTATAGTGTATTATTATATCTATATATTCATGAGGATAGTCATATACTGTTTTGTTAAGTTCAGTGTGTTATTTAATATGCTTTCTTTGATAGATGGATAAAAGTTTTTAATATTGAATTGTGTGAAAGACCAATTTTCTTTATTGTTAATGTTATTAAACAAATTAATTGTTACTTTTATGTTTTTTCATTGGTTTATATTTAATATGTTACTTAGGTTTGAGCATATCTTTTTTAGTACATGTTGACTTATTTTCCAAATGTTCCTTTTTGTGGGGTTTACTAATCTGCATGTTGGTTTGCTTTAAAGTTGTCCTTATAGTTTTTTTTAATTTAATAAATGATTCTACTTTTGCTAGTTGTTTTACTCTATTGTCTAGTTTTAGTTTAGTGGCTGTGTTTTAGCTTCTTTGTTAGGTCACTTTATTTTTTGCTATTTGTAGTTTTGTAAAATTTGCTAACTTATTTGTCAATTAGCTTGTTGTAATTGTTGGTTTCCATTTTATAGATTATCCTTGATCTGCTTTTATAAATAGCTTTTGAGTTGCTTATCATTTTTAGTTATTTTCCAAGTTATTATTGTTGATTTTTCTGGCTTCCAAATTATTGATTATGTTTATTAAGTCACTTTCAAATGTAATGAGGTCATTTTGTTGTAGTGGGAGTTTTATTGATGTGAATCCAAATTTGTTTATATCATTATTCCTGTTATCACTATTTTTGCTACTGCCACTCCCACCATTTATAAAGTGTTTTTTTTCTTTAAGGTTGATTTTGTAAGCATATAGGTTTGATGTGGGTATATTTTTAAAGGTTTAGTAAAAGTTTGTTAATGACATTTTAATGTTTATTAGTGTACTGATTTTTTTTTTGAGAAGATGTAATAATAGAAATGAATGCTAAAAAAGTCATAAAAATAAAACAAAAATGTGCAGCAGTGCTCAACTGTACATGTTTTTCAGGAGCTAAGGTAATAGCAATAACAAAGTTAGTGTGAAGCCAAAAATTTTGTCAGTCAGTAGAAATCTGAAAGGAAAAAACATTTAAGGCAAGCAGTTTTTGCAATAAAGTGCTCAGTATCGGAGATAGAGAGATATAATCAGACTCATAATTATCAGTTGAAATACATATGAAATATATATATATATATATATATATATATATATATATATCATATGTATTTCCCCACACTTAATAAAATCACTTTTAAATCTGGTCATGGCACATTACATTGCATTTAAATACATGGTTCTGTTGTCATTTCACACTATCATGTGGTGTGACGTCATAGAAGTGCATAGCCAATTTGCGAACTGTATTTGTTATTTTTGGTAACTATTGCCATTGCCTAGCAGAGTTTTATGTCAACACAAAATAAAATCGTCGCTGATGGTGGATGTTATTGTGTTACCGTCTTAATAACCTCTCTGAAGATGGCTCATGTGAGCCAAAAACTTAGAACCAAATTAATAAAAAATTATCCAAATTTTGGAGAATTTTTGTCTTTATTTTCAACTGAAATTAAAGCCAAAATATGACGTTTAGAACAGCTCATGATTAAACATAATAGACATTCATTGTCTCTTATATTTAACAGTATATGTTTAGAAAAAAAAAAATATATATATATATACATTTATGTGTGACATAGTCAAGTGGTGAGAACATTTATTTTCCATCCATGGGTTCAAATCTCGCTATATTTGATTTGTCAGGGAGGTGACTTCTTGATGTTATCATCCTCAAATGATACACCAGGTAGACCCAAGTAAATTTGAGCAAAATTGGTTAGATGGAATTATTTTGAAACCATGGATGTTTGTGCTGACATGAAGTCACAAGTCAGTGCAACCAACGATTTAAAAATATTAGCCTTGTTTTTAAAAACCTTGTTCAGAAAATATGCATTTTTCAGAAAATCAGGAAAATGTGTGTTTAAAAGCATTATGGTAAGTCCTTCATGGTTGAGTAGTCTAAGACATGTCAGATCAATTAGTGGTTTTCTCTAGGGAACACAGGTTTGAATCCTGCTGGAGAATACATATTTTCTTAACAATATTTCTTGATTATTCAGGCCAGTAGATATAAATAAATTTTAAATTTAATTATAAAAAACAAACTATCTACTTAAATACAAGTACCCATTAAAAATAATGTTTAAACAAATAAATTAAAAATATATGTATGTCCACAATTCACATGAATCCCAGTCTATTTTCATAAAATATAATGAACATATATATTGGCACCTTTTCAGAGATCAAAAATTAACATAAGAAGAATTTTTGATAAACTTGAACCATTATGCCAGAAAAAAACTGAGTGTCAAAAAGATTATTTTTCCCTCAACACTACTATTACTTTAACTATCTTCACTCCTTGGTAATGTTTATTGTTTTAAAAAGCAAGGATTAGAATTGCAATGAGATCAAAGCACATGAATGTGTATTTATACCTTTCCTATGTGAGAAATGAAAAAAAAAACAATTTATTAACACTATTTATTTTTTATATTGTTTATTGAAATGATTGGCTAATTGCCAATTGATTTGAACTTTAAAAAATGTTAAATAATAATCATTTCCTTTTAGTTACTTCACATATTTTAACAATTTAGTAAATATTTATAAGTTTATGAGTAAAATAATTATTTTCATATTCATTTCTTTATAAATTGGTAAAAGATAAATATTACATTACATTAGTCTTAATTGTATTAGTTTTTAGAATGTTGTAAACATAAAATTATTCTTGTAAATAAACAATCTAGTAAATAGTGTTTAATATTTTGCTTTTAATTCTCAAGAACAAAAAAATGTACAAATTCACTTTCATCATATGTTTAAGTTTTATTCCAATTCTAAGCATTGCTTTGTAAAACAATAAATATTGTCAAGGAGTGAAGGTACTTAAAATAATATCAGTATCAAAGAAAAAACTGTCCTTTTGACACATCATTTTTGTACAGGCATAAATATTCAAGTTTGCTGAATTTTCTATAAGAAAATAATTTTCTTATATTCTGCATAACAGAAAATTTTCTACCCACTGAAGATTAGCAAAACAGATTAATGAGGCAAAAAATGCAGACTTGTTTGACTGGAAGAAAAATTTCCTGTATTTTATTTATATATTTATTTGCCTTTATCAGTTGGCAAATTAAAAATATATGAAATTTAAAAAAAAAAATGATGTCAATAATGTAAATGATAATTATAGAATGAAACAAAAATGTGATCAGATTTTAATTGTCTAGATATAGATTTATTTGTGACTAGCAGTATAGCCCGGCGTTACTCAGGTGTAATGAAAGCTTTAAGACTAATCAATGGTCCTGGAGCTCAGACTCTTTGGACATTGGTACAAAAATCTAAAAAGCAATAGTAGTTTCCAGTTAAAGCAAAACTGTAGACTGAAAGAAAAACGAATGGATGTAAGTCAAATTTTGATTTCCTGGTATCGATATCATATAAGTTTTTTTAGTCGTAAACTGAATTTTGAAGGCTAAATAAGTCCTCTGAGTAAATGGTATCATGGCTGAGACTAAGAACTACAATTATACCTACTTAGAGCCAAAACCGAAGCAAGAACTAAAATAAAAGGGCTGAAAAACTGATTTTGATCTTGCCTTTTATATATATATATTATCAGTTTTCTGCACTATTGTAAGAACTGCAACCTTGAAACTTCTGAATATCTTTTCTTATGTCTTTGTCTATGAGTGTATCAAATTTGATTAAAATTGAACCACTCCTTCTATAACCCGATATTTTCGATTATCGATTTTTGATATTTATCGGGGTACCTCAACACAAAACCTAGCTAAAAACGCTTGCAGATGCTTATAGTACAATTGTGTAAATTTTCAAGAAAATCAGTTCAGCCGTTTCGGAGTCTATAGGTAACGGATACACACACACACACACACTGACAAAGTTCCATTTATAAATAAGTTTAGATTTTCCTGCCAAGAATATAATCATTTCTGAATTATGATTATTGTGTCCCTTCCTGGTCTAGAAGGATGCTTGGAGATTACTCTAACCTATACAATAATGTTATCAAAATATGTACACACACATGTCAGTATTTAATTTAAAACTATAATTATTAGAAGAGTGTGAATAATTTTAAGATTAAATTTTACATCAGCCTGAAATATAATCATAAAAATGAACTCTTTTTTTCTCTCTCTTTATATATATATATATATATATATATATATATATATAAAGTGACAAGAGGAAAAAACTATTTTTAGCCAGTGAGTTTTGTCCTCTAAGGGACTTTATCAATGCAATGTAGCATTTATTTTGATTGCATGTGTTTATATAAAAAAAAAACGATGGTCATTGGTTTATTAAGATTTTTAAATTTGGGAATATTCATGAATGTTCATCAGATGTCAGTCAAAACATGTGGAAGACACAAAGTGTCATAATTCAAAATCTGGCAAAATGTAAGTGTGTAATATACAAGAAATTTTTTTTTCCTCTTGTCTCTTTTTCTTTATTTTGCTCATTTTCATTTACAGATACACTCTTTCTAATTTACTCACTCACACACACACACACACACACACACACACACACACACACACACACACACACACACAAATTTATATGCCACAAGTATGTACCGGGATTGTATAGCTAAAAATAAGAATATCTTCAAATAACACAAAGAAAATGTTGTTTTTTTTAGTAAACAACCCCCAAAAAATATTTGCACTATTTACACATGAAAAAGTAGTTAATTATTGAAAAAATATTCTATTGCACAAAACCAAACAAATAATTTAGCTTCTTAGTTTGACATGGCTCCTGAGGAAAGCATTACTACTACTAATTCTGGGGAAAGCATTAGTATTACTAATTCTAGAGAAAACCTATATAATAGTAGCCAATGAGCTTCCCATTTGATATCACTATAAAATGTTTGTTTAGGTATCCAACTCTAGAATAACTAAAATGGTTAAAACAGTAATGGTAACATAAGCTATTTTCTTATAAGGTAACGTTTGGCACCCATTAACTGACAAGCTAGTGCTACTCAAGCTTCATTTTTCTTCATTCCCTGGTCATTGGACTGGGATCAAAGCATCTAATGGCAATGGTAATATTAGCCATTTCCTTGTAAGAAAACATTGAGTATTCAGTGACTAAGCAACCAGTGCTTCTTTTGGTTGAAATTTCTAAAATCTTTCTATTAAAACAATTTCTCAGAAAAATAGGTTTATCAAATCCAGTAACTGTTATTGCTCTTTCCAGTATTGATTTTTTTTGTTAATTTTTTGTTTAAAAAAAGTTGTAGTTCTCTGGAAAAATTTGGAGCATTGGTCATTCAAAATTTCTGAAGAGTATAAAAATATGAAATCCTCTTGCCAGCAAAAAACAAAATATGTATTTGTTTTGCATGATAGAATGTCAATAATCACTAACAGTTATTTGAACAGAAACAGCACACAATTCATCAAAGATGGTGTTTCATGCCATATAGACAAGCATACTCAAGAATCAGTCAGTTAAGTGCCATATGTGATACATGCTTGGGTGATCATGTCTTGAAAGAGACATGACTGACTGGGCAGAAGATTATCCCGCAGTAGGTTGCCATTGATTTCTGCAGTAGACTGGTTGCCAGCCAAGGCTATAGAACCCAATCTGTCATATTATTTAACCCATAACTGGAGGGAAGAGACAGATTACTACCTTTCCTAAGGGTATTTGCACATAGAATACTCAAGAACAGGATGTCCAAAAAGGTATTAGGTAACTCCTTTGGACAATGAACCTTATGATATAAATCCTATTAAACATGTTCAAACAATTTTGGAGCATAAGTAAGGAAGATGTCTGGAATGCTTTCCAGAAAATAAGATTTGTGATTTTAATGTATTTTGGTCAGTCTTTGGAAATCAATAAATGTTATAAATTGAATACCTGAAAGAGTAAAACTTTAAAGTCTGCTAATGCCAAGTTACTTCAATTTTAATTTGCTAAATAAAATATTCTGAAATAATTTAAACTATTGAATAAAGGCTCAGTTGCAAACAATGTGCAAATTTTGCTTCATCACTATCATTTCTAAATAAATGAATTGCAAATTCTGTCCATCTGTCTGTGTGTCTGAAATCCTAACTTTGATCACACTTGTTCTACATAAATATATTATGCCTTTTGTGGAACTTGGATGATCCTGGGATTGAAAATCTGCCACTCTTTTAGTTTTTGAACATCCAGCATTGGGGTCAGTATCCAAATGAGGAGGGAATAGTTAAAACTTGAATTTTAAAATAACTGAAAAAAATTAGAGATTTTAAAAGTTTTCCATTTATAATGTGTTTAAAGTAAAAGAAAAGTTTTCTGAATTTAAATATTCTTGTTTAAAATTCAGTTTAAAATATCTCCAAACTTTATGAATTGAAGAAATCAATTGAATTTTTTTCTGCCTATGTTTCATGATGTGAGGTTTTGAAGTTTTGCAGAATTTGTGATTTGAAGTACTTAACTCAATTAAAGTTCCATGGAGTTTGTGATTTGAAGAAACCAATTTTCAGTATGAATTGGAATTTCAATTTAAATCTGAGTTTCAACACAGTCTTTTGGCTGGAATTGGATTTATAACCCAAATCTGCGTTATAGTGAAGTTTGAAGTTCCATGTAGTAAATTATTATTTTAAAGTTATTTCTTTAAAATTATCATTGCTGTTTTCTAAGCTGGACCAGAGGTTCCTTTAGTTTTGAGCCAGAGATCTAATTTATCCCTCTGCAGGAGGTAACTTAAAAGTCTACACAGAGTGCAGCTTTCAAGTTAGTTATATATAAAAAAATAAAATTAAAAAAAAGAAATTTCCTTCACCTTGGACCTAACTGATACTAATGTAAAAAAAAATACTGCTATTGATTTCCTGCACCAATCAATCAACTAACTGGATTGCTTTGCTCTTTGAACAAATGAACAAACAGGCCAAAATTACTTGTACTTTGGTGATGAGAATTTGTACCCTAGACATTTTCTCCTCAATGCATTGGAGAGTTTGAAGGAAGTTTTTAAATGGCCTTACTTTTTTAACAAAGATTTAGGAAGGGATTCCATGTCTAATAAGACCAACACATACAATTTTTTCCGCAGCAGATACAGCAGAAAATCTGGTTTTATAACATTATCTCCTTTCTTCTGCTTCAGCTCTCCAGTTTGTTTCAGATAGGGACGTTGCCTGGAAAACCTTATATTTTCATGTTAACAACTTCTATTCCCTTCAGCTGTAGTTCAATCTACAATGCAATTTATTGGTAGCTTCTGTTTCACCAGATAGAGGCCAGTTTGCTGAACAGGAGTAGTTTACAAAAATAGTAGTCTTTCCTTTTCATCATATAGCCTTCCTAGCACAGATAAACCTTTTGCACTATAGCTTCAATACTTCTGCTGTCTTGAGAACTTTGCTATTCATGATTAAGTTTCTCCTGTGCACACTCAGAATGATACAGAAGCAAAGCTCATGCAAATTTATCAAGGATGTGTAGATGATACAAGATTCAGCTCCATAAAGAAAGTTAAACAGCATGATGACTTTGTAAATTCCTATTTTTGTGTGTTTCATACAGTTTCTGTTATTCCAGTCTAATGAAGGCTTTGTTTACCTGAACATGTTTTTATCTGTTTTTTTACTCAATTTAGTGTTTTTAGCTGTTTCTATTCTCATCAAGTTGATACAGACAGAAAGTGGATGATGCTCTTGTTGAGTTGTGGATTGATGAAAGATAACCATTTCTTCAAGCTAACTTTCAATCCAAAGAGATCTATATTCTATGGCTTTTGAAGAGCAAAACAATACTTGCTGATGGACTACCTCTGAGTGAAGAATTGGAACCACCTCATTGGCAAAGAGCAGTACTATAGTCTCAGTGTGACCCCAGAGTCGTTTCAAATCAAACAGGTTGCCATTTTTAAGTTTTTAGAGTGACACACTGTCTTCTTTACTCATTTTCTTTGTAGCCTGCTTTGACATTGTGTTAAGTGACATCAAAAACAGTGTGCAAGCCAGAATACAACTTTACTTAACACAGTTTATGATTGGGAAATGCTTCAAGGAGTAACTGTTACATCTGACTTTGTGATCACTTGAACACAACATGGGCAGAGCCTTATTTGAAACAAAGTGATCGACTATCGATCAACAGAGATTTCAGGCATTGACACAAAGGACGAGTCAGGGAGGGGTTTCACATCTATACTGTTTATAAACTTAAGAGGCTCATCCCTTGTTTCCTGTTTAGGATGTGGTTTCCGGTTTTTCTCTTTTTCTCTTTTCCAATCTTTTCACTCTTTTATTTTATTTTATTTTTTTTTCAATTGGAGTAGATAGACTAAACTATCGCCCGGTTCACACTCCACACACATCTATTGAATGGGTGAAGAGGCTCATCCCTTGTTTCCTGTTTAGGATGTGGTTTCCGACTTTCTCTTTTCCAATCTTTTCACTCTTACATAGCCCCCTGCACACCAGTGGTGTTCCCGTCTTGCTTGGAGTGATATGATTAAAAAAAAAAGCTGTATCCCAGAGTTAGCTAAACCCACATTAAAAATGCAACCTATTGTGATATGTAGGTGTGTGCTGATTCCCATATTAAATTAATGACCTTGTATTATACTTGTCATTGCAAGGAAGTAAATAAAAACCCACCAATCAACCAAATTAAAAAAACAAATTACAATACATCCTAATCATTGCAATTAACTAATAACATAAGGTAGAAAAACTGCTCTGCTAATAAAAATTGCAACTTTCTTTTTATACTGATCCAAATATAACAATTAGATAGGTTAAAAAAAGCATCATCTATGGCATTGTAATTTTAAACTGAAAAATAATTTACGCAATTAAAATCAGTTTCCAAATCTAACAAAAACACCACTGATATCTAAATCTAAATCTAATCTAAACTTGTTATAAATGGAACTTTGCCTGTGCTGTGTGTGTGTGTGTCAGTACACCATAGACTCAGAAATGGCTGAACTGATTTTCTTGAAAATTTACACAGTTGTCTGTGAGTGTTCTTAGCTAGGTTTTGTGTTGAGGTATTTCCCGATAAATATCGAAAATCGATAATCGAAAAAATCGGGTTATAGAAGGAGTGGTCCAATTTTAATCAAATTTGATACACTCATAGACAAAGACATAAGAAACGATATTCAGAAGTTTCAAGGTTGCAGTTCTTACAATAGTGCAGAAAATCGACAATATATATATATAAAAGGCAAGATGTTTGTGTGTGTGTCTGTTTATCTGCCTGCATGTCTGTATTTATTTCAGCCCTTTTATTTTAGTTTTTTAATTTGGGTTTGGCTCTAAGTAGGTATAATTGTAGTTCTTAGTCTCAGCCATGATGCCATTTACTCAGAGGACTTATTTAGCCTTTAAAATTCAGTTTACGACAAAAAAAACTTATTTGATATTGATACCAGGAAATCAAAATTTGACTTACATCCATTCATTTTTCTTTCAGTCTACAGTTTTGCTTTAACTGGAAACTACTATTGCTTTTTAGACTTTTGTGCTAATGTCCAAAGAGTCTGAGCTCCAGGACCATGGATTAGTTTTAAAGCTGTCATTACACCCGAGCAACGCCGGGCTATACTGCTAGTATTGAATAGATTAATCAGTGCTAATAACAAAATGTATGCATGTTGACCAAGAAGACTCTCCGGTGGAATATAGGGCTGCTACGGCTTTACCATGCTAGGTGTTGTTGCTGTGGTTTCATTAGCAAGTGGGTTTTTACAGGGAAGTTCCTAACCACATGATCAACAGGTTTTGAATTCAGAGTTGTCTTTCTCCTAGACTGGTTGCCAACCAAAGCTAGAGAGCATAGTCTCCTCTGCTATTAACCTGTAGCAGGTGAGCAGAAGAGATGGATTCATGCCTTTTTAAGAGTTATATGAAAATTTTAAAAAATGGCCTTAGCTGGAATTTGAACTCAACGCTGAATAATAACAAAATGAATTTGCAAATTTAAATGAAATACCTGGCAAATATTTAACAGGCTTTATATATGGTAAAGTATAAAATTCCACAAATATAAAAAAAATCCTCATCTAAGATCAATCATTTTTAAAGTCAAGACACCTATTTATAACCAAAGGAAAAAGGAACTTCAATCACATCATCCTTCCATACCAAGCATAGAATATCCTCCATGCAGTTCTTTGAAATATTTGGCTTATGACCAGCATGTTGAAACACCAGTTCTTGTCCGATTACAGAAGTTAAGCAATGACGATACTAGTCAGTACCAAGATGGGTGACCACTTGGGAATAACAGCTTCTGTAAGCTTAGATGTGCAGTTGGTGTAAAAGATAACAGCTCGGAATTGCAATCAGAGAGCCAAGTTCCAATTCCAGCCAGGTTCATTATATTCACTTACATTCAAATATCATTGGGAAGGATAAAAATTAATGTCTTCTCCCCTCAGCTATAGGTTAATTAGTGGGACTTTTATCAGTAAATCAGTATCACCAAAATGTTCTTATGATCTGAAAATTTTTCTGGCTTTAAATAGCCTGGAAATATTTGATAAATCATAAAAACAAATCAATCTTTGAAATATTCCACTTTATAAAAGCATATCAGCGTAGTTTCACTAGAACCTGAAATATTTTATCAATCTCCCTGTTAATATTCTTGACAATTATATCCTATAACTTGTTTCTTACCCTCAAATATAAAGCCCCACTGTCCTATGCAAGGACTTTTCAGCTTGTACCACAAAATATGCTTCTATAACCATAACAGTAATCTTTGCATACAGACTGAAGTGTTGATTTCATTTTTGATAATTTCTACATGGCTCATCTTGAAAAGAAAACCTTTTTTTTAAATAGCTTATTATTTTGGTATCTCAGCAACATTTTCCTTCTTGCTAACAGCAGAAAAAATTACAAAATTTAAAGCAGCCTTTAAAAAATGTCTGTGCTCCAAATTACATATCAAGTCAATGTTAAAAAACTTCTTATGCAATGTTTTAGAAGAATCCAATAGCAATATGTTCACCATCTGTGTATTAAAAAAAGAAAAAAACTGTTAGCAAAAACTGCTGCCACCTCAGAATCACAAAGTGTCCTAATCAATATCAATTATAGAAACTTATTACCAGAAGAAGTTAAAAGAAGTCTAAAACAAGGATGTGTCTTCTCACCAGATTTATTCAACTTATACAACAAGGCAACTCTGAATGCATTACAATTCTTACCAGGATTCATTATTGGTTGCCACAATCTTAACAACATAAGATATCCAAATGACACTGTGTTGGTAGCAAACATGGAAAGGAAGCTACAAATGCACCTACAGAAGGTAGCAAAGTCAGGTGAGAAGAAGGGACTAAATATAAACTATAAGAAGATAGAATGCATGGTTATCAGCAAAAGAATGTGTCTAAAATGCAAATTAGAGCTCTGGGACATTAAAATAAACAAGTATAAAAACTTAAATATCTGGAAAGTGTTCTAACAGAGGACAGAAAATGCGACATTGAAATCCAAAGACACATTCAGATGACTAAAAGTTAATCATGGTATTCAAAATGTTAATCAGGGTATTCCAAAAGTTAATCAGGGTATTAAGAAACAGAAACTAAGAAAAGAGTGCTGAACTGTTACATGCTAACTGTTTTCCTATATGGCAATGAATGTTGGACAATCTCCTCAAAGATGAAGAAGAGACTTGTAGCAACAGAAATGTGGTTTTACAGAATGATGCTGAGGATATCATGGACCAAACATGTGAGCAATGATAAGGTCTTAGAAAAAATGGAAACAAAAAAAACTTATACTTAACATCAGGAAGAGACAGTAGAAATTTCTGGGGTATATAATGAAGAAGGAGGGGTTGAAAAATATGATACTCACAGGACAGATTAAAGGAAAGAGGAAAGCAGTGTGTAAGATATTTGATGAGCTTTAGTAAATAGATGGTACAACAGTGTTTAAAAGAAATAACAAAAAGACAATTTATTAAGAGCTAAAAGAGATAGGAAAATGTGGAGGGTCATGATCACCTATGACACATAAAAGAAGAAGAATGGTAGAGAAGTTATAAAGTATCTTTTTTAGAGTAGTAAAAATGTGATGAACATGGTTTGTGAGGAAGGAAAAACTCCAAGAGAAAATAAGTATTATGTTTAATTATAAGTATTATATTTAATTTAATTTCTAATAATAAATAAATAATATTTTTTTTAATAAAACAGTGAATGTTTTATGTCATCTAATGTATTGTTAGAAAATAAAAGTAATATTTAATTTCTAGTAAACAAATAATTAATATTTTAATTAAATTGTTATCAACTCTATCTAGCAGCAATGCCCCTGATTGGAAATTTTGAGGAGTATGAAACTGTAGTGGATGAGAAATTCTCTTCTTCACTTTTACAAAAATTCACGGTTTTTCCCAAATAGAAAAAGGATTGACCATGTGCTTAAAGAAAAAGTAGAAACCAGATTTTGCAAGTAGGTGTTAAATTGATTTTTGACCAATGGAAGCGACTTGCAAAACTTGAGGACTTCACGAGCAAGTGCGAAAATCTGAATACTATAAAAGGCCCCAGACATTCTTCCTCCTGCATGCTGATTTCCTTTACTTCTTCTTCTCCTTCCAAAGACATTTCTACCAACAAACACTAATACATACATTACATACTCATATACTTTTTCAACAATTACTACTACGAACATTTTCTACAAATCTTGATACCCATAACTTTATCATTGAACACAAACTCCACCCTTAACTTCTTAATAATGTTTCTAATTGCACATTAACTCCTACAACTTGTGTTATTCTTTTCTTTTTAATAAATTTCTATTTTAACATGAAAAATGTATATTTTTATTCTTACACTATTCCACACTAATCCATACATTCTAACCTGCAACCAACCTTCTGATGAAAACCTGATAATTCTGGATAAAACTTGTAAGCTGTAGGGAGTTTGGTTATGTCTGACACAAGGCCGAATCAAAGAAAAATTAGCTAGCTCCCTACAGCCGCAAAACCATCTTGTAATTGTTGTTGTTACCAGGTCCACCCTGACCCAGGATGGTAGCACATGTTTTCCAGCTATGTGCAAGTAGTGAACCGCCAAACAAAAAGAAAACCCTATAAAAGTATAAAAATACATTTTTATTATAAAAATACCAGCAAAATATTTTTATATAAAAAATTTACCAACAATGCATATTTATAGTAAACTAATCAATATAATAAATTTTTATCTGTAGTTGAAAGCATACAACTGTATTCAAAATATTTCGATTTTGGCATTAAATAACCAATACAGATTGATATGCTGATAACCAACCAATTAAATAGTTAATTAAAATATTAACTATTTCATTGCATTTATTAAGATATATTCAATAAGTGATAATTTGTTTTATCAGAAATATTATCTACTAGCAGTATAGCTCAGCATTGCTTGGGTGTAATGAAAGCTTTAAAACTAATCCATGGTCTTAGAGATCAGACTCTGCCTAAAGAATATTTGTATGAAGTTTGGTGAGAATCGGATAAAAATTGTGGATTTGTATAAAGGACATACAGACAGATAAACAGACACACACACAAACATCTTGCCTTTTATATATATATATATATATATATATATATATATATATATATATTATTGATTTTCTGCACTATTGTAAGAACAATCTTGAAACTTCTGAATATTGTTTCTTATGTCTTTGTCTATGAGTGTATCAAATTTGATTCAAATCGGACCACTCCTTCTATAACCCGATTTTTTCGGTTATCGATTTTCGATATTTATCGGGGGTACACCAACACAAAACCTAGCTAAGAACACTCGCAGACGCTGTGTAAATTTTCAAGAAAATTGGTTCAGCCGTTTTGGAGTCTATAGGTAATGGATACACAGAGACACACACACACACAGTTTCATTTATAAATAAGTGCAGATATTAAATTGAAATATTACTTTGACTTTTTCTTACTGGCAAGCTAAAATCTTTATTTCTTATGATATTTTTCCTCCTCTAACAAAACCTACCTCATGACATTTCTTTGATGACTTTTTCTGTTCATCTCATAATTAACCACCATTTTCATAAAAAGTTTTTCTTGCCCTTTGAAAAATTGTGTCTTCATTGCTGAACAAACATCCAGTTCATATATAGGCCACAAGCAGATGCAGAATTCATGAAACTGGTATCACTTGATTCCCAAAACTTTTGATCAATCGTGAATATTTGTAAAGTTATTTATATTGTAAATTATGATAATTAAAAAAAGAAAAAATATGATTCAAACCAACTATAGTTAATTTACAGACATATTTTTGATAGTCATCAAATAATTTTTCCTTTTTTCAATTTCCAGCCCAAAGAATGAGGAAAGAAATGTAACATCAACAATTAAATCAATAATTTAATGATACCCACAGAAAAATATATATTTTACATAACAAATTATAAAATAATTTTCCTTTTTGTCAATGCACTTAATTCAGTTGTGAATATCAATCAAACATTATACAGTGAAAATTTCAGATCAAAATTCTGTTATGTGTCAATCTATGGAAGAATATATATTCTTGTAATAAATACTATTTTATCAAACATGAAAGCAGTTAATATTTTTGAGAACAGACAATTTCACTAGAAACAAAGAGGAGAGTACTGGATTGCTATGTGATGTCAGTTCTTCAATATGGCAGTGAATGTTGGACAATATCTTTGAAGATGAAGGAAAAACTTGGAGCAGCTGAAATGTGGTTCTACAGAAGGATGTTGCAGATATCATGGACCGAACATGTGAGCAATGACGAAGTTTCGGAAAGGATGGAGACAAAAAGGAAATTAATACTGAGCATCAGGAAGAGACAACTAAAGTTCCTGGAACATGCAATGAGGAAGGAGGACTTGGAGAACCTGATACTAACAGGCCAGATAGAGGGGAAAAGAGACAGGGGAAAGCAGCGGATAACATATTTGAAGGACCTGATCAGGTGGATGACAGAACGAGGGTTGCATGGTGAAACAGGAGAAAGTGTGCTACGAGACACCAGGGATAAGGAGACATGGAAGGCCATGATCACCTACGTCCTGAAAAGACATGGCACATAAAAGAAGAAGAAGAATCATCTTATAATTAAAAGAAGATTATTAATTTTACCAGCAAACATTATTTTCATTTTTAATAATTTTGCTTCAATTAAAAAAACAAAATTCAGCAATTGATTCTTAATTACTTATTTTTTTCTGTAAAACTAATCAGCACATTTTTCTTATTCAGTACTTTTTAAAATAATGGAAATTTTAAAAGAAGATTCACAAGGTTAATATCTTTTTTTTAATCAGTATTACCTCAAGCAAGACAGTAAAGTCACTAAGACACAAGAGGTTACTTGGTGTGGAAAAATTAGAATGAACAGGAAGAGGAAAGGATAATCAGGAGGACAGTAGATAGCAATTAAAATTGCATTTAAATTTTTGCAGATTACAATTGGCTGGAAAGCATGGAGCCAGAAGGGAGTTCCACAAGCAAGAAGTGCAAGAAAAGAAACTGTTATCATAGAATTTACAGTTGCATCAAGCCAACTGAACTATAAATTGATAAGATATTGACATGAGTGTAGTTCTGTGCTTAAATTAAAAAAATCTTGGTACCATAGTGAAAAACTTACCTGAACAGTTACCATGAAAGTATTTATAGAAAAGACATAGAGAGGCAACTTTGCAGTAGTGGGAAGCTGAGCCACTAGACCAGAACCAATAATATTGCTGATTCTTCTTTGGATTTTATCAAGGAGCTCAAGGTAAATAGCTGGAGTTCCAGGCAATATGTGGCAGCAATATTCAAAGCATGGGTAAATGGTTGACATATAAATATGTAAGTTAGATTCTGGAGAGAAAAATTGTCTCACAAGACACAATGAAGCAATTTCCTTAGTAGCTGACCTAGCAATAGATAAATATACATCTATAGTGGATGTATCTTCTTATTTATTCTTTTCTAGTAGTAGTAGGATTCCATTCTAGTGAAGGGTAATTGTATACTGTTGCAGATTAACGGAATTTGGCCCTGTGGGAAGATAGCCCACTATAATTCATAAAATGATTATAAAATCAAGAAAGGCAATTTGAGCATAAATTAACATTTATATATATACATTTCAAATAATGTTTTACAATTAAAGCAATACTTGAGTATAAGTCCAACAGAGGTTAAATTGTTCATGACAAATAATGATGAGCTGAAAGAGATTAAAGGCTTAGGAGTGTGGAAGTGTCTTGAAGGTAAGGGGATGTTCATTTTGAAGTTGCCACTCCTAAGGTCAGTAAGTCAGTAAGTACTTTGAGGAATGTCTTTGAAGGGGTCATTAAGTACTTTGGAGACAGGGAGAAAGAAAGAGGTCAGCATAGTAGCACTTGACTTAAGTCAAGGGGATATTAATTACACTCTTCTCTCATTTTGTTTTCCCTGTCTGTTTACTGATGCTTTGTCTCCACTTTTTATATCTGCCTTTTGGATCAAACTGCTTGTTTTGGATTTTCATACTTGAATTTGATTCTGGGCTTCCCATTGGCTGGTAAATAAATTTTTTTATTTTTCAACCAAAATGTCTGTGCAGCGAACTCAGATGCATGAGGAAGAGTTTTGTTCATTCGCTTTCTGGTCAGCATAGAGTCAACATCCGGTCTCGCTTTTGCTCAATCACTATCACCACACATCTGTCTATATATATGTAAAATTCTGTGACTTTCATTAGTCAGTCTGTCTGTCAAATCAACATAGCCATACATTGACTAATTGTAACCAAATTTTGGGGAGAAGTGCAATCATGTAAAAGAGAAAGAAAATGCAGTTGGTTTTACTAGGATGCATAGCTTTTCATTCATTTTTTTTTTGAAAAATTAAAGATTTTATTATTTAACATACAAAATACTTACACCATTTTAAAAACAATTAAATAATTAAAATAACAAATACTTATTTAATAAAAATATTGTTTTTTGTGTAACTTTTCTTTAAGTTTTTATATTTCATCAATTGGTTTGCAAAATTGAACAAAACATAAATCTTGACAAAATTGTCAGTGATAACTTCAACAATACTAAATATTTTGAGGATTTCAACATGTATCAGTTTGTTGCAAAAAAATTCTAGTGACAAAAATTCATCACAAAATAGATAAGAATAGAGTTCAGTTGATTTTGTGTTCAGATTTCAATTAATGCGTATGTAAATGTATATGTATCTGTTTTTATATGATTCATAAGATCATGTCCCTTTGCTATGTTTTTGTAACAAGAGAGGAATTTGCTGAATAATGTTAATAAATTAATAATTGAAAACATGTTGCCATTTATATTATTTTGTTAGTAAGATCATTATACAACAATTCTAGGGTTTTATGTTAAACACCTACCAATTATTTATTGATAAGTAACTTTTTTCAAAATATAACTCCTCCCTTCAAGAATATGCCAGTTTTAAAACAAAAGTAAACAGTATGTTTAAAATTTTTTAGGTAATTCCAACAAGTAATAAAATGTGATTATTTTTGTTGATATTTTAATATTTATACAAATCTTTGATAATTTTTCTTTTATTTGTTTACATTATCTTCAAACTCTTTTTCTAACAAGATAAAAATAAAAATATTTAGTCTTATCAATGTATTCTTATTTGTTGATTAAATTTTATTTACCTTCAAGTAGAAGTAGATAGATGTTCACCTTTTTTATACATAAATATACATCAGTGCATATTCTTACATACGAACATGAAACAAATATCAGCAATTTGATGCTAAAAGGTGTATCTTTGTGAAATGAAAAACTTAAAAGATAAAAACTCAAAATAAAACTGCTTAATATGATTTTTTTAAAAAATTGGGGTCCAATAACACAAAAAGTCTTTGTATCAAAATAATGTCTATATCATCTTATAAAGATCAGTTTGTTAATTTAAAAAATAGAAAAACATGTGCAAATGTCAACTTACATCATTTTCATGCCAACAATGTATTTACAATGTGCTTATATCTACAGGTTTATGAATATTTTACTTATAGGTTATATATTTACAAAATATATAAATGAATTTGTTTATGTATTTGTAAATATGTGCGAGTGTATGTGTGTGCAGACATTGATTATTCAGCAGACTCCATCATTTAAGTAACATTTTTTCATTTACTTTAAGAAATAAATGTAAAGATTAAAGAGACAAGCCATAAAAATTATCAGCAGATATTATATATATATATATATATATATATATATATATATATATAAAGGCCAGTAGCTGTGTAAACAATGCAAAAGAAGGCAGCTAAAAATACTCTGATTTCTGATTTTATTTACAGGCTTTGCTGAAGCATTGACTAAGAGACACTTGATTGGTCCTTGCAAGGTACCTGAGCATACAAAAGACCATTTGGGACTATATTTAAAGCAGCATGGGAAAAAAAAGTTTGCCAATCAGGTTTCTTATGACACCTGACAATTCTTGGCTGAAAAAAATGGATCTTTGTGCTGAACTTAGGCTGTTGAGATTCTGAAATAAATGATATTTTAAATTCATTAAAAAAAAATAAATGAAAGGAAAGAAACCACACACACACACACACTAATTTTAAATATGGAATCTCTTTTAACTTGTTGGGTAATCATTCTATATGCATCTGGGGCACCTTGACATGGTTTAATGGTTAGCAAGCTTGTCTTGCTAGAACCAATTACAAATGAGTAGTGAGTTTGATGGGTACCTCATACTTTCAGCCTTGTGCCATATCTAAGCAGTGCTTAAAAATTGATAATCTATATGCATCTATATAAAAATTAACCCATACATATGTATGTGTACAAAATTATTATCGGCTCCCATCAAATTAACTATTTGGGTAACAGTTTTTCCTGTTGCTGTCTGGTTAGATAGTTATATTTTATTGATTGATTCATTCATTCATTTTCTATGGCTTATTTTACAGGTTTAAGGTACTTATAGGTAAATGGTTTGCCTAAACACTTACTTACCCACTCACTGTCAATTATCACAGTATACTGGTGACAAGTTATTAACTATCTAGTGATGAGACTGAATACAATAAAATGGATTCATGCCTTCTCTAAAAGTATTACACACACTGTATTAAACACAGCTGAACAAAGTAATGACTGATAAAATAAGGAAAGAATGGGTAGGAGAAGTGTCTTTAATCTAACATTTCACTTTATCAAGTTTTTTTTAGAGATTTATTTACAAGACACAAATTTAAGAATTTAAAATTTTTTTTAAATATCAAAGAGACAGTATATTGGAATTTTGATTGGGGTTTGATTTCATTGATCAGATATGTGTCACATGTAATAAAGCAATAGATGTTCATTTTAAATGTAGGAAACACTTGCCTGTTTATATGTATGTGCGACACATGTAATAAAAGCAATGGACATTTATTATAAATGTAAGTGTGCATAAATGTCTGTTTAAATGTTTGTGTAATGACATTTTTTATATAAGTATTTTTTTACCGTAAGGTTCACTTTGTACAAGGCCTGAAGGCCACTCAAGGTAGAGGGTTACATTAAGAGGTAGTTTATATGACTAGAAGTGAAAGATAATGATTAACTCTAGACTTGAACAGGTGAAGATTGTAGTGATCAAGGCAACATCCTTTTGGGAGTATGTTCCACAGGGCAGTGGTTTGTGAGAAGAAGCTGTTTGAGAGGAACTTACTTCTCATTGATTGAATACGGAGGGAATGTGGGTGGCTTGCTACTATGTGAGTGGAATTGCAGGTCCTAGCTGTGAAGATTAGACCTGGTGGAACCAAGGAATGTAGTTTGTTTGAGCACTTTACATAGTAGTAGTGATAGGCCAGTGAGAGCCTCACCAAATCTCACCTGTGACAGAGAAGTTGGAGAATAGAAAATAATTCTTCAACATTTTTTAACTCTAACGTTTATGATTACTTTTTTTTTTTAATCGTGTAATCCCAAGCAAGGCATTCCACTGCCACTATAGCGCAGGGGGTTACATAGAGTGATTGGGTATAGGAAATGTCAGAAGGAGGGTGATAGACGACTTAGGATGTACATAGGGAGAGAGTTGGAGAGAGTGGGTGTGAGTTAGTGTGTTAGGAGGTGTCTATTGACCCTACATTTAAACTCCTGGAGGTTGTAGCCGTCGGGGAAGCAAGCATGCGGAAGGGAATTCCACAGGTGGGAATTGCAAGGAAAGAAGCTGTTGGAGTAGAAATTGCAGTTACATTTCATCGGTTTCACTGTAAAAGGGTGGGGCCTAGTTGCCAATCTAGTATCTCGTGCAAATTCACATCTAGGGGCACCAGTGATTTAAGTTCGTCAGAGCAGAAGCCATGAAAGTATTTATAGAAGAGGTACAGGGAAGCCATGTTACGCCGGTGAGAGAGAGACTGCAGGCGGTCAGCCAAGTCGGTATCAATCACATTACAGATTCTTTGTTGTATTTTGTCAAGAACCCCGAGGAGAATAGAAGGAGCACCCGACCAGATGTGGCAGCAGTACTCAATACACAGGCGGATAGTAGAGGCATGTTTGATGATAAATAACATAAGTACAGAAACTAACTCTGTGAGAATCATCAGTCAAGTTTCAAACTTTCCTCAAGTTATTTTCTCTTATTAAAAAACTTGTTATTCTTCAATGTAAAAATGTTTGGCTACAATTACATTATTTTCAATTTAATTATTTTCAATCCTTTGTATTATGTGTAAGGAGGCATGATGCTTAGTGGCAAAGGTTGAGGAATCAGAGAGCCAAGTTTGGATTCCAGTTGAATTCATTACATTCACTTAGGTGCTAATACCCTTGAGAAAGGTATGAATACATCTCTTCTACCTAAACTTTTCCTTACACCTAATGGTGTGTAGGGCAGCATTTTTGCTGTTTCCGTAACAAACTGTTTTTTATGGGGCAGGGTTGTTAGCCCTGCGCCCAACCCCCAAACCTGGAGGAAGTGGATTTTCTAAGCATAGCTTAGACATAACACACGTTCAAAAGTAAGGGGTACCCAGTGAGGATCGAACTCACTACTCAGTTATAATGATTCTAGTGAGATGAGTTTGCTAACCATTACACCATGCCAAGGTGCCCATCTCTTCTACCTAGGTATGGGTAAAATAGCAGGCCAGACTGAATTCTATAGCCTTGGGTAGCAACCAGTCTATGAGAAAGAAACTTTGAATTCAAACTAGTTGCACTATCCTAAAAGTGTATATACACGTAGGTGGGGACCGCTTGTGAATCAAAATTCCCACTGAAACTCTTACTATAGATTTGCTCATTCAAATAACTATGATCTTTGTTACACTTAAGTGTAAAAAAGTACTGAACGAAGCCAAGAGGGCATTTGCTACCAGAATTAGGCAACGCATAGCATCCTCTAAGTTTGGCTCCAAAGATTACTGGCGTCTCTGCAAAAGCGTGCTCAGCAGGAACAAGACTTCAATACCCCCACTAATCAATGAATTTGAAGTTCTCACCTCCCCAGCCGACAAGGCTGAATGCTTTGCCCGTAAATTCTCAACCAATTCAACACTGGACTCGTTAGGAATACCTACACCAGACTTCCCACCCAGAAATAAGGCTCAACTAAATAACGTCCACATTTCACCCTCGCTGGTCGCCAAGATAATTGCGCAACTTGACCCACACAAAGCGAGCGGCGGTGACGGAATCCCAGTCATAGTACTGAAGAAATGTGCCCCAGAACTCTCCTCTGTCCTCTCTAAACTCTATAACCTCTGCCTATCTGCTTCCTGCTTTCCTGCCTGTTGGAAGTCCTCCTGCGTAGTACCTATATTTAAGAATTCTGGCGAACCCTCGGACCCCGCCAATTACTGTCCTATTAGTCTCCTTCCAATCTTTGGCAAAGTTTTCGAAGCCATTATCAACGCCGAGGTGATTCAGCACCTTATGACCAACGGGCTTCTCTCTGACAAACAGTATGGGTTTCGCTTCACCAGGTCTACTGCTGATATGCTAACGACCATTACCGAGTACATATACCAGGCACTCGACAAGAATGGTGAAGCCCGAACCGTTGCCTTGGATATCTCCAAAGCATTCAACAGGGTCTGGCGTGCTGGCCTCTTGTGCAAACTGCGGAGCTATGGGATAACTGGACATCTGTTTGACCTCATCCAGTCCTTCCTCTCTAACCGCACATTAAAGGTGGTATTAAATGGGCATGCCTCCCAAAACTACCAGACGAACGCGGGCGTCCCTCAAGGTTCTATCCTAGGCCCCACGCTCTTTCTGATCTACATTAATGATCTCCCCGACACCATTAGATCCCAAGTTGGCATGTATGCCGACGACACAACGATCTACTCCCGCATCGATCAGAAACCAGGTCTGGACGACAAAGTGAACCTTGCTGCCGCACTTGAAAGGGACCTCCAATCCGTAGTGACCTGGGGTAGGAAATGGTTGGTAAATTTCAATGCCTCCAAAACAAAGCTGTTATCAACTAACCACCATAGACAATCGCATCTACCTCCCATTAGCATGGGACAGGCTAGCCTCCCAGAGAGTAAAATACTATGCCTCCTTGGCCTTACACTCTCGGCGGACCTCAAATGGAATGACTATATTGAATCCATTGCCAAATCTGCTGCTATGAAAGTCGGCTCTCTGTGCAGGGCCCGGAAATTTTTCCCACCTGAAACTATTCTGCACATATACAAATCTACCATCCGCCCGTGTATTGAATATTGCTGCCATATCTGGTCGGGTGCCCCTGCTGCTCTCCTTGGGCTTCTTGACAAAATACAAAGGAGGATCTGTAACGTGGTTGATACTGACTTGGCAGACCGACTGCAGCCGCTCTCACACCGGCGTGATGTAGCTTCCCTGTGCCTCTTCTACAAGTACTTTCATGGCTTCTGCTCCGATGAGCTTAGATCACTGGTGCCGCCTAAGCACGAATTTACACGAGATACTAGATTAGCAACTAGGTCCCACCCTTTTACAGTTAAACAAATAAGATGTAACTGTAAATTCTACTCCAACAGCTTCTTTTCTCGTGCTTCCCGCCTGTGGAACTCCCTTCCACAAGTCTGCTTTCCCGACAGTTACAATCTCCAGGTGTTTAAATGTAGGGTCAATAGACACCTCCTATCACACTAACTCCCAACTATTCTCACAACACTCTCATCTACCCAACCCTCATTCTCGGTTTCCTCACCCGCCTATCACCCACCCTCTGTTATTTCCTATATTTAACCAGCCTTTCTCCACTCTACGTAGCCCCCTGCACAGTAGTGGCAGTGACATGCCTTGCTCGGGGTGAAACGCTTATAAAAAAAAAAAAAAAAAAAAAACTTTGTCAGCTTCCATTCAGATGTGGCAGGTTCATTTACTAGATCTAGCTCAACTGACCAGGTGAATACCACAACTGACACAGGTAGGTATTATCTGTATGATTTTCGCATAAAGTAATTAAAAAGTATAAGGACGTTATTTCAAGAAACTTCACTTACACTTTTTGCCTTTTCGAATCATTCCTACATTAATTGGGATATCAATTTGCTTATTTATATCTACTTACATAGTGATTTACAAGATTGCCACAAAATATATTGACTATAGTGACATAAGCAAAAATAACTCAAATTATATCTATATTCAATGAAAGAAGTATTAGATATATGGTCAATATGTTGGTTCAGCTTTCTTTAGATTCTAGAGGATATGGGAACAAAATATTTACCAGGATACACTTACTAGCCACAGAAGACCAAACACAGCACCTTGCCTAGGTTTATGATGTTACTAATTGCATACTGGATGACTGGCAGTATATTACATGGCTCAATAAGTCATAATTCCAATTATTTCAAGCAAATAGAAGGATCCAGGTATATAAGGCTAGTGCAAGTGGTCTCATGCCTCCCCCAAATCTATCATATTTGCCCCACCCAATATATGATACAGCCCTCTACTCATCTCAATTTTCTAAATAAAAATTAGAAACTTGTCATAATAGATTATTCCATCTTAAATAAATCAACAATGTTTTGAAGAAATTTTTAATATCAACTTGAGATTTTTCTTGTTAAAATGTTGAATAATTTTTATTCATACAACATTATAAATAAAACTTAGTGAATTTTATAGTGTTTTTTTTTCAAGACTTAGCAGTAGCAAAACAAATTCATAGATCTAGAAAAGACAAGGAACCTAGAATTACATAAAATCCATAAAGAATTTTAATCCTTTAATAATCAGTTGTGCTTAGTTTAATTTGTAAAATATAAAAATATAAGTAGAAAAAAGCAAATGTTGATAGGTTAGTGAGAGTCTGAAGCTGTAGGGAGATGATTAATGCTTATTAATTCAGCCTTGTGTCATACATAACCAAACTCCCTACAGCTTACAAGTTTTATCCAGAATTATCAGAATTATCATCAGAAGGTTTGTGTATGGTTGGAAAGTGTATATTTGTGTATGGTTGGAAAGTGTATATTTGTGTATGGTTGGAAAGTGTATATTTGTGTATGGTTGGAAAGTGTATATTTGTGTATGGTTGGAAAGTGTATATTTGTAGTAGAATAGTGGGATAATAAAATATATACATCTTTCATGTTAAAATAGAAATTTATTAATGAAAAGGATAACATGAATTGTGGTAGAAATTAATGTTCAATGAGAAAGTTGAGGGTATCAAGAGTTTGTAGAAATGTTCATAGTAGTAATTTGTTGAAAAGTGTATATATGTATGTATTAGCATTTGTTTGATGGGAATGCCTTTGAATGGAGAAGAAGAAGTAAAATGAATCAGCACACGAGAAAGAAGGTGAAAGAGACAAATGTCCGGGTCACTTGAAGCTTCTCCCTTACATTTTAGCTTGTCGTCTCTGCTGTTTCCATCCCTGACTGACTGACTGATGCTGACCACTAGATTTTTCCCACTGGATTGCAAAGTCCTTTTTAGTCTTGCAATTGCTTCCATTGGTCAGAAAACCAATTTAACATCTCCTTGTGAAATCCAGTTTCATTTGGACTTTTTCTTTAAGCATATGGTCAATCCTTTTTCTATTTGGCAAAAAACAGGATTTCACACTTCATTGTGAATTTTTGTAAAAGTGAAGAAGAAGGTCGATTTTAATTCTTAATTTCCTATCCAATACAGATCACAAAGCACAGACTGGGGCCACTAATCAGGCTTTACTGCTTTACTTGGGATGAGCTCAATTAAAAAAAAACACACACACAATGCCATATGGTATACATGTAATGTCCATACAATTAATTAAAACAAAATATAGAATTTAAAACTTGAAACATAACCCAGCATTATTACACTCCCAAAATTTCTGATGAAGTTAAATAAATAGCAGAATATTTTGAACATTAAGGTTTTCCTGCTTGTTCCTTGTTTAATCATTTTTTCAGATTTGATCCATATTTTCAACAAAGTGGGAAAATTCTATGTAAAAGGACTTCATTGCACTAAAGTGATATTCTTATTGATGGAATTTTATATATGTAAGTGTAATTAGAATAGAAATGTTCTGACAGAGAATGGAAAGTGTGATATTGAGATCCAAAGATGCATTGGCATGGCCAAGGATGCATTTCAAAAGCTAACCAGTGTACTAAGAGACAGGAAAATCTCATTGGAAACAAAGAAAAGAGTGTTAGATAGCTATGTGATATCTGTCCTTCTGCATAGAAGTGAATGTTGGATGATCTCATCAAGGAGGAAGGAGAGGCTTGAGGCAACAGGAATGTGGCTTTACAAAAGGATACTGAGGATACTATGGAACGAGCACATGAGCAATGATGAGGTGTTGAAGAGGATGCAAATAACAAGAAAACTTATACTTAACACCAGGAAGAGAGAGATGAGTTTCCTGGGATACATAATGAGGAAGAGAGCCTGGAGAATTTAATACTCACAGGACAGATAGAAGGAAAGCAAATCAGAGGAAAGCAAATCAGAGGAAAGCAGCACAAGACATATTTGATAGGCCTGAGCAAATGGATTGCAGAGTTACGTTTAGGAGAAATACACCAAGAGGAAAAATATTAAGAGTGACAAGAGACAGAGTCAAGTGGAAGTTCATGATCGCCTATGTCCTGAAGAGACACAGCACATGAAGAATAATAAGAAGGAGTAATTATAAACAACATTTACAGTTATATCTTGCCCACCCCATTATAATTTTATCAATAGCAATATCACTTTGGTCCGACAAATTTCTTTTAGAGAATGAAATGTGTTATATAGAATTTTTACACTTTGTCCTTCAGTTACCAATCATTATTCTGATATATAAAAATTTATATAACATATTCTACCATGTGTGTGTGTGTGTGTGTGTGTGTGTGTGTGTGTGTGTGTGTTTGTTTGTTTGTTTTTGTTTGTTTAAAATAGAATATAAAATCCTGACAAAATTTTAAGAAATTTAACAAATGGAAAACTTTTCATTGAACAAAGATTTGAGTGTGTGTTTTTGCTCTTAATATATTTTTTCAAAAAATTGGCCAGGGTTCTATATCCTATCTTAAAAACATATATTGCCACCATGGAAAACACATTGATTGACCAAAGAACAAATAAATATTTTACTTTCGACCCATTCTGAAGGATTGTATAAGGATTTCCCTTGGATTAATTTCAGAGGAGGCTATACAAATTTCTTGTTTTCAAGCAATTCTGAAAATGAGATGAGGATTTATCTAATTCGATACAAAAAATGCTGGAAAAATATATTGACAACTTTTGACATGAACAAAGAATTATAAAGAAAAGATAACAGAATAAATATTAATGGATTCTTTTAAAAGTCTCTCACTTTCTTTCTTTTTTAATCATGAGAAATGCCAGCTTAGGGAAATAAGTACTATGATTCATTATTTAAGCATACACACAAATACATACACACAAACATTTTGGGATCTCATGAAGCCTTGAACGGTGAAATGCATAATCAAATCTATTTTCAATTAAACGTTTTCCATTTGTTAAACATATATATATATATATACATATTATTAAATATAACAGACAATGACTGTCTATTATGTTTAATCATGAGCCATTCTAAACATCATATTCTGGCTTTAATTTCAGGTGCTATCATTGCTTAGCAATGTTTTATGTTAGCACAAGATAAAATCATCTTTGTTGGTGGATGTCTTTATATTAACATCCCTGTAACCTCTTTGAAGATGGCTCATGTGAGCTGGAAGCTTAGAACCAGCATAATAATAAAAATTATCCAAATGTTGGACAATTTTTGTCTTTATCTTCACCTGAAATTAAAGCCAAATTACGATGTTTAGAACGGCTCATGATTAAACATAATAGACATTCATTGTATGTTATATTTAACAGTATATATTTAGAAAATTATCTGCTGCCTCAATACATTATATATATATATATATATATATATATATATATATATTGTTACGTGTCAAGTGTAACAAAAGAAAAAAAATGATTGACCAAAACTCAGAGATGAAAATCACAGACAAATATTTAATTCACAAAACACACCAAATAAAATATTTACAAATATACAATTTTTGTTGCATTAAAACAAGAGACATAGAGTTTACTACTGGCAAGTGTTACTAGGAGAGAAAGGGAAGATAAGGTGCCAAGTATCTTTACCCAGTTAAGTTGGCAAAGAAGTTAAGTGCTATACTTTTTGGAAATGCTTAAATGTGTATATAAGAGATAATTATTAGTTCGGTCAATGAAAGAGTCAAAAATATGTATTTACCCTTTTTGTTTGATGAGATTCTCTTTCAGGTTTTAGTTGGTTGGCAACTTTTCTTATAGATTCTCTTGGCTGGATATAAATCCTTGAATCACAAGCCAGAGTTGATAACAACAGCAAACTCTGGTAACAACTGACTACTCTCTGCCCCAAACCTATTTTTATAGGGGCTAACACCTAATTTGCATATTTCTAGAACCTTTCGAACATTTTAGATTTTACTGGAACATTCCACAATTTTCCAAAATGTTCTATTCCTAATTTCTCTTTTTTACAGTTACTTCATGAATTAAAACTTTTTGGGTATAACACTTAGGACTCAATAGAATCCATTGCTATGACTTTTTATACATTATTAATATTATTTTTATATATAAATGCATCCTCGTAACAATATATACATGTATGTAATGAAGATTGTGTTCAAGCATAAAACAGATTGTTGCAGATTGGTGTTGACCTTGTGCTGCTTCTTATTTTATTTTCCAAACTCAACACACACCCACACAATAAAAATTAATTCACACCATGTGTATCTCAAAAAAATACAATTGTGCAGGAATTCACCCCTTACTATACCCTGTGGGGTCAAAAACAAGGATGGTGCACCCAAAAGCTCGAAGTAGATAGACTGAGCTATTGGAGTAGATAGACTGAACTTATTGGAGTAGATAGACTGAACTATCGCCCGGTTCACACTCCACCCACGTCTATTGAACAGATGAAGAGGCTCATCCCTTGTTTCCTGTTTAGGATGCGGTTTCTGGTTTTCTCTTTTCCAATCTTTTCACTCTTTTCTTTTTTTTATTTTTTTCAATTGGAGTAGATAGACTAAACTATCGCCTGGTTCACACTCCACCCACGATCAGGGAACAGGTGAAGAGGTTCATCCCTTGTTTCCCGTTTAGGATGTGGTTTCCAGCTTTCTCTTTACCAATCTTTTTACTCTTACGTAGCCCCCTGCACATCAGTGGCGTTGTTATATATCGACAAACAACAAACACGCATATATATAAAAATATAAAGTTATATTTTTATTAATGACGATGAACCGTGTAGCATAGGGAACAGAGAATTGAGAGAGCGCGCTTCTAATGGGTTGACGGGAGTGTAGTCTTATCTGTTGTGTCTCTCTTCACCGGCCGATCTCTGTTGCTCCTCTACTGGCAAATCCGTGTGCCGAGGTCTTTTTATAATCTTCCAGAACCGGGACTTTTTCTTCCGGTTTTGCCTCACCCACGCACGCCCACGTAATTCTCAGAGACACCTGTTCTGTTTGCCTCTGTAGTTATTTCCGCTGCTGCCGGAAATAAGGTCAAACGACATCCGTTCCTTTCAACGACCGGAAACACCCTCGCTTGCATCAGCCTTCCTCGGGTGGGGCCAGATTGTTATATTACATTCCTCGCCCTCCCATTTTCCAAAATGTTCACCTAAGAACATTTTAAGCGCAACACCCTCACACTCCTCCCCATGCCACACAAGCCCGACAATTGTATAAAACATGGGCACGCCAAAACAACAAAACATGTGCATGCCGAAACAAAAAAAACAACAAAAAAATATATAGGGGAGCCTACATCGGCAACTCAACAATGTTCGTGTCCATCGTGAAAATTGTTCTACCAGCTCAATGTTTCATTGTTCTTTTTTTTTTTCTTTTTTTTTTTAATATCCATTTTCACAGAATTGGGCAAAGTTCTTAAAAATGTTCATTTTCTTTCTCGACTCTGTCCATAAGCGTAGACGCCTCGATGCACGACCACATGATCATAGGCGGTAACCGCGCCCCAGTTTCTAAACTGACATCGAGTAAATGACCTTTGACCAACACCATGTGTGTTTCTGCTCGAGTTTATTGTTACACATGTAACTTCATTTAATTTAATTTAATTTCAAACATACTATGTTTGAACACAGAAAAATGGCCATTATCTGCAGTACATATCATTCATAGTCTGACCGAGAAATGTTCAATAGAAAATGAAGAAAATTACCCTGATTCCAACGTTAATCCGCATGCAATTTACTTGTGGAGGATTAGAGGTTTCATCTATATTAATTTAGTCTAAAAAAATGGACCCATGACTCGTAGTTCCTTAGTTTGTACAATGTCTTCTATTCCTTGAACTACTTCCTCTGGATTCGAATCCAAGCATATCTGATTTGTTGACATCTCTCTGTTTAACGCAGAGACATTTGAGTGTTGAACACCCGTTGACCCCGGAGTACTATTCACAACGGATAACTCCCTTTCCTTTCCCGAAGCACTGTTGCTTCTTTCACACTTAAAAATCCACTTCCTAGCTATTATTCCAAGGATTATCATAACGCCGACTATGCCAGCAATGACTCCTATCGTCAACTTCTTCGGGAGTTCTTCATATCCTTCACTAAATCTTTCCATATCTATCTGTTCCAAGGTATTTACTAGTTTGCGGATAGGAATCTCCTCCATATCGCGCAATTCTACCGGCATGGTGTCCACTGAAAAATTGGGAAATTTCTGCGTAATTGGGGACCAAACCACTGAACCAGAGACGTATAATTTACTTTATGCTTTAGATACTATTAATAATTTTCCACGCTTGTATCTTCCTATTTCACTTAAACTATCATTAATCCTCCCACTGCTTCTGTCCCAATCCTATAGCATATCAGCCAATAAGTCTACAAGACTTTTCAGTTGTTCTTTCTTTTTGTTCCGATCAACTGTGGAATCTGCAGGTCTATCCGTGTCAATATAAAGTTTTCAGAAATTAATATATCTTCAAAAGATATTTCCCAAGTCACATAAATGAAAATTCACAGAGGATGTTGAATTGATGGGAACCTGCACAAAAGCATAATTCACAAACATAGAGATGTAAATCATTTTGTAGTGTACAGTCATTGAAAAGAAATCCAAAAAAAGAAAACCTAACACTGCACAAACCAAAGAAAACATTGTTATCAACAAGTTAATCCAATTATCCACTTTAAAGAGTAGAAGAAACTTCCTTTACATGATTTTACATTTCACTTACTCAATAAAAGTAAGATTAATTAAGCAACATACCAGTAAACTCACTTCACATATATGGTAAAATATTAACAAAAAAATAAATCATTAACTCAGATGTTTTATACTTACAGATAGGTAAATATCTCAACTTTATTCCTCCCATCAACCCCAACCTATGCGCTCTCCGCTAGGCGTACTACTCTCTGCATGTAGTCCTGCACCCCCTCCGTTCCACCCTTAATGTGTTCGACACCGAACAATCCACATTTCTCAATTCTAGGGTCAGATCGGCAAAAGTATGCTGTTCCATTTTTTTTTTTCTAACTAGACTTATAAACAAGAGCAGAACACACACATTATCAAATCAAAGAGTCACCTACCTTGGCTGATGTCTGTAGTCGTGCGGCTGCTTCTATTTTCGTCTTCTTTTTTCTTGCTATCTGGTAGTTTTAAGTCCGTTGAATTTCAATCGTCGCCGTGGCAACCAGCTCGCATCTAACTGTTTTGTTGTCTCAAAACAGCAAGTCACTAGGCACCAATTATGTGTCTTAATGACTGAGCCGGTTAGAATAGGGAACAGAGAATTGAGAGAGCGCGCTTCTAATGGGTTGACGGGAGTGTAGTCTTATCTGTTGTGTCTCTCTTCACCAGCCGATCTCTGTTGCTCCTCTACTGGCGAATCCGTGTGCCGAGGTCTTTTTATAATCTTCCAGAACCGGGACTTTTTCTTCCGGTTTTGCCTCGCCCACGCAATTCTCAGAGACACCTGTTCTGTTTGCCTCTGTAGTTATTTCCGCTGCTGCTGGAAATAAGGTCAAATGACATCCGTTCCTTTCAACGACCGGAAACACCCTCGCTTGCATCAGCCTTCCTCGGGTGGGGCCAGATTGTTATATTACAGCGTTATTGCCTTGCTTAGGGTGATATGATTAAAAAAAAAAAAAAGAAAAAAAAGCACACCATGTGGTCAAAAATATGAATTTTTGACCAATCAGGGCTTAACATAAGAAACACACCTTTTGATCTCCTTGATCTTCACCATCAAGATAAAAGGGAAGCAGAAACTTTCAATGCCAGAGGGAAGAGCAACCAGCTCACACCAAAAGGGGATGGACAGCTTGGAGCACACACACAGAGAGAATTCAGCAGTTCACACAACAGGCAGTATCATATATCAGTGAACATTCTTTCACCCTCTCTTTCTCTCATCTCACTCGCAACACATCGTCCTTCCTTTCCCTCTCACATTCCCAGTTCCTTTCTTTTTTTTCCTTTTTTACAGCTTTACACAGACAACTACATTTTTGTACAAAAAAATAATTCTTTTATTTTTTTACGAAAATAAACAAAAGTTTATTTTACTTTATTTGTAGTGCATTTTTCTTTTTATAATTTGTTTGAGGGACTTCTTCACTCCCTCTACAACCTCGATGTTCACTTTTATATTTATGCTTACATATGCTCTATTCCTGATATTGAGCACATTTACCCAGTAGCACAGGGTGGATTTTGAGTGCCCAGGGGAATGAATTTAAACTATTGTGCTTCTTCCTTAGTCATCATCTGTTATAAACTTTTGTTTCATACATCATTTTTTTATCCAGCAATTTTTTGCACCCCTAAACATTTTGTACCTGGGGCAAGCACCTCACTGGCTCCAGCCATTTTATGCCACTGCTTTTAACCATAAATATAGCATAGCTTATAACTATATTTTTATCATATATATATATATATATATATATATATTTTAAAAGTAGTACAAACTAATAAATTAGCAGTCCACTGCTAATTTATTAGTTTGTACTACTCAATACTTATTAGAGTGCTCGATACTTATTAGAGCATAATATATGGTCATGATTTTATTATAAATTTATCATGAAAACATAGTTTACTGCAACACAAAAGCTGTTGTATTACGTACTATCTTATTAGCACTGCCAGATGAGGTGCTAATAAGATTGTACTGAAACACGTCTCTTGTGTTGCAGTAAATTGTTTTTATTATAAATTGATAATAAAAATATTACCATATATATATATATAAATGCATCTGTGTAATGTGTATGTCTGTGTGCAATATGCATACACATAAGAATATTTATAATAAACATTTTTAAAAAGGTTATTGTACTATACACCCAATTGTTATCCAATATAAAACTGAGATATTCTAGTACAAAATGTTGGCCCAACAAATGCAAACGACAATCAGGTTATTCTTTGATAACTGACTTTCTGAATAGAAAACACTGTCTACCTATTCTTTATATCACTGTGAGAATTAAACAGGTGTCATAAAAAGTTTCTTCTGAAAACAAATTTATTTTTTATTGTTGCTGTTTGAAAAAATTCTTTTTTTCTAATTATCTTTCTAACATTTGAATTATCATTTTCAATCTTATTTAACAGTTATACAATTAACAAGATCAACCAGAATTGGTGTTGTAGAACAATGCTGAGAATGCTATGGAATTAGCATGTAATTAACAAGTAAGTTTTAAGGAAAATGAAAACAAAAGTATTCTTATACTTAGTATCAGAAAGTAACACTTGAAATTTCAAGACACATAATGAAGAAAGAGGATTAGAAAATTTAACACTCACAGGACCTGTTGAAAGTAAGAGGGAGATAGGAAAGCAGTGAGTAATCTACTGGACAAGTTTGTGCAAATAAATAGCAGAACAGAGACTGGGAGTGATGTTGAAAAGACAAATTTTACTAAAAGCTTCAAAGGATAGGAAGCTGTGGAGAACCATGAAAGTCTATGTTCTGAAGGGACTTGGCACATAGTAGAAGAACAAAAAGTGGTTAATCAAAATGCTTTCCTAGTTTATTTCTTGCTTTTGTCTACTTATTTTATTGGATCTGTTTACAAAATATAGAAAATACTAAGTCAGTTAAGTGCCATATGTGATACACATTTGGACAATCATGTCTCGAAAATTTTCCTGTAGTAGTTTGCCATTACTTTCTGTAGTTGACTGGTTGCCAACTAAGGTTATAGAACCCAATCTGTTCTGCTATTTAACCCATAGCTGGAGTGAGAAGCGGCAGATTAATACCTTTCCAAGGGTATTTACACGTAAGTGAATGCAACAAATTTAACTGGAATTTGAACTTGGCTCCCCAATTTTATGTTCCAAGCTGATATTCACTGCACCACAATGCACATCCATAAAAAATCTAAGCCAAACAAATAAGAAATGAAATGGAAAAATATATGAGGTGCTACAGAAAAGATCCAGGAATTTGACTATAAAAGAAGTTTTAATTACTTATCCAAAAGTCTACTTGAAAATGGTCCCCTTTGGCATAGTAGAAGAGAATCATTACAATATGAAAATAAGATCTTAAGGTGGGTGTATCTGGCGGAGGTAAGAGTTATGTTCTCCTGAATATTTGACTGTTTTGGAGAGGATGGTCTCTCAACATAGATGGTATTAATGCTAAATTCGCGTGGCAGTTTTTGTGTTAGTTTGCATGAGAATGATGATGCTTAGTTCAAGAAATCATAGACAATCTGTGGTTGTGGCTACAAATACATAAAACAGATGTGTTGGGAAACAGATCTTTGTTGGAGAGGTTGATGATTGGAAAGGCAATGCTTTGATTTGTAACTAGGTTTTATAGCAATTTCAGCAGTTTTTCCAAGATTCCATGCAAAAATTTCATACTACATTCAGTTTAAATTTCCCAAACTTTTTAGAAGTATCTCATATTCATTCAATTTATCTTGATAATATAAACAAAATCTTTTCTTTGATTTGGTCTGATGAACCAAAACAATACCAGTTAATTTATTTATCTCTTACTTGTAAGCACATTTCCAGCATAAGATGTGTGTTAAATGCTTAAATGCAAACGAACAGTTCAGTGGTAGAGTAAAGGACAATAAAAATAACAGATTTAAGTTTTATCTTCAGTACCAACTCAAGTTGCTTTAGCTACACAACAAAAAGATAAACAAAAAAATTTCAAAACCAGTATGTAAAGCTGTTAACTGTTATATACTTGTAAAATATGGGAAGGTCACTATGTATGTTTATTTTTATCTTGTTTAATTTGCAAATTATTATATATACACTGACAGAAAAAAAAAATTGTAGCATCTTGAATGTTTATTTCAATTTACTCCAGATTAAATGTACAGATATTATAGTTAGATTATAGTAAATCTTTATATATATACAGATCAATACATGCAGATGTTCCAAAAGAATGAAGTGCATTAACAGTAAGCAAACCCAAAATTAATACAGTATATGTTATCTCTCTTGAGTGTTAACAGCTTACAGCGATATCATATTCCAACAGCAGTTCTGTATGTTCACCAAAGTTAAGCAATACAGAGCCTAGTCAGTACCTAGATGAGTGACCACTTGGGAATATCAGGTGCTGTAAGCTTGAATGTACAGGTGATGTAATGGATAATGGCATGCCAAATTCCAGTTCCAGTGAGGTTCATCATATTCACTTACTCCTAAATAATCTTAGGAAAAATATTAATCCATCTGTTCTTCCTCCAGTTATGGGTTAATTAGTGTAACATGTTCTGCCCGGCTGGCAATCCTCGGGTCAAATCCTGGTTGAGACGACACCAATTGTGTAACACGTCATGCCAAGTCTGGCCGTCTAATGTGAAGCTTGTTCTCGTTGACGGTCATGACGATCCCAATTGTGACACTGCCACCCGGCTCACCAGTTGCTTCAGTCGCTATTGCTGGTCGTGATGTTCTCATTCGATGATGTCTTTACAAAAGCTGGTTTACAAGATGTCTCTTGCAACAACACGCCACTGTCCCACATTGTGAATTGATCCCAGAGGTCATGTTGTGCAATTTTAGTAGTCGCTTTTTAGAGCCAGTTCGGACACTGGTGCACACTTGTGGTTAAAAAAAATAAATACTGCACCAAAAAAAAAAAATAAAATAAATGAACAAAGTTGACCATACCTGGAGAGTTACAAAGAATGTCTTTATATATATAAAAAAAAATGTTTTTCTTTTCACAGGAGCAGATAATACAGTTGTCGGAATGTTGATTTACAACAGAGAGAGAGAGTCTGTTTAAAAATCTCAGAGCTTTCAATCCTTAAATAGAAATGTCTTTTCTAAATTTCATTAAAGTAGACAGAGCTCTTCAAATTTTCACTAAAATCTTTTCCGTATTATCTAAAATTGGAACGGTCTGTTTCTTTTAGGTGATGTTAAAAAAAATAACAAAGTTCTTTTGGGTTTTTGTTGGAACCTGATGGGATTTGCCGAATCAGAGGTGGTCAATGGTGGCTAATATGGCAGTGATGGTGGCGACGGTGTGGGGTTGGTTTCCCTGTCGTCTGGAGGCTCTCTCCCGGCTAACTCTCTCTGCTAACTCTCTCTTAAAAATTATTTTTATAGCAATGTGGGCTTTTTGTCAAGAACAATCAGAAATTTTAATTCTCCCAATTAAGTTTTAAAACAATAACATTCTTTTGGGATTCCTATCGGAGGCGCATTATTCAACATTAATTCTTTAAATTAATCGGCGACAGGCTTCCTTCAACATTAACTCTTTAGCCATAAGTTCTATGGTTGGTGACCAGCCGTGGGTCATGGCTCCCCGGTTGGAAACCTTTTTCCACATTCATTACATTTTGACTGTTAGCTACTCAGCTAATCCAAAACCAAAAACTGCTTCTCACAGCTGGTGACAACAAAAGGCTCTAAACCAACTAAAGAACTGATTTTTCTTGCCGAGTCCAGATTTTTATAACCATTTTCAATCCTCTCTTTAACACCATTTTCACAGTTATCTTGGTCCTCCATATGAACGCAGAGGTTGTACTTTATTCAGAAAATTCAATTAATTTTTTCAGTTACTATTATCTGTAACAGTAATCTCTATTTCCTTTTCCAGAAATATGAAGATAAGTAAATTCTGTTTTTGTTTGTTTAGGATCATTTAATGCTGGAATTTAATTTCCTTGAAAGCATTAGTAATTTCTTTTACAAAGATGTGCTGCTAGTATTTTTATTATGAAAATGTATTTTTATACTTTCATAGTGTTTTAACCCTAGTTTGGTGTTTAACTATTTTTGCTTAGTTGTAACCCTAACAGGTACTACCAACCCTGGTCAAGGTAGACCTAGGAACAACAGCAATTAAAAGTTAGTTCCATGCTCCTCAAAACCTCCTGATCAGAGGTCTTGCTGCCAGATGTAGTTTATCGTCATACCCAGGACACATGATTGAATTTTCTATTGCAATTATCTTAATATAACCTAGTGATGACAGTTAATATGCAGTTAAAGCCAGCTACTAGTTAGGCAATATGCAGCATAATTGTACCATTTGGACTTATTTTTGTTTACTTATTGCTAACACTTACAATGTATATATGTTCTTATTATACTAATACACTGTGTGAAGTGTGAGGACTGCTTTGTTGTATAATATGTCTCCAACCAATACTGGTGCTGCTTTGCACCTATTTATGTTGTTCTACTTTCATCAGTTTTCTATCCGGTGAACCACTTTCATTGGTCCAGTCTTTTTGGTGGTCCTCTTCTCTCTAGACACTGTTTTGAACCTGCCTTCTTGTTCTATGTCTTACTTCCAGCACAAACTGGTCACTACAACTTTGCAGCAAAGTTTCGCCACAACAACTCCACAACACTAATTTTGACATAAGACCAGATTTTTTAGAGCACAAAGCAACAACTGAAATTATAAAAAAAACATCTGAGAGTCTTGCATGCATATAATACAATTCTTGGAAGAAATTATGGATAATTTCTGGCATTGGATCATTAGATATAAATTAAAATTTTAATCAATAAATAGTAAGCTAATCGGATTACTTTCTCATTGATAGGAAAAGAAAATTCTTTTGTTAATTTCATTTTCTTTTTGATCATGTGCATCTCTGATCTTCATTGATTTGGATTAAATGACAAGAGCCATTCTCTCTCCATCTTCTCACGTATCTCATATACTTATTTCAGTAAGAGAAGTCTCTAGACTTATCAAGACTCAACTTAAAAAAAAGCCACTGGCCCAGATAAAATTCCAGTGGTTGTTCTTAAGAATATCAACCCAGAATTATCCCTAATTCTAGAAAACTTATTTAACTGTTGCTTGAAGAAATCCTTCCCATGCATATTAAAAATGGCAAGCATATGTCTGGTGTTCAAGAACATGGGCAACCAATCATTCCCATCCCAATACAGATGCATTAGTCTCCTCAGTATCATCAGTAAAGTTTTTGAGGCTGTTATCAACAAGAAGGCTGTCAAGTACCTGGATAGGAACAACCTCTTGGGAAACAAGCAGTATAGATTTCAATCAGCCTGATCCACTGCTGACATCCTAACTATCATTACATTCAGAATTAGTGAGGCTCTTGACAATACATATACTGCAAGGACCATAGTATTAGATATCTCAAATACCTTCAACAAGGTGTAGCACAAAGGTTTGCTTCACAAGCTTTCCGGCTATGGAATCTCTAGAAGTTATTTCTCTCTTATAAACCTTTTTTAACTGGTAGATCCCTGAAGTTAGTTATTAACAGCCAATCCTCCTAGCAAAGTATTAAGTAACACGGTCAAAGAACTACCGGTGACATTGCTAGAGATAAAAAGGAACACAAAAGCTGGTGAATTTATTAACACGACAAAGAAAAAGATTGAAGACAGAGACACAAAATTAGCAGATAGTTTCTCAATTTGTGACAATGTACTACTGTATAATGAAAGGGTTGTGATACCAAAGTCACTTCAAAGGAGAATCTTAAAAAAGACTTAAAAGACTTTCATGTTGGACATCCCAGGAAAAATCGCATGAAAGCATTAATGAGAAGCTATGTGTACTAGCCAAAAATGGATGAGAATATCACACAGATGGTGGAAAAGTGTAAGGGCTGTGCAGTGGCAGCAAAATTTCCACCAATTATACAAAAACCTTGGCCAAAGGCAGACAAACCATGGTCAAGAATACACACAGACTATGCAGGACCTATAAATGACTCCTACTATTTCATAGTAGTAGACGGTTTTAGTAAATGGCCGGAAGTTTTTAGATATAAACACCCAACAACCAACAATACTATAAGCTGTTTGCATGAACTATTTGTGAGGTTCGGTGTCATTGACGTTTTAGTTAGAGATAATGGTACACAATTCACATCAGGTGATTTTAAAGATTTTTGTGAAATGTACCTAATAAGACATATAAAAACAGCTCCCTATCACCCATGATCAAATGGGCTTGCCAAAAGATTTGTAGATATGCATAAGAGGGTGTTAAAAAATAACACACCATCAGAAAAAGCATTACAGCAATTCCTACAAGTCTACCATGTTACGCCAAACCAGAACACACCATCAGGATTGTCACCAGCCGAGGTGATGTTCGTGCGAAAAATCTGATCGGTTTTTGAGAAATTATTACCAGGCAAAAGCAATAATTAGAATACACCTACAATAGTGAAAAGATCGTTCAAGCCCGGTGAAAAAGTACATTTCAAACTTTTTAATAAAAATATGGCATATTGGGAGCCAGGAATAATTATAAGCAGAATTGGAAATGTATACTATCAAAGGGAAAAAATTCACACATAGAAGACACGTGAATCAAATCCAAAAAAGAAGAGGTGAAGAACCAAGCTCCTCACCTTTAGAATGTGAAGATTCTATGGAGGAAATCTTCAAAGTTTTTGACATCCAGAAACCAAAAGCTAACACGGAAATCATAAGTACCAAGAGGAAGCGGAAGTTCACAGAGCCTTTGATTATAGATCCAAAATGAAAAAAATATTAACCCTTCCTAAAAAGAAGCTAGGAAGGAGGGTGTTGGGGAGTCACCCCATTTCACACACTCTATGGACTCTTCCAAGGTATACAAATAATCCTTCCTACAGAGAACGGGTTGTTGTTGTTATTAGAGTTGATGTTTGTCAGAGCAGTTGAACCACTGCTCATTGGTCAGCAAGAATATAGACTATGACCCAGATTTACTTCTTGTATATACTTGACTCTTACTAACAAGTATTCCTGAATCTACTAACTGTATACAGGTTGTATATCTTTTATTCAATATACTTACATTTTTCCTCTCATATCTGTTTTTGTTATTATTATATTGTGTGGTTTTCTAAACAAGAATCCACAACACTTATATATAATCCATTGCTTAAGATACACATAAAATGATCAGCTTCCTATACTGCTCCTGTACTTACCTGATGACTCATGCTATCCTCTATCTTTATAAGAGTCAGATCAGGCAAAAAATGGAATACTGTTGCTATATTTGGACAGGAGCTGATCAAACTTTACTTTCCAGTCTTGAAAGAGTTGAAAAACATCTCAAAGTCCTTGTTAGAGAAAAATTATTTTCCAAACTCCAACCTCTCTCTTGTAGGAGGAGTGTGATAAGCCTCTCACTACTCTTTTGCGACTACCATGGAAAGTGCTTGGACAAACTGCATCATCTGGTTCCACCAGGTCTGACTTTCATGGCCAAGACCCGTTGTTCCAATTACATAGTGACACCCTCCATCACATTTCTTCTGTATTCCATTGGTGAGAAGTTTCACTCAAACAGCTTCTTCCTACAAACTACTGCCCTGTGGAACAGATTTCCAAGAGGATGTTTCCCTAATCACTACAATCTTAACCTATTCAAGTCAAGAGTAAACCTTTATCTTTACCTCTTATCCATATAAACTACCCCTTAATATAACCCTCTACCTTGAGTGGCCCTCAGGCCTTGTAGAGAGTGAACCATACTGTAAAAAAGATATCATATATAAAAAGTCATTACTTTGTTGAACTATGTTTAATACAGTGTATTTATATATGAATATACATAAATATACACAGATGCCTTAGCTATGTTGCACTACTATATTTGGAGAAAGCATAAACAATGTAAAAATAACTAAAAAGGAAGATGGAAAAAGCAAATAATAACAGAAAGGGGACATTGGTTTTATGCTTCATACAAAATTGCTTTGTCATTACATTTTGAGTGGGCTTACGGTCTATCACATTGAATATACCAGTTCTTGCTCGATCACCGAAGTTAAGCAACGTTGAGCCTGGTCAGTACTTAGATGGGTGACCGCTTGGAAATACCAGGTGCTGTAAGCATATAGTGACGGATGTGCGTTGTGTTGCAGTGGATATCGGCTTGGAAAGAGAAATCGGTGAGCCGAGTTTGAATTCCAGTTGAATACCCTGTATTCACTTAAGCACTGGTACCCTTGGGGAAAGGTATTAATCCGTCCCTTCCCTCCAGTTATGGGTTAAATAACAAAGGTAGGACTTGGGGACACTGCTCTTAAAAAACAAATCCCAATGAATCTTGATACTTGAAAAGAAAATTGTTGTAAAAATAAAAAATAACCTTACCCCAAAATCATTGGTTATGACCTTAAATGATCCCATAAGGATTGATAGGTTGTTAAACCTCGAAACAAACAAACAAACAAACATTTTGACTGATCCAACCATTCACTAAAATGTGGCAGAATAGGATATCACAGTTCTCTTCACAAATTGAGTTTAGATAAAAATTCACAAATATTTAGATTGTAGATATCTGAGTGTATATCTTGCAGACAACAAGGATAATCTATTTAACACGAGCTCATAATAATCAGACCAATAGCAAAGGAACTTCATGACAAGGTCATATTTATCTAATACCAACTGATAAATTGACTCTATTGAATAAATTAGTTGGCAAGGACACAATCCTAAAACATTTCAATTGATACCTCAATATTATCATACTTCAACTATTCAAAGTTAACCCATTTTTCATTCATTTCATGTTTTCTCAACTCTGCTGTTTCTTATATAAACTAAGATGGAGTTCTGTAATATGCACTGAGGACAGAAATAATTACTTTTCACCAATTTTGATTTTTTTCGTATTACTATAGATTAAGTGCACCAGATCATTGATATTATTCTAAAAAAATTAAATTTTACAAAGTTAATAGTATGTATGTGTGTGTTTGTAAATTCGTTGTAACCTGATCACCCTACAAAATTCAAACTTAATATGTTCATATGACATGATTTACTAGAAATTTTTAAAAAATAAAATATTTTTTAAATTTATAATCTGGAGTGCTTAATCAATAACAATATAGAAAAAAAGGACACATGGGCCAGTGGACATAGGCATTGATTACTTAGTTCCAGTGACTTGATCCAAAGAGTTGAGAGTTCAATACCAGGCTACAGCAGTGGGGAACAAATAACTTAAAGAGTTGAGTTAAAAGGAAGTAAAAAAAGTGTCATCTGGAAGTGGAATGAGAATGATATACCCCAGTGATTGAAATAAAGGATTCGATCCAAAATTCCTAGCATTTGAAGAAGGCTGGAGTACACAGCAGCTAAAACATCAAAAACATGGCAATAAAAATGAGAAAAACAATCTGAACAATGTAAATAATTTAAATACTACCTCATTTCAGAAGTATAGACAAAGAATGACAAAAGAACTCCAAATTTCAAATTTAAAGACTTTTGTTTTTACATTTTATGAAATCATATGATATGAGCATATTTTGTTTTGGTTTTTGTAGGGTGGGAATCAATTTACAATTAATTTATTTAGAAAACTGGACTCCACTATCAACTTTCATGGTCATGTGACCCATGGCCCATGACCTTAATGTACTGTAGCAGTGGTGTTTCTGACCTTAATGTAGTAGCAGTGGTGTTTCTGAGCAAAATAACCTAACAGAGCCCAACCCTTTCCAGATTGGTTTTGAACTCAGTTTTTTTCCTTTCAAGGCTCTAGGACCAAGTCTGTTCTGTTATTTATTTATAACTAGGGTGGGGAGAGAATGAACAGATTCATATCTTTCACAAGAGTATTAGCATGTAACTTAGCTCTCTAAATCCTCAATCTGAGCTGCTATCCATCACTTCACTGTGCTCCCCCACACTTTTATAAACTTTAATAAAAAAATTTTGATATTCATGATTTAGAGTAATCTACATTAATATAAAAAAAATTCTAAAAAATGATTTTTTTCTGGTTACAGTGCCTACTGTAGAATATCACCTAAACTTTTAAATTGATCATTTAAGAAAAATAATAAAAGAAAAAATCCCACCCCTAATGATTTTCTCTCTCATAAGAAAAATATAACATGTTTGTTCTTGTAAAAGTAAAATATGTACATTTTTTTCCACATGTATTCAAACCCAAATTAAAAATTTGAGAACAATTAAAAAAGAAAGTATACTTGAAAGGAGTTAATGATCCCAATATAAAACCTGTCAATTTAAGAATTTTATTCATAAAGTTTTCATGAAAAAGAAAGCCATATTTAGTAATGCTCAAAACACCAAAGTTAATACAAAGAAGTTCCACATTTCATATATTTTTGAAAATGTAAGATTAATTGTCTATTCCTCACACATAAGAAAAATCAGATTTGACAAAGTAGAAATGTTTAATAAATAATAAAGGTATTGACTGAAGATTAAAGACATCTTTTCTTATCAGAAAAACAACAAGATTCTGTCTTCCAGGTTATCCATTTCTGTCTCTGTAACAGCCTATATATTCAAAGTGGTTACTCAAAGTGGCAAACCCAGATTTCATCTCTTGTTATTATCCTACTTAGGAAGATGATATCCATGTTGTGAAGTTCCAAAAGCTCTTGGGCAACAACCACTTTCTGTTCTTTCATAAAGTCTGTCAACATTCTGGGAACACACCTTGCACAGACCAAAAAAGTCAGTCAGTTAAGTGCCATACGTGATACACACTTGGGCAATCATGTTGCAAAAAAGACATGACTGACTGGGCAGAAGATTATCCCGCAGTAGGTTGCCATTGCTTTCTGCGGTAAACTGGTTGCCAACCAAGGCTATAGAACCCAATCTGTCCTGCTATTTAACCCATAACTGGAAGGAATAGACGGATTAATACCTTTCCCAAGGGTATTTGCACGTAAGTGAATGCAATGAATTCAGCTGGAATTTGAACTCGGCTCCCTGATTTTTCGTTCCGCACCAATATCCAGTGCACCACAACGCACAAAAAAGAGACTGCTTTAATCTTCAGACAATACATAGCTCCACTGAAGGCTTTCTTAGTGTTTTACAATAATGATTCTTCTTTCAGTTGTAATGAAAGTGTCTACTTGATTAGTTTTATGCTTATTCCCAGCCACAACTTTTCTGACACTTATGACAGTTTCTCCTTTCTTTGTTACTGTTGTGCTGTGAAGTTTAGCACTAGTCTGTCATTAAGCTTGTCACTTATTCTCAGTGACGAGTTATATATGCTCTCTCTTGCACATATGCAAATTAGGCATATTAATTTGCCAGTATCACTACATCTCCCTGAAAGGTAACAGTTCTTGTGTTTCTTCTCATGATAGTTTTATTACTTTACTCTGCTTCTCTCTCTCTCATGTTTCTTTCTCAGGGAGACCTAGATCTGTCCATTTTGTGATAATATTCCCTATATTAAATGTTTGCTTGCAACTGTGGCTAATGTTGTGTCCTTTTTTTGTTTTGTTTTTTTAAACATTTTCACTACTGGTTTCCTTGCCATAATTATTTTTACTCTGTCAAAAGCTTTTTGTTGTTCAAAAATCATAAATTCAACATTCTTTTTTCTTATATTTGCAAACAATTTAGTCAAGTCTGTGTATTTTGGTAAATATCACTGTAAAAATTTACCAATCCCAAAAAAGACTACTGTTCTTTTTTATTTGTAGGTGTAGCTGCTTTTAGTATTTTTTCTATCACAGCTTGGTCTGGTGATATACCTTCTTTTGAAATGGAATAACCAAAAAAAAAATGTTACTACAATTGCTTATGCATTTTTTTTCATTTATTGTCATTTCAGCATTTTTTAATCTATTCATGATTATGTCGGTTTTCTTTTTTAATTCCATTTCATTAGTGGCTCCTATGCATATAACATCTTGGTAACAAACCATATTTTTTATATTTCCTAAACCCTGTTCAATGGCCCTTTGAAATATGGCACTTGTGGTTTTTATTCCATATGGCATTCTTTTTCATCTTAGTAACCCTATTGGTGTATTTATCGTAGTTACTTCTTTGAAGTTATCATCTATTGTTACTTGGTGGTATGCTGTTTTTAAATCTGTTTTTGAAAAAACACTCATTCCTGCCCGTTCATGCAATGCAACTTCAACTTTCGGTATGGGATACGAATCCGAACAGATTTGAAAATTTACGCCTATTTTGTAATCTCCACAAATACGTTAATCAAAATTTGTCTTCCTCACCACTACACTTGGTGATACCCACTTGCTACCCCCAGGGGAAACATGTTCAAAAAGATCTGTTCTATTAATTTTCGTAGTTTTGTTACTACTAATGGCAACAAATGTACTGGTACTTTTCGTGCCTCATAATAAGAAAGAGAGACAGTCTCTTTTAATTTTAAACTTGCTTTATAGTTTTTTAACTTTCCATTGTTTTTCATTTTTATCTCCTTAATTACTTTGGTAGACTTTATGTTTCGCACGTCGTTTCCAAGAAGTCCGTGGTTCTTTTTACAACTTGTGTCAATTATAGGTATTACTTCAAATTTACCTTCTAACTACAGTTACATTGTTATTCATTCTACTGATCCATTTCCTCACTGTACTTACATCTAGTGTAATCTTTCCAGAAATATTTATTAATCTTCTGTAAATGCTTGTAGTATATTCACGTTCCCAAAATACAAATTCTATGAGAGCTCTCTGCTTTCTACATGTGTACAGAGGGGCAGCCATTTTGAAAATTGATTATGAGTAGAAACAGAGATTGTAACTCCACAAATTATATTTGAACACATTAGCATTTGATGAAATTTTGCATATGGATACAAAATATAGCCATTTCTTCCAGCATTTTGCAATAATTCAAGAGAACATTTCTATTTTCTGTGATAAATAATGATTGATATGTAGTGTTTATAAGAAAAAACTATAAAAATCTATATAAATTAAAATTTGGTAAAATGAACAATTCAGACAAACTCAAATTATAATAGACATGTTATTAGCACATATTCTATTAATTAATCAGTTTCATAAGAAATAAAAAAAACTTTTATTGAAAATTATTAATATAATATTATAGCCCTACAGAGTGGATATAAACTTGAAATTTAATTAATTTTAAATTCATAAAAAGAGATAAAAATTACACAACCTTTAAAATATATATTGAATTATTAATCTGCAAAATTTCAGCTTTTAAGCATGTATAGTTATTTAGTTATTTGACATTTTATACACCAAGTAAAATTCAAATAGAACCCAGCATTTTTTGTAAGATATTCATGTGCATTTTGTGTCTCCTACTACAATTGTGTACCACATATGAATAAAATGACAAAATATCAAGTAGCAAGTCCAAAGGGAGAGTAATAGTATGAGTGAAAGTTTAAGTTGAAGTAATAAGAGGAATCATCTTCCTGTGTCTAATTTTATTTCCTGTTGTATGAAAACTGGACTTAAAAAAAGAAATCATTTTTGTAAAACATCTCAACAATTTCAAGTATATAAACATTTTGGATTTACCCATTATCTGCTTTCTTCTTTTTCTTTTTCCTTGGTGAAATGATCATACAATATCTCATGCCCAAAAGTAAAGCCTTTCTATAAGCTATTAGCTAACCTTGATCCTTGTAAGCTGTATGTACTAAACATTTCCTGCTGAACTGGAAAGGCATCAAATTTATTCATGCACTAGCAGTATAGCCCGGTGTTGCTCGTGTGTAATGAAAGCTTTAAAACTAATCCATGTTCCTGGAACTTAGACTCTTTGGACGTTGGCATGAAAGACTAAAAAGCAATAGTTCTTTTCCAGTTAAAGTGAAACTGTAGACTGAAAGAAAAATGAATGGATGTAAGTCAAATTTTGATTTCCTGGTATCGATATCAAATAATTTTTTTTTGTCGTAAACTGAATTTTGAAGGCTAAATAAGTCTTTTGCATAAATGGTATCATGGCTGAGACTAAGAACTATAATTATACCTACTTAGAGCCAAACCCAAAGCAAAAACTAAAATAAAAGGGCTGAAAAAATACAGAAAAATACAGGCAGATAAACACACACACAAATATCTTGCCTTTTATATATATATATATATATATAATCAATTTTCTGCACTATTGTAAGAACTGCAACTTTGAAACTTCTGAATATCATTTCTTATTTCTTTGTCTATGAGCGTATCAAATTTGATTAAAATCAGACCATTCCTTCTATAACCCGATTTTTTCGATTATCCATTTTCCATATTTATCGGGGGTACCACGATACAAAACATAGCTAAGAACACTTGCAGACGCTTATAGTACAACTGTGTAAATTTTCAAGAAAATCTGTTCAGCCATTTTGGAGTCTATAGGTAATGGACACACACACACACACACAGACACACACACAGAGACAAAATTCCATTTATAAATAAGTTTAGATCTTTTTGCACTTGCATGCATTAAAAAAAACTTTCAGCAATTTTTATGCTGAAGTAGTTAGTATCTTTTAAACATTACATATTTATTTCTTATCATCAGTGTTATTTTAGCCCCAGAGGTAAACGTAGCTTATTATTGGTTTGTTTGTGCAAAAAACGAATAGAATAAAGAAAGAAATAATAAGTTTGAAAGTCTAAGTAATAAATAATCTATTGAAAAATAAATTATGAAGAAAAACTTCCACAAAGAATTTTCATATAAATTATTTCTTTTTTTAATCATTTCTCCTCAAGCAAAGTGATAATCCTACTAAGATGCAACAGTTACTGGGAGTGAAAGAGAAAGAAAGGACTTTAGTGAGGAGAAAGGTCAATAAAAGCCTCAGAGGTAAACTTAGCTTATTATTGGTTTGTTTGTACAAAAAACGAAAAGAATTATCGTGTTACTTCATTTTGGTATAATTAGAAGATAACACAAACTTGAGTTAATGATGTTTATTTGGTATAAAACTTTAGGTTTTTACATCAAGTTACAACCTTTAAATTTTGTGTGGATACAGGAGCAGACTAGCTAAATTCTCTTCACTGTGGGATGCTAGTAGTAAATGAGCCTATCCTTTCTGGACTCTAGTGGTCAACTGACTAGTGTCTTCCTCTTTTCAAATCTCCTACACAAAACTACTGTCCTTAACTCCTACTTCTTACTCCTACTCTTACTCCTACTCCTACCAAAAGAAACGGTTCCTTATTTTGCTGCCCAATTTTGAATTCTTGGCGTCAGTGTGTCTATCTTTTTCTATTTTTAGAACACTCACCATTTTATAAACCATAACAGAATAAAGAAATAAATAATAAGTTTGAAAGTCTAAGTGATAAATAATCTATTGAAATATAAATTATGAAGAAAAACTTCCACAAAGAATTTTCATATAAATTATTTCTTTTTTTAATCATTTCTCCTCAAGCAAAGTGATAATCCTACTAAGATGTAACAGTTACTGGGAGTGAAAGAGAAAGAAAGGACTTTAGTGAGGAGAAAGGTCAATAAAAGAAACAGTTAAAGAAAGTCAAAAGATGGTGATTGGCATTGCCATTAAATTTTTGGAGATTGTAGGTGTAGCAAGAAAACAGAAGAGAGTTCCACAAGGGAGAAGTGGGAGAAAAGAAACAATTAGAATAGAACTGATAGTTCATCTAACTAGTAAAGTGGTGAGACCTAGTTTCACCCCAAGCAAGGTGATGATGCCACTAAGATGCAAGGAGTTATTGAAAGTGAAAGAAAATGAGAAAACATTAGTGAGGAGAAATGACAATAAAAGAAGAAGATTCAGAAAGACATGAGATGGTGATTGATGTTACATTTAAATTTTTGAAGATCATACATAACAAGAAAGTAAGAAAACAGATGAGAGTTCTACAGATGTGTAGTGAGAGAGAAGAAACTATTGGAATAGAACTTACAGTTACATTTACCTATTTTAACAGTAAAATGATGAGATCTAGTGGCCAATCACCATACTACAGCTTTAACAGCAGCAGGTATTTCTGGGAAAAAGACAGCCTGATAGAGCCCTTTTCAGGCTGTTTTGAATTCAGAATCATCCTTCTCATCGATATTCAGAATCTATTTGTATATTTATGCATATAATGATATCAGTTGATTAAATCTCATCTATTTTATGTGCGAAAGGAGCTCTTAATTTTCTGTATTATGCTATTAATTAAAAATGGCAATGAAAGTTACTTTAAAATGGATGCTATACTAACTCGTTTCTGTGCAATCAGATAAACTCACATACTAGTGCTCTTTCTATTCACCTAGTTGTTTAATTTGATGTAAAATGGCTCAATACTCAATGTTAAACAGCATACTTCTAGATCATTTCACATTAATGTGGGGTCCTCCAGGACTCTATTCTTGAACCTAAATTGTTTCTTAATCTTCATCAACAAGCTTCTTGATGTCATCAGTTCACAACTAGGTATTTATGCGAATGACACAACTATTTACTTTTGTCTTAATAATAAGTCTGATAGGTCTGAAAAAAGTAAAACTAGCTGGTGTTCCCAAAAATTATCTATGTAGGCATTAAAACTTAGAAAAACTGCTATCTTTTAATCACTTTTTTGCCTTCCATCAGTATGACTTATGCTAACCTTAAAGAGAGGACTTTCTTGGTTTCACATTTTCCACTGACATGAAGTGGGGTCACTGTACCATGCCAGACAATTATTCTTGCTAGAATCAATCTTGCACATTTATAAATCTATCATGCATCTATGCATAGAATATTGTTACCATATTTGGTCTGGTGCTCTAGTAATATATTTCAAGATTCATGACAAAATCCAAAGGATGGTCTGTAATATAATCAGCCCTGACCTGGCATATCAACATCAGTCACTTTCTCCCCACTGTGAACTGTGGCTTTTTTTTATAGATACTTTCATGGCAGTTATTCTAATGAGCTTGTTAACCTCCTTGGTACATTGACCATATAAATCTAAATGTACTACTTGATTAGCAACTAGGTCCTATCGTTTTACTGTCAAATTTGCTAGATATAATCATAAGTTCTAATCTGATAAGTTTTTTCTCACACTTCTCACCTGTGGAACTCTCATCTGATTACTTGTCTCCCTGCCACTGACAATCTTCAAAAAATGCAACATCACTAACCATTTTCTGTCTTCCTGAATTCTATTTTTTTCCTTACTAAAGTTTTCTCATTTTCTTTCACTCCCAGTATCCTCTTGCATTTTAGTGACATTATTGTCTTGCTTGGGAAGAAATTATTAAAAACAAAACTTTTAGTATCAACCACTTTGATCCATTTCCTATAATGTATTTTGCAAATTGTTTTATAGCATATGTGGATAGTATAATAGATATTACCATGGAAAAGTGGAATCTGGGAGTAAAATTCAAACTCAGGACTATTTTGTTGCATTTAGTTTCCTACCAATGCCCTTGAAAAAGACACAGATCCCTTTCTTCTCTTCTCAGTGATGGATTAAATAGCAAGATAGACTAGGCTACCTGACCTTGGATGGTAACTTTTCCAAGTGAAGGAAAACTCTGAATTCCAAAAGGCAACAGAAACAACTAAATTATCTTTCCCAATTCACAAATAATAAAGAAAAGCAATCTGTAAAGAAAGCAACGGGAACCCACTCCACTATCTTTTCCAAAAAGTGATGACAATTCACAGATAATAAAAAAAACAATTTACATAGAAGGCAATGGGAAATAAATTCACTATCTTTCCCAAGAAGTTCTGGGAATTCACAGATAATGAAGAAAAGAAAGCTGTGGAGAAGGCAACAGGAAACCACTACGTTATCTTTTCAAAAATTCTGAAGTCTACAAGATAATAAAGAAGAAATCTGAAAGAAAGCAGCAGAAGCCACTACAGCTATCTTTTCAAGAGTTCTGGGAATCACAGATAATAAGAAGAAATCTGTGAAGAAGCAACAGGAAACACTACATTGTCTTTTTCAAGAAGTTCTGGGAATCCACAGATAATAAGAGAAAATCTGTGAAGAAAGCAACAGGAAATACTACATTATCTTTTAGAAAGTTCTGGGAATCCACAGACCAGCATGAGAAAGAAATCTGTGAAGAAAGCAACAGGAAACCACTACATTATCTTTTCCAAGAAATTCTAAGGAATCTGAATAATAAAGAAGAAATCTGTGAAGAAGAAAAACTGGGAAACCACTACATTATCTTTTCAGAAGTTCTGAGAGTCAAGATAATAAGAGAAGAAATCACTGAAAGCAACTTGGAAACCACTACATTATCTTTTCAAGAAATTCTAGGGAATCACAGATAATAAAGAGAAGAAATCTGTGAAGAAAGCAACAGGAAACCACTACATTATCTTTTCCAAGAAGTTCTGGGAATCACAGATAATAAAGAGAAGAAATCTGTGAAGAAAGCAACAGGAAACCACTACGTTATCTTTTCCAAGAAGTTCTGGGAATCCACAGATAATAAAGGAAATCTGAAAGCAAACAGGAAACCACTACGTTATCTTTTCCAAGAAATTCTAGGAATCTACAGAAGACAATAAAGAGAAATCTGCTGAAGAAAACAACTGAGGAAATGCATTGTCTTTTCCAAGAAGTTCTGGGAATCCACAGATGGCAAAGAGAAAATCTGGAAAACAGCAGGAAACCACTACGTTATCTTTCCAAGAAGTTCTGGGAATCCACAGATAATAAAGGAAATCCTTGAAAGAAAACAGCTGGAAATTTCCAGTATCTGCAAAGAAGTTCTGGGAATCCACAGATAATAAAGAGAAAATCTGTGAAAGAAAGCAAGCAGGAAACCACTGGTATCTTTCCAAGAAGTTCAAATTTCCAGATAATAAAGAAGAAATCTGTGGCCAACAGGAAACCACTACATTATCTTTTCCAAGAAATTCATAGGTCTAGATAATAAAAGGAAAAAATCTGTGAAAACATGGAAACCACTACATTATCTTTCCAAGAAATTCTGAGATGCAGATAATAAAGAGAAGAAATCTGTGAAGAAAGCAACAGGAAACACTACATTATCTTTTCCAAGTTCTGGGAATCCACAGATAATAAAGAGAAGAAATCTGTGAAGAAAGCAACAGGAAACCATATTATCTTTTCCAAGAGAGTTCTGGGAATCCACAGATGACAAGAGAGAAATCATGAAGAAAGCAACAGGAAACCACTACATTATCTTTTCCAAAAGTTCACAGGAATCCACAGATAATAAAGAAGAAATCTATGAAGAAAACATGAAACCACTACATTATCTTTTCCAAGAAATTCTGGGAATCACGAAGATAATAAAGAGAGAGAAATCCTTGAAAAGCAACAGGAAACCACTACGTTATCTTTCCAAGAAATTCTGGGAATCCACAGATAATAAGAAAAGAAATCTGTGAAGAAAGCAACAGGAAACCACTACATTATCTTTTCAAGAAGTTCTGGAATCCACAGATAATAAAGAGGAAGAATACAATGAAGAAAGCAACAGGAAACCACCATTATCTTTTCCAAAGTTCTGGGAATCCACAGATAATAAAGAGAAGAAATCCTGTGAAGAAAGCAACAGGAAACCACTACATTATCTTTTCAAAGTTCACAGAATCCACGAATGTAGAGAAGAAATCTGTGAAGAAAGCAACGAAATGCACATTGCTCTTTTCAAGAAGTTCTAGAGATCCACAGATAATAAAGAGAAGAAATCTGAAAGCAGCAGGAAACCACTACATTATCTTTTCCAAGAAGTTCTGGGAATCACAGATAATAAGAAGAAATCTGTGAAGAAAGCAACAGGAAACCACTACATTATCTTTTCCAAGAAGTTCTGAATCCACAGATAATAAAGAGAGAAATCTGTGAAAGCAACAGGAAACCACTACATTATCTTTTCCAAGAAGTTCTGAGAATCACAGATAATAAAGAAATCTGTGAAGAAAGCAACAGGAAACCACTACATTATCTTTTCGAAGAAGTTCTGGGAATCCACAGATAATAAAGAGAAGAAATCTGTGAAGAAAGCAACAGGAAACCACTACATTATCTTTTCCAAGAAATTCTGGGAATCCACAGATAATAAAGAGAAGAAATCTGTGAAGAAAGCAACAGGAAACCACTACGTTATCTTTTCCAAGAAATTCTGGGAATCCACAGATAATAAAGAGAAGAAATCTGTGAAGAAAGCAACAGGAAACCACTACATTATCTTTTCCAAGAAGTTCTGGGAATCCACAGATAATAAAGAGAAGAAATCTGTGAAGAAAGCAACAGGAAACCACTACATTATCTTTTCCAAGAAGTTCTGGGAATCCACAGATAATAAAGAGAAGAAATCTGTGAAGAAAGCAACAGGAAACCACTACATTATCTTTTCCAAGAAGTTCTGGGAATCCACAGATAATAAAGAGAAGAAATCTGTGAAGAAAGCAACAGGAAACCACTACATTATCTTTTCCAAGAAGTTCTGGGAATCCACAGATAATAAAGAGAAGAAATCTGTGAAGAAAGCAAACAGGAAACCACTACGTTATCTTTTCCAAGAAGTTCTGGGAATCCACAGATAATAAAGAGAAGAAATCTGTGAAGAAAGCAACAGGAAACCACTACGTTATCTTTTCCAAGAAGTTCTGGGAATCCACAGATAATAAAGAGAAGAAATCTGTGAAGAAAGCAACAGGAAACCACTACGTTATCTTTTCCAAGAAGTTCTGGGAATCCACAGATAATAAAGAGAAGAAATCTGTGAAGAAAGCAACAGGAAACCACTACATTATCTTTTCCAAGAAGTTCTGGGAATCCACAGATAATAAAGAGAAGAAATCTGTGAAGAAAGCAACAGGAAACCACTACGTTATCTTTTCCAAGAAGTTCTGGGAATCCACAGATAATAAAGAGAAGAAATCTGTGAAGAAAGCAACAGGAAACCACTACGTTATCTTTTCCAAGAAATTCTGGGAATCCACAGATAATAAAGAGAAGAAATCTGTGAAGAAAGCAACAGGAAACCACTACATTATCTTTTCCAAGAAGTCATAGCAATTCATAGATAATGAAGAAAACATCTGTAGAGATTCATGATCACCTATGTTGCATATTTTCATAGATATATAAATGGTGCCAAAAAAAGTAGAGTTATAAATTAAAATCAATTTCTTTGAATTACTGAAATCAAAAATCTTTAAATAAAATGTTTGAATAAATATAAACCTTTAAACAGAAAGTACAAATTTGTAAATAAAATGCATACAACTTTTGTTTATTTTAAAGTTCAGATTATTTATATTGACAATGAAGAGATGTTATTGTTTTTTAAACATTAATTATAATTTTCTCTGTTTATTTTACAAGTCTGTGATCCTCAAATATAAACCTTATTTAAAGCCCAACACTAGCCGTTATTTTTTAAAAATTATAAGCAGTATTAAAAGAAAATGTTTTTCTATCTTTTATGGAAATTATCAAAACAAAGCATTTTCCATTTCATCTTCATTTTCTGTGACTAATGAAGAAAAAACAGTGTATGATGTTTTTTATTTCTTATTAAGTATTAGGCTAAATTGTGTCAAAAACAAATTTATTTTAAAATAAAATCTGAGCAAAAGTACAAGGCTGAGAATTCAGAATGAAAAATAAAATGAATTTAAAGTGTAAAATATTCATTATATAACATAGATGTAAAAGTTTGTCGGAGGCCAATACATAGGCTATAAATTTATTGATCTTACTGACATAGTCATTAACTGACTTTTGATCTGAATTTTTTACTATATAATGTTTAATAAATCTGATTAATATTCACCATAAAATTAAGTGTGTAGAGAAGGTAGAAGATCATGTTAAAAAATAAATATCTATAGTTCCAAATAAAAGCTTTTTATATATTTAGGCTACAGACATATTGGTCTATCTATGTATTCACTGAAACAAGTTACAGCTTGTTTTTTTTTTTGAGGAAAAGTGGATATCTATGGTATGGATGCCATAAGGGTTCATGATATATGCCATGTAACAACAATTATTTGGCTGTTGCTCTGGTTAAATATTGTTTTATAAAGAAACAATAGAATTTGTTCAGAAAATAGGATTGATTCTGTAAGCCAGTTTTTGAAATATTAAAAGCAATTCTATAGTAAAATCAAAATATTAATCTACTTAGGAATAAATTACTTTCTTTGAATGGCTTTAAATTTTTATACTTGATTTGCTTTTCATGTTTGTGCATGTAATAAAATGAAACTATTCAGTTGTCAAAGCAAGGGTCAAAAGAATCTGAGAAATAATCTTTATATCTATCAGAATGAGTACTCTTTATCAACATGCATGTAGATAAGAAATATACAATCTTCAGCAAACTTGAACCTTTGTACCTACAAAAGAAAACAGAGTGTCAAAAGGATGTTTTTTCCACTAGTCTGCACTATTATTTTAATTACCTTCACTTCCTGGCAATTCTTATTGTTATAAAATGCAATGATTAGAATTGTAATAAAAACCTAAACATATGAAAGTGAATTTACACATTTTCTTTAGATTGTTTATTTACAAGAATGATTTACAACATTCTAGAAATTAATACAATTAAAACTATTATGATTTACCTATTTATAAAGTTCTTCCAGGAGTTGAGTAAGGTATTAAGAAACAGGACAATTTCTCTAGAAACAAAAGAAGAGAGTACTGGATTGCTGCATGCTGTCTGTCCTTCAATATGGCAGTGAATGCTGGACAATACCATCAAAGATGAAGGAAAAACCTGAAGTAACTGAAATGTGGTTCTACAGAAGGATGCTGTGAATATCATGGATCGAGCATGTGAGCAATGATGAGGTCTTGGAAATGATGGAAACAAAATGAAATTAATACTGAGCATCAGGAAGAGACAGCTGAAGTTCCTGGGACACGAAGGAGGGCTTGGAGAATCTGATACTAACAGGCCAGATAGAGGGAAAAAGAGACGGGGGAAAGCAATGGATAACATATTTGAAGGACTTAATCAGGTGGATGATGAAATGAAGATTGCATAGTGTAACAGGAGAAGGTGTGTTCAGAGCCACCAGGGATAGGGAAAAGTGGAAGGCCATGACCGCCTATGTCCTGAAGGGACAAGGCACATAGAAGAAGATCAACACTGTAAGTAATGAAACATCATAAATTATCATTTAAATTATCTCTGCTTAGTCACAAAAAGTTTGTTCAACAATAGAGAAGTATTGCTTAAGGTTTGTATAAGTCAATGAAAAATAAATTCTGTTTGAAATAGAATCTTTGTTACCAAATACATTACCGAATAACTTTAAAGTTTTTATCCTCATGAAACTGCTTAAGATTTGAAAACATGTTATTAAAACAGTTTTAGACTTTTTTTTTATTTCTACATTTTAAATGTGTTAAATCAGAAAATTTCAAAATATATATTTTATAAAAACATTTAATAATACAATCTGATTTGAGAAAAAGAAAACTGAAAAATAGAAAATTTACACTGAGATAAGTAAACAGGTCTCTCTCATCTTTTGTAAATTGTTCTATTCTGCTACATCATGCTTTTTCTCAGGTGATTGTCTTTCTCAAGGTCAGTTTCCTTGTTCAGACAAGTAGAGTAGCTGACATTGTCCTTTGTGTGTCAAGTATCTCTCTGGCAATAGATCAGTATTTAGAAGTTCAAAGCAACGCTAACTAATTGTTGTCTATGATGATTATCCAGTGTTGCCTGGTTTAGAATGGCTGCTGGGATCATCAGCAACTTTGGTGGGTAATTTTATTTTACCAGCTGTTCAAAAAACAATATAGCATAGTGAGTAAAACTTTCCAGAAATCCTGTAGATCTTGCTGGAGTATTTTTGGCAAAAACACTAGTTTTTCAATTTTAAGTAAAACATATAAAGGTATCTGTTTATTTTCTCAAAAGATGTTTTACTATCTATATTTATTGAACAAAATAAACAGAAGAAAGACATTTCTTGGATGCTTGATGAGGGTTCAATTTATCTTTAATAGCTGATAAAATGAAAATTTTATTAACTGCTTTTATATGATCATTTAAATTATTACCAACTTTATGACAAAATATGTATATATAAGTTGAATATATTGATCAGAAACTGACAAGATGATAGAATAAAGTAAAAAAAACAAATAGGAAACATATCTCAGTCAAACGTGTTTCACCCTAATTAAACCTTTTTCAGGAACTGAGAGAAAAATGAAAAACAAAGAGACAGTATACTGCTATGTTATGATTTGGGGTTAATTCTTATTAGTCAGATATGTGTTACATGTATTAAAGCAATAAATAATTTTTAAATGTATATGTGTGGAATATTTTGGATGGTAAAGTTTATAATAGTGTATGTTTATGCTTGTCTAGAAATGTACATAACATATGTATATGTGTTTTTTTAGGTAAATAAAAAATATTCAAAGAAGTTTTGCTAAATTCAACCAACAAAGTATGTCAGTTTATTTTTTATTTTATTTCCCAAATTTGAGAATATGTTGCATGCAAAAATCAAAATTCTGAATAAATTGTACAAAATTTGTGTTTTGTTTCATTTTTGTTCAATTATATTTGACCATTTCAGTCATTATTAAAAATCAAATATTTTCAGTCTGGTAAACAGACATTTTAATGCTGGATAAATAACATGGCTTTTGGATAAACAACATGGCTTTCAGCTAAACAATACAGCTTCCATCTCTCCATGTCTCAAGTGCTCCGACATCAAGTAATAATTAGTGTAACACCCCAACGGATGGTCCAAACAATTTCTCTGGTGACCGTTCTCCATGCTGTGATGTTGCCGGGAGTTTGTTGAAAAAGTCGGAGCCTCAAGCTGGGGGTACAAGATTAAACTATAAGGAACAAACTTCCACAACTTGGATGAGTTGAAAGGATGCTTTATTTTGTTTAGAGTTAGCCTTTTTGGTTGGGGCAGGCAAATGTGACACACAGCTCTAACTCTAATTAATGGAGATCAACAAATCCGAACTGACCGAAACAAGACAAACAGAGGTTCACTTCAAGCACACGCCCGGCGGAACTAACTCAACTCAACTCTCTCACTTCTATTTATTTAAAATTAATCCGGAAATGCTTTAAACCACCAGCTGATAAGCAATTGGCGACTGCAAGTCTGAAATTTCAGGGCACTTAAATTTTCCTTCTTTTGATGTGTAAATTTCCCGCAGACATCCAGTCTGTACTTAGCCTTAGTATTTTTTTCCAGGATTTTTTTTTATCTTTTTTTTTATCTTAATAAAGCTTCTGCTGAAACATTCTTAATGTGTGGTTAAGATACAGTAAAGACAGCCTTTGACCTGGTCATTCAAAAAACCTATTTCCTGAATTTTATCTATTATCACATTAAATCACCGAGTCAAATATTTACCGGAAGAGTGGTAGGATGTAAAACAGTAATCTGATACCCTTTTCTCTTCCACAATTTTCCTCATAAAAGAAAAAGTGTTTATTTATTCATTTTTTCTCTTCTTTTTCACTTTTGTTACACGAAACATGTTTTTAATCTATTTTCTATTCTTAACCATTTTCTATTTTAATCTATTATAATAAAATACATATTTTACAAAGCACCTTAATATATGCCTAGTTATCATGTCACATTAGCAAACTTGTCTTTATATATCAATTACAACTGAATAGTGAGTTCAGTTCTAATTGGGTGTCCCATAATTTTGGCCTTGTGCCACATCTAAGCTATGCTTAAAAAATCACCATCTTTCCAGATCTAATGCAAATGCATTAACTTTTATCACTGATTTTGTCTATCAAGTTTTAAATATTGTTACGTGTTAAGTTGTAACAAAAGAAAAAAAAATGATTGACCAAAACTCAGAGCTAAATCACAGACAAATATTGAATTTACAATAAACACCAAATAAAATATTTACAAATATACAATTTTTGTTGCATTCAAAACAAGAAACGTAGAGTTTACTACTGGCGAGTGTTATGAAGAGAGAAGAAAAAGGTAAGGTGTCAAGTATCTTTACCCAGTTAAACTAGCAAAGTAGTTTAAGTGCTATGCTTCTTGGAAATCCTCAAATGTGTATATAAAGAATAATTATTAGTTTGGTCAATGAAAGAATCAAATATTTCTATTTACCCATTTAGTTCCATGAGGTTCTCTTTCAGGTTTTAGTTGGTCGGCAACTTTACTTAGAGATTCTTTTTGGCTGGATATACAGATCCTTGAATCAAAGCCAAAGTTAATAATGTTAGCAAATACTTTTAACAACTGACTACTCTTTTCCCAATACCTATTTTTATAGGGTCTAACACCTAATTTGCATATTTCTAGAATCATTTACAATTCTCTTGATTTTACTGGAACAGTCTACAATCTTCCAAATGTTCTATTTCTAATTTCCCTATTTTTACAACTAGTTCATGAATTAAAACTTTTTTTGTAATAACAATTAGGACTCAATAGAATCCCTTACTATAACTTTTTTGACATTATTAATTTGATTTTTATATAAATACATCCCCGTAACAAATATGAATAGTAAATCTCAGGCTATGCCTCTAGATATTTTGAAGGTGTTTGTCAGGGTTCTTCTCCATAAGCTCGATGGCTACAGTGTCTCTGAATAAATATTTGGCTTAATCTAATCATAGATAATAAATTGTGTAATGAATATTCTGTTGAATGAGCATGTTTCTTGTTCATTTCAGATTAATGTAGGGGTCCCCAATTTAATGAGAAGAAGGCATCACTCTTTAAAACAGTTTTCTCAAACAACAATGGGAATCTTTTGTTATCCCTTGGTAACTCAAAAAGTTACTCCATTAAAAATATCATCGACATAAACATAGTCTATGTCCACAACATGAATTTTGTAATAAATTAAAATCTAAATTGATGTTCTTAAATTTTAGCCATTACAGAAACAATGATTTGGAATTGGAATAAAAGCAGTGATGGCACATGCACTGAGTCCTTCATAAAAATCCAGATTATGGAATTAGTAAAAACTAAACACTTTAAACACCTAAGTGTATGGTTCAGTTATAAAAAAAATTATTAAAAGAGATAAAGAAATTGAACATAGAATATATTGTCCTAGGGATAGTTTCAGCCAATATCACAAGCTTCTACAAAATTAAAAGTTTAATCTGAATACAAGAGTTATGTTCTTAAATTGCTTTGCCAGGTCAAGACTTTCATGTGGAGGCCATGCATGACTGTCAGCTATATAGAACCATTTTCTCAGATCAATGATTAAAAATGGCTTCAAGTAAGTGAAGTCTGAAGCTGTTGGTGAAGAAAATCCTTCTTTGGACCTCATTAAATAGCTCTACAGAATCATAAAGAACTGTACCAAATAACAGAAACTACATCACTTGAGGATTGTCATCAGCCACAACTAAAATGGGTAGCACATGTAACTCAAAGAGAAAATAATGACATAATGAAGGTGCTAACATTCTACTTTATCCCAAACAAAATGTGAGGAAGGAAGACCCTACTAATACTGGAAAGAGCATTAAAAATTACTGGAATTGAGAAACCTATTTTTCTGAAAAATTTTTCAAAAAGAAAAATCATATAACTTTCAACTGAGAGCAAGTCTAAATGCTTGATCAATAATTGCTAAATGTTTCCTATAAGGAAATGCAACTATTACAATTACAAATGAAGAGAACAGATACTACACTTTTATTCCATCCTGATGGCCAGAGAACAAAACAAAGAAAAGTGTATTTACCTCAGCTCCCCACTGAGACTGTCATGAATATGAAATAAAAATAACTCTCTTTTCTTCACTGTTTTCAAATTCGTAATCCAGTGTAAAAAATGTCTTTTGACCAATAGAAAAAAAGATTGGCTCTGTGCTGAAGAAAAAAACCAAGGCAAATTTCGTGAGACTGTGTAAAATATTTAATAACCAATGAAGGAGAAGCCATTTACAAACTCACAGAAAATAACAAATTGAACTTTTAATAACCCATGTCATATTTCTTGCTGCTCAAAAATAATTTTGCATTTGGAGCCGATCGTGTATTTAAGTTAGCTACTTATTCATGTTTTTTGGTCAGTCAGTCAGAGAGACAAGGAAGCAGAGAACAGAAAGGACACAATGTAGCAAGAAAATAGTCAGGCTACCCTGGCAACCCACATTTGCACCTTCTCACTTTCTCTTTCTTGTTGTTTTCTTTATCTCTCCTTCTTCCTCTTCCCCTACTCTCTGTCCACAACAGATAGAGAGAAACAAAGACTTTACCACTACCTTGTTGATACACTCAGCAAAACATAGACTTACCTTTTTCTACACAAATCACATTTCACTAAAACAGACTCTTAATTCATTAAACTCCTTACTACATTTTCTCTTAGAACATTTTCACAGTTTTATCATTTTTCAAAAAAGTTTTTTTTTCAAAATATAGCTCAGAGGGTGTCTTATCTAACTCTGAAAACTGTTTGAAATTTGGTTGAGAAATGAATTATTGGTGAAGCTTGAAAGCTATGTAGATTCACTCAATGTTGGACTTAAGAATATATTCAACCACTGCTGTGGTTGAATGTTACATACAAATTGATGTTATGCTGTTCGATAAATAAATTTTTATTTATTTATACAAACAGATCATTTTTATCTTTCAATGATTGTTCAACATTTGGCATCTATAAATTTGGTTAGTGTTGACTATGTTTGTGAAGTGGCCTTGTACTAGAGATGTCCAACCATCCCTCCATATTGGGTGACCCTGCAAAGAACATACAGAGGAATTCTGATTACATATTTAGTGACCCCGCAAAGAACACACAGAAGAATTTTTATCTCTATGTATTTGTTGACTCCACAAGAAATATGTAGAGAAATTCTGATCGTTTCATATTTGAAGACCCCACAAAGAACATGTGGAGGAATTCTGATCGCTATATAATGGTGACTATTTGATACAAAGAACACACAAATCAATTTTCTGTTCACTACAAGATGTTGACCACAACATAGAACACTTAGCCATCAGTACATAAAATGGTGACCAACTGTCTACAGAAAGAAAGGCAGAGTCCTACATGTCTGAATAACCCTGATGTTAAATTATACACTGATACATTATCAGCCTCTAATGAGAGCAATGAAATTTCAAGAAACTCTATTCAACTCTAAAGTTAAGTACCTCAAAATATATCATTTATTCATGTCAAATACAACCATATAACTTTATGTAAAATGAACTCTGCCAATTTGTGTTTTTTGGAATACTACTTAATGTCTGACCATTTAATATGCACATTTTCTTTTCTTCACTATACATTGAATCTCAGAGTCCCATGCATCTGAATAACTAATATCAAATTACATGTTGATACATTGTCAGCCTTTAATGAGAACAGCAGAATTTCAAAGAATTCTAGTCAACATCGAAACTACAAACCTTTAATGTTCGATTACTTTTCCTGAAACAAGCTACTGACAACATCAAATGTTTAAATTTGTAAAGAAATTTCTTACTTTGTTTCATTCTGAACAGCAATGTGTTTCTCACCATTATTACTACATTACTACACTGGTGACCTACAACATGTGAAAAAACTAAACATACCTATTCTCGATTTCTTTCACACAAGACAAGATGTTTAACAATGAAATGGGCATGGATCAAGCATCCAGAGGCCAACAATTTGATACAAACTGTATTCATCAAACTGTTATTGTTCATAGAATCGAATGTACTTGCTTGGTTCACAATTGTGGAAACATGTTTCAATCTATGATGACAAAACAGCAGAGCAAAACAAAAACTAAGTCTGAAATGTCATTTACTTGGAAAAGCCGACAACATATATACCACTACTATTAAATTCTTAACTTAGTCATGGATTTGACTCTGTCAAATACATGGATAAGTTAACAATGAATAATATCAAATACATGTTATGTCCCTTAAGAATGAATAATGTCAAATACGTCCCTTAAGAATGAATAATGTCAAATACATGTTACGTTCCCTTTCCATTTGACAGTGTCAAATGGGAAGGGATGTAACATGGTGAGTTTGAAATAAAAATAACGCTCTTTTCTTCACTGTTTTCAAATTACCGAGCTAATACAAAAAATGTATTTTGACCAACAAAAAAAAGGTTGGCTCTGTGCTAAAAAAAGACAAGGCAAATTTCACGAGACCATGTGAAATATTTAATAACCAGTGAAAGAGGAGCAATTTACAATCTCACAGAAAATAACAAATTGAACTTTCAATGACTCATGTCATATTTCTTCCTGCCCATAAATAAGTTTGCATTCGGAGCTGATCACATTATTAAGTTGGCTATTTATTTACATTTTCTGGTCAAACAGTCAGAAAGGCAAGGGAGCAGAGAACAGAAATGACACAATGTAGCAAGAAAATAGTTAGCCCCCTCCCCCCCGGCCAACATTTGGATCCTCTCACTTTCTCTTTCTTGCTGTTTTCTTTATCTCTCCTTCTTCCTTTTCACCTACTCTCTGTCCACAACAGATAGAGAGAAACAAAGACTTTACTACAACCTTGTTGATACACTCAGCAAAATATAGACTTATCTTTTTCTGCACAAGTCACATTTCACTAAAACAAACTCCTTACTATACTTTCTCTTAGAACATTTTCACAGTTTAATAATTTCATTCATACAAATTGATGTTATGCTGTTTGATAAATAAATTTTTGGCGGATATGAAGGAGACTACCACCACCTTTAAATTTGCTGTTTTTCTTTTTTTTTACTTTTCTTAGTGCAGTCTTATTGATTATTATGTAAAGTTCCCGATTATTAAAAATATTTTGAAAAATTTCAATATTTAAACAATTTTATGGGGTGGGCTTAGTTTCTCATACAACGTTTTAATAAATCGATCCTCCATTTTGGAACCACTCGCGATGGGGTGGCTTTGTTTTGTTTTTTTTGGGACAAGTTGTTGTTCTTGTTTTTGTTTTTTTCAAATTTCCTTTAGTTCTTACGATGACATCTTCCTCAGAAACTCCAAGAATGGCTTTATTCAAAAATTTCACAAAGCATTCAGTTGTTGAATATGCGCAAGCAAAAAAGTTAATTGCCCAGCATCTATTTACTATAAGGTTGTATGAAAAACTGAGCTCCCCTAAAATTGTTTAAATATTGAAATTTTTACAAATTTTTTTGGTCAATCGGAAAGTTTAGGGTTTAATCAATGAGAGTGCACTGAAAACAGTAAAAAAAATTGATAATCAACAAATTTACAGGTGGTGATAATGTCGTACCGACGAGCGGTTCCAAAATCAATCAGAAAGTTTAGGTTGTAATCGATAAGATTGTACTGAAAAAAGTTAAAAAAAAATTTTAAATAACAAATTTAAAGGTGGTGATAATCACCTTCAGGTCCACCAAATTTTCATTTATTTATACAAACAAGACAGTTTTATTCTTCCAACCTGATGACAATTCTAAATTGTGGGGAGTTCAGTTATGTTTGGTACAAAGCCAATTTAATAAACATGATCAAGCTCCCTACAAAACATGATGGGACACTATCTCAAGTTTATTGTAGGGAACCCAAACATGTACACTCAGGCCAGGGCCAAAAATTGCCCAACCCCCCACAACCATTGGTTGTGCTGGCCTCAATCAACCCATCTAGTGCAATGGGGTGATTTAACCTCCGGCATCTATTTCTTGGGACCTGGCACCTCACTATTTATTTTTCTCATTTTCCCATATATCTTCAAACAGAGAAATAACTGAGAGATGATGATCCCACCTGGTAGGAGAACTGCATCAAGCATAAAAGCAAAGTATAACTTTAGTATCACTGGCTGCTCGGTCAAATAAAAAACAGTTAATATTACTATTGCCATGTATGTATGTGTAGAGATTGATGCAAAAGTTTCCACCATTTTCTTTTGCCAAATTTTTATTTGTATAGATTGATAGCACCATTATTCATCCGTCAAAGTTTTTACTTTATTTTTTCCTGTGTTTACACTATATTAGATTTTAACTGTGAATTACATTATAAAAAAATGATTCTGGTTTTGATTTGAAGAATTTTTTGATGTCTTGAGCTTGTTGAAACCAAGGAGCATTGTCTGGAGTAAAACAAGAGATAGTCTTAAGGTGAGAAGTCAAAAGAATATGTCACACCTGCAACAAGAGAATTGATGCTACCATATAGCAAACTCACAGTTGACTTCTATGCCAAGAAAAACATATCTATTTCAATAATAGTTCTATATTTAAGGCATCTTGTCTAGTTTATTTGTGTTAGCAGGGGTGTCTTATTTACTCTGTGTCTCTCTTTTTGAGATTTTTTATATTCTTAAATATCTTATTTTATTTCTTAATATTCACCCACTCCTCTCTTTAGTGAGTTTGCCACATACTGAACTTTCTATTTCTTTCATTTTGGGTCAACCACTAGTTTTTTCATATGTTTTCTTTTACTGGTACTCATACTTGTACATTCACTCAATTCTTGGGATGTTAGTACGTCAAAGATATCATACAGAACTTGCATAGGTTCTTTCTTTCCTGCAGACCTTTTTTTTGTAAACCTTTTCTTTAACTGATCCCACAGCTTTTTTGCATTCTCATTTTTTTTGATTTCATCATAATTTTCTTTCTTTCTTTCTTTTACAATCTTCTTCAACTTGTATCTGCAAATATGCCTTAGAAAGATCCAGCTTTGAAAAAATTTTTCCACCATTTAATTTTGCAAAAATGTTCTCTGGATAGGTAATAGTTAGTTATGTGATTCTGAACATTTGTTTCAACTGTTGAAAAATTGGCACAAATGCAAATTTTATTATTTTTTTTGTTTACATACACTGCTGGTGCTACCCATTTTGAATGGTCAATTTTTCCAATTACACCCATTTTTTTAAGTCTGTCTCATTCTTCATTGATCTGATCTAATGCTACAAACAGTATACTACACTTCTAGTTTAAATAATGGCATCAATCATGGCATCATCATTTTTTCACTTGAAATTTTGCTTTAACTTTGGAACACCAACCCAGCACATCTGACAGAACATCCAGAAAACATTTTTTAGATTCTTTACCTCTTTCTTTCTTTTTTTCCCCCACAAATATTACTATTATTAATTATGAATTATGTCAGTTTGATTTCATCTCTCAGCATTTTAATATTTTTCATTTTTTCATTTTAATTTTATAATTTTACTTTTAAATTTAAATTTAAATTTAAATTTTTTTATCCACATGTAGTCTTTGTCTGTTTAAATTTTACTCTTGTTATTAAAAAGCAGTAACCTATTTTATAAGATTTAACTCCTGTGAACATCGAGTGAACTTAAATTAAAATCTATTAAACTGTCTGTTTGTAATATGCACTTGATGATTGCATAACATATGAAGCTCAGAGTTGTGTCATCGATATAGGATGATATGTATATTTATTAATATATATATATATATATATATATATATATATATATATATATATAGTTCTGTTCATACTACATTGAACACTCTTTTATTTACACCTGAATAATAATAATATACATGTGTGTACCGTCATATGTATATTTATTCATGTAACTATATATATATATATATATATATATATAAACATGAATAAGCACAAGTATAATTATATACATTTGTAAATATGTCTATAACTATGCACACACAGAGAGGTTTATAGATGCAAAACATGACTATATACACAAACATGCACATGTGTATATACACTTCATATTTTATGCATTTTTTCTTTAATTAGAAAATTAAGCATAGAATAAACAATTATCAGTTTTAACCCTTCCCACAACATCTGATTGTTTCACAACAAATTAAATGTGACTAATGAAGTTATGCGGATACTTATTTGCGTTTATTGCTGTGACTACCATTTTAGTTGCTTGTTTTTTTTTTTCTATCTTACAACCAGATGAACATGCTGGAGAGAAAGAAAAGTGTCTGAAGTTTTGTTCAAAAACCACATTGTGATACCTGTGGTTAGTTTTCTAACAAAAAAATAACATTTAAAAAGGAAAAAAATAATCTTTGAGAGCATTAATATTAAAATAAGAGACGTTTAGAACTATTAAAAATAACATACATGAACAAAAAAAAAAAGACCAATTACTCATATACTGGTATATGTACCAGGATGCACTCTGGGAAAACAATAAACTAATGGTTTGGCTATGTTCTGCTGATAAACATTGGATGAAAGATTTATTGTATTATTTACCTACCTACATTGGAATGAATTCTTTCTCCTTCATAAATACTAACCTGCGAGATTTCCTAGAGAGGCAGTCGAGATGCAGTATTACATGATAGTTTGGACTGACACTTCTATCTGTTGACTGATTACTCTCTTATTTTGTATAATCGCCCGGTTTACACTCCACCCACGTCTATTGAACAGGTGAAGAGGCTCATCCCTTGTTTCCTGTTTAGGATGTGGTTTCCGGTTTTCTCTTTTCCAATCTTTTTTTCTTTTCCAATTGGAGTAGATAGACTAAACTATCGCCCAGTTCACACTCCACCCATGTCTATTGAACAGGTGAAGAAGCTCATCCCTTGTTTCTTGTTTAGGATGTGGTTTCCGGTTTTCTCTTTTCCAATCTTTTTTTCTTTTCCAATTGGAGTAGATAGACTAAACTATCGCCCAGTTCACACTCCACCCACGTCTATTGAACAGGTGAAGAGGCTCATCCCTTGTTTCTTGTTTAGGATGTGGTTTCCGGTTTTCTCTTTTTCCAATCTTTTTACTCTTTTTTTCTTTTCCAATTGGAGTAGATAGACTAAACTATCGCCTGGTTCACACTCCACCTACGTCTATTGAACAGGTGAAGAGGCTCATCCCTTGTTCCCTGTTTAAGATGTGGTTTCCGGTTTTCTCTTTTCCAATTCTTCTTACTCTTATGTAGCCCCTTGTGCATCAGTGGCGTTACTGCCTTACTTGGGGTGATATGATTAAAAAAAAAAAAAATTATTTCAAATATTTATCTCAAAATTACATTACACTTATATTTATTATTATAAGAATGAAATCTAAGTAACAATTTTAACAAATTATATAAAATTTATATAAATTTCTAAAGAATATATTCTAAAAAGGTAGCACAAAAAATTATTCAATAACCGTTCCTAAAAGAAATAAACAAAACTACTAAAGAATATAAACTTGATGCATTCTAAATAATTGTAGGTTATTCTGGAATATTCTAAGTAATAGTTAATGTTCTTGTCATGAAAATATCAGCAGACTGCTATCTGCTGGTGCAGAAGCAACCATCATGCCAAAAACTAACGAACATTCTACAAACCTCAAAGATACCTTTTAGACTTTATTATAAAGGTAAATATTACAATCCTCAATAATGTGCTACAACTTAATTTGTGAACTGTTAATAGTTTGCAAACAGAGGACAGAGGAAACATGGCCTTACACATGCTAATCTCAACGAAAAGAAATCTCCAAGCATCAAGGACAACAGTTTCACTTCAAATTGTCAGCAGTACTTTAAGATTGAGACTTCATCAACTCTTATCAAAACAAAACATACGTGGAGAAAATTCTTGTTCAGATCATTACTGAACCAGTGACAGAACAATGTTCTTATTTTTAACATAGTTGTAAACAAAAACCTTCAAGATGCATAAATTATGAGCTATACACATATATGGCGCATTTGCATATACATAGGTAAGTATATAAGAAAATAAAAATATAAATTTTATTTATGGTTATGTGGATGTTAACAAGCTTGTAGGTTTTGTATGTATGTTTGAGATGAATGTGCATGATAAATATATAAGCAAAGAAAGTGTAAAAGTAGCATACTAAAAACTTTAGTTTCTACTGTAGACATTTATTCTTTTTATGTTGACTGTATTAAAATCTTTTTTTATAATAATTTCACCCCAATCAAGACAGTACTGCTACTGGTGTGCAGGGACTTATATAAGAAGGGAGTGAAGAGAAAGAGGAATAAGTTTCAGGGGGTGTCAGGGAATGGATAATAGAAGGATGAGAACACTGGTGTGAAGAGTGCTGCATGAGAGTAGAGTGGAAAGGGAGAAGAACATAATACAAGGGTTGTCAGGAAAAGGATGCGAGTCAAGAAGATAAGAGATGGCAACTGACATTGCATTTAAATTCTTGGAGATTGTAGTTGTCAGAGAAGCAAGTATACAGAAGGAAATTCCACGGGCAGGAAGTGTGAGAAAAGAACCTGTTAGAGTAGAAGTTACAATTACATTTGATTGGTTTCACTGTAAAAGGGTGGGACCTAGTCGCTAGTTTAGTAGCTTAGCTAAATTCATGCATAGGGGGCACCAGGGAGCTAAGCTCATTGGAGCAGAAGCCATGAAAGTATTTGTAGAAAAGACAGAGGGAAGCCACATTACGTAATGAGAAAGTGACTGGAGTTGAGCTACCAAGTTGGGATCAATTACATTGCAGATTCTTTGTTGGATTTTGTCAAGAACCCCCAGATGAATAGCAGGGGCACCTGACCAGATGTGACAGCAGTATTCAATGCGCAGGTGGATGATAGATTTATATATGCGCAAGATGGATTCAGACGAGAAAAACATCTTGGCCCTACACAGGGAACCAACCTTCCTAGCAGCAGATTTAGCTATGGATTTAATGTAAAATTAAAAGGTCTCTTGAGTATGTCTGTTTTTACTTTTGGTTCTGAAATTAATTATAGGAAATAAAGACTACAAACAGGTAAACATGGTGAAGCTCAAGCCAGCTTCATGGGAAGACTAAACCTCTATTTCATGAATAGGGCTGCTGAAAACACAACTGAATGATCTCGTCCTTTCTGGAAGTGGGGGTCATAAAATAACACATGTGACCAGAAACCCTTCTTAGTTTCTTTATAACTTGCATCATAAGAAAATTAATTTTTTTATTCTTTATTATTATTTTATTTATTAGTTCTATTTCATTTTCCCACAGTTACCCTTTCTTTTTAAATAATGATCCACATCTGACAATTTTTTACACATAGACTCACATTTCCTTTTTAGATGATGCAATGTCAAATATGGGATTTGATGGGAAAATGCACATCACCAAATTTACTAAATTCTGAATAAGAAGTCTAATCAAATTCTGAGGAATTGTATAATAAACAACCAGTTGCTGAAATAAGTTTGTTAATACATTTATTTGGCTTTAACTATTTTTATTCTAATTGACACTAACACATATGATACAGCATCAAACTCTTATTGTGCAGCTAGCTTTTTATCAGAAGACCAGTAATTTAAATAAAGACATTTGACCTTATTCAAAAGAGATAATTAATTTTGTAAATTTTGTCTTTTAATCAATCACTAAAATGGCAGCAAAGTCATGTGTTGTGAGTTTATAATCATGAAAAAAGGACATTTTTTAGTCATTTAAAGCAAGGCTATAAAGCTAAAGGGTTACTGAGTGTTAGAAAATATGAGAAAAATAAAACATTATTAAGGAGAGAGAACACTGAACAAACAGAAATTAAAAAGACAGATGATAATGATTGACATTGCTTTTCTTATTTTTGAAGATCAAACTTGACCAGAAAGCAAGAAGTTGGAAGAGAGTTTTACAAGTGAGAAGTGTGAAAGAAGAAACTATTAGCACAGAAATTAAAGCTACATTTAGCCATTTCAACTGTAAGCTGATGAGACCTTGCTACCAATCTAGTAGTACATTTAAATTTATAAAGTTAAAGTTCCAAAGAGGAAAGTACATCAGAACAATTACCATAAAAATATTTATAGAAAAGACACAGAGAAGTTATTTATATGGTAGGAAAGTGAGTGAACCTGAGATATCAGGTCAGGACCAATAACATTGCAGGTTCTTCTTTGTATTTTATCAAGAATCTCTAAATATATAACAGAAACAGCAGACTAGATGTGACAGCAATATTTGATGTATGGACAAATGGTAAACTTATAAATGTGCAAAATAGATTCTGGCAAAAATAATTATCTAACACAACAAAGTGAACCAACTTTCCTAGCAGCAGATGTAGCAATTGACTCAATATAGTCATTTAACTTCAAATTCCTTAATAATATTATCATCTCATACCTTTCTACCAATTATAGTATTAAGTCAACCCATGAATTCTTTCAAATTCTTAGATCTACTACACCAAACAATGGCAATCTCGCATCAATTGATGTTGAAAATCTGTTTACTAATGTACATTTTGCTGAAACTATTGACATAATAATTAGCTCTGTATATCAACATAATTAAATTTTACCCCATCTATCAATTCTAATATTCTTGAAAAACTCTTACTTGCCTGCACCACTAAAATACTTTTTACAACCATCATGGCAATATTTACACACAAACAGTATGGGAAACCATCTTGGTCAGTGCTTCTCAATCTTTTATATGTCCCATTTTAAAAACATAGTTTTTAAAAAAGTTACTAAAACAAAAATATATGTTCAATATATCGATGTTATTTTACTTTTAGCTGACAACTAAAACAAAATCAATCGTCTTAAAACTACTTTTGAAAAAAATTCTGTTCTCAACTTCACATATGAGCTGAGCCAAAATACTTTCACTACTTCAGTATATAAAAACCCACAAGCAAAAATTTTTGATACCGTAATTTTATTTGTCAATGTTCTCTTCAATACAAAATTGGTGTTATTAAAAAATTTCCTGACAAGAGCATACGAGAATTTATCTTCCCAACCACTTTTCTTTAAAGAACTTCACAATTTGAAACAAATGCTTGTCAATAACGGCTTTCCAAATTATTTACTTGACTACTATATCAAACTTTTTCTTTGTAACACAACCAACGACAACTACAAACATGTGGACAAGAACATTAATATTTTTTACAAAAATCAAATGCACAATAAGTACAGACAGGATGAATCTTCACTTTGCAATATCATCCAAAATTATGCAACACTGACCAATTCAAACAAGAAAATTAAATTAATTTTCTATTATAAAAAAATCAAAACTTCCAACCTCATTACCAATAATAATAATTCACCTGCAAAATCTAAATGGCAGAGAATCAGTGTCATTAACAAATTTATATGCTCTTTTGAAGAACTGTGTTCCTCAACTATCCAAGTCTGTAAACAATTACATTGGCTACCTCACCACAAAATTGATGAGAAGATTGACATTGCACCTTTCCCACAACAGTTCCATCTGATCTCATTTAAACACACACTTCCAGGACCTATCCATTATATACTTGTTAATAATGCATACATAATAGCATCATCGATATGCAAAAGAAGATTAAAAATAATGGAGGCATTACTAATAAAAAAGGGAAATCCTACACTTAATAACATCACTTATGAACATGGTAACAATGTGCTTACTGTGTTCAGAACTTAACATACACAAGACCCTATATTGCATAAACTTTACACATGTTTGTTTGCAAGTAAAATAAAATTAATTCTTTGGTAATGGCTAAAAGTATAATCAAAAGTACTAGGAAGCACAAAAGCTTTGGACAATTCTTATACAATTTAAGTTGGGAAAAGAAAAAAATTATATGAACACATGAAAAAATTATATAAAAAACTTAATGATAACATCTTGTCTGTCATTTTTAATGAAATCTGTATATATATATATATATATATATAATTATTACATATATCATGATTGCATTCATGATATATGTAATATCTATTGCAGCTGAATTACTAAATTGGTAATCTCTGATTAACAATTCTAAGCCATTATTCATTAAATCACCCACACATACAAGCTTAGAGTACCTGGTATTCCTAAATTGTCATTCATCTAGGTACTGACCAGGCTCAACATTGCTTACCTTTGTTGATTTTACAGGAACTGGTGTTTTAACATCATGTGGGTGTAAGCCTAAAATGTACAGGGCAAAATAATATTAAACAAACAATATATATTTAAGTCAAAAGTAGGCAAAGCAACAGTAATAAGGCAAAAAGTTCACAAAATAAGAATTGTGTTCATATGCAAATGATATTCAATCAAGTGATTGTTGTGTTCTGACCTCAAGACAAAGAAAAAACAAAAATTAGATGAATGAAACTGAGAATTAGTCAATTTTTATTGGTTAGGAAGAAAAAGTTTGTCTATAAATTTTTGGGAGGGGATGTTTTTAGCAATCATTCCTAACAGATCAGAAATAATAAAAGTCATACTCATCAAGAAATAGTATTTGGGATTATTAAAAAAAATGGTTGTAGCTATAAAAGTCTTAGCAATAATAGTATTATTGTAATGATGGGTTTTGTTGCTAGAATCTCAACCTAAACAAATGAGACAATGAGATTTGGAAAGCTGTACGTGATTTATTGTAATCTAATGTCATCTGCATTCACTCCCAAGAGAAATGCCCATGTATTTAGTGATTATTATCATAGTAAAAATATAAAAGGCAATTGGATGCTGGAGATGGTGATGATGATCATGGAAAAATAATATAAATATACTTGTGATTATAATGACTGATGTAGCTATGATTTTTGGGAGGATGAAAGTTATGCTAAAACTAATGAACACAATGATTGTAATAATAGTGCTATTTATGATATTATACATCATAAGAAAGCATCTGATAAAATACATAAACTTTACTTTTAATATCTGTCTATATTTCTCAAATGAGGTATTGTAATTATTTACATTGTTTGGACTATTGTCCTAGGCTTACGGCCATATCACGTTGAATACACTGGTTCTCACTCGATCACCAAAGTTAAGCAACATTGAGCCTGGTCAGTACTTAGATAGGTGACCGCTTGGGAATACCAGGTGCTGTAAGCATTTAGTGACGGATGTGCGTTGTGATGCAGTGGATATCGGCTCGGAAAGAAAAATCGGTGAGTCAAGTTCGAATTCCAGTTGAATACCCTACATTCACTTAAGCACTGGTACCCTTGGGAAAGGTATTAATCTATTAATCTGTCCCTTCCCTCCAGTTATGGGTTCAATAATGAGGGTAGGACTTGGGGACCCTGCTCTTAAAAACAAATCCCAATGAATCTTGATACTCAAAAAGAAAAAAGTAAAAAAATCTTATATAGACAACAATAAATTGTTGAAAGAAAAAGGTATTAACAGCAATAAATAAATAAAAAAAAAAATTAGTTGGCAATAAATGATATGCCATAAAACAAAACAACCCACCTACCAACAAAACTATTGTCCTAATCTTTATTACCTTCTTTATGATGTTTTGGCCGTTGTACACTTCAGCCTTCTTCAGGTGCTACGAATTTCAAACCAGACCCTTTATTACGATCACTAGGATATATCATTCTTGTTTCATGTATAATGCCACTTCTGGTAGACATGTAGTTATCTCCCTTTAACTTAACTCTCTAAGTTATTTGTTCACCACTGCTGTAGCCTGATATTGAACTCACAACTCTTTGGGTCAAGTCACTGAAACAAACCAATGTTTATATCCACTGGGGCATGTGTCCTTGAGGAAACATCGTAAAGATAGCAATAAAGATAAGGACAATAATTTGAAACATGTAAATAGTGTAAATACTACCTCATCTCAGAAGTATAGACAGATAGAAAGGTATTGTAAGTATTTACATTGTTCAGACTGTTGTCTTCATCTTTATTGCCATATTTCCAATGGTTCAGCGATTGTACAGTCTGACCTTCTTCAAGCAATATATGTTGGAATTTTAAATCAAACCCTTTAATTAATCCAGAAGGTTAGATTGTTTTAATTCCAAATACCTATCTCAGAATTAGTTAATTTCCTTTAGTAACTGAACTCTCCAAATTTTTATTCTTTCTGCTGTGACCAGGTATTGAACTCACAACTCTTTGGGTAAAGTCACTTTTAAGATCATGCAATCTATACTTTTATCCACTGAGCCATAAGATCTTGGGGACTGAGATATCTAAAGCTACAAAACTGAAAAGAGAGTAATAGCCTTCAGCAAGATTCGAACTGACCTTTTCACTGTGAGGAGCCAATCTTTCATGATTGTCATTTTAATCATTTCAATCATGGAAGCCACAATGATTAAGCAATGAACACTTCTCATTCCATATACCAAATTTGCGACACAGTAATCATTAATTTATGAAAATGTTCACTCTTGTTAGTTTTTCTTAGTTTTTATTACTCTATTTTATTATTATGGCTGGTTATCAAAAAATCAAAAGAAAGTAACAATAATAAGATAGAATAAACTAGAGTTGTACCCTGTTGGATCTCTAATTCTTTATAACTTAAACAGAAGTGCTCACTTTCACATTCTCTGCTCATATGACAAAAACAGATGTATTTTATCTGGTTCCACACACCCAGTTCCAGAACACTGCCAAAACAATACCAAGGTCATAAAACATTTTTTGATCAATTAGAAAAGGCCCACATGATTTTTATAGTAGCTGTTTCTTAGCTACTGACACATAAAACACACTGATTTCACCCATGAAAGTAGATCCAACTAAGCTGGCATTAGCAATAGACCCCAGGCAAGCTTAACCGAGTCATCAATGGTGACACCAAGGTGCTTCCATCAACAGCAATGTCTTTGGCCAGTTATGAGACCAACAGGAGCAGCAGAAACTAAATCTTGACTATAAACAATGTGATAATTTGTGGAATATTTCTCCCATGAGTTTGTCTCACTCGTCTACCCTTTCATGATTTTCTCTCACTTGATTACACATGCATGTTGATTTTCTCCCACATGTCTTTCTCATTCAACTACATATGTGTGTTAATTTTCTCCCAAAGTCTGTTAATTTTTTCCACTTGTCTCTCTTGACTACTAACTTGCATCACACCCCAAGTAAACTCTGTCTCTCATGGCTGATATATGATACTCCAGAATGAGCAAATGATCGACCCTTGTAAATCACTGGGAAATAAAAACTCTTTTACTTATCTCAACCATATCTTGTCACTTCCACTTATTATTTATTTTAACAATAAAGCCACTGTTAGTGCAACATAACAAGAAATATTACCTAAATTCACTAGAATTAGGATTGCATATTACTACTAGTAAGTATGTATCTTAACCCTGTAGACACTACTGTAAAGTATAGAGCCACAGCCCCACTGCAGTGGTTTCCATAGCTAGCAGGTTTTTATTGGGTGAGTTGCTAGCCCACATCCCGACAATAGTCCCAGTTGGAATTTGAACCTAACACACCAATATGGTGATTTTCCAAGTGCAACTTAGATGTGGCACAAGGCTGAGAGTAGGGGACACCTAGTGAGGATCTAACTCACTACTCAGTTGTAATGATTCTAGTGAGACATGCTTGCTAACTATTACACCATCTTGAGGTGTCAACAACCACTACTCTATGTGCACATCACTTTTATAACATATGATTTGTCACTATATTTTCAAGTGTAAAAAATATTTGTTCAAAATGTTTCAGGTAGATTAGTATACATATACAAAAAATAAAGCTCAAGAAATAATAACAACAACAGATTAAAAACAAATTGCATTGAGTGCTATTACTAGTGATTCTATTCCTTATTGGAGACTTCGTGAATCTGGCCTTGTGCTAAAGTTAGCTTTTTTTTTTTTAATATTTGCTCTTCTCAAAAGTACCAATGCTAGGTTGCAGTTGATTTGAAACCATACTCACTTGTTATAAATGCCAGTCTGGTACCTCCTGACTACCATGCAACTCTTGACAATAATTAGTTTTAAGGAGAATAATTAGTGAAAAATTACAAGAAGAATTACATGAAATGACAGCCATTGCGTTACTCAGTAATGTGACTTCAAGACAAAGAATGAAAATGTTTACATACCAAGAAATTTGCATTCCACAATGTGCTGTCTACTCTGTGTCCCAATTTCATTAACCTGAATCAATACCAATCAGATTATCTTGGTTCCTCAACCTAAAAGAAAAAAAGATTATTTCAAAACTGTAAATGAATTAATGAAAGATATTTGTCCTTACAGTTCTTATTCTTCTGAACAAAATATTTTATCAAGCTTATTTTCTGAGCATCTGCTCAAGACATTTGAGTATTGAATCTTAGATTTCCTTTTTTGCCACCAGTCACAAGACAAGCAAAACTTGACTGATGGGTGCTTTTTTTTTAAACAATGATGTTCACCTTGTAGAAGGACCAAGAACCAAGAACCATTTGAGGTGGAGGGTTACAGAGTAAGAAGCACAGTTTATGGTGATATCTAGGGAAGATATCAGATGGCCCTAGATTTGAAATGGTTAAGATTGTAGTGATCAGGGAAGCATCCTCTTGGAAGTTAGTTCCACAAAGCAGTGGTTGATGGAAAGAAACTGCTTAAGGGGAACTTCATTTTTTGACAATGGGGGTAAGCACTTTTGCTGATTCTCTCTGGGCTGGTAAGTAATTAGAGTAAAGTGGTCTATTCAAGTTTTTCCTTGCCTATCCTCCTTTCTATCTATGATTGTTGCATGCTAGTGATAAGACATTTTGTCATGATGTCTGATAATGGGATAGATTCCAGAGAGAAGTAGATTTATATCGGCTCGGAATGAGAAATCGGGGAACCGAGTTCGAATTCCAGTTGAATTCCTCGCATTCACTTACGCGCAAATACCCTTGGGAAAGGTATTAATCCATCTATTCCTTCCAGTTATGAGTTAAATAACAGGACAGATTTGGTTCTATAGCCTTGGTCGGCAACCAGTCTACCGCAGAAAGCAATGGCAACCTACTGCGGGATAATGTTCTGCCCAGTCAGTCATGTCTCTTTGGAGACATGATCGCCCAAAGCGTGTATCGCGCATGGTACTTAACTGACTGACTGAAGGGAAATATGAGATTTGAATTCTGATTGTCAATTCTATTTTCTATGATGGTAACTTATTCTCACTTAGAGAATGAAAGTGTTGGTTCATGAATTTGGTAAGCTTGTAATTCTGAGCTCAATCCTTTGACTGGGCAGTACAGACTCAGAATTAATAGGAATAAGTCCAGCAGTAACTGAGCAATGCTAAAAAAGAACAAGGCAAGATATCCCTAGATATGGACAGTGGAACAAGAATAATCTCTGTAGAATAAAAAAAGGCTCCAGTTCAAAACTCCCTGAAGGTTACCTGAATCAACAGATACCTGAAAAAGGCCAAAAGAACAATGGATGACATATTATAATAGCAACAACAAAAATGATGAGATTAGTCCAACTGTAAATAATATAAATACTGTTAATCTGCTCTAAACTACCATAACAATAAAAAAAATAAGTAAGATATTTAAGCAAACCGACAAATGTTTTTTTTTTTAATAATATCACCCTGAGCAAGGTGGTAACACCACTGATGTGCAGGGGGCTACATAGGAGTGAAAAGATTGGAAAAGAGAAAGCCGGAAACCACATCCTAAACAGGGTACAAGGGATGAGCCTCTTCACCTGTTCAATAGACGTGGGTGGAGTGTGAACCAGGCAATAGTTTAGTCTATCTACTCCAATTAAAAAAAAAAAAAAAAGAGTGAGAAGATAGGAAAAGAGAAAAAAACAGAAACTGCATCCTAAACAGGAAACAAGGGATGAGCCTCTTCACCTGTTCAATCTGCTTTATGTCATTTAAGCATACATTTTATTCTCTTTATGCCATTTTCTAGAGTAAATCAAATGTCTGGTGTTACAAGTCTACCATCCACCCATGCATTGAATATTGCTGCCATATCTGGTCTGGTGCTCCTGCTATCCACTTAGGTGTCCTTGACCGAATCCAACAGAGAATCTGTAATGTGATTGATCCCAACTTGGCAGCTATGATACAGTCGCTTTCTTACTGATGCAGTGTGGCTTCCCAGTGTCTCTTCTACAAATACTTTCACAGCTTCTGCTCCGATGAACTTAGCTCACTGGTACCCCCTATATACAAATTTCCTCGAGCCACAAGATTAGCAACTAGGTCCCACCCTTTTACTGTGAAGCCAATAAATTGTAAACGCAAATTCTACTCCAGTAGCTTCTTTTCTTGCACTTCCTGCCTATGGAATTCTCTTCCGCATACTTACTTTCCTGACAGTTACAATCTCCAAGAATTTAAATGTAAAGTCAATAGTCATCTCCTGTTTCACTAACTTACATCCTCTCTCTCATGCTTTTCTACATCCACCCCACTCTCATCAGTACTCTCTTCCCTCTCCTACTCTCTTCCTGACATCCCCTGCAACCTCTCACTTCTCAACATTCCTCCTATGTAACCCCCTGCACAACAGTGGCAGTAAAATGCCTTGCTTGGGGCGACACGATTATAAAAAAAAAAGAAGAAAATATCACTCAGCAATGTCTTCTACATCATAATAAAAGCATATTTAAAATAGATAAAAATGAACAATAGCTCATCACTCAATAAATCCCAGGCCTAAACTAATAAAATAACAACTTTTTGGCAAAATTCAAATTTATTCATCAACATAGTCTTCTTCTAGGGTGATACACTGATTCCAACAGTTCTCTAACAATTTGATGACTTTTTTGTAGAACGATTTGTCTTTAGCTTCAAAATACACCTTCTTCATTAGAGCCAAATCTTATTCCCTGGAGCATTCTTTTGAGGTCTGTAAACAGCTGGTAGTTCTGGGGGCCAGATCTGGAGACTAGGGTGGATGCAGAAACAATTCAAAGTGCAATTTATGTAGTTTTGTCATCGTTGTGATTGACTTGTGACCTGGTGTATTGCCTTGGTGAAAGATCACTTTTTTTATTCTTCATTTGTGTCCGTGTTTTGGGAATCTCTTCCTTCAAATGCATCGATAATACTATATAATATTCGCTATTGACGGTTCTTCCTTTCTCAAGATAATTGATGAACAAATACCTTGCGCATCCCAAAATACAGAAGCCAGAACCTTGCCTGCTGATGTTTGTGTCTTTGGTTGGTTTGAACGGCTTTCACCTGCTGCTGTCTACTCAGCTGACTGCCAGTTTAACTCTGAAGTGAAGTGGTGGATCCATGTTTCACCTGTTGTCATATATTTATACAAAAACTCCTTTTTGTTGCATTGAAACAGTTGCAAACAATGCTCTGAATTAGTGTTGTTGTTTCTGATCGACTGTGAGCAAGCGCAGCACCCACTTTGAACACAGCTTTCTCATTGACAAATGTTCATGTAAAATGGTGAATACAGTGCCTTCTGATATGTTCAAATCCTCTGCTATCTCACGCAATTTTAAAAAGAGTTTGTGGATTTTTTTGTGTTTTGTGGGACAATAGCTGATTTTGGGTGACCTGAGCATTCAGTATCATTTGTGACTGTATGACTGTGCTTAAAGTCAGCATACCACCTCTTAACCATTGTTTCCAATGGAGCAGAGTACGAATAACGCTTATCAAGCCATTGCTTTGCTTGAACAGTATTTTTCATATCAGAAAGCAATGCTTTATCTGCACATGAAATTCAGGTTTTTCCATTGTTTTGAAAATTTGCAACAGTAGCTTTATTTAAATAACTGTATTTTGTAAATTAATAATCTAATTGGGCCCAAATTTTGTCACATGCCATTTGAAGGTTAGTATTTAATAAAAATTATATGGATTTTATATTAGTGGCGCCATCAGACCCGGGACTTATTGAGTGATGTGTTAAAAGATGAAAGAAGGAATTCTTTAAAATTCTGTGATACTTTAACAAGAGTTACATTCTTCCACATGTTGTTTATGCTGATTGTAGTGTGTTTATCATCATACTTAAAGAATCTTTAAGGGCAAATCACAAAATAAATAGCATAATTTTACTGTGTTCACTAACCTTTAAAAATTATGACTAAGATGTGTTTTAGTATTCTTTCAGGTTTAGTGATAATTATATTTTACACTTATTTTAAGGCATTATGTCTAGATTATGTTAAAAACTATGACTTTTTTAATCATGTAGGACAAGGTATTTCTGTATACCTAAGTTTGTTGTTAACCATGCACTAGCATGTAAAAGTTTTGGGATAACTATACAAAATAATTAAACACCTTCATTTTATTAAGAAGTTAAGATTGTTTAGCCATATGATTTTATCAGTAGTGCTTCTAAACATTGAGATATGGAAAATAAATTATTATTTTCACAGATGCTGTGTAACAGTGGTTTGGCACAACCACTTTAAGCAGCTTGAAGTTGAAAAGAAAAGCTTGCAAAACTATCAGGACAATGAATTATGTAAGACAATAAAGTCATGATAACAGGCAAACTTCTAAGTAGAAATTGTTCCATCTCATAAGGATCAGGTGCCTTGGCAAATCATTGTAGGTGAAAATTAGCTTACATTTTTACACTAAAATTATAGCTAAAATTTCTGCTGAAACAAAGATGAAGGTATTGACTTTGAAGAGGAGGATGACTCAACAAGAGATAGCCAGGCAGCTGGGAATTTTCAGAAACAGTTTTTAATCTAAAAGATGTTTGCTACTACTGGAAGCATTTTAAGTGCAATGAAATCAGGAAGACTACAAAAGTTAGACAAGAGAGATAAAAGAATGTGAGAGCCTCAGTAGGCAATTCAAAATTAACATCCACACAAGTGAAGAGTGAATGCAGTCTTAACAGTGACGTTTCAGTTGATACAGTATAGCAGCAAAAAGCAACAGTCATTAATCAAAAACTATTGGATTAGAAGAGTGAAGTGATCAAAAGAACATCTAACATGGGATGCTGAAAATGATGGTGTTCCTTGCCATACATCATGTGCAACAAAAAGGTTTCTTGGGGATGAAGATGTTCAGCCTTGGGAAAACTGGCCAGCACAAATTCCTGATTTCAATATAACTGAACCATTGTGGTAGGAACTGAAAAAAAACAAATGTTCTAATGAAAACCACACAATTTCCAAGAGTTTCCCAGTGAGAAAATCTGGACCATGTTCCATTCACTACTACATTGAATTAAGTCAATTATTTGCACCAAAGGCAGCAACACTAATTACTAACTCCACATGTAATAACTCCATTTTATACTTTGTGTAATAAATGTAGGGGCCTCGGTGATGCTTGATAAATTGGCCTTGTGCCAAACACGTCCAAAGTACCCACAATTTAAATATCAGAAGGTTGAAGGTTGAAATGTGAAAGGATAAAATATTTCATGTGTACATTAAAGTTAAGATTTGTTTACAGAATGACAAAAGTGTAAGAAGAAAAATATCAGTGGAATTTTGTTAACTGAACACTATAATATATTTGTGAGAAGAAAAATGTTCATTGAGAAATGCATGCAGTTTTGTAGTTAAAATTGTTCAAAGAGAAATGTAGTATTTAAAATGTCCACAGAAGTTTGGAGTTCATGGTTGTGTAGTAGCAGAATGTAAAGTCTTTGTTCCTTCCTCTTTTTGGTAGATCGCAACAGATCGAGAGAGAGAGAGAAGGCAAAAGAAATAAAGAAGTTGTACTTAATGCATTAATTTTGTCTTTGTGGTTGTTCTCTTTGGTGGTGTGGCGTGAAAATGAAGAAAAGGATGTTGAAAGAAGAGGTCGAATGAAACTGTTGCATGCCCTACATCCGGGTTGGAGTGGAGTGAAAAAGAAGAAAAGAAAATTGGCAGCAAAGGCAAGTCAGCTTGAAGTTTCTTCCTTACATGGTGTAAGCAGATACTGCTCCCATCTGACTGACTGGTTTTGACAGGTTATCGGTGTGGTTTAAATAGTGAAGCTTCTCATGATGCTGGCTCCAGCAAGCATTTTACATCTAGGTAAGAAAATACATCATATATGAATTTGCTGTTTTTAATCCAATCAGGATTCAGGATTTTACTTTTCATACTGACTTGTGAATAGTTGTTTGAATCCGCTTTTGCGGGTGTGCAATTTTACTTTGGGTTTTTTCCAAATGTTATAGTCGTTTGAATCCAATTTTGCAGGTGTGCAATTTATTTTGTGTTTTTTTAGTTGGTTCATGGATGATATAGGATTTGTATCCTATATAATATTTTTGCACAAAAAAAAAAGAAAATCCCTTTTTAACTTAAGAAAGGAACTGAAAGGTGAAATTTTCACTAGTGGCTAGTATTTTTGCATGGCCTTTTCCTATATCACTACACTTAAGATGCTCTATCATACAGCATTATTTCTAGCCCTCAAATATTATAAAATGGACTGAGAAAAGCATACTACTAATCACTCTCAATTTTGGAGTAATATTAACAAAAGTAATTAACTTAACAAGGTGGCCCAAAAATCTTGCATGCCACTGTATATATGGTGGTTATGAGGTTATTAGTCATGAATGAGTTGTTTATCTTACAACATTTGTTGCTACCATACATCACTATAATTGATTTGGATGTATATTGGCTTTGTGAAATTGTTGAAACAAATTACATAAATTGATAAATACTTATCAATACAAAATAAATCTTTATATATCAAAATAATACAGAAGGATAAAGTGAAAGTTGAAATTCCAAGTGTTCGAATGTAAAAGTTCTGGCACATGAAAGAGAGAAAGAAGAAATTTAAATATTATTTTTAATGGGTGCTCATATTTGAGTAGATGCTCTGTGTTTTTTATCATTAAACTATATTTATTTACTGGCTTGAATAATCAAAAAATCTTCTTAAGAAGATATACATCCTCTAATAGGATTTGAACCTGCATTTCTTAGGGGAATTTGTCATTAAATTAGTCTTAAACTGCTCAACCACATAGGATCTCTCCAGAAGAAGCCCAAATAGTGCTTTTGAACATACATCTCTCTCTCCCACCCCCATATGATTTTGCAAAATTTTCATAAACAAATTGTCTTTGTTTACATTAGATGAAATAGAGCAGATACATATATTTCAAGAATAGGGAAAGATGTTTGTATGGTTCTTTAATTCATAATTCTTTATATATATATATATATATATATATATGCAAGTCTTATTAAAAATGACAGACAAGGTGCTATGGTTAAGTTTTTTATATATTTTGCTTTATTTATCTAAGCACTAACAGCTATACTTTTTAGTCATTATCAAGGATGAATTTTTTTTACTTTTAACTGAATATATAGATTGTGTATGTATGTATGTATGTATGTAGAGTCATAGGAATGGTTAATTTTGCAAACATGGTAAACCAATTGTGGTTATGTTCATAGTTGATATTATTGAAATATTTCTTGAAGTATTATTGAAGTATTTTTTTTATTAATAACTCTTCCATTATTTTTTTAGCCTTTTCTTCACATGTGGATGTTGCTATTATATTTGTATTATCAATGACTATGTTACGGAAAGAGTTTGGTAAGTTTTTATGTGTATTTAAATGAAACCTAATAGAGATATGGTCAGAGAAGTGTAACATAAAGAGAAAATAAGATAAGAGGAAACCTTTTCATGCCAACACAATTCATTCCTTAAGGAACTTTCTCAAGGCAAGTATAGAAATTTTATTTGGTAATCTATATTTATATACAGAAACAACATGAAGAAAAATAGTTAAGTTTTCAAATTTTTAGTTAAAGAACACCTTAAAATATTCTAAAATTTTACTGTGTAAGGAAAAGTAAACCACAGAAGATGCTAAGTGATGTATTTTTTCAGCCTATTAAACACCGCAGTTGTTATTGATTTTTCTTTATATGTAATTATTATTTACTTATTATTTTTATATAACCTATTTCTTTTAATTTAAAAAAGTATGGTTATATATAGTCTTACCTAAGCTTGTTGTTTGAATAAAATATACATCAATTTTTTGTATTCAAGTTAAACTTTAAAAATCAATTATTGCACAACAATATAGAACTGTTGATGCCAAAAGTAGCAACCCACCATTGATAAAATTTGTTTTAATCTTATTGCTAAACATGCCTTTTAACTGTAAGGTTATTTTTTAGCCACATGACATTAAAATGTATTCTACCATTGTAGCATAAGAAATATTCTTTTCAACCCTGTCAGGATCTTTAAAAGCATAAACTCTCCACTGGCTACCTTTCAAATTCTATGTTGTTTCCTTGGAAATGACCAATGATGATTGAACATTACTCACAATTTCAGTAAGTTCCTTTAAGTTTCTCACAAACAATAAATGACTTACTCAATAGACATACCATGTCCATTGTTTAAATGAAAGATTGCTGGTTAACTATCAGTCAGTTAATTGTCATATGTGATATATGCTTGGGTGACCATGTAACTTTTGAGACATGACTGACTAGGCAGAAGATTTTTCCACAGTAGGTTGCCATTACTTTCAGCAGTAGACTGGTTGCCAACCAAGACTATAGAACCCAATCTGACTTGCTATTCAGCCCATACCTGGATGGAGAAGAGATGGATTAATACCTTTCCTAAGGGCATTTGTGCGTAAGTGAATTAAACAAATTTAACTGGAATTCAAACTCAGCTTCCAGTTGGATCCATTTCATTCACTTACACACATTAAATAGTTAAAAATTATATAAAAAATCTTGACTTATCATTTTCTTAAAATGTGTTTGAACAGATTTAGTCTCCATAGACAGCAATAAATACATAAGAATAGCTTATCAGTGCTTGACAGGTGTTGAAAGATACATAAATCTCTAATACAGTTTGTTTTAAAATCCATTTTTCTGCTTTTCATTTTTTTAACTTAAAATAAAAAGCACTATGTTTAAAATGTGTGTGTGTATATATATATATATATATATATATATATACACATTATCCTGCGTCTATAGCATGATTCAAAGTTTCATGCACCTGATGATTGCATTGTGCATGAAACTAAGTTGTGCTTAATATTTCAATTTTTATTTGTACCATTCTTAGAACAGTGATGAAACATCTTGCTCATTTTAAAGTACAAATACAGAAAGTACAAAATATTTTATTTCAGTTTTAAAGATCAGTAAGATTTTACTAACAGATTTTTTAGTCTTTTTATAGGTTCTGAATGATGAAGTTTCATTTTGGTCAAAAGAGAAGACTGAATTTTTGTAACCACTTTATCATACACAACATAGATCAACAACTATGCCACATTAAGCAAAACTCATTTTCTGCAATGAAATGCATAGGCATTCAGTGCTGTAAGAATTATAAATGAAAATGTTAACTAACTTGTTTTATGAAATATAAAAAGGTTGTGTGTTGGTGTTTATATTAGATGAAGATGTATCTCAACATATTTGGGAAAGACATAAGAGTAATCAAGAATCCCGACTGGCAGCAAACCGTATACATATGGACAGGTAACGAATTCAGCAGATATACAAAGATAGAAAGGAGCATAAGACAACGATGTGTCTTTTCACTGGATCTATTCAACTTGTACAGCAAGACTATTCTGAGGACCCTAGATATTATGCCAGGATTTGTCATCGGAGCCCACAATTTGAACAACATAAGGTATGCAAATGAATACAGTGCCCAATAGCAGACATGGAAAAAAAACTACAAGATCTCCTATAGAAGGTAGCTGAAGAGAGGGACAAGAAAGGGCTACAAATAAATTGAAGAAAACCAAATGCATAGTCATCAGCAAAAAGAGCAGCCCAAAATTCCAAATACAAGTGGGGGATACTAAAATCAAGCAGGTACAAAAATTTAAATATCTGGGAAGTGTTCTAACAGAAGAGGGAAAGTGCAACACAGAGATCCAAAGGCAAATTGACATGGCAAAGGACGTATTCCAGAAGCTGAGTAGAGTATTAAGAAACAGGAAAATTTCACTAGAAACAAAGAAGAGAGTACTGGATTGCTATATGATGTCAGTTCTTCAGTATAGCAGTGAATGTTGGACAATATCATCAAAGATGAAGGAAAAACTTGAAGCAACTGAAATGTGCTTCTACAGAAGGATGCTGCGGATATCATGGATCAAGTATGTGAGCAATGATAAGGTTTTGGAAAGGATGGAAACAAAAAGGAAATTAATGCTAAGCATCAGGAAGGGACAGCTAAAGTTCCTGGGACATGCAATGAGGAAGGAGAGCTTGGAGAACCTGATACTAATAGACCATATAGATGGAAGGAGAGACAGGGGAAAACAGCATGTAATACACTTGACTGGCCTGAGCAGGTGTGGCAGAACGGGGGTTGCATGGTGTAACAGGAAAAAGCGTGCTAGGAGCCACCATGGATAGGGAGACGTGAAAGACCATGATTATCTACATCCTGAAAGAACAAGGCACATAGAAGAAGAAGTGTGTAAGATATATAAAGAAAACCAAAGAAGTATACAAAAACTTGAGTTTTACTATTGACATTTATTCTTTTTATGGTGACAGTAGGGAAACAAAGTTCTCTGTATCTCTTGGGTATGTTTGTTCTCTTTCTGATCCAGGAGTTAGAGTAGATAAGCATAAGTATCATATTTATGGTCAAACTCAAGTCAGCCTTGAACAAAGATGAAACAACCAAAAAAGAGTTTCTATTTACTGTATCAATGAGAGATTTTAACATGGTTATGGGATGTCTGTTTTCTTTTTCTTGGTTCAGAAGTTAGGATAAGTCAGAATAAACATTGTTACTATAGTCATGCTTAAGTCAGCCTTGTGCAGAATTGGAACAACCAAAGAGAAAGCTTGACTTACTTCCTACGTTAAGGTTTTGGGAAGACATGTAGGAATGTTATGCTGTTGAAAAGTGGGAAGAGAGCTCAGTTGTTAGAGGACCTGGAAGCTTATATTTCCCAATCAGATCATAATTACCAGATGGTACACATCTTGCAGCAGAGAGGAGAAAGGAAGCAAAGAAGGAAATGATCAATTTCTTATAGGCTTCAAGTAAAGTAATCATATTTCTGTTTCATTTGTCATGGAAAAATGTATTTCTTTCTCTTTTTTAATTACACATTATTATTATTTTATTTATCAGTTTTATTTCATTTTCCAACAGTTTAAGCAAAGTTACACTCATATCGTTTGTGTATATATATATATATATATATATATATATATATATATATATATATATATATTAAAAAAGGATTAATTCAAAGATGTTGAATGGCCATTTCGATATGAAGATCCCCACGGGGGACGACACATCACCTCAGCAACAGAAAAAACCTTTCAGAAACTGGAGAAAAATTAGTCTACTTTTCCTTTTTAAATAGATTGCAAAGAAATTAAAAAATAAATAATAAAATAAAAATAAAATAAAAATAAAAATAAAGGGAAAGAAAAAGAAAAAGAAAACGAAAAAGAAAAAGAAAAAGATAGAATAAAATCAAATAAATAAGAAAAGAAAAAAAATTGACATCGTCTGGGTTCGCAAAAAAAAGGGAGAATGTAACTAAAAATTAACAGACAGCCGTGTTAAATCGACGTAAGTTTAAGCAACACGGAAAAAAGGTGGTAAGAGAGATAAAAGAAGGAAGGGAGGGAAAAAGAAAGAAACTAAAGAAAAAAATTTTTTTTAAATATTACAGACGCTGGACAAATTCAAAAACCTAATTTCCCCAAAACGTTGAAGTATTAGAAAAAGGCCTTTACTTAAAAAGGCATAATTATTAATAAAAGGGAATAAAAAGATATAGGATTTAAAATAAAATTATTTTTAAAAAAATTAGGTCATTTGAAATTAAACTAAATAAAGACAACACTAGGTAAAAAAAAAAAAAAAAATTAATTACAATTATTATATACATACCTATAGAAGTACACACATACATACATATATATACACACACAATTCTACGAATAAGAATACATATATACATACACATACACACACATACATTCAATTTATTACACACTTATATACATATACATGCGCATACACACATATGTGTACACACCTATATACAAAAAATTCATATACACATAATATACATGTGTACACATACATGCACACATATACACACACACACACACACACACACATATATATATATATATATATATACATATTCCATATGCACTCACACACATACATATTAATGAATATTATGAAAAGGAGCATTTAAATAGCTAAAAACTTTTTTTTCAAAATTACATATAGCCCACATACATAATATATTTAATATATATTTTAATATATATTTGCTCTGTAATATTTTATTACATGGAGCTCTCTTCCTGTATCATTTTTTAACATTAAAATAAATTTTTAATATTAATTAGGATTGGGTTTTTTGGAATTTACCTTCCTGCTTTTTTCCCTTGGATTGAAGTATCTGAATTAAAATATATATATATATATATATATATATATTATAATATATATTATTAAGTATATATGTATGTATATATATTCGAGTGGGTACAGAACGAAGAATTCTTTCAACGTCCAAAACATTAATTTAAAACAGTGCTCAATATATAATATACTATATAGAGCTGTGAACTGCTAACGAAATATCACAATATCAATAAACCCCAGCTAACACCCACAACAAAACTAAATAAATATAAAGGAAAAGGATTTCCAGTACCTTCCATTTCGCCTGAAGAGACATTGGTGACCCAATGCTGAAACAAACGTGCCTTCATAAGATTATATATAGAGAAATTATGTACATGTTCTAAAGTATAATTTATAATATATATATATATATATATATATATATATATATTATTAAATTACTTTAATCCGAAATGGAAAAGTAGGAAGGTAAATTCCAAGAACCTGATCCTAATTAATATTAAAAATTTTAATATTAAAAAATGATACAGGAGGAGAGCTCAATGTAATTAAAATTACAGAGCCAATATAAATTAAAATAAATTTTCAAAATTCAAAAATGTTGAATGAACATTTCAACATGAAATCCCTCAGAGAGATCTCATGCCTCCTCAGTGACAGTCAGTCTATATTCAAAATGAGAATAAAAATAAGATTAAAAAGAGAAATAATAAAATAAAAAAAGATAAAGAAATAAAAAATAAATAACGGTTAAGATTTGAGAAATATCCGTCACAAAAAATTTTTTTTGAAAATCAGTCTATTTTTGGTTTTTACTTTTAGATAGAGTTGTAAGTGAAGAGATGGGAAATTTGGCATGTCTAGCTTAATAAACGAAAAGGGTTAAGGAAGGGAAGTCGTTAAATTGAGAATTGGGTTAAACAAAACAGAACAGAAAGGGAAGGGGCGGGATATAAAAAATGTATAGAGAAAAAAATAAAGAAGGGGAAAAAAAGAAAAGAAAGAAAAGGAAAATTTCAAATAGAAACGCTCGATACGTGTCAACGTATTGAGCATTTCTATTTGAAATTTTGAACAAATTTAACTTTTAATGTTTAAAGAGATTAAAGTTTTAGAAAAAAGAGACTTATTAGAAAAAGTATATTTAGAGGAAAAAATAGAAATAAGATTTTTAAAAAAATTAATTAAGTTAATCTAATTAAAGATATTTTTAGGTATAGACAAACTAAATAACAATTAAAGAAAATTATAAATTTTTAAAAAACTAATCTTAAAAAAAATTTTTTATATATAAATTTAAAAAAAAATTTTTATATAGAAAAATTTATAAAATTTGATGTGCAAAATGTTATTAAAAAGATATATACTAACAGAGGAAAATGGGGGTTAGTAAAAGAATCCATATTTCATAAAGATAGACAATTGAAGGAGACTGGGAAAGGAAGGTAGAGGGGTTAAAGTACTATTTAAAGTTAAAATTAAATTAATTTATCAAAAATCATTAAATTTATATTATAGACTGACTGTTGCTGAGGAGGCATGAGATCTCTCTTAGGGATTTCATGTTGAAATGTTCATTCAACATTTTTGAATTTTGAAAATGTATTTTAATTTATATATATATATATATATATATATATATATATATATATATATATATATAGGTGTGAATTGAACAGTGCTCAATGTTGTATAACAAAGCAAAAATATCCTACATTTTACGCATGACTCTGAGTTTCATGTATTTTCAGCAATCATTGAGTGCTTAATCAATCAATCTCTCTCTCTCTCTTTCTGCATGAACAGTGGTTTTTTATCTACTTGTTCTTTCACTTCCATATATCAGGTACCTATCATACCTATCATATATATATATATATATATATATATATAAATTTAATTTCCAACTTTGTTCTCATAATGTAAACCTCAGAATTTGAGAGTTTCTTATACCTCATAATCATAATGCTATCTACTTTTGAAAAATACATAATTTCTCAAAAGTAAACAAAAAAATATCCAATATTTAATAATTCTAGGAAGATATAATGTATCCCAGAAGGGGAATTTTTTTTTTCTTGGATCCACCTCAATTAGCCGTGAAACATCAAGTTTCAATAGATAAACTAAAAAAATACAACCAGCAACAATATAAAAAAATGAAAAAAGTGAAAATGATGTCATGTGCGTCAACGTCACACACTTTCAGCCAATGAGAATGGATCATTCAGACTTATAAAAAGCAAGGACAACTTCATCTGTTCTCTTCTTACAGTTCGTTACTCATCTGATGGTATCTATAGATGCGGTCTGCGGTTAAGAGTACGTTTTAATCGGTCCGAATTAGTTTTACGTTGCTGTGGTGTAGACTATTATTGTAGTAGCCAGTACTTTTTTTAACACGATAGGCTTTTTCATTGAAATGGGAAAAAAACAAGCGTAAACCGAAACTGACGTCCCACTTGCTGCTTTTTTTGAAAATAAGTGACCTCGAAAAATAAGTTGAGCTGCACTTTTTCATCTATTCAATTTAAAAACGAGTTTAAACATTTTTTTAAAATATAAAATGATAAAGCAATAATAGAAAAATTATGTAGTATTTAAACTTGATAAACAAAGTGTCCTTTCCTACGCTGATAACGCGAGAATTTGGCGTTTTTGTTTTAAATATTTTTTTTGTTCTAAATATTTTTTTTTGTTCTTTAGCAAAATAAAAAAATGAATAATTTTAAAAATGTTTTCTCGATTTAATTAAAACGAAAAAAAAATGGTAATATTCGGATCAAGATATGCTGGTAGTAACTACAAGAATTTGTTTTTTTTATTCATTCATGTTAAAAGTAACTAAGCATAGCTTTTTTTGTGACACAAGGTCGGAAGTAGAGAGCTCCCAGTGAGGATCGAACTCTCTTTTGCAGTCATGATCGAACGAGATAAGCTTGCTACCTAACCATTTTATACAGTTACTACAATACATCGAAGTAGAAACTTTGGCTTTGAATATCTCCCTTTTTTATCTCATAGCATGTAAAACCAACGACCCTTTTAACACATGACGATTAGAAACTAGCAGTCATTATCAAAAATATCTCGATTGGTCATTTCTTATTCCAACTGGTTTGCTACATAAATTTAGTACTTCTCTAAAAAGACTAGTCTAAATCGGAGTCTACAAAAAAAAGAAACGCTCAAACCCGGCTCAGTTAAAGTGCAAAGTAAAAAAAGACTAAAAAAAAGTTTTATTACTTTCTTTATTCTTAAAGAAATTGTTTACTTCACCTGACCTTTTTTTTTTCATGAATAATTTAAGAAAAATCAAAGATCTGAAAATTCTATTCAAATGATTTTTCACTTTTAAAAATAAAATTTCTTTGCTGTTTTTTTTGTGATTTTGTCTTTTCTAGACTACTACACAGGCGAAATGTGAATTAAGCATTCAGGTAGTTTTTTTAACAAGTTTCCATGTCACAAAAATGGTCAAGTTGAAAAAAAAATCCAAAAAGAATTCCAATAATATCGACATCTTTATTGTGAAATGAAATAAAAAATATTTTCAATGCAGTTTCTTGTTTTGTTTTATTAAAATAAAATTAAGATGTTAAAAGGAAACACTAACAGATTACAAGAAAAAATATGGGATTTGATTTCAAGGATTCATATTTTTTTTTTTTATCATATAAGTTTAATTCACCTAATTTAGCGTTTCATGTCGCACGGCGAAATCATTGGGTCAATCAACCAATATTCAATAATAAATATTCTTTTATTTTAAACTTAGGCATTTCAAAACTATTTTTCTTCAATGGAAGTATTCCTTTTTCCAAACATTTTCAGCTTATTTTATCTTGCATGGTACTCGAAAAAAATATGGAAAAATCTGAATTTTTTATTCTTAAGAATTAAAGATTATCACATGAACTTTATTTTAGTGAGGTTTTGAAAGTAAAAATTTGCGTTGGTAGAAAAACATAAGTACTTAACAAAAAGTTATTTATATTCGCTTTTTTTTTAGCTGAGTTAGCCTACTTAACAATTTATAATTAATATCGAAAAAATTATTAAAATAAAAACTTAAACAAAATGAAAGGGATATTACGTTTCTCTCCAGCATTTTATTTTTGTTTATTGTGTGTAGTAGAAACAGAGGAAATATTTGAAAAGGAAATGCCATAAAGGCTAACGGTGGCAAGGAGCAGGTAAAATTCTAAGGGATGCTAATTTATGATATAAAATTTTATAGCTTTTTTTTTTTTTTAAGATGATATAAGAAACAGGGTTTTTTTAAAAAAAAATACATCATTTAGATGCGGTTAGGACACATCAGTGATATTACCCTGGTTCATTGAGGGTATCGTATCGGTCCTTTATGATACCTTCTCCCCAAGTTGACTCAGCCAAGGTTGATCAGGCCCCGGCCTGTGTCCTAATCTCTGTTTGCTACGTTATTAGAATGCAAGATGTTTTTGGTTGCACAGGAGAAGAGGAAAAATTTCTAGAAGGTCGTCCACAAATAAGTGAATGTTCAGTGATGATAATGTGTAAATGGTTCAAGTAAAAAAATTGATTTTTCGTGATATTAAATGTGAAGATGAATGGTTAAAATAGCTAAATGACCAGATAGAGAAAAAAAAAACTGTTTAAATTAAATATACAGAAATAAATACATAAATTAACACGATGTGGAAGACACCATTTCATTATGAAGGAATATGCCTTGAACGAAATCGAAAATCGTACCGAATACGGTGATCGTCCGAGTTAAAAAAAAAAAAAAAAAAAAAGAATAGATAAAGTAAAAATAAATATATTGGAAGGGTGGATAAATAACTAGAGAAAAAAACGAATGAGTGACTTAAAAAAAACTAAGGGAATTGAAAAGATAAATCAAATCAAATGAATACATAAAAAAACTGGAATAAAATACAAAAACGTAAAGCGAATGTAAATATTTGGGAAAAAAAAAAAAATTAAAAAAAATAATAATTTGATATTAATAGATAAATGATCATAAATGAATAGAAAAAAAAATACTATGCATCCGATAGAGAAACATCGGAGTTTATGCGAAAAAGTTGTTAAACATATGAGAAAAAAAAAGCAGACTGTGCTTTATGGCAACTTTTAATATAGTTTAACGCTTTCGGTCCTAGGATACACAGTTACACACTCCTACACCACGCAAAAATTATCCATTGATTATACCAGCAGTTGTTCATTCCTGGAAAAAAAATAGTAGAGAGAGAAATTTTAATTTTTAAAAACTTAGAAAGATGAGTGCTTCGAAGGTCTCATGAAGTCCTTAAAAATTCTGTTCGGTAATTACTGAGTACTGTTTAAGTTTAATTACATATTTTTTTAGAATTAAACTACAATCGATAAAAATACAAACTACATTTAAGAAAATTATGAATTTAAAAATACATAAATTATTTTTCCTGGAGGTGTTTTGTCGCACACCAAAGTAAATTTGTAAGTACACACTTAATCCTTACTAACGTTTGCTTTTTTTAGTTTTTTACCACTCAGCTTATACGACTACAGCAGGTACTAAAAAGTGTGTAAACTTCTAGTTGACATCACCAAACAAGTTTTATACAGCAAATAATTTTCTATTAATTTGATTCGAACTGAGGCTTGGGATAAATTTAATTTAGAATAATAATAAATAATAATAGACAAGAAAATGTATTGTAATCGTATCCTTTCACTCTCTAATCATCGTCGTAGGCAATTATTTTAAACTTTTTTTATATAGGATGGACAGTATATCAAGTTACTATCTCTTTTAGTCTTATGAAGAAAAAATACCACTATCAGCCTCAGGGAATGCCTGATAAAGTTCAACAACAAACTGCAATTTTAGAATGTAGACGATAGTGTTAAAAATCAGCAAATGATTGCTGACTTTGCAATTAACTATTATTTTTTTTTAATTGCTCACTTAAAGTTCGAGTTGTTGAATCGCCCTCCCTCGTCAAAATTCCTCTCCCCCCCCCCCATATTTTTACCTTATCTCAATGCGAATAATTGAATTTTAAAAAATTGGAAAACATTTCCAATCCGAAATTTAAAATTTTTTTCTACAAACTTGGTGGTGGGGGAGAATAAAAACTCCTTTTTTTCAGCATATTTCTTTTAGACTTCACATTCAGTCATACCTAAATCGCTGGTCATCCCGATAATAAATCGCCTCACTTTTTTAGTTTTTTAAAACTAAGAAAAGAATATAATTGTCGGCGTAAAAATGCTTCCTTTTTCTTTAACAGATAAATTTTTTTTAAAATTAAGTCGCTGTGTTTGTCAAAACTAAAAACTTTTACTCGTATTTGCACATCATTTAATGACACTGACAGTCAAGAAGTTTTATGTAGCAAATAAAGGTAGGATACTGTTTCAACTTAGAAAAAAAAAAAAAAAAAATGGAGATATTCCAAGTCTTTTTTTAAGCGAAAACGTATAGCTCATTAAATTCCTGGTTAACTTTGTGAGATCTGTCACCGCAAATTCATATTGAAAGAAATTTATTACTAGTCAACAGCAACAAAAAAAAAAAATCTATTAACATTACGTTTTCTTTCAGGTCAATTACAAAATGAATTTTCTTGACTAAAGGTGTGGGAGGGGCTAAATTATAAAGTTATTTTTTAATGTAAGCAACATGCTGCAGCAGATCAAAACAAAAAAAACATTTTTAAGAGCTTTCCAAGAACTTCTTGGTAGTCTTGTGATCTAACTCACAACTTTGTCAGACTTCCTGTTACCCTTGATTGGAATAAGATTACGAAAACAAATAAATATAAAATTAAATATCGATAAAACTCGCTTAAACAGTCATTGTTTACTTACTCAACTGCATGATCTGAAAATACTGAAAGCTTTGTTCTTTAAGGTATTTCTGTGTTATTTTTATTTTTTTACGAGTTTTAAGAAGACTTTATTTTATTTTTTTTTTTTTGACTGTTCATTGTAATTATATTGAAAAAGTGCAGTGTAGAGACTGTATTTTTAAATTGGTAAGAGATTTAAAAGTTAAAGTAAAACAGCGTAAGACAAATCAAAAGAAAAAATAATTTGAGATTAGATATCAGATTTTGGACGGAGGCGTAGTTGTCTTAATTTGCTATGTTACTGAGAGCAAAAAAGCATTGAAGAAAGAAGAGACAGTGAAGCATTTAGCTTACAAATTGCTCAACAAAAACCCTTCACAAGTATTCACATCGTTCAGCTACAATGTACACACTATCCCACGTGGATTTCAGTAAAAAACGAAGAGAAAAAAAAAGTATGGGAAGCAAGCAAAAAAAAAAAAAAAAAAAAAAAAAAAATTCTTTTTAAAATATAAACAAGAAGCGTATCACACACACACATATATATATATATATATATATATATATATATATATATATATATATTACTCTTTTAAAAATAATATAGCAGATGAGAGATGTAAAAAAAAAAAAAAAATCAAGTGACTTTTCATGAAGTTGGAAATGAACACACAAACAAAAATTTCTCTTGTTTTATTATTTCAAGGTATTGCGCAATATTTTTCCAAGCCAAACTACGAAATGATCAGTCGTGTCACTAACTGGTCGGTAATGTTTAAAATACATCAGATGGCCTAAAGTTTGGCTTTATCTTCCCGTTTGAGGGGTCCATTCCGGTGTCTTGTGTGCATGTGCGCGCGTACCTTGAAGGGGCTGAAAACATACAGGAACTTTAATTTTATAGTAAAAACCTAGAAGTGTTCCGGTTCGAGGCTTAAAAATTATGGCAAACCTAAGGTTAACAGATTGATATCCTCTAGTCTCTAGCTTGTGCGAACACACAAGAAGAGGATATTTTGAGTTATACTAATTTTCTTGACATTAAAAAAAAAATCTTGACTCTAAAATTTTCAAAATTTTTCTTTCTAATTAAAGTTGACTACAAACGCCAATAAAAATGAAAAAAAAAAAAAAAAAGACTTAATTTCAACAAAAAAGAAAGAAAGAAAAAGTAATTCTGGGACAGGACTTAAAATTAAGACTATATGTCAACTTAAAAAAAAGAAATAATAATCTTTTATACATTTTTTAAATTGATAAAACAAAATTTGAATTGTTTAAAAAACCCTCGATTTGTAATTCTAATATTCATTTGGAACTTAAACTACTAAATTAAATTCGAGCACCATTTTTCAAACAGCTGTGCATTGATATCCGTACTATACACAGTGACGTGTCGACAAATTTGGCAATATGAAAAAAAAGTAAAACGTATGCAAATAAAAGGCAATTAAATTACTAAAGTAGTTTGTTGCTAATTAAATTTTAAAAAATGTTATTTTTATAAAAAGTTTAAAATTATTCTTGTTTTGTGTGCTTTTTATTAGATAAGCACATGACACGTAACAAGTGATAATATTTTATGAACGCAATTATATATGAAAAATGTTTTCACATAAAAAATATAGTAAAAGTTAAACTGAAATTGAAACAAGGGACGTAACTCTTCTAAACTCGCGAGTAACAATTGATTGCAAATACAAATAGACATAAACAAAGTAGCGTATTGGGTTGTTGTATATTTCTGAGATAAGTTCATGGCGTGTGCTATTTATTATTCGAAGTCCCTCTAAAAATAAGTAAAAACTTTTGCTAAATAAATCTATTCACGCACATGGTATGAAAGAAGACAACGGAAACCAAAAATCCCTTTAAGTTACATTCGCAATCAGTATTTCTAAAAACATTCCATTTATTTTCCATAATCCGGACCTAATCTTCTGAAAAAACAAGTTAAGCTCTAAAAAATCTCAACTATTGAAGCAAGCCAAGAGATGTTTAATGTTGCTAAAACTGAATAATTAAGTTTAAAAAAATAAATACAAATCGTAAGCTTCCCTATCTTTTTTTTCAAAATTAACTTTTTACTACAAAAAAAAAAAAAAAAATGATTTCAATAATCCCGGACATAATGAAACAAGGAACCTAAAGGCCGACAGCAACCGGTGTTAACTTAAAATAAAAAAATGTAGTACACGTTAACTAATCTAATAATAACTTATAATTCATCCATCTTGTGAAAAATAAGAATTAAAAATCTTTTGCTTAAAATCTAATGCATTTCTGCGATGGCCACAGATGACATGAAAGATTCTATAGAGGATCAATGCCCCGAGGAAACCAATGAAGATGAAACGATTAATATAAGGGATATGCTGGAACTTCAGTTGTCTGAAATGGAAATGCTGACAAGCATGTACCCAAGCCCCAACGAATTAAAAATAGAAGATCCTTTGGCTCTACACCATATTAGAAGTTTTCTGGCTGGAAATATCAAATATGAATACCTTTACAGCCGTATTGGATTCACTGCCTACCTCTTCCCCAAACCTGAGGTACTGTGATTTTTTTCTATTTTATTTAACGAGCAAAGAGCGTTATGTTCCGTATAAAATAAAAAAATAAAAAATGACTATTTTATTATTCTCTAATTCGATTTCATATTTGTCAGATCCACTTTCAACGAAACAGAAAAACACTGTTAAGAATTAAAGAAAATCCTGTTCGTTTTTTTATGCATGAATAAAAATTAAGAATGCAATAGAAATAGTTTTCACAGGGGTTTTTTTTTTTTAATAGGCTAAGAAGCCGTTTTAGCGTTTCACTATTTACTTCCATAAAGTAGAAAAATGACCTGAATTATTTGGATTTGGACTATTGTCCACATCTTTTATCACAAAGTTTCGGTCGTTGTGCTCTCCGGCCTTCTTCAGATGCATTCCGATCCAGATACTTTCAGGTAGGTACATCCACCAAATCGCTGAAAATAATTAAGAAAAAAAAACAAAAAAAAAACAGCATAGTACGAAAAAAAAAAAAGGTCCTAAACTTAAAAAGAAACTTTTTTCCATTAAAATATTTAGGAACGATCAAAATCAAAGTATTTTGTTAATTATTATTTTTAATGTTGTTAATCCTTTCTAAAAGAAAACGTTCGAAATTTTTGGAAAAAAAATCTTGTTTTGGTTTTCGTTACCAGGTAACCAAATTGTTACGAGAATGGATAAGAAGATTGTAACTCAGTATTTTTTCCGGTGAAAAACACGTTATTAATTTCTAAATTCTTGCAAAAAAAAAAAAAAAAAATCAATAATTGTCTGATTTTAGTTAAATTTTCAGGACTTATTCACAAATAAATGAAATGGTAATTTTTTTTTTTACATCTCTTTACCCTCCCCCACTCCATATAAATTTATGAAATTTCAAGGAATTAAATTTTGTAGGGAAAATTAGTTTTTAGTTCAGCGCAGGACTTGTTGGGGGAATGTAAAATCATCTTTTTTTTTTTTTCAAATATTTAACTTGGCCCTTTTTTCAAGAAACTGCTCCCAACAGCAAAATAAAAAAAAAAATGAAATAAAATTATTACATTATTTTATTAGATAAGCTTTTAATTGCTTTAATCAATATTTTATAGAAAAATTTTTTTTTGTATATTTGGTAATTTGTGTGTATACATTAAAAGTTCATGTGTTTCACGGTTTCTTCCCCCTATAAGGAAAAAATTTGGACAATTATGTCACAATATGTCATTTCTGGTCATCATACACTTTTAGCTTATCTCACATCTAGCTGTCATCACAGATGTGTATTTTTTATTTTTTCCAAATTTTTAAAATCAAGGATTAACTTATGTTTACCAATGTGTCAATTGCTCAAAAATGGCTGAAAAATTGAGTTTCAAGAAAACTTTTTCATTTTTAAAAATTCAATTTAGAAGTTATTGAAAATGAGTGAAGGTACCTATTTCAGGGTATTTCGAACTGATCAGTTTATAATCTACTTACTGTGGTAAATTTTGGTTTTAGGTCCCAAAGGCTTTTTTTATCCCTTCAAATTTTTCCATAATAGCCTTATTTCCATGCAAATTTATATGCTGAACTCCAATCAACAATTAGTTATTAAAGAAACCTACTTTTTTTAATGTTAACGACCAGAAAAAATTGAACATCTCAATTTTTTTGTCACTCACAACCATTCAATCAGAAGACATTCACTGCTGAATCACTTTAGGTGTAGGAAGCTAATTTTGGCCTATTTACTTCCTTTAATGAAAAGTCTATGAAGAAATTACTACACGATTTATTTATTTTTTTTTTTTGGTACTCAATTTCAGCAGAAAGTTGCATGTATTTGTGTGTTTTTTCCTTTTTTTTTATTTAAGAAAGTTGCGTGTACTTAATTTGAGAAGAAAGTTAACTTTAAAATGTATGAAAATAAGTTATAAGTGTAGTTTTTTGACCTTCAAATACATTGCGTGTATTTGCGTGTTTTTTCCTTTTATTTTTCATTTCAGAAGAAAGTTAACTTTCAAATATATGAAAATAAGTGATAAGTGTAGTTTTACGTAACCTTCAAATATACGAAAATATATTTGCATGTTTTTTCCTCTTTTTTTTTTTTTGTTGGTAATTAATTTCAAATATATGAAAATATAGATTTTTTTTTAAGAAAGTTAACTTTAGGGTTAAGAACTTTCTTCTGAAATTAAGTACCAAAAAAAAAGGGAAAAAAAAACATGCAAATACACACAACTTTCTGAAAACTACTGCATTTTTTAAAAATTGTCAATGTCATTTTTCCCATTTTTTAACTTTAACTTCCTTTACAATTGATGTGATTATTGTTTTATTTTCAATGTTAAGTTTGAAAAAATGCTTTTCTGTACTACTTATTTTGTTCTTTTTGTTATTTATATTTTCATATATTTGAAGGTTAAATACAACTACACTTATCACTTATTTTCATATATTTGAAAGTTAACTTTCTTCTGAAATTAAGTACCAAGAAAAAAAGAAAAAAAAACAAAACATGCAAATACATGCAATATATTTGAAGGTTAATTAAACTACACTTATCACTTATTTTCATACATTTTCTGAAATTAAGTACCAAAAAAATAGCTTAGTAATTTACAGTAAAGGAAATAAAAAGGCTGAAATTAGCTTCCTACGCCTAAAGTGATTCAGCAGCAAATGTCTTCTGATTGAGATGGTTGTGGGTGACAAAAAGAGCAAGAAGTTCGATTTTTTTTTTTTTTTTTTTTTTTTTTTTTTTTTTTTTTCTGGTTGTTAACATCAAAAAAGGTAGGTTTCTAAAATATCTAATTGTTGATTGAAGTTCAGCATATACATTTGCTCGGAAATAAAGATATTTTGGAAAAATTTGAAGGGATAAAAGCCTTCGGGACTTAAAACTAAAATTTACCCTTACTTTTTTTTTTATCCACTAAGTCACAGTTGAGATATAGGACGGGGGCATAATTTTTTATCATAAACAAAAGATCATAAAAACTATATGTTTGAGCGTTTGATTGGGAGTGGAATGAAAGCAATAGATTTATGGCTCCCATATAGGAGGATGGATATCTCATAGCAATCCAGCACTCATTTCTTTGCTTCTAATAAAATTTTTCTGTTTTTCAGCACTTTGTTTACTTTTTCTTAAGATTAGGTCCACTGATAATAAATCTCTGGTAGGGTTTCCAGCTCCCTTAGGATAATATTGTTGTTTGTAAGGGTTGAATAAATCTGAGGAGAAGACACATCCTTGTCCTAGGCCCTTTTCTATCCATATGCAGGATAACCACCCTTATCCTTTGTTGACCTCACCCATGGCTGGATGTACTTGTCAATTACCTCTGCCATTCTAGGTAATTACATAATTACATAAGAAACTAAATGAAATTGCCTCAACTATATACCCAAACACAGCTACTTAAAAATATTGGTAAATTTTCGTTTTAGTTACCGATGGCTTTTCCCCCCTTCAAATTTATCCAAAATAGCATTATTTTTGTGCAAATGTATATGCTGAAATCAAATCAAAAATTAGTTATTGAAGAAACTTACCTTTTTTGCTTTGAAAGTCCATAAAAAAAAAATGAACTATATCTGACACTTTTTCTCTCCTGTAACTCTCACGAAGTCATGTAATTAACTGCAGAATGACATTCTATGTAGACAGCAATTTTGGTCGAATTTCATCCTTTACTGAAACTTCCGGCGATGTACTTCCTGTTTTGAGAGCAATAAGCATAGAAATACAATAGCGCATTGCTTTAATTCCTGGAAGTACATTGCCGGAAGTATCAGTAAATGAAAAATCAACAAAAAATTCGATCACATGCACAGTCCGTCATTCTGCAGTTAATTACATGACTTCGTGAGAGTTACAGGAGAGAAAAAGTGCAAGATATAGTCTGTTTTTTTTTATGGACATTTAGATAAAAAAAAAAGTAAGTTTCTTCAATAACTAATTGTTGATTTGAGTTCAGCATATACATTTGCACAAAGATAATGCTATTTTGGAAAAATTTGAAGGGGAAAAGCGACAGGATTTAAAACGAAAATTTACCAAAATACTTAGGTATTTCTTATCAAAATATAATTATAATCAACATTTGCATTTTTTTATTAATTAGTAAGACTTGTATCACTACATCATTATTGTCTAAAAATATCTTTCAATCTAAAAAAATACTTTCTGGCTTTAAATAACCTGCATATAGTTGATAAGCTGTAGAAAACACATCAGTCAGTTATTGATCCACCTTCTTGTACACTGTAATACAATTCAATTCTGTCTGTGATTTGCTGGATAAATGCATTGAAAATGTACCCTTCTTCAAGCAAATTATGACAGGTGATGAGAAATAGAAAAATAGATCATTTATAATAATTTTCAGTGAAAAAGATCTTGGGGTTAGCAATATAACCAAACTTTAGCCACCTCAAAAAGCAGGTCTTTATCCTAAGACAGTCATGCTGTGCATCTGGTGGGATTGGAAAGGAATCCTTTACTATGAGCTTTTGCTAAGTAACCAGTCAATTGATTCTGAAAAGTACTGCTCACAACTGGATGAATTAAAGGCAGAAATTCATGAAAAATACCCAGAATTGGCAAACAGGAAAAGTTAATGCCAGACCTCCTGTTTCTTTGGTGACCTAGCAAAAATTATTGCAGCTTGGCTAGGATGTGTTAACCCAACCTGCAATATTCACAAGACATTGCTCCTTTGGATTTTCATTTATTCACGGCCTTGCAAAATAATCCCAGTGGTAAAAATTTTAATTCTTTAGATGACATAAAAAAGCACCTTAATGGGTTCTTTGCTGAGTTACTGAAATTCTGAGAAGGTGAAATCTTTAAGTTGAAGAAAAAATGGCAAAAAGTGGTTCAACAAAATGGTTCATATTTAGTTGAATAAATATTTAAATGGCATGATTTTGTTTAAATTTCTCTTAAAAATCAGGATGAACTTTTCAGACAACCTTATATATATATATATTCTTTATAGCCAAACATTCTACTGTTTGTTCAAATGGGGGTCAAAAACTCATACCATAGAACTATGAAAAAAAAAATAGATAAAAATTTAAAAGCAATTTTTTGATGCATTATAAAAACACCAAACTTTTATAGAGAATTTCTTAAAGTGCCAATAATGCATCATTTGTATGGTGCATCTGGTCAGTTCCCAGTTGTACTGTCTAGAGTTTAGGATAAAAGTGTAAAAAAAAAGTGGGGGGGGGGAGAAAAAAAAGAAAGAAAATTTTTTTTTTTTTTAAATCTGTTTTACATTAGGTTCAAGAAGTTCATTTTCCAGAGCATGTTGAGAAATAACAGTTAAGTCAGAAGTTTTTTTATTTTGTTTCTTTAGTGAAGATATTTTGAAAAATAACTGAGTATAGACATAAACAGTGTGACTTTGTCAAGGACACTGGAACAAAAAATGCAATATTCAGGATTAGAATGATATCAGAGAAAGTAAAAACAAATGCAGTATTATGTCTTCATCAATTAAGCAAAAGCAATTTAGAAGATATGGCACAAGGATCTATTTTAACCACTAAGAAAACTGTATCTATTTAGAAAAGATGTTAAAATAATCCAGAACTTATACTGGGAGCCAACCACCTGCATACGGATAGAAAATGAATTGAGTAGCTATATCTGGCCATGAATGATGTCAACAAGTGCAACAACAAAAAAAATACATTAACAACAACTAACTTGAAAAGTGATGGCCGGCAAAGATATGGCTGACAATTACATTCGGCCAGAGATAAGTCAACAGGGGACAATGGTGGTTGGCAGATATATCTGGTTGTAGATGACGTCAACAGAGCAACAAACCCGAAAAAGCAAAAATGCATGGGAGTTTTGATGCTATATAAAGCCTGGGGTTATTCGCTGAAGACACAGAACTCCCACTGGCTTCTGATTCCTGATGGTCTCTTTGTTTGTGTGACTCTCTCCGGCTGCCCTCCTGCTTGACACAAGCATCCCCAACAAAGAATAAAAATGTAAGATTATATATATATATATATATATATATATATATAGGTGTTTCTTGTTGTTTGTCCAGATCCAGCAGCAGTATATAACACTTACGCTTTTGTTTTAGTTTTTATCACTTTTTTAAATATCCCACATTAGGATAATAGAAGATCTGACAAGAAATGTAAAATGAAAGAATCTGGACACAAATTTACTGTGGATAATCTAGTGATTAAAACACTTTATATACACTTTCATCTTAGTAAATTGCTTTCTCTTTTAATTAAAGCAACATTATTTAAACCAACATTATGGTCAAAATCATGCATTGAGTGTGTTGTTTTGCAAAAGTTCCCTTTTGTATTTATATAATTTTTTATTTAAATTCTTCAAGGTTTCTTATATGTGGTTCTTGTGGCAATTATTACAAGTCATAGAGTAAATTCCTCTTTCAAATTTTAGCTTATTTTGTTTCTATTAAGTCTTTTATTATTTTAGTTGTAACAAATTTTATGTTAATCTTTGAATTCTTTTCAATTGGAGTTAGTGGTAGAATAATGTTTTGATTTATTGGGTATGCTAAAACAATTCCTTTCTATTTTACAAGCCTTGTTTCATGGTGAATATGAAATAATTAGGGTATTGGAGGAGTTTAAAAGTATTTTCAATGTATTTCTTCTCTTCATATAAATATTGAGGGCTACAAATTCTAAGTGCTTTTAAATAGAATGATGATTATTCTGAATTTTATTTTGTTATGGTGAGAAAGAAATTTGAGATCATTTTTATTAGTTTTCTTAGATAATGAAATTGTTTTAAGAAAAAAATTTTCTAACAAAAATTGCATAAAGAATTGGGAGTAATAAGTAGCAAAATGACTATAAACTGTTTGCTTAACTATCAACAGTTCTATAGCTAAACTGGTTAAAGTGACAACCATGAATGATGGACTTCTTAACTGTGGAATGCAAGTTCAGTTCTTTTTAAGAGCTTTCCAATGTCATTAGTTTTCAAGTTGGTGTCTATACTGATGCCAGATTTACTCTTGACTTAATAGCAAGGTTCAATATTAGCAGCTGGTTTCAAAAATGATAATCAGTTTGTTGTGAATTGGAGCAAGAAATGGCCAGTTGATTTTAATCTCTCCAAAATGAAACCACTTTCTTTTAATCATATAAGATAACCTTTTTTGCCTTCCATCAACATGGCTAGTGCTAACCTCCAGGAAAGAAAATCATTGCACCTTCTTGGTCTAACATTTTCCAATGGCATGAAGTGAAATGATTATATTTAATGAATTTCATTTCTAGTTTAGCTGTTAGGAAAGTTGGTTCACTGTGTCATGTTAAATAATTTTTTTCACCAGAATCTATTTTTCACCTTTTGTAGTGCAATGGATATCAGCTCGGAATGAAAAATCAGAGAGCCGAGTTCAAATTCTAGTTGATGAAATTGTTGAATTCACTTACACGATTTCAGAAGATTATCCCGCAGTAGGTTACCATTACTTTCTGCGGCAGACTGGTTGCCAACTAAGTCTGTAGAACCCAATCTATCCTGTTATTTAACCCATAACTGGAGGGAAGAGATGGATTAATACCTTTCCCAATGGTATTTGCACATAAGTGAATGCAAGGAATTCAAGTGGAATTCAAACTCAGATCCCCGATTTCTCATTCCGAGCCAATATCCACTCACCACAACACACATGAATACAATACGGGAACCATAAATAAGGAGTGCTAGAGAAAAAAGCATAAAAAAAGATAGCAATATGAGATCTGGTAAAAAATACTGGAGAAAATCATTAACATCAAAAATTGCAACCTGCACTCTGGTAAAAAATGGTTACTCAAACATTAGGTTTATAAGTCCCAGAAATTTACTTGCTGTTGTCCCCAAGGACACATGGCCCAGTGGATATAGATGTTGATTAATTGACTTGATCCTAAGAGTTGTGAGTTCAATACAGCACGACGAATTTGCACAATAGTAGCTGACAAAACCCTTCATAAAATACGCCTAGAGGAACTATGAAAATCTCTACAAATAAGAGGATATCCCACTCCACTAATAAACAAGGGTTTCCAACTGGCAGAAGAAATACTATTAGAATCACTACAGAATCAAAAAAAAATAAAGAAAAAGAAAACATTCTTGCATCCATTTCCACATGCAACAAAAGCAACCCAGAATTATTTACAAAGATCAAAACACACATAGAATTACTCAGCAAAAATTATAAAATAAAGAAAATCTTAAAGACAACTAAAATAATTAAAAGCAAACGCCAATCCAAAAATTTAAAAAACATCCTAACCTCATCAAAATTCAAGCAACACACAACACAGGAGGTCACAAAATGCAACATAATAATAGAAGGAAAATACTTCAAGTTTGAAAACCTTTCTGCATTCAAAATAAAATCAAACTCTAAAAATGTAATTTATGCTCTAAAACGCAATGAATGTGCAAAAATATACGTGGGGGTGACACAAGGCCTGAATAAAAGAGTAGACCTGAACATAAAACTAGCCAATAACAGGAAATTGTACATCTCCCAACATTTACATGAATGCAGTGGAGGTAAATTCAGAGTAATGCCCATCTACCAAAATGCAGATTATGACACACTCATGCTACAAGAAGAAATATTTGTAAAATAATACAAGCCTTCCCTCAACAAAACATGAAAAACCTAAGACACACACAGACACATGAAATTCAAATAGCATCCCAAAAAGAACTGAATCAAAATCGCCAAAAACAATTTTGAAGTATAAAGACAAAATCAAATTTCACAAGTCAGTGAAAAATTTTTTAGAGTCAACAAAGGTGACAAGAGAAACTTAACATGCAAGTGGGAGGGAAAAAAAGCAACACACATGCACACATATGAGGTCTCTGACCTGCTTGCAACTTGACATCTATTTATATATACCTTGGCGATAAGAAAAACAAACAAATCTCGATATATGAAGTCACAAGTTTATTCGCCTGAAGAGAGTTAACTTTAGACTTGAAACACATGTAGTGACACAAATACCATTATGGACACTTAATATATCATATTATTATATCATATGAATATCAACTTGGAACAACATATTGAAGAGTCGAGTTTGAATTCCAGCTGAATTCCTTGCATTCACTTATGTACAAATACCCCTGGGAAAGGTATTTATCTGTCTCTTCCCTCCAGTTATGGGTTAAATAATGGGATTTGGTTCTAGAGCCTTGGCTGGCAACCAGTCTACTGCAGAAAGTAATGGCAACCTGCTGCATGATTATCTTCTGCCCAGTCAGTTATGTCTCCTTTGAGACATGATCACTCAAAGTGTGTATCATGTATGGCACTTAACTGACTGAATATATCATATAAAAAGCAAGTAATATTAATAATAGTAGCAACAATAAATCTGCACTTTAAACAAAACATTCACCGCTTCTTGCACTTTTTCTTTTATACCAATTTTTCTCATTGGAACAACCACTATTTCTGCTTTTTATATATATATATATATATATATATATATATATATATATATATATATATATGTCTATTTATTTTCATTATATATAAATGCACATACACACTAGTACATTATATATATATACACAATGTAATCCTTAAAAATTTTAATATTGTGATGTCTTGAAACAACGTAGTGATATTCGAAGATTCAATAAAGCTGAGATGAAGAATTCACAGCTCAAATAGAGGCCATTGAACCGTTTAATTAAACTGTTCCTTTTATATTTTTAGGCATTTAATAGTATCTATGATTCATTGATTAATCCTGGTATTAATTTTTAATTTTAATTTGAAAAATTAATTTTAAGTGTTTAATATAACAGAGAAACGGAAGTATATCTTGGAAGAAAAAGATTAGCAAAGAATAACAATGACAACAAAGTTTATATCAAGACCAAGTTGAAACAAGATGATCACTTAATAGACAAAGGTATCTGAGTGTCTCACATGCATGAAAGACTTGAACAAATGAAATTGCAATCTAAGAAATGTAGGAATAGGGGAACTGATTGAGTAAACAGTTCATTTTGCTCAGGAAGTAGCTTTGTCTATTTAGATATATTTTATTTAAATAGATTATTACAACTACTAAGGGAAGTAATCATTCATGAATTTACTAACTTAAGTTGATTTACTTCCCTTCCCACTACAGATGGGACAGAAAATATATAAATAAATACAGATTAATAATTATTATATGGTTTGATGATTAATAGAACTTACCTTAATTCCAATTTTGGTATATATTTATCCGAGTAACTCGTTTTGTAAAATAATGTAAGTCTTGTTTTCAAAGCCAGGTGCAATGAATTTTGCCTGAAAGTGGCTACATTAAGGCCTGAAGTGAAAAGAATAAAAACTATAATTATAAACATCTGTTGAAAATGGATCACCATATGTGCACAAACACACACACAAAATATGCACTTTTGGTTTCTGAGTTACAACTGTTTTTTATACAAATGATTAAAAACACTCAATAAAAAATGTGAAATTTTAAAATCATTTTGCTTGACAGGTTTCAAATTTGCAAACCTTCTCATGATCAATTTGTCACATCTGGTATTTGTTAACAGTTGACAAACTTTGCTTCTGACTACATTTTGTACATACATATGCACACACACAATATATTGCTTAGAATGAATTCTTAAGACTTTTACCTGTATACTATTTTTCATTTGAGTAAAATCCATAAATTCCATTTTTTTTTTAAATGTCAATGCACATTGTTAATGTCCACTGTAAAAATTAGTATTATTAAAATAAAAATAAAAATTTAGTATTATAGGTTTATAAAAAAAATTTAAAATAATCTGGTATTAATTATGAATTAAATTAATGAACACTGTCCAATTTTTGGGATACTAGGTATTGGTGGATTACTATCTTAAAAAAGTCTTTTTAGGTAATGTTGCAAAAACAAGACCAGTTTTGTTGATTTTAATTTATCTTTCTGAAGTAGACAACTTTCTCATATTAAAAATATGTGTATTACATGAAAAAATGCACGCAAGAAAAGTAATATTCTTAAGATTATATTAAACCTGGAAAAGAACAGGACATGATATTCTAGTGAAGTAAAAAATAAGAAATTTCTTACTTAAAATATTGCAGCTAAAAATAATTCAAATTTTATTTTTAACTGCAATATTTTAAGTAAGAATTTTTTAAATTTTTTACTTTATTAGAATATCTCATCCTGTTCTTTTCCAGGTTTAATGTAATCTTAAGCATATTACTTATCATGCGTGCATTTTTCTATGTAATACATTATTTTTCCAGGCATTGGTTTTAATTTAATATAAATTTAATGATGAAAACTGCATTCAAAAATATTAAAAAGAAAAAAAAATTATATGCAATTGATTAAAAAAACAAAGAAAGAATTATTTCTAATTAATTCTGATAATATGATAAGTGATAAGCAAAGTTTGATTGACAAAAATGATAAAAGATATCATCAGAATTTAAATACTGAAAACTGCGTGCAAAAATATTAAACAGAAAAAAGTTATAATGAATAAGGTTTATTATTAGAATCATTAGTCACTCACTCACTCACTTATGTAATGTAGTTAGTCTCTCTTTTTGGACTTCACATATTTTGTAACTTTTTTTCTACTGAACCAAAATTCAAAATATTTTTTCAAAATATAGCTAAGGAGGTGTCCTATCTAACTCTGTAAACTGTTTGAAATTTGGTTAAGAACTGAATTAGTTGTGAAGCTTGAAAGCTGCCCAGATTCACTCATTGTCAAACTTAAAAATATGTTCAACCACTGCTGTGGTTGAATGATAAAGAAAACTGCATTTTCCCTAATAATCAGGAAATTAAATCATTAACTAATGTAACTAATAGATCACATATCCAAAATAATATTGAGTGTATTATGTTTATTTACCATATAAAGCCCAATCAGATATTTTAAGAAGTACCTTTTTAGAATGTGGACCATATTTAGGTAGAAAGAGGGATGGGTTCTACCAGTTGTACTTATCCAAGACCTGCTACACATCTTTCAACCCAGGTATGTGAAGGAAACTAGTCAAGTGGTCAGCTTCAGAGTGATACTATGACCACACTCTGCTATAGGGCTGATGATAAATCTGATTTAGCACAGATTTACTGTAAATATAATATCATGGTAGCATTTTGTAGTAAAACTATAAAATAAATAAATTCATAAATGTTTGTCCTTGAAGAGAGCAAAATAGTATTACCAAAAGTTTTTTTTATACAGTATTTCCTAAAGTTGAAAGAGAAAATATAAAGAAGCTGATTAGCTTGTAACAAAAACTAAATTTAAGAAACACTGAAAAGCCATTATCTGAGGTAAAACAATGTGAGGGAGGAATAAGTGGGTGTGTTTTCCTTTGGAATGAGATCAAATAGACCAGAACAATAGTGTAAAATACATGAAGCAACACAAATTTGTCAAAAAGTGATGCATAAACAAAGTGGATACATTGAGCATGGTGTTTAGAATAAAAAAAATAACAACAGTTAACACCATATCAGAAAGTTATTGAAAATGGTTTCAAGAACGTGAACTTGAAGGGGAGAGATTCCAAACTTACTTGTTCTAATATTAATGTTACTTGGGACCAGGAAAAATGTATTCATTAACATATTAATAATTCCCTTCCAACAATTCTCAATTTTCATAAGTGTATTTCTAAAGGTTCTTTAGTTTTCAGTAAAACAACAAAGAGAATAGAGTAACTTACACATCTTCATGTATCCATCAAGATGTAAATTCGGAAATCATTGAATTGTAATAAAACCTAGACATATGATTCACTTTCATGTGTTTAGGTTTTATTACAATTCTAATCCTTGCTTTTTAAAAACAATAAACACTATGAAGGAATTAAGGTATGTGAAATAATAGCAGTGTCAATAAGAAAAACATCCTTTTAACACATTGTTCTTTTTTTCAAGTTCAAGTTTGCCAAATCATCATTGTTATAGACCATCTTTTCAAAGCTGGAAAAAGAACCAAAGGTGGACCACTAGCGCCTTATAACCAGCTGCTTCAGGTAGATGGAACCTGCCAGCACAAGTTAGCAATCCATCTAGGAAAAGGAAAACTCTGATTTTAAGCCTCTGCTCCCTTATTACCACATTCAGACATGGAAAAAGTGATGGAAATGTCTAGACAGAAAATCTTGAGTGAAGCCTTGAAGGCGGGTTGACTGTCAACACTAACAACTTCTGCAGTCAAGCCGATACCAAATGTAATACTTTTATTTCTTTGGATTCTGTTGGGAAGCATCTGGTCTTGGCAGCACATGGCCTCCATATACCATCACCCAGGCCTGCACTCTGGAGATGTCTCTCCAGTTTTACCATCTAGTGAGAACACAACACAGGATAGTATTTTACAGCAGAGAAACAGAGAGAACAATTTCTTATCTTCATTTCCCATTCATGCTTCATCTGTTACACTTGCAGAAGAGACTGCTATTCAAAAATTGGACTGTTAATTCATTCCAAATAATTCTTGCTGAAGTTTGACCAAACAGGGTGCAAACATTATCTTGTAAGATAAACAGATACCTACCTATAACCATCCAATCATTATTATCAAGTTTTGATTCATATTTTTTTTTCAGCTCAATTCTTTAATTTGTGATAAAAAAAATAAAAAAGAACTAAAATAAAAAGAACATACTAGTAAAAAACAATAATAATAGTTTGAAACATTTTGTATATACAATGGTTGACAGAATTGTTGGTTTACAGCCACATCAGGTTGAGGCAACCAGATACTGTAAAGTTTCGATGTGCAGATGGTGTAATAGATAAGGGTTTGGGATTGTTAATCAGTGAGCTGAGTTCCAATTCTTGTTGGGTTTATTATATTCACTTATGTGCAAATACCCTTGGGAAAGGTATGAATCCAACTCTTACCCAGCTATGGGTTAAGACTTGTATCAATAAATCATTAACCTCTTCCCCCAATTCCTACAATCTAAAAATATTTTCTGGCTTTAAATAACCTGCAATGGGTTGATAAACTGTAGAAAACAAACCAGTTAATCAATCAGAATTGTTATAGAGTATTGAATTCATACTATTTTTAGGACACTTTTCATAGTTTTTATTGTTTTGATCAAAGCATGCCAGAAAATTTGCATTTAGAATTATGCCACAACAATTCTACTATCTCAGGGAATATACAAACTTACATCGAGAAAATATATAAACAAAAATCAGGAAAGCAACCAGATCAGCTGCCAAAATTTAGTTCATGTACGCTCTCACACTCTGATTGAACACTCTGGAAGAATGGTAGACTTTGAAAAACAGTAGCTACTCTGGCATCTACGCATCGTTCATTCAGCAATGAATTAGAACACTCTCAGCTATTGGATTTGTATAATGATAATATACACGCTAAAAAGTCTGCCTCCTTCTACCGAGTGCCCGTAGCTCAGAGGTAGAATCGCCAACTGACGCCAATTCGGTTGGGTTTCAATTCTGGGTAAAAATCAATTGGCACCATACTGATGAGAGCTGTGATACAGCGAAACAGATCTGTCTATGGATGACTATGATATATATATATATATATATATATATATGCTCTAAAAAGAAAGGACGTCATACTTATCCCAAACCCGAGGAACCTTTCGGCCAACACTTTTCAAGGGCTTCGTTGGCAAAATTATGAATAGGGCTAGAACAAAGACAATATCAAAAGGGGAAATTACTCACAGTACTGGGAGAAAGTGGAATTTGGTTAAAAATAAACTTTAATGAAAAACATTAAAATGTGAGGGGGGTTGTAAATTTAATTCCACAAGAGTGATTTAAAAAAAGAAAAAAGTTACACTCACAGACTCTCCAGTAACTGCAAGGAGCGAAAGAAATGCTCTTTCTGTCTGTACAGGCTAGGTTGATGGATTTTCAGGCAAATAGCCTCCATGACCCATAGATGATATGATGAGCGAGCAGTGTGCAAGACAGAAAACCAACTGTCCTCGTACACAGCTTTTACTGGTTTGTATACTAAGTGGAACACTTTTGTTCCTAAGTCCCGCAAAATTGGTCTTATAGAAACTTTGGTTCACCATGCTCTCAATATTTGTTCCCCTATATGTTTGAGCAGTGAACTGTTGCGCTTGCAAAGTATCTTTGAAGCGAATGGGTACCCAACCAATGTGGTTAAATGGGTTATTGATCGCAAGATCAAATGGTTTAAGGAGCCAAAAATCGAAGGACCTAGTCGCTGTCCATTGTACTTAAAATTACCCTGGCTTGGCAGAAAATGTCAAACTGTTACTGACAAAGTTTCGGCGTATCTTTCGTCCTGTTATTCAGTACAGTTGCGTGTTGTTTTCCATACTAGACCTGTTTTTCCATCCTTCGTCAAAGACAGGTTGTCCTATTTTCAAAAAAGTTCCGTTGTTTATAAATTTAAATGCTGTTGTGATGCGGCATACATAGGACGAACCAGTCTTAGGTTGGAGATGTGGGTCTCGCAACACGTCCCTGTGAATATACGTTCTGGCAGCCCTATCAGTACTATAAGAACAACCCAAGCTGTCCTGGATTCAGCGATCGACCAACACTTGTTGGACAATTCAGCATGTACCTCCGCGTATGAGGACAGTTGGTTTTCTGCCTTGCACAGTGCTCGCTCATCATATCATCTACGGGTCTTGGAGGCTATTTGCCTGAAAATCCATCAACCTAGCCTGTACAGACAGAAAGAGCATTTCTTTCGCTCCTTGCAGTTACTGGAGAGTCTGTGAGTGTAACTTTTTTCTTTTTTAAATCACTCTTGTGGAATTAAATTTACAACCCCCCTCACATTTTAATGTTTTTCATTAAAGTTTATTTTTAACCAAATTCCACTTTCTCCCAGTACTGTGAGTAATTTCCCCTTTTGATATTGTCTTTGTTCTAGCCCTATTCATAATTTTGCCAACGAAGCCCTTGAAAAGTATTGGCCGAAAGGTTCCTCGGGTTTGGAATAAGTATGACGTCTTTCTTTTTAGAGCAATTTGTGGTTTCTGTGGGTACCGATCGTTATTCACACACGCACATATATATATATATATATATATATATATATATATATATATATATATAAATTTATTGCTTAAATGTTATTTTTAATGGCTACCCATATTTGAGTAGATGCTGTTTTTATTTATTAAACAGTATATTTATTTATTTCCATCTACTGGTTTCAATATTCAAGAAATCTCCTATATTCAGGCCAGCAGATGGAAATAAATATATTGTTTAATAAATCAACAGAGCTTCTACTCACATATGGGTATTCATTAAGAATAACATTTAATCACTAAATTAAAATATGTTGGATTAATAAATAAAAAATTAATTCCTAAAAATATATAATTCATTGATGTAATGATCAAGGAAAGCTTTTTTTAAGTTGTTTTTTTTTTTTTTCATTCCCCCCCCCTAATGTTCTTGCAGTTTTCCTTTTATGGGGACTAAGTGAGTGTACAAATGGTCTGTATTGATTAAGACAACAAACATGCATACTAATTCAGCTAATTAGTTGTCACAAGTGCTTTCATGAAAATTGTCGACCAAGTCTTAAAATGTCAACAGTAGTGTTGTATTTTGGGTTAATATCATGGCAATAAAATTATAAGCTCATGCAAAAAATTCAGGTATATAAGGAATACTGTGTTCAGTAAATTTGTTTCTGCAGCTTATGTATTTTAGATTCATAAATAAAAAAAATGTTTCACTTTGTTTGTATAAGATCTGATACCTATAAAACACGTTCTCTATATTTTTAAGGATAAATATTAAGTTGAAACTCACATGATATATTGCTCATATAAATATATCCTAAAAATATTATCAATATTGTTTGGTTAATACCATTTCCTTGTATAACAAAATCTGGCTATATAGATTTTTTTAAAATTATTTTATCCCAAACAAGGTGATAATGCCAGTAGGACACAAGAGGTTACTGGGAGTGAAAGAGAATGAGAAAACTTTAGTGAGGAGAAAGGACAATAAAAGAACAGGATCCAGGAAAACAGAAGGTGGCAATTAGTGTTGCATTTAAATTTTTCAAGATTGTAGGTGACAGAGAAGCAAGAAATCAGAAATACATTCAAGTGAAAAGTACAAAAAAAAAAAAAAAAAGAAACTATTAGAATAGAACATATGGTTGTACCTACCTAGTTCAACAGTAAAACAGTGCGACCCAGTCTAGTAACATGGTTAAAATAAATTCATATGGTAGAAGCACCAAGGTGGGAAGCTATATCATAGTGAGAAATTAACTGAAGTTGAGATACTAGGTCAGGGTCGATTACATTACAGATCATTCTTTGAATTTTATTAAGAATCTTGAGATATATAGTAGGAGCACCGAACCAGATATAGCAGCAATATTCAATTAACAGACAAATAGTATGTATTCATTCTCTCCAACTCTCCCCTATGTACATCCTAACTCGTCTATCACCCTCCTTCTGACATTTCCTATACCCAATCGCTCTATGTAACCCCCTGTGCTATAGTGGCAGTGGAATGCCTTGCTTAGGGTGACATGATTAAAAAAAAAAAAAATATATATATATATATATATATATATATATATAAGATGGACTTTGATCAGAGAAATTGTTTGGCATGACATAGCAATTGATTCAATCACTTCAATTAATGTCAACAAAAAATTTGATCCCAAGAAGGTGCAGAGAGTTACTCTTCTGGAGCTGATGGCAGGTAGAAAAAGTTCTTTGTGGTGATTAAATGAAAGCATTTTTGTTTAGGAGGTGTTAAAATTTACAAGACATTCTTTGCTCCAGTTAACCACTGATTAGAGGTCCTTTTTGAGAGCAGTTGCCAGTTTTACATTGTCAGACTTGCTACTAAGATAGGAGTAACTACTTGTCATCAGTACAAATACCTAGTTTGGAAGTAATGACATCAGGAAGGTGTTCTTTACATCTTGTGAAAACTTTAGGTCTAATTTCAACATTTTGTCTAGTATTGATAATCTCAAAATTTTCTACTACTTTCGTAGAAAATCTTTTGGTTAAATTCAAAATTTATCTATGTTTATCTTCTCTGGCTTATACATGAATTGAATTCAGCATGCTAAATTTACTTTCTGTACCAGTAACCATTAAACTATCCACACACTGCTATACATAAATTAAAGAATTGTAAAATAATTGTTATTTCTGTTGTTGTTGTTCACTTTTATGAACATTCTAAACTTTTTTTTTAAAATACTCAACATAAACTTAATTCAGTAGAATTACGATGTTACAAAGTTTTGATTTGCACTAATAACTCAAGCGTACAGTCCCACAACCACATAACATTTTTGCAAGTATGAAAAGTCATGATGTACATTTATAGACCAATTTCTAGAGGTCATAACAGATGCTAGTTAGGAGATTTATCACACGAGAAATGTGAACCAGCAGATGGCTGCCTATTAGCAGAAGACAAGGAAAATATAAAATATTAAATAACATGATAAAATGTAATTATCTGCAGGCTATCAATCAAAGGACTGATGATGTGTCAGTCAACACTCTCCCCTGTACTGTATGTGTGTATAAATATGCACTTATCTAACTATATATATATATATATATATACACACACACATGAAAAGAACTGGTATGGTTAGAATACAGAGTTTTCCGGCAGTTACTTTTTAAAAAAAGTGCTCAATACAACATAGCATAGATTGTAGAGCTTAATATATAATTATGATTAAATTTGTTTTTTATTTAAAATTAATTAATTAGTTAAGCATTGCCTAATGACAAGACAAAAAAAAATTTAAATCTCAAAACAAAAATTTCACTGTTGGAATGTAAATTAAATTAATTTTAAATAAAAAACAAATTTAATCATATATATGAACTGAAGAAAGAATACCCACTCCCCAGTAAATTTACAAAATAGTAGCAAGCAGAAGAAAAGATCCACCGAACCAAAGAATCAATTTGTTTAATTTTATTTAAAAGATTCAAATATTTGACAATATGGTTTTATGTTAATTATAGTCATTCAGGTCTGTAATGCAAGTTGACGTATTCATGTAAACAGAATATGGTAAGAGATACAGATCTGAATACATCATGATATCTAAAATAAGGTTTGAAAAAAGTTATGAACACTAAGAAGAAACATAAGATTACCTGCTTTTATTAACTGAAGAAAAAGTAAAATTACACAAAATAACTGTATTTATGTATTTAGGTACATGAAATGTCATCAGTATTTAATATGGCTCCCACTGGCACAAAATACTTTAAACTAATTACAACTAGTTTAGGCTAATGTAGCTCAAAACCATTAAACCCTCACTACTGGATTTTACTATCTTTGTTGTATATTTTTAATTGTTTCTCATACCAATTGGTCTTTGAACATACTCTCGCATTAAAATTCAGTTTTTTGTTTTTGTCACCATATGTCACTTTTGCCTATATTTAATTATTCTATTACACTTGTTCTTTTGTCCAGTTTTTTCATCTTGTTCAATGGTTTTCGATTAATCCTAGCTTTTTTCTACAATTCATGCATTTAGATGACTTTTATATAGTATCTTTTGTAAGGGTAACATAAAAGTAAAAAAAGCTACAGCTAACCCTGTGGCTACCAAACTTTTTGTTATGTTTCATATTTCTTTGTGCATAGTGGTAGTCATAGCACAGCTCTTTATGCCCTTTGTGACGACCTCTTACCTCTCTAGTTATTCTCTATTTATACTTGCCCATTAATTCACATATGATACTACACCTCCATGAACCAGAGAGGCCATACACCCTTGTTTTTTCTTTTACTACTCCTGATTATTTTTGTATTGTATTGTCCTTCCGCTTGTCTTTCTTATTTTTTTTTTAATGGTGATCTTGGTCTCTCTTCATTTCCTTCTTCATATTCACCTGTCTTTTCATTCTCACCTTCTTCCATTTCCTGCTCTGTTCCACTTTTGTAACTTTCTGCCTCTTCTTGTTCCTGACCTTTCATTTCCACATCATTCAGCTTGTTTCTGTTTCTGAGCTGATCTGCATGTGCCAGTATATGTTGTCCTTTTTCTCAAGTATAACCATGTTGTGTCTTTTTTGGATCAGGAAATTTGCTTCTTCTTGATTCACCTCTTTATTCTTTCTATACCATACTTTTTCTTTTGTTGCAAAGGATATAGTTATGGGGGCTCTGATTTTGTCTTCCCATTAATGCCAAAGGGCTTGGTTTTGTTCCCACATGTGGAATGGATCTGTAACTGAAGAGCATTTTTGGTAAATATACTTCTACATTTCATTAAGTGGTGAGAATGCTTTCAAGCTCATTTTCATAATTTGTATCATTCTTTCCACAATGCCATTAGGTTGTGGGCGATATGGTGGTGTCTTGTATGGGATGCATCCAATTTGTTTTAACCATGCACATAAGTTCTCATTGCAAAATTCAGGTGCATTGTCATTGACTATTGTTTGGGATACTCCATTCCTTGAGAATATTGTTCTTAGTATTTGCTTTCTGGCCATCTGAAATATGAGTCCACTCATACTAAGAATAATCCCCTATCTCTGATATGTGCATGATCCATGTGAACCCTAACACATGACTCTGCTTTCTTGGGCCATGAGTGAAATTTTATATACTTGAAGTTTTTTTTTTTATTTTCATACATTTTGGGCATCTCTTTGTATTCCTCTACGTTTTTTGAATATCCTGGTCACTAAGCTTGTAAGTTTAGTTTTCTTTGTGTTCTTTCTTGTTATGTCACAATATACATCATCATGTACTCCTTTTAATGTCTGTTTTCAGTATTTGCAGAGCTACTATTACATCTCCATTGTATATAATGCCATTTTCTAAGGTTAGTTTGTTCTCTGTTTTCTTAAAGGGTTGCTCTGCCATCAAACAATTACTATATATATTATTTTTTATTCTCTCTACTATTCTGCTTAATATTGGGTCTTGCTTTGTTTCTATTTTGAGTTTATTTCAAGGAAGAACATCTGTTTCCACTCAGTGTATTATTTTATATTCAGTATGTTCTTGTTTTTCTTCTATTTCATTCTTGAACTGTAATCTTGATAAAGCATATATGTGAGGAATAGTGTTCCCTTTTATGTACATTATGTCAAAACTGAATGCCATGAGTTTTATTGCCCATCTTAAAATCCTTGACGATGTGATTTTTGGCAATTCTTTTCTCAGGTTAAATATGAATTCTAATGGTTTGCAGTCTGCTTTTAATAAGAATTTCTTTCCTATCAAAAAGTTTCATGCCTTTTCCATGCTCCATACAATTACTAGTGCTTCTTTTTCAATATTCGAGTAGTTAGTTTCTGCTGATGTTAACCTTCTTTATATGTACATGATTGGGTGTTCTTCTTGTGATGAAACAGTAGCAATCGCCTTTTCACTTGAGTCAGTGGTTAACATTTTTTTTTTTTTTTTTTTTTTTTTTTTTGTGGATCAAAAACTTTGTGTAATTTTGCAAATGGCTCTATTATCTTGCTGTATCTTGGTATGTATTTACAATAAAAATTTATCTGCCCCAAAAAGGGTTCTGATTCTTTTTTATTTGTTGGGGCAGCTACTTCTGCTGTTTTTTTTTGTTAGTCTATCATCAGGTGATATGCTTTCTTTTGATATTTGATATCCTAAATATGATATCTTCTTTCAGTTAAAATTATATTTATCTTTGTTTATGATCAAGTCTGCCTTTTTTTAATCTCAACAAAAATTTACTGTTTCATATTTTCTTTTTTCTTTAGTTTTCATCCCTACACCTATATCATCCTAGTATATTATCATACTTTTATTTTTCCTAATAAGACTCTTTCAATTGCTTTTTGAAAAATATGACTGGAAGGTTTTATCCTGAACAGTAGACGAATCTATCTTAATAAGCCTATAGGGGTGTTTATTGCGGCTATTTCCTTGAATTTCTCATTAATTTCTGATTGATTGTATGCTTAATTGAGATCAATTTTTGCAAAGTACTTCATTTTTGTTAACTCATGGCTCACAGTTTGATATTTGGCAAAGAAAATGAGTCTGTACATATCTTGTAATCTCCCCATATTTAGCAAAGGAAATGAGTCTGTACATATCTTGTAATCACCCCATATCCTTAAATCTCCATCAAGTTTCTTTATTGCTACTATTGATGACACCCAATTACTACCACCTTGAATTACTCTTTCTAGTATACCTTGTTGTATCATTTTGTTTAATTTGGCTACGACCAAAGGTAGGATAAAATTGAAACTTTTCTTGACTCTGTATACTTTGGATGATAGTTTTCCTTTAGTTGAATTCTTGCTTTATAGTCTTTCAATAATCCTATTTCATTTTCTTCTGCTTCCATGGAATTGATTAATCTCACTGTATCTACTTTTAATATATCAATCCCTAATAATCCATCTTTTTTGCATGCTACAACTGTAATGGGAATTATTTCAAAATTACCTTGAAATGTACCTATTGTTTTTTATGGTTGTTCCATCAAATTGTTTAATTGTATGCTGCTTTTTTTAATTTAGGTCATCCTAATTTTATCCAGAATGTTTTTGGTATCAATGTAACTTCACTGCCTGTATCAACTTTCATGTTAAATACTTGGCCATTTATATTTATTTTTTCTCTACCTCTTTCTTGTGTATTCATTGTAAATATTTCAGCTTCTTTTTCAGAGGGGGATTTGAACAGTTTTTACTGTTTCTGTTTGCTTTTCATATATGCATACATTCTGAAAATGACCTCTTTTTATTTTTTTGCAATTTGAACATATTTTTTCTAGAGCTTGACATTTTTTCCACAATATCTACATCTAATTAAGGATTTGGTTGTGCTCATCCTGTATGTCTCAAATTCTTCTTTTGGTTGATTAAATTCGCTAATCAACTTTAATGGTTGCAAAAATTCGCCAATAGCTTCCAAACTAATTCTGCTAATGTGTAGACATTCTAGTATTTTTTGCTTGTTATTTTAGTCTTGCAAGCCTTCAATTAACCTAAGAAGAATCAATTTATCTTCTATAGTCATTTTCTGTATGCTCCTAATTTTTCAAATTCACAATAATGGACTCATTTGGTGCTTGTCTTGTTTTAAAAACTTGGTTCTTTCAGCAATTACCCATCGTTTTTTTTATCTAACGTTCTTTTTTATAATTTTCACAATTTCTTCAAATATCATTTCTTCTAATTTCTAGTTCAAATTCCAGTTGAATTCCTTGTATGCACAAATACCCTTGGGAAAGGTATTAATCCGTCTCTTTCCTCTAGTTGTGGGTTAAATAATAGAACAGATTGGGTTCTATAGCCATGACTGGCAACTAGTCTACCACAGAAAGCAATGGCAACCTACTGCAGGATAATCTTCTGCCCAGTCAGTCACGTCTCGAAAGAGACATGATTGCCCAAAACGTGTATCATGTATGACACCTAACTGACTGAACACGTTGAAATTTTTTTCACAGCTTTGCACCCAACTGTAACAAGAAATAGATCAGTTATCTTGTTTTCTCCTCTGTTGGTCTTTGTGTCTCTTAATTTTTTTATTCTTGTAAATGCAGCAAAAGTTTTTATCCTTGTTTCTATGATTTCTGGGTCATTTAGTGATCCTATCAGCAATGCCATCGTTATGTTTCGCATTTCTTTGTGTGTAGTACTGGTAGTCATAGCACAGGTCTCCATGTCCTTTGTGATGACAGGGTTTTCTCCCTCTTACCTCTCTAGTTATTCTCTGTTTATACTTGCCTATTAATTTGCATACAATACTACACTGTTGTTAGGGGTTGTGTGTTGAACCAAATTTAGGTTAGGCATTGTGTGTTGAACAAAATTAAAAGTGTTGAGTGGTTGAGAAAATAGACAAGCAAAATAAAATAGAAATTTGTGTAGACAAAATATTAAGAGTCTATGTAAATAATAAAGGAAAAGTTGAACTTATTCTACTGGTGAATTAGTGAGTAAAGTTTACTGTGTATGCCATGTACATGTATTGCACAGATTGATAACTTTAGTGCCATATTCTGATGTAACCTCTTCCAGTTCATAGCAAACATACTCGCAGTTTTTTCTTACGCTGAAAAGGGGGTTACTTCCACTGATAGGTTTTATTCATGCATTTGTGTCTGACAAAAGGATTTAATATCTGCAACACTTTTTTGCTGTAGTTTATTTTATTTGCTGAGTTAGTTTGATGTTAGTCATCATTTATTTGAAAAGAAATGATGATCAGAACAAGTTACAAAAAGCTAAAGCTATTAAAAGACGTGTCCCCCAAAGAACTGAGAAACCCTGCATAATACGTGTATGTATGTGTGTTACTTTCCTTATGATGATCTGGGAATGGTCATGGGTTGGAAATTACTGAGTGCAGTATTAAAATATTTATTAGTAAAGCCTCATAATTTACATGGGTTCTGCTCGTCTATATGAAAGGGATAGAGAATAAATTTTGAACAAGAATCTGGGACAATAATAAATATATAAAACAATTTAAAAACTCTTGAGTTATTTTTGCTGATGAACAAATGTCATCAAAAAGATAATTTTATTTCAACAAAATTTACATTTGTGAGACAAAACAAGTATATTAACTATATAAATGCTTGATCTTTACTTATTTATATGGTCATTTATTTTAAGTGGTACATATCCTATAACATATCAGTACAAAACTGAAAATGAACAGTTTATATATATATATATATATATATATATATATATAATGCATGTGAGGGTAAACTTTGGGCCCCAAAAAACTCTCTTGCTTAAGGCTAAATAATCTAAAATGCAGATTAACTTATGCTAGAAGCTATCTAGAATATGAGAATGAATATTGGAAGTCTCACACTCCATCCACGTCTATTGAACAGGTGAAGAGGCTCATCCCTTGTTCCCTGTTTAGGATGTGGTTTCCGGCTTTCTCTTTTCCAATCTTTTCACTCCTATGTAGCCCCCTGCATATTAGTGGCGTTACCGCCTTGCTTGGGATGATATAATTAAAAAAAAAAAATTTATGGTCAAATGAAAGTAAACGAGAATTATTTGGTCACATGAATTCCCGTTATGTATGAATGAAAGTCAATGAAGCCCACAAACCAAAAATTACCCTCCCGACAATCAAGCAAGGTGGTGGGAGCATTTTACTCCGAGGATGTATTTCTACTCTTAGACCAGAAGAACTAGTGAGTGTACAAGGTGTTATGGATAAAGAGCAGTATTTGGCTATTCCTAAAAATAATATAAAACAAAGTGAACAAAGCTGTCTTTTCTAGACTTTCTGACATGACAATAACCCAAAATAAATGGCATGAATTGTTACAAAAATGTCTTTTGAACAGGTGAAGAGGCTCATCCCTTGTTTCCTGTTTAGGATGTGGTTCCTGGCTTTCTTTTTTTTCTCCCCCCCCCCCCAATCTTCTTTCACTTTTTTTTCTTTTCTCTTTTTTTTTTGTTCTCAATTGGAGTAGATAGACTTAACTATCACCTGGTTCACACTCCACCCACGTCTTTTGAACAGGTGAAGAGGCTCATCCCTTGTTTCCTGTTTAGGATGTGGTTTCCGGCTTTCTCTTTTCCAATCATTTTACTCTTAAGTAGCCCCATGTGCATCAGTGGTGTCACCACCTTGCTTGGGGTGATATGATTAGAAAAAAAAAAGTAATGCTGCTTTTATCTATACCTTGATGTGCTGTTAATTTGGGGTTGAAAATCTCACTAACTTTTTGGGTCACTTTTGTCTAATTTTAAAGAACTACATTTTTTTTTTCATATCCAAAATTACCCCAGTTGTCACACTTCTGAGTAACTTAGACAGCATGTCTTGATATTGGAAGTTCTTTAATGATCGACTCATTCTTTGTGACATTTCGATAACTTTCATCCTCTTCTCCAAACTCACTCTTCTCTTTTTGGAAGTTAAATCAACTTAGACTAAAAAGACAAGTTAAAGGCTCCAGACTTTGATCATTTAACAGTAGAAACTTGCATGCATATCTTAATCTAGGATGATACTAATCTTGAAGGAGTATTAAGTGGCTCCTGACTTTTGCATATCTTATATTCAGTCTCATGATGTGTTTAGATTTGTGTATCCCCTTGTACTGTGCTCCTGTGAATGACTACAAATACTCTCCTTAAAAGAACATAGTTGAATACTTACATTACAGCTTGTTGGCAAAAAACTTTACCTAGGTTACTTATTTCTTTTGTTCACCACTGTATATAAAAGCCTTCTTGTACAATATAAACATAAAAGTAATCTTTTTCTAATAATGACTTTATTTCAAATGATTTTGCTTTACAAATATTTTTTTCTCTTTTATGATCACTAAATTTTTACAACTTTTATGACAATTAAAACCTAACACAGAATTTATGAAATATACTAGAAAAAAGGTAAAATACCAATAATATATTTCTTTTGTAAATTACATTTAAAAGCATTACCATTTTTGTAAGTTATTGATAAAACAAAATTAAATCTGTAAAAAAAAACAAATAAATAAATAAAAATATTATAATTTGGAAAATTGAAATTATAAGCCCTGCTCCAATTTTATTTTCATCTGTACAAAATTTACGAATCTATTCAGTGTGTGAAACCAATTTTTTTATGACATCTTTCTATTAAGACAAGTGAAGGTTATACATTGACTTGGTGTTTTGACAGATTTTATAATCATTAGAATAGTTTTGACTTGTTACATTTTTGTTTATAATTTGTCATTCTTCATTGACCAATTTAACTGACTGCATTTTCCACACTTTTTCTCAGTAATAAACAGCTGTATATAGATACATTTCTTATTCATATATGTAATTCCATGGACATAACTATGAGGTGAAATAAATTTTAACAGCCAGAAACATTCATTTTGTCCATATGTTTTCTCTCTCTATATCTTTTTATGTATCTGCTTTTTCTAAAGAATTTCTGTCTCAAACTGATTTGATAGCCATCTTCTTGATTTACCAAATTGTGTCAACTACTTTTTCAACAATTTAGACAAAGTATACTTAAGCAGTAGTCCTTCATTTAAACATGTTCTATTAAATGGAATTGACAGGAATTGTCTATCAAGTCCTTTAGTGAGTCTCTCTTGATATCAAATAAGCCATTTCAGGTCAGGCTGAAACTGTAAAAAAACTTGCTAAAATTGTTATGTTCCACTTTAATGTTGTTGACCTAAAGGTTGAAATAAACATGGGTTTATATGTGATCCTCTCTGAAATAATCTATATTTGTTTATAAATTAACTGAAATTAATAAATAACTGTTAGTTATCTTAAAACACTTTCTATGAATTGATTCTAAATATCTTTCTCTTTAAACTATAGATTTTTCTTTATCTTAGAAATATATTTCGTGCATATATACATATTAGGGTAGGTTGATTTTTACCCCTTTCTTTTCCTAATCAACTTTGAACAAATTTAGATAGTTGGGACTTAATGAAATAAAAACTCACACCAACTTTTAGAGTCCTAACTTTAAATCCCTTTTGAGGAAATGAAATCAAAAATCGACATTGAAAAATGTTATTTCAACATTAAATAAAAAATGTTTGATATTTTAGTAAATTTATTTTATATTAATTCAGTCCAAATATTTACAGAAGCATATCCTCAAAAATTTCAGTGTAAGAGCCTTTAAAAACAAAGGAAGGTCTTAGTTGATGACACAAGGTTTTTGCAAGAATGTGTCTGTCTTGCTTCAGAGCCATAAGCAGTGGCAATTCTACTGGGGGAGGGGAAGGCACACTGTCAAGTCTCCCCAACCGAAATTTTGCTCCCTCTCCACTTTTATAAGCTCCAAGAAGTTATGAAACTGATCAGTCTCTGATTTTTGATAAGATTTGTTCTTCATCACTTTTCCCTCTGTGTTTTCTTTTTTATTTAGCTATTTAAAGACACATACAGAGACCAGTTTGAAAGAAAAACAAAATAAAACAACTTAGAGAAATAAGTAAAATTGAAGCAATATATGTATGTTAACTTGGGTTTTTGTCAATATAGATGTCCTATTTGATGCTTGTTAAAGGGTCATGGAAAAATAATATTATTTAAATTATTTCCTTATTTCAAAAAAGCTTCTTTATCATATGGTTAGACTTTGCCGAAAACATAAATTCATTTTTTAGCTGATTTTTGTATGACTGTGGTGCCCATAGCATTTTGATTGATTTCATTGCATTATTTTATTTTCACATTTTTTTTTGCATCAAAAAAGTTGTTTTGAAAAAAAACAGAGCAGACAAATCACACTGTTTTGCTAATATGTTAATATTAACCCTTTGATTTTTTAAAATTAACCTCTCTTGTGTTGCAACAGCTTGAGAGTGGAAAAGAGGACAAGAATAGATTAGAACTCTACTACTATGAATGAAAAGTTATTCTGTTTAATTTAATGAAATAACATACATATACTCAAACTCATTCTAAAGTTGTGTGTTTGATAGTGGTGTAGTATGAAAATAAAGACACTGGTAAAGTTTTCTCTCCTCCTCCGCAGAAAAATCTTGGCGTGCCCTCACCACACTTTCAGAGTTCCACAATCACCACTAGCCATAAACATGAGAAACTTCTGATGCTAATTCCACTGCTCTTTAGATACTATGAGAATGTGAAGGAAAATCAGGCAAGTCTAATTTTGTGTTATTTATTAGAAATACTTGAATTTCATATTCTAAAATATTTTGAATTTACAGGCTCACAAATTCCATTTTGGTATAGACTGGTTAATTCTGACCAATATTGTCAATAGGGTCACTGATTTTCATAAATGATAATCTCTTTCACACAATTTACCTAGTGAGCCTGTAAAAGCAATCAAGCTTGTTGTACCATCAACATATTTAAAAACACAGTTCTGAATGGTAGTTCATTCTGATGTAATGAACAGCCAATTGTATATAATTTTCAATGAAGCTTCTTCTCCAGAACAGTTACAAGCCCTGACTTACATCCAGTATTTGTGTTGTCCAGAAGGACAGCCTTGAGCTGTTTATACTGTCAAATTCTTCCAAAACACAAATGCTTCTTCTGTTAGCCTGTAAATGTAAAAGAAAGACATTAGCAAGAGATGATCCAAGATTAGAGGAAATATCTCCCCTATATTGCATTTTTCTTCAAACATTTCAATAAAACTTTTGAAAAAATAATATTCTAGGAAATAATAAGTTAAACTACACTGTCAATTTATATTTTATTTAAAAAACTTGCAATTAATATCTTTTTTTTACTTTGTATTTCTTAAAAGCTTCTTATGTATGTATGTTGTGGTGCAATAAATATTAGTTCGGAATGTGAAATTGGAGAAATTCAAGTTGAATTTGTAGCATTCACTTACGTCCAAATAACCTTGGGAAAGGAATTAATCCATCTTTTCACCCTCCAGCTATGGGTTAAATAGCAAGACAGATTGGATTCTATAACCTTGGTTGGTAACCAGTCTACCACAAAAAGACATGGCAACCAACTGCAGAAAAATTTTCTGCACATACTGGATATAGAAATCAATAATTCCAAGGCCTGACATATAGATGGCGACTGTCAATTTCATGTCCCAAGCATCTTCTAACAGTTACAATGCAATGTTCATTTCCACAGACATACTATTCTATTCTCTCTCTTATATATATATATAGTGCAATGGGTAAATTGTCACCATTTTATATTTTTAATTTTGCACATACATGTTTGTTTTTGATTTTATCAACTACACAGTATATTAGGTTCAGTTGGGCACTGTATGTGAGAAAAAGAGGACCATGACGTGATTCACTCTTCAGAAATTTGGAACCAGTATACAGTACTGCATGATATTCACATTAGAAGCGCCAGTATGAACATTTCAGAATGCTTGGGTGTCAATCTGAGGACACTGCAGAGGATTTGGAAAGAGTTGAATGATATAATCCAGTCAACATCATGGTGTTTCGAGTGATCATTAGAGATGGTAACATTATGCCTCCATTCATCTTCACTCAAAGTCAACACAGAGGCCTAAATCAAGTACCTTGAGGCAGTAGTGCTGTCCTGGGTCAAGAGGGTGGGTGCTGGAAGACCCTATGTCTGACAACAGGATTCTGCACAATGCTACACAAGCAGGAGAACCCAGTCATGTCTGTCAGACAATTTCTGTGCCCAAATTACCCCCTTACATCTGGCAACCTAGTTCCCTAGATTGCAATTCCCTTGATTATTGTGGGGTGCAGCTGTAAGAGAGACCAAGAAAACTCTTTGTGACACGAAAGATGAGCAGAAGGCAAAGATTATGGCAGTATTTACCAACTTAAACAAGGAGACTGTTCAAAATAGTTGCATGATATTCTGAAGTTATTTGGAGGTTGTGGTTGAAGCCAATACTTATTTTATTGAATAAATTTACTCTTAAGTATTTCAAGATATTTCTGTGTGATTTTGGTTAAGATGAAATGTCAGTGTTATTTTTATTTTTGCGTAATTTAGATGACAAATTATGTAAAAATGAAAATTTTATTGTAGAAAGTAATGGAAATCTACTGCAGGAGAATCTTCTGCCCAGTCAGTCATGTTTCTTTTGGACATGATCGCCCAAGCGTGTATCATGTATGGCACTAAACTGAGATGACAATTTATTCATTGCACCCTGTATATATGATGGCTTTCTACTCATTAAATGAATATGATCATAACGTTTTAATATAATTAGTTATTGTCAGTTATGAGACCGACAGTGATTAGAAACTGGCATATGAATTACACACTTTTCACACATAGCTAACAAGATCTTCAGGTTGTATTGTTTCCTTGTGGCTTTCATTACAGCCAGAAGCACCTTCAGGGAATTGCTGAAAATCTGATTTTTTAATAAGTATACGCATACACACATAACACATCACTTAATAAGTCTGACATATAGATGATATCACTAATAAAAATCCATATGATTTTTATGAAGTACTAACCTTCAAATGGCATGTGGGAAAATTTGGGCCCAATCCGATTAGTTTACTAATTAAAGTTATTTAAGTGAAGCTACTGTTGCAAATTTTCAAAACAATGGATAAATCTGAATTTTGTGTGTTGATAAAGCATTGCTTTCTGATAGGAAAAATACTGTTCAAGCAAAGCACTGGATTGATAAGCATTATCCTGACTGCTCTATTGGAAACAACAGTTAAGAGATGGTATGCTGTCTTTAAATGCAGCCGTACAGACACAAATAATGCTGAACACTCAGGTTGCCCAAAATTGACAGTTGTCCCAGAAAACACGCAAAAAAATTCTCGACCTGGTTTTGGCCAATCGTAAATTGAAGTTGCATGAAATAGCAGAGGAGATGAATATATCAGAAGGCAGTGTATTCACCATTTTGCATGAACATTTGTCAATGAGAAAGCTGTGTTGAAAGTGGGTGCTGCATTTTCTCACAATCGATCAAAACAACAATGCATCGACAATTCAGAGTGTTGTTTGCAATTGTTTCAATGCAACAAGGAGTTTTTGTTTAAATATATAACAATGGATGAAACATGGATCCACCACTTCACTCCAGAGTCAAATCTGGCAGTCAAGCTGAGTGGACAGCAGCAGGAGAAAGCCATCCAAAGCGACCAGACGCAAACATCAGCAGGCAAGGTTTTGGCTTCCATATTGGGATGCGCAAGGTATTTTATTCATTGATTACCTTGAGAAAGGAAGAACTAACAATAGTGAATATCATATAGCATTATTAGTGCGTTTGAAGGAAGAAATTGTCAAAAAACAGCCACCAAGAAAGAAGAAAAAGGGATCTTTCACCAAGATAACACACCATGTCACAAGTCGATCGCAACAATGGCAAAACTACATGAATTGCACTTCAAAACCCTATTCTCCAGATCTGGTCCCCAGTGACTACTGGCTGTTTGCAGACATCAGAAGAATGCTGCAGGGAAAGAAATTTGACTCCAATGAAGAAGTGATGTTGGAAACTGAGGCGTATTTTGAGGCCAAAGACAAATCATTCTACAAAAGAGGCATCGAATTGTTAGAGAATCGTTGGAATCAGTGTATCACCCTAGAAGGAAACCATGTTGATGAATAAAGTTGAATTTTGCATAAAAGTTGCTTTATTAGTTAGGGCCAGGATTTATTGAGTGATGTGTTATATCCCACACACACACAATTGTCCAATGGCAAATATTTTCAGAAATCTTTACCTCAATGAAATCATGATGATACCAGAAAGAAAATATTGTGTTGAATATCCAAATTTTATAGTGATAGGTTTCAAGGGTGGTAATCAAAATTGTGCTAATTTTTAGATACTATATCTGACTTGGATGTTTGGGTGGTGTGATGGTTATCAACACAAAATGGGATCTGCAAGTCAAGTTCGAATTTCAGCTGAGGCTGCTCATTTTTTTTGTATTGACAACCTTGAGAAAAAGCATGAATCCAACTCTTTTCTTACTAGCTATGGATAAATTAGCAAACTAGGATTAGTAACCAGTTTCAGAGAAAATCAAAACTATGGCGATTGTAAAAGTAACTCACTCCACTACATTTTCCTAGAAAAGTTGCAACAATTAAAAGATATTAAAGAAATGCAAGACCTGGAGAGCCATGATTGGCCTACATCTTGAAGAGACATGGCATTCAAAAATGTTACTTAAGCTATCTTGTTTATATTTCTGAGATGAAGTGTTTACATTATTTACACTGTTCAGACTGTTGTTCTCGTATTTATTGTCATGTTCATGACCTTTTGGCCATTGTTTGCTCTGACTGGAATTTTGAACCAAACCATTTATTTTGATCACTGGAATGAGAACAACCTATAAAGGGTTTGGTTCAAAATTCCAATTACCTGATGAAGGTCAGAGCTTACAACAGCCGAAACGTTGTGAACATGACAATAAAGATGAGGACAACAGTATGAACAATGTAAATAAGTAAGCTATCTTATATATTTATACCAGCCATCTTTTAGTAAAAAGCAATCTTTTTATTGTTAAGTGTTATTTGGTTTTTTTCCCTTTTTAAATTTGTTATGTAGGAAGAAAGTATTGCTACGACATGTGTGGTCAAACACGGATCTCCAGACAACAAACATAGCCATTGAATGAATTGTGCTACTGGGATCACATGACCATAAATATTTAGTATATAACACACTCAGACTTCTGTCTGAGTGAATTACTCACGAGAATTATTCCGATAGCATTATTGTGTATTCATGACGATAGCAAATATTGTAACTCGCTAATAGTGAGTTACCAAAAGTTCCCTTCAGAATAATGTTACAAAAACTAACGTTATAAAAAAATCTTCATAAAAGATGACATGTACAATAGAAAATTGGGTCTCAGAAAAGTAGACATTGATTTTATTTTTGATCACCTATTTTTTATTTTTTGCTTGTTTTATGATGACCTCTTATTTCCTTGGTTGGCAGCTGTTAGATATCAATATTTAACACCTGACAACAGGACAATCAATCACTTTTAGCTAAAAATTGTCATGCAGTAGACTAGTGGTTAAAAGGCTTTCAAAAACACTAGGTTCTTTATTGTACTCTCAACAAATATAAAAGCTAAAACCATTGATATTTTCATAATAATTTTAGCATAGAATGAGTCATGAGTACACACTTCTACAGTAAGATGAATTGAAGACATTCTGTGATCTAAGAAGTTGCTTTTTGAGTGACCATGTTTCTAGGTATTTTAATCTTTATAATTTTAGTGGTCTTGTGTTTCATTACATATTTCACTTAAAGAAAGAGTTTTTTTTTAATAAGGCTAAAAGAAGTTTTCTTTTTTCTATAGCAGTCAGTTTAATATATAGAAAATCTGTAATCATTCAAACATTAACAAGAAGTTTTACATGTAGTTATAGCATTAAATGAACTAAGATAAATTTACTTAAAATAATCTGTTAGAAATCAATTTCCTATTTTCTTTTCTGTTTTTAATAGAGAACATTGGTTGAAAATATTTTTTTCCTTTAAAAAAATTATTTCCAACCAATTTGCTAAGGGAAAGTATTGGTGGTTAGAATTTAAAATCATACAGATCAAAATACACCTGATGAAGGCTAGAGGACAATATCCGAGTGGATTAAAGCATTGGTTCATGAATATGGTGACATAGTAATTTCAAGTTCAATCCCTGGACCAGGTAGTATGTACTTGAACTCAGTGTAAGCAGATGATCAATAACTGGGCAGTACTAAAAATAAGAACTAAATGATATCCCTTAACATGGGCAGTGCAACTATCCCCATAGATTAAATAAAGTGTTCAGTTCAGAACACTTACAAAAAAAAAAAAATTAACCCAAAAACTTGAGTTATATTTTTAAATAGCCTTATAAAATTGAGGATTGTATTTTATTTTCTTCAGATATCTTATTATTTGGTCAGTAGGTACATATTTGAAGACCATGTTAAGATCTTGTGCTTGTTAATAGTTACTACATATTTTTTTGTGCTTCTTGCATTCTACCAAGATATGTTTGATGGTGAGAAATTGGTTGTAGTGGGTACAATGAGGTGTAGTTTCTTCCTTGAACATGGTGTATGTGTCCAATTCTTATTCTGTTGAGCATTGTCTTTTCTAAGCCAATGGTTTTATATACTTCTTTCTTATTGTCGGATGATGTTCATATAGTTTATTGATTTGAAACATGTCTCAAATTGCTTGCTATTATCTTTTGATAGTTGTTTAGTTTTGTTTTTGTAATCTGTATATGGGAGTTTGATGTTGGTTATTTTCCTTTTGGTTTCCTCTTGTCAGTGTTGACTTTATGATTTTTACTTGATGCCTATATGACTAGGATGGATTCCTAGCCATATAGGCATCAAGTGAAAATCATGAACTCAGTATTATTGTTTTGTGCTTTATTGATGACAAGTTTCTAGAATTTCTTGATTTATGTTCTTTTTTATTTTTAAATTGCTGTTAAACTAGATAGAGAGTCTGAGAATATTATAAACTTTCTACCTTTTGAATTTTCTATCATTTTAAGTGCTATTTTAATGGCTTGGGGTTCAGCTGTATAGATAGATGCATTATTTCATAACCTGATTTGTTTATGGCGGCTGTGCCTATTCTGTCTAGGATTTTTTATTCATCTGTGTAGAATGGTTTATAATCACAATATGTGTCTCTTAATTCTCACTACATATTTTTGTTGAGTTTTTTTGGGGGGCAGGTATCTGTGTCAGTCATGTTAGGTCTATATGAGGCTTGGAGATTGTCCCTAGAACTACCTTATTTATTGTGTCTGGTGTTATGTTATAAGGATCTTCGTTTATTTGTTCTAGTGCTTTGTTAATTCAAAGTCTGAGTGGACGGATGGCTGTTAGGTCCATTTCTATAGAAATGGATATATTGAGGTTCATATATTTTTTGGTATGCTAAGTTATTTGTGTTGAATTGTAGTTTTAGTGTATATTAGAGGAATAATTTTTCCCATCTCAGAAATATAGGTGGTTCATTGGCTTCTATATAGAGACTTTGCATGTTAAAATTTGGAAGGCTCCAAAACTTAATCTCAGTCCTTGATTTTGTATGGTTTATAATTTTTTTAAGATAGGATTGACATGTAGCACTGTAAATGATTCATCCATAGTCAAATTTTGATCTGATATGTGACATATATTCTGAGCATTACTTTTTGGTTGGCACTCCAATTGTTTTGATATTACTTTTAGAAGCTTCAACACCTTTTGGTATTTTTATTTAAGGTAATCAATGTGCACCTTGAAGTTTAATTTGCTATCTAGTATGATTCCTAGATATTTTATTTGTTGGACTATGGAAATTAAGTGTTTAATTTTCATTCGTGATCTAGGTGATAGTCTCATTTTTTGTAGAAATACATGCAAACAGTTTTTGCTTTGGTGAAACAATCAATTTTACTATCGTGTTCAAACATGTTTGTACATATCTTTCAAGGGAAGGCCTGTTTGGTGATGAGTATGATATTGAGAAATCATCTACATATAGGGCCTTTTCAATTCCTGTATTAATGGTTTTAATAATACATTATTTATTCTCAAAATAAATAGTAACTGATAAAATGCTACCTTGCTAGTGTGTGTCTGATGTTGTGTTCCTATTTCATACTTTGAATATTTAGTTTGATAGGAAGTCATTCTTCCTTTTATTATCATCTTGTGCATGTCTTGGAGGATATCATACTCTCATGTGATGTCATAGGCTTTTTCAAGATCAAATAATAGTGTTACCAAATAACAATCAAACAATCATCACGAATGAAGGATTCTAGCCATACAAGTTGATCATTGATTATTTGGTCTTACCGGAATCCACTTTGGTAGCTAGATAAGAGATTGTTTTTCACTAGGTACCACATTAGTTGAGTATTTACCATTCCCTCCATTAGTTCAACAGGTCATTAGTTTGTTGGGTAGAATGGTTTTTGCCAGGTTTAGGAATTGTAACAATGACAGACTCAAGCCACAATTTTGGAAATTTGTTTGAATACCATATATCATTGAAGATCTGAAGAAGTATTAAAAGTGACTTTTCTGGCAGGTGTTTTAAAAATTGGTAATGAATTTCATCTGGACCAGTTGCAGAGGTTTTACTTTTGTTTATGGAGTCTTTCTGTCATATTAAAGAGGATATTGTAGTTTTCTTTATTCTTTGATTTGAGATATAAGTGGTTCATTGAATTTCTTGTTCTATAATGTTTTTATTTTGAAAATTAGGAGTATTTTTTTTTCCAGTTCATTTATCACCATTTGTTTTGGTTAAGTGGACTGTTGCAGTTTGTGATGGTTTTTCATTAATTTTCCTTATTATTTTTCATGTTTTATTTATTGGGGTTTGTTGTTTAGTCTAGATGTAGTTTTGCTGAGATTCTCTTTTAGATTTTTTAAAATTATACAGTGTACTTTTGCTTGAGCTTGTAGTTTTGTAGCTTGATTGTGGTTGGGCTGTGTAAGAATATCTTTTGTATTTTTTCCTAGTTTTAACTGCTTCTCTGCATTCCACTATAAACCAGAGTTTTTATTTGGTGCATGGTTTGAAGAAAGATTTGGGTATTGTTTGTCTTGCTATTTATGTTAGTATGTTTGTAAAGGAGACTATTTCCATGCTGATTTGCAATGAGAACAACTCATTGAATTTTAACCAGTTGGGTTTTTGTACTTGCCATTTGGGGATTCATTTCTTCTGGCATAGCTTTCTTATTTTTAGGAAAATATATAACTGTTCACTACCACATTAGTCATCATGAACTTTCCATTGAAAGTCTGTAAAAATTGATGGGGAGCATATGTTTAGGTTGATAGGTGATGTTAATCCAGTACCTGGGTGTAGGCATGTGTGCATTTGATTATTAAGGATACAGATGATTCTTGTAGAGATTCTATAATTTTACCAGTTTGATTGGGGTTCCTACAGCTCAATATTTTACTATATACATTAAAATCTGTTAGTAGAAAGGGAGTCAGAAGTTGGCCAATAAGCCTATTAAATTCTGTGTTTTGGAGGAATAGAAATTAAAGCTTTTATTGCCTTGGTCTGTAGATTTGTATTTAATTATGTTGTCAGTTTCTTTGAGAAAGGTCTCTTGCAAGCAGACTATATTTAGATTGTAATCTGTAAGGAATTGTTTGATTTAACACCTATACAGTTCCATTGTATGAAACTTGTGTTCCATTTGTCCATTTGAGTGGTAATTATTTTATTTTAGTGAGTGGATCTTAATGGTGACTATATTTTTGGTTATCTATTTCCATACTTTCTATGTAACACTATTTTTGGTGCTGAGAAAGGAGAGGAGATAATAGCTGAATATTTTTCTTTTTTCTTCACCCACTAGAAGCTAAGTGAGGTATATTCTAAGAGACCACCCAAGAAAAATAGATAAAAGTTTTTTTATGAATCTTGAGTGCTGGCCACAAAGTTTGGAATAGCCATTATTACAGAAAGTGACTTTCTTGGTTATTGAAAAATTTAATGACCATTGATAAAACGACTGGTCTAAGAGGTTGATTTGAAACAGACTTTCTCCTGGCATGAGGAATTTTATGACCCCTAGGGACAGCTAGTCTCTGGTCAGGAGGAGAGATGAAATTCCCATAAATAAAATTTTCTTTGTTTCTTTGTTGAATTTTGTGATTCTGATAATTAAGAGAAACATATAGTTTTCTTTTTGACTATAGCTAGATAAATTTTTACAACAACTGAAATGATAAAGCACAAATGTGAAATGACCATACAACAAAAATTTGATGGGGAAATGACAAATGAAAAAAAAAAAGGCCCTGAAGAGTTTCAGGAAAGTCTGGGAGAAATGTTCCATACCCCTTGAGCAGTAGTTTAGTGCCACTCATACAGGAGACGAGGTTGATCAGGTGACCAAAAGGAGGATTCCTTATTGGTCATTTGAGAATGCTAAGTGTACCCAAAGTGCATCACAACCACCCTTCAACAGATGTAAGGCTCAATATAAGCAAGAATTGATGGGTTTTCAGACAGTTGAGTATAGTACAGTTGGACCAGTAAGGAGCAAGTTAACACAAGAGACATGTTGTCATGTGACTGCCTGCCTGAGAAGAAACTCCAATTTTAGCCTTGTGCCAGACCAACCAACTTAAATAAAGTGTTACATCCTACAGAAGCTGTGGGTTGGAATTATAGTTGTCTGTATGCAAGCGTGATAAACGCTAAACAAATACTGTACCGAACAGAACGTATATACAGTGGAACCTGGTGTGTGCGACCCCTTGTCGTCAGCGACCACCTGCTATTAACAACTGTTTTTCTATGCATGGACGATTGGCTAATGTTAATTGACCTCTTTCAAAATGCGACCAGCATGAAAGAATAAAAATCACTGGTCAAGCAACCACTTTAACAAAAATTCATTTTGGCAGTACAGTCCTAACTTCTAAATTAGGAGAATTTAAGTTAGATTAATGGAAAATGAAATAGATTACTAAGCCAGAAACACTTTATCGTTTTGTTATTGTAGTGAAGTGTCAAATTTTTATTTTTTGTTGAAATGGCAGTGGTCAAACAGCGGCTGTCTTGTATTAACATGTACTTATTACATTTGACAAGTTCAATGATTTGTCAGTTTCTGTACCAACTTGGATAAATTCAGGTGTAGAGGAGGGAAAAAAAAATCACATCTATGTGAAATTTAACTTTCAATGTTTATCTCTTTCCTTATCTTTATTTTTTCTCAATCGTTTTACTCTCTCTTTCTCTCTACCCTGATCGTTGTCATTTTTTTTCATGTATGTTTATTTATTTTCCCATATATTATCACAGATTCTCTTTTACTATCACTCACTTCTAAGAAAAAATCAAAAAAGTATACATTGAACTTTTCCAACGTAGCTTAGTTGTTACTGTGTATTTATTCAATTAGACTCCTCTACTGTCGGTATCCCCAGCAACTTAGGTAACTATACTGACCGTTTAATGCAATGATGATGATTTTCTAGTAGCCGCTTGTTAAGAAAAAGGAAAGTTTTAATTTTCACAAAAACAGAACTATAACTGTTTTCATCTAGAGTCAAATTACATACATTAAACGCATATTCTTAAAGGTTACTTAGGCTCCCTTTTAACAGTTTAATTATTTTTGATCTAATAAATAAACTCCCATAGTTCTTGTGGTTAGTCAGTGTATAGAAATATTTAGTCCCTCTATCATAATATCTTTTGTTGCAGTAACATTTGAAATACCGAATGATGTCACAATGGTCATGGATGATGCTAGCTGGGTTGATTATGTTACCATGGATGATGCCGTGATCACAAATGAAACCCTGGGAGACAATTGAGAGAAGGAAGAGTTACTCAAGGGAAATCTGACTCAAGAAGCAATAGAGTCTGACAACGAAGAAGAAGAAAAGTATGAACCCATTCGAGATGTGATAACTTACAGCATTGCCAGTGCCTACCTTGATGATAAATTATTTGCTTCGGTTCATGAAGACCAAGAAATGATGGACCAAATAAATAAGTGCCAACATCAATTATGATTTTTCTTAAGCCCACACCAGTGTGAATAAATAATTTTTATTTCTTTTGTTAACCATTGTAAATACGTTTTTAATGTTAAAATAATAATATTGAATAAATTTTTTCAAAGTTAGACCATCTTATGTTCTCATTATATTTATTACCAGATTACATAAAATACAAAATATGTAAATTCTGGAGAGTGAAATATATGATTGTGGGGAGGATAGCTCATAAGTCTTTAGTGAGCGACCACCTGCCATATGTGACCAGTTTTGATGGCAGTAGGGATGGTTGCATATAACAGGTTCCATTATATATAACAAACACCTTATTGTTAATTTCACAAAGATTTCCTTTTCTATTGTGGTTCCCAGCTCTGTCTGGATGCTGTCGATGTAGCGGATTTTGGCAAATTTCAACCCAAACCTGCTTTGTGATCACTTGAACACAACATGGGCAGAGCCTTATTTGAAACAAAGTGATCGACTATCAATCAACAGAGATTTTGGGCGTTGACACAAAGGATGAGTCAGGGAGGGGTTTCACATCTATACTGTTTGTAAACTTGTTTTTTGTCAAGTATTTGTATACTCTTGATTATTTCTTCCAAGTTTACAATTGGTTTTAATGTTTTAACTATTTTTTTTTTTAATTCTTGAATTTGTTTGATCTTAGATTTTCATAGGTATAGCTTGATGTTGCTTGGATAATTTTTGTATATGATGGTATATTGGAGTTTGTTTTTATGCTTTTCCTTGCTTCTGAGTAGGGATTTTTTTTTTGTATATTTGATTTATTTTCTTTTTTTTCCAAGTTTCACAGTCACCAAAGTTACCCTATGATTTTTTTACAATTAGGGCATTTGATTTCGTTTGGACATGTCTCTCTGAGTGGTCAGAATCATATTTTGGCAGTTGAAACATCGTAATTTGTTTGCAATATATGTTTCTACTTTGGAAAATGTATAGCCAGTTTTTATTTCCTGTGGTGGTTCCGGTGCATCAAAAGTAATGATAGAATTATAGATACCAACACTTACATATTTCTTTTAATGGATATTTTTTTTATGTCTGTAATGTTTTGTTTTTTGATAGAATTATTGTTTTGAATTTCCTCCAGTGTACAGTGAGACTTCAGTGCTTCTCACCACTCCTGGAGGAATTTAAAAATTAGTGTGTGTAGACCCTACCTTTTATATCATGAAATTCGGTCTTCCTTACAGTTTCATCACCATGTTTTTCTTTGACTTCTGTTAATAATATTTTTTTTTCACACTGTTTTTGGAGTTATTTGAGATGTTAAGATTTTTTTTCTATTACAGAAGGTAGCAACTTTGTTATTAGTTTGTCTTCTATTTATTCTATTACAATAAATTTTAAAAAAATCCTTTTGAGTTTGTCAATATCAATGTGCAGTCTCTTAGGTTTTTTTGGTTATTATTATTCATCAGCCATGCTCCCCACCCACCTCAGAGCACCATATGGGAGGTGAGGGTCTCATTTGCCTCATTCCTCCAGGGCTACATGACTGGTATACTCAAATGTGGAGAGGATTCCAAGCACTTGTTATAACTAGGATCATCCACTTGAGTATAAGCCTTTCTCAAAGTTTGAAACAGCCATGTCAGATTCCTTTGTTCCCAGTCTGATTAACCTTACAGCCAAAATTTACTAAGTTTGATGTGGTAAATGTGAGCAAATTTTGTTTTTGTTAGACTGATCAGGGCTAGACGTGACCAGCCACTTGATTGGATTGGGCCTCACCAACCACCTATCTAGATCAAGTAGGAGCCAAAGTAGTGTGTTGGAGTTTAAGAGTATAAAAACCCTCAAGCATCACAGGTCACCACCCATGGCAAACAGATGGCCACCTTGGGGAGACTTTTATTCCCTGCAGAGGTGCAGTCTGTGTATTCTGAAGCCCTGCCAACATGGTGGGACACTAGTGATAATAACTTATTTTAAGCCTCCCTGTCCAAACAATTTGCAAAAAACTTTTGACAAACTTATCAGGTAATATAGAGAAAATTTTAAATGTAGTTTTTGCTTTAAAATGTCATGTATTTTATAATTAACACATGTCAAATTTTATTCAATATAGTTTTGATAGCACTAACCCAACTACTGTATGTTATTAGAAAGAACACAAGTTTACGAATAATGATTTAACTGTTGATAGTCCAAATGAATTTAACACAATATTTGTCAAAGTTCAATTGACCATATTAATCAAAGGCTTACTCTAATTATTTTCTTCAATGTTTAAAAAGTTTCGTAATAAATTTAGTTATTATCAACTAGTTGCATTCTGTTGACTTAGATATCTACAAATTTGTATAACTTATGTTTTTATATAATTCTTCTTTTCTGTTTTTAGTGCAAGATTGAGCTTGTCTGTCATTTGCCACATGAATACCCACATGTGAAGCCAGAGATTTTCATTCGTGCATCTGCAATGAGTAAAAATGATCTGAGACAACTCAAAGATGATCTTCATGACTATGTGATGAAAATGGAGAGAGGAGATATTTGCATGGGACTTGTATTACAGTGGATTGAGGAGACTGCCTTGAACTATATCCATGAGACCAAAGAACAAGAAATTGAGAAAAGCAATCAGACTAAAAAGCCAGATGAATTTGTCAGACTCTGGATTTACAGTCACCACATTTTTAACAAGTTCAAAAGGAGAGACTTAGTTGATTGGGGCAATGAACTGCAGGTAACTGGCTTCAGTATGCCTGGTAAGCCGGGTGTGATCTGTGTTGAGGGACATAGCCAAAGTGTTGAAGAATATTGGTATCGTGTCCGGAGGATGAGCTGGAAGAAGATTGCCATAAAAGAGAAGGAAGTATTCAATATAGGTGACAAGAGTTTGAATGAGTTCCAGAAATTTTCATCCTTTGAGGAGAGAGTTTTTGATGCTAGGGCAGGAAAAGGGCGAGAGTATCACATGGACCTTGGCAAATTTAATGAGTTTTTGCAAGAAAGAGATCTAGGGTGGATTTTTGGTTTATATTTTGGTGTTGAGGGGAAGGTTACTAACCCAAACTGAATTGAGAAATGATTTTTTTTTTTTTTTTGTTATGGATTATATTGCAAATATAATTTTAAAAAAAATCATTGATAGTACTTAAACATTTAAAGTAAAATCTCATTAAATGGCACAATATTTAAAAATCAGTCAAGATAATGCAAGTATTTTAATAACCTCCATTTTTTTTATGATTGTTTTTTGTTTTTTTTTCTCTTCAGCAATGTTATTTAAGAGTTTCATTAATATTATATGATATGACAAAGAAAGCTAAGTTTGGTTTATAATATTTCTCAGGAAATAATATTATAATCAATTTGATCTTGGCTTGTCTGTTCTATTATAATGGCACCAATTCATCTCTGCTGTTAAAACTCATTTCATATCAATATACAAAAGAAAATTTCCACTAAGGTTAGTAGTTATAAGTAACTCCCTAATTTACTTTCCTTTCTTACTGTTAAAATCAAACTATTTTCTCATGTGCTTTACAAACTAAAAAAAATATTAAGTGTATTTGCAATATAAAACATTGAAAAAAGACTAAATCACCTGAACTAAGAAGCTATTTTATAAGAGAATTATTTTAATTTATAAAAATAAAACTATTTTTGGGGGAAACGGTTCTGTTTTTTTTTTTATTTTCCTTTTTCTAAATGGTCAACAAGTGAGAATGCAGCATACGGATTCAAGATTTATAATCAGAAATACAAATGGATTATGATATTTTATAACTTGTCAGTGCACGCATAAAATAATTATGCATTTGGCAAGATTTTTAAATTAGGTACTTTTGATAATGATAGTGTCCAATATCAGAAAAGTTAACTGGATATGTTACATAATTTTGAAAGATAACAACCTTAAAGTTAAACCAAAATTCATCTCCACCCATAAGCAAAGTTGTTAAATTTCATACCAAAATAAAAATGTCTAAGCTGATTTTTTACTGTTTCATATCAACCTCTAAATTCAAGAAACAGTAAAGCATAAATAACAAATGTTTAGTTGCAATTAATCCAATGATCTTTTAGGAGAAAAATATTATGGAGGTAGAGCTGAAAAGTTCCCAGCCGTATCCACTTTTCAATATTTAACCAAAAGCATCAAAATCTTTTGTAATCACTTTGGTCAGGTTGAGAACTTTTTAGCAATGCTTGTATTAAAAAAAGAAATTTATTTCAGCTTGTAAAGAGACAAGTGAAGATTTTAATAGAGCAGTAATATTTTATTAAGTTTTTAAATGTTCTTTATTAAGAATAAAATTTTATGCTCTTACTTTAAAAACCATGGATCGCAGATGACTTATAAAATATGCAGAAAAAAAACGTGTCTTATGTTGTGCTTTGTGGTAGATGTGGTAACCAGTGGGCCAGATGGATGGAATTGTCATCAGTAGAAAAGGTTATTGATAAACCAAGACCTGAGTCTGTGATATCAACATCAATAACATGTTCTTGTCCAGTGTGCAACATTTGCAGGGGTTTAGACACATTGATGTTTTGCCATTCTGCATCATTCTCCAAGTGATACACAGCTACTATTCCTAAGGGAAAAAAAAAAAAAGATAACTTTAAGCAACTTGTTTTTTTTTTTTATGAAGATAAAAATGGAAATGCTACAGCATTGACTAAAAAATTCTTTTCTTTAGGAAGCCTAAAGAATTCTAATCAATGTCATATTTAAAAATATAAAATTGACTAGATATTAGGTGAGCCAGCCTGCACATTTGAGAGTCTTAATGAAGAAATTGTGCCCTCTTGCAGGGTATGGACATGCATTTACTTATGCAAAAAAGCACTCAATACTAAGCAGAGCTTAATATTGTAATATTTTTTTTTTATTAATGGTTTATAAAGCATTTTATCACTACACAAAAACTTCAGAACTATTTTAAAATATCACCCAAAGAAGAACAACATAGTTCTGAAACATGAAATTTTTTGTAAAGCATTGTAGTAAAAATACTAATATATATATTAATACAGGTTTCATGGAATAATATAGACAAGTTCTGTCTATTTATTTTGTGTAAGATCCGTTCGTATGATCTGATTAGCTTGATAGTGTTGTCATGGAAAGACAACAAGAAATCACAATGATTTTTTTATCAGGTCTGAGCTTTCGGCTTACATAAGCCATTATCAAAGGATGAACATTTAATGTTCAGTGAACATAGAACATTTAAATTATTATTAACAGAGTGGAGTTATACAGAGAAAATTAGACAGGTCCATTTTTTGTGTCGCACATGGCTGTAGGCCGAGAAGGAATGGTGGTAGTGGGTTTTTTGTTCAATTGAGTGTATAGTGGCCTGAGGGATTGGTCTGGGAACTGCTGCTACTATGGTGTAGGGGGTAAGTATAATAACTATGACCTCTCCCGTTGATTATAGGCATTGAAGTATGTTAGTAGAGGTGTTGAAATTTATTTTATTTAGGCTAGGTTTAAACTGTTTGATGTAGATAGCTTCTAGAATTTTAAGTTTTTGTTTATTATTTTCTTGTCTAAGTATATGCGTATTTTCAACAAGTGTTTTCCTAAGAAGTGTGTGTTGATAGCCGTGGTGTTTTAAATGTCGGAATATGTTAGAATTTTCATTTAAGTGCAATGTAAGTCTCCGCGAAAGCGAGTTAGTAGTATGTCCAATGTAGGTATTATTTAGTTTGTTAGAGATACATTATCGAAAGGGGCATTTAAATTTATACACTACATTGTTTTTTTTGCAAATCGCTAATGGTGGGGGAGCAGTCGTTGCGGACGATTGAGTTGTCATGTTGTATACATATAGTGTTGTTAGGGTCGACAAAAGGGACTTCGGTAGTACAAGCTAGTAGGATTTTTCTTAAGATGTTGGGATTAATTTTGAGTGGGGGTAATGCAGAATTACTGTAGATATTCTTTATAATTATGTCGATAGTTTCGCTAATGGGTACGTTAGTGAATAGGTTTTCAACATCAAGTGAAGCTATGATTTCATTATTGGGTTGTTCGCTCTTAAGGATTTGGATTGCCTCTAGGGTTGACTTAATGCTGTATTTACTCGGGAGGTAGGGTGTCATAAGTTGGTTAATATGTTTAGTTAGATGGTATACAGGAGTAGGAATTTGGGATATGATAGGGCGGAGAGGATAGTTAGGTTTGTGCGTTTTTATGGTTCCGTATATGTAGCCAGGTTTGTAGTCGCTGATAATTTTGGGGAGTTTTATGGAGTTCTGATCGACATTGTTGGTGCTGATGAGTTTATTAAGTTTAAATTTTAGTTGATTTGTCAGGTTCTTGTTAAGTTTTTTAAATTTTGTGTGGTCATGGAGTATGTGGTTGAGTTTTGTGTTGTAATCTGATTTGTTAAGTACAACAAAAATGTTAGCCTTGTCGACTTTTTTTACAATGATGTGGGGGTGGTTGTGTAGTTTGTGCGCAGCATTTTTTAGTTGTTTGGATAGAATTTTTGAGGAGCTTCGGCTTTTATCATGGCGATCCTTGAGTGCCTCGGCCTTAAGTATGTCTTCTAGTTCGGGTTTAGTTGTTATAAGTTTTTTGTCTTGTAGTTTAGTGATGCTTTGATAGAGTGTTTCAATTTCAATTTTTTTAGTGAGCTGGTTGTACTTACGGTATATATGGCAGTTAGGTCCGAGGTTGAGTAGTTCTTTTTGGTGTTTAGTTAGTCCGTGGCTGAAAAGGTTGATGAATTTATCGAGTTTATTGGGGAGAGTGATCATGCCATTGTATAGTGAATTTAGTTTTTTTACAATTTTAGCACGGTGTTGAACTTCGGACTTTTCGGTGATTTTGGACAGTCTGAGCATAATATCTTCCAGTTGGTTTGGGGTAGTTACATCTTTCAGTTTGTAGTAGAGGTCATGGTTTTGTGTCGAGGTTTTCTTTCGCTATTTCGATTTGCCTTTTCACGAGGCTCCATTTATATTTCAGGGTGGTGATGGTTTGTTATATGTGTGTGTGTGTGTGTGTGTGTAACAAAATGCTTAAAAGTTCTTGGGCCAACAAGAAGGAATTCTTTTTCTTTGTTTTTTAAATTCTGATGGTTGTCATTACATTAGATTTTTGAAAGTGGGTTAGACAGAGAAATTTTTAATACCCCCACATGTGCATATAAAAAATTAACAAGTCATTAAGAAACTATAAAGAAAGTAATAAGGGCAGATAACTTAGTAGGTTAAAGCTGAAGCAAAGAAATAATCTTTACTCACCTGATTTAAGCCCAACTGCCAAAATTGGGCCCCAAGCTCCTAAACACTCAGGATTTCGAAATAATTCATTATATACAGAGAACCTATAAAACTTTTCACCATTCAAACTTACTGCCAACATATCTTTATCTAAAATAATAAAAGCAAAATGGCTGTTTAATAGAGCATACAAAACTGCAACATTTAAAAGAAAAAAAAAATTTTAAATTCAGTTTCTTGAAATCTTGATCATAAAATTAAAACAAAGTTATATAAGATCATTTTCAGTTTGAGATTTTAAATTAGTCCAGTGAAAATGTTTGTTTGTGTGCCACTTCATGCACTATATAATCATAATGAACAAATGGTAGGTGTCATAATGCTGTACTTGATATCAGATAGAAGATTGAGATCTCTAAGGTTTCAACAATGTTTATTGGATCAAGAAGGGTTTTGTATGTAAACATGAAAGTTAACTTAAAAAAAAAAATGCCATCCTTGTCTATAGTCTTTAATAAAATTTATATTGCTAAAAGATGTGTGTGTGATGAGCTATCCCATCGATTTTGATGTATGAGGGTCCAATTCATTTGGTACATATATCAAGTTTTATGTTTATGTCTTATATGTGCCATCAAGTCTGCCTTGGATTTGCAGAGGGATTATTTGAAACTATCCATTTTGGAATCAGAAGCCTCCAATGCAGACCTGGATTCTGGGTGTTTAATAGCAAAAATGAACCTTCAAACCAACCTTGGATTTGCAGAACAAATGACAAATTGGTCACTTGAACGTTGTCACAAATGCAGAAATTGACATGAAAGATCGAGTTTTAGTTCCCAAATGGTGTGCATCAAGATGCTGAAGATGATTCTGTTCAAAATTTACAATGGCAAGTTAACCACCACTCCATTTGATCTAAAGACAATTTGAAGGAGTCAACTGGTGTGTGTGTGTGTGTGTGTGTGTGTGTGTGTGTGTGTGTGTAACAAAAAACGTCATGAAGTTTCATGTAAAACACTAATACTTCAGGTAACAGTTTGTTGTCTCTTTTACAGTAGACAAAATTTAAAAAATAAATAAAAGTACTTGAAATCCCAATTTGCAACCTCTTAAATTTGTAAGATTGTGAGTTACTTTGCTTCCAGTTTAACATGAGAGGAAGAAAAAAAAATGAGTAGAGTCAAACTGAAACAATCAGGTTAATCTTCTATTAACATGATGGAAGAGTCAGGAATCTATGTGCCATGTTTCTTCAGAGGCTTAAAATCCATTTGATATACATAATAACTAGATACCTTCACTAATTTTTGATATGTAAAATGAATTTTTATAAATTAAAACGTTTTCTTGAAGCATTTATTTTAGCTTTAATTAAAAAACCAAAGGATTAAATTTACTATTTCCAGTAAGTAAAATAATCTAATGAAACAGAAATTATATTGATAGGAATCTTTTTTTTTTTTCCTAAATAGCTGATTAAATGCAATGTAATTCTCTGCATAAAAAAAAAAAAAATCTTCCAAAAATAAATACCTTTCAGAAACTTTATTTGATGATAATTAGCTGATTTAAAGTAGTGAAAAAGTGGAAATACCTACACAATAACTCACTCAGTGCCATACATGATATGCGCTTTGGGTGATTATGTCTCAAAAGAGACATGGCTGACAGGGCAGAAGATTATACCGCAGTAGGTTGCCATTGCTTTCTGTGGTAGACTGGTTGCTAGCCAAGGCTATAAAACCCAATCTGTCCTATTTTTTCACATAACTGGAGGGAAAAAACGGATTAATATCTTTCCCAAGAATATTTGTGCATAAGTGAATGCAAGGAATTCAACTGGAATTTGAACTCGGGTCCCCGATTTGTCGTTCAGAGTCGATATCCACTGCACCACAACACACACAACCAGTGATAATAAATTTTTTTTTTTTTTTACTCTTCTGGTGCTAAGTGCAGACAACAAAGCATATCTTTGGGTCAAGGGCCATAACTAATCTCAACATCTTGACTGTTTATTTTTTCTTTTGATAAGAAAATATATCTTTTTGGTTTAGACAAGTATCTAAGAATCTTAAATGAAGTATCTCCCTTCTTTATTAAGGAATCTGCAATCTGTTGATACCCATGATATTTACATTATGTCACTTTTATTTAACAGCTCTCTAAGGATAGCAATCAACTTCAGTGTGCAGTTTATGGTCTAGAATTTTATGGAAGACATCATTGAGAGAAGAATTATCAATGTAAAAGATTATTGGCACATTTTTAGCTCCATCTTCCTTCTAATCTAAGTATTTCTAATATAAGTTTTCTGTAGAAAGTAGTTGCTTCAGTAGAGGCCTTGGCAATGTTTATAAAAATTGGCCTTGTGCCAAAACAACCGAAGTCTCCACAATTTAATATGTCAAAGTTAAACAGAAGGAAAAACTGTCTCGCTTGTATGAGTAAGTGGAAATTTATTTACAGAACAGAATAATATCAATTTTGTAGGAAGTGAAATTATTAACCGTGTAAATGCTTCAAGAAAAAGTGTAGTATGGAGTTAAATGAATCTAGTGTTTGTAATTGTAGCGAAGTGTGTGTGTGTGTGTGTTCAGTAGTAAATGTTCCTTTGATATGTTGGTGAATGTCAATTGAAGTGAGTGTGAGTTGAACAAATAATATATATTAAGTTGATAACTTGATAAGCATTCAAAAGTAAATTTCTCACTTGAGAATTCAGCTTTGCACTGCATGGCGAATGAAGTGGGTGATTGTGCTCTTGTTTGTTACATGGAGAGTGACATGGACTCACTTGCCCCAAAGTGAAGTTCCTTGTTAAGTTTCTTCCTCAACAGATGCATGCTTATGAATGTAGTTCTGTGCTTAACAAGTATTGGGTTGTCTTGAAGGTTCATGCTGATTTTTAAGGGAAATTAAAACACAAAACAAAATTATGCCATTAAATATTTATTCAACTAAGTGTGAATAATTTTGTCACACAACAAAGAACTCATTAAGGTGGGGTTTTTTTTATGTCATCCAAAGAATTATTTTTACCACCGAGATTATTTTATAAGGACCTGAGAAATCAAAATTCAAAGGAGCAATGCTGGTGGGGTAATACATCCAAGCCAAGCTGAGAAAATTTTTGCCAAGTCACCAAAGAAATGTGAGGTCTGGCATTATCCTGATGGAAAACAAACTTTTCTTGTTCACCAATTCTGGGCATTTTTCTTGAATTGCTGTCTTTAATTCATACAGGTGCAAACAGTCCTTTTCAGAATCAATTGACTGGTTACTTGACAGAATCTCAGAGTACGGGATTCTTTTCCAATCCCACCAAATACACAGCATAACTTTCTTGGGATGAAGAGTTGCTTTTGGCGTGGCTAAAGTTGTCGCATATAGCTTACCCCAGGATCTTTTTCACTGAACATTGTTGTAAATGATCCATTTCTCATCACCCATTACAATTTGCTTAAAAAAAAAGAGTGCATTTTCATTGTGTTTATACAATAAATTACAGAAATGTGATCCAAAAGATTAATTTTAACTCGGATCATGTGGTACCCAAACAGCATAGGAATTTGAGTATGTAAGTTTCACTAAGTGCTCATGGATAGCGGATTTTGATTAATTTAGTGTTTCTACCACTTGCTGTGTTGTGTAATGCAGGTAATCAATATCTTGATTTGGATATCATCTATAGTGGGGGTGTTCTGCCTGAGTGTTTTTTATCAATAAGGCTACAAGTCTTTCAACTAAAGCACCTTCACAGCACATATCTTTTTTTTTCTTTTTAAATCATTTCACCCCGAGAAAGGCATTCCACTGCCACTATTGTGCAGGGGGTTACATAGGGAAAAGTGATGAGAAAGAGTGGTTAGATATAGGAAATGTCAGAAGGAAACGGGTAAGGATACCAAGGATGAGGGTTGGGTAGATGGGAAGAGTGTTTGCGAGAATGGATGCAAGTTAGTGTGTGAGGAGGTGTCTATTGACCTTACATTTAAATTCCTGGACATTGTAGCTGTCAGGGAAGCAAGTATGTGGAAGAGAATTCCACAGGCAGAAAGTGCGAGAAAAGAAGCTGTTGGAGTAGAAATTGTGGTTACATCTTATCTGTTTCACTGTAAAAGGGTGGGACCTAGTTGTTAATCTAGTATCTCGTGCAAATTTGTACCTAGGGGGCACCAGTGATCTAAGTTCATTGGGGCAGAAGCCGTGAAAGTATTTATAGAAAAGGCACAGGGAAGCCACGTCATGCCAGCAAGAGAGTGACTGCAGCCGGTCTGCCAAGTATTATCACATTACAGATTCTCCATTGTATTTTGTCAAGAACCCTGAGGAGAATAGCAGGGGCACACAACCAGACGTGACAGCAGTATTCAATACACGGGCGGATGGTAGATTTATATATGTGCAGGATAGATTCAGACGGGAAAAACATCCGGGCTCTGCACAGAGAGCCGACTTTCATAGCAGCGGATTTAGCAATGTATTCGATATAGTTATTCCACTTGAGGTCTGCTGAGAGTGTGAGGCCAAGGAGGCATAGTGTTTTACTCTCAGGGAGGCAAGCCTGTTCCATGCTAATGGGAGGTAGGTGTGATTGTCTATGATGGTTAATTTGATAGCAGCTTTGTTTTGGAAGCATTAAAATTTACGAGCCATTTCTTACCCCACTCCACTACAGATTGGAGGTCCTTTTCAAGCTCGGCAGCAAGGTTCGCTTTGTCACCCACACCAGATTTTTGATCAAGGCGAGAGTAAACTGTGGTGTCATCAGTGTACATGCCTACTTGGGATCTTATGGCATCAAGGAGATCATTAATGTAGATCAGAAAGAGCGTAGGACCTAGGATAGAGCCTTGAGGGACACCCGCGTTCGTATGGTAGTTTTGGGAGCCATGTCCGTTTAATACCACCTTCAATGTGCAGTTAAGAGGAATGACTGGATTAGGTCAAACAAATGTCCAGTTATACCATAGCTCTGCAGTTTGCGTAGAAGACCAGTATGCTAGACTGTCGAATGCTTTGGAGATATCTAAGGCAATGGTTTGGGCTTCGCCATTCTTGTCGAGAGCCTGGTATATGTACTCGGTGATGGTCATTAGCATATCAGCAGTAGACCTAGTGAAGCGGAAACCATACTGTTTGTCCGAGAGGAGCCGGTGGGCTGTGAGATGCTGAACCACCTCGGCGTTGATAATGGCTTCGAACACTTTGCCAAAGATCGGAAGAAGGCAGATAGGGTGGTAATTTGTGGGGTCCGAGTGTTCTCCAGTATTCTTAAATATAGGAACTACAGAGGAAGACTCCCAACAGGCAAGAAAGCAGGAAGCAAATAGGCAGAAGTTGTAGAGCTTAGAGAGGACAGAGGAGAGTTCAGGGGCACATTTCTTCAAGACTATGATTGGGATTCCGTCCCCTCTGCTTGCTTTGTGAGGGTCAAGTTTTGAGATTATGTTCGAGACCAGTGAGGGTGTAATGCGAACATCATTTACTTCAGCCTCAGTCGAATTGGTCGAGAATCTGCAAGCAAAGCATTCAGCCTTGTCTGCTGATGAGGTGAGGACCTCAAATTCATTGATGGGGTGGGGGGTGGTATTGAGGTCTTGCTCTTGTTAAGCACGCTTTTACAGAGTCGCCAGTAGTCTTTGGCACCGAACTTACAGGATGCTATGTGTTGCTTCATTCTGGCAGCAAACAACATCTTAGCTTCATTAAGTATCTTTTTACACTTATTACGAGCAGAGGCGAAAAGGCGCCCGTTTTGGTTCGACACGTAGCTTTGATAGAGCTGGAAGAAATGATTCTGGTGGTTAATGGCAGCTGAGCAAGCAAGCAAGAACCAGGGAGACAAATGGGATTTAAGCTGAAATTTCCTGGCAGGGATGAAAGCATCGATGCCAGCCTTAACCCAGGAGGAGACCTCGGATACATAGTCTTCAACGGGAAGACTAAAAACGTTGTTCCAAGGGATGTCACACAGGAAGTCTCGGAATGAATCCTAGTCTGCTCTTTGGTAGCAGTAGGATATTCTGCTGGTCTGGGTTTCTTGGGTAGAGTGGGAGTGGAATGAAATGTTGACGGAAACTACGGCATGGTCAGAGTTTCCAAGAGGGCAGAGATGCCTGGTAGTGCATAAGTCTGGGATGGAAGTGAAGCAGATGTCTAGTAGTGAGTCCCTTCCATTAGGGTTATTGGAAAAACGCATGGGGAAGTCCATTACTTGCGTAAGAGATTAAGTGATTGAAAAATTCATGGTGTGGACAGTGACAGAGTTTTCCAGCCACTTGGTGTGGTGGGCATTATAGTTACCAAACACAAATATACTGGCAGATGGATGAGAAGAAATGGCCTTATCGATATTGTTAGAGATGCTATCAAGTACTGAACAGTCAGAAGAGGAGGGCGAGTGGTAGAGAAAAAAGAGATAGCTAACCAAGCATAGAAGTGAGAGACAGAAGCACATGAAAAAATGATCCAGGGATTCAAGAGATGTCACCCTAGCTAGAGGAAGGTGTTTGCTGACAAACACCAAGCCCATGCATATGGACATTGGAGTCCTTTCTGAAGAGTGGGTAAGGTAACCAGGAACGTAAAACTCAGAAGAGGGGATAGAAAGGTCAAGATTAGTTTCACATAGGGCTAAGATATCAGGTGAGTTAGTTTGAAGGAATGATTCTATGCTGTAAAGGTTAGTGCAGATACCTCGTATGTTTGTGAAGGAGACACAGACAGGTTTGGGCGTTTTCTGACTAGCTGGTTTAGTTTTGCTATTTTGTTTGCTTGTTTTCATAGTGATTTAGTTAGAGAGAGAGGTCTAGAGTAGAATCAGTCGGTCACTGTTTTCATCATGTGAAGGATGGAGACTGGCGCAGCTATCACTGTTCTTCATGGGAGGTTTTCAAGTTTCTCAATAGGCTTATTATGTATGTAAACTTTTATTCATACCTTGTGCATCTGTAACATTAAATATGGACATAAAAATTTGATACTTAAGAAATTAGGCAGGCATGTTTCCTTATAAAAATGCCAGGCCAACGATCCAGATCCAGTTGGAACATATAGTAACTGAGCAGTGACAATGGAAGGTTTTGCTTTTATATGCCAAGAGCAGACAAACATTTTTTGGTCATGAGCTATAATTTATTTTAACAGAATGGCAGTAAATAATTTATAAAAATTAAAGGGTTTCAGCAAACATACCTATAACTTTTTTCTTCTCCAAACGAGACAAATTTAGATTTAGAATCAGAAAAATGAATTTTACATAAGTTATTACTTACTGGCTAAGCACAAAATTCGATCTCCACAAATGAGGATTTGCTGCACAGGTCCAGGGAAAGTGTGTATTATCGATGGTAGTAAATAACGCTTATTAGTTTCTATTAATTCCCAAATGTAAAGATTGCCATCATCATCACCGGTGACAACCTGCAATGATAAAAATCAACCAATCAGTTCAATAAGAAGGTTTTCAAATTTTGAGCAACCATGGTTACCCCCCCCCCCCAAAAAAAAAATTAGTGGTTGTTGCAGTTACATTTGTAGCAGCAAAATTGTATTTAAAATGTTATGTTTGGTATATCTTGTAGTTTTAGTCCTCGATATGTGGCACACCATTATGCATGACATAATGGAGTGCTGACAGTGGCTTAACACTTAAATACAACTCAGCTAATTTGCATAGGATACCACAAATAGAAATTAAAGAAATGTAGGAATAACTACAAGTATTTTTTTTTTTACTTAAAAAAAAAAAAAAAAAAAAATATATATATATATATATATATATATATATATATATATAATTCATTGATACACAAATGAGCCATCCATAAAGAATAGCTTAAAGATACTGAAAAGACTAAGAAAATTATCAAACATAATAGAAAGTCTTTCCTTCAATATAGTTTTCTGCAAATATCCACAAAAAAAATGAACAAACTAAATTAAAAAAAAAAAAACACTCACCTTATTCTCCCATATTGCTGTACTTCGTACATATGAACAGCTGTGTCCAAGTAAATGGTAACACTTTTCCCATTTTAAGTTGCTGGATAGATGAAAGACCCACTGACCAAAGAGAATGGTATCATGACTTCCAATCACAAAATACTGCCCCCAAGAACTAATATAGAGAAAAAGAAAAACAGATAATTTTAACTTTTATATTTTTCAATATGTCTGTACTTATTTGCTAATATGGGTGTTATATATATATTTTAATTCAGATACTTCAATCCAAGGGAAAAAAGCAGGAAGGTAAATTCCAAAAACCCGATCCTAATTAATATTAAAAATTTTATTTTAATATTAAAAAATGATACAGGAAGAGAGCTCCATGTAATAAAATATTACAGAGCAAATATATATTAAAAAAAGGATTAATTCAAAGATGTTGAATGGCCATTTTGATATGAAGATCCCCACGGGGGATAACATCACCTCAGCAACAGAAAAATCCTTTCAGAAACTGGAGAAAAATTAGTCTACTTTTCATTTTTAAATAGATTACAAAGAAATTAAACAAAAATAAAAATAAAAATAAAAAGGAAAAATAAAGAAAAAGAAAAAGATAAAATAAAATAAAATAAACAAGAAAAGAAAAAATTGACATTGTCTGGGTTCGCAAAAAAAGAAAGAATTGTAACTAAAAATTAACAGACAGCCGTGTTAAATCGACGTTGGGGATCTTCATATCGAAATGGCCATTCAACATCTTTGAATTAATCCTTTATATATATATATATATATATATATATATATATACACATACATACATACATATATATATATATATATATATATATACACATACATACATACACAAAGTTTTTATTTTTATATGGTGCAACTTTTTTAAAATGAATGGATTCATGTTTGGAGACTTGTATTTATGCAAATATTTTTAATTAAGTCTGTGAAACATTAGATTTGTAGTAAACAAAAAAAAAGAAAAGTAATCAGAAATACTTGGAATATAGAGAAAAAAATACTCATTATGTGGGTTTAAATCTCACTTACCATTTTTAATTGCTTTACTCATAATCAAACAATTTCAGTGAAACTATTCAGAATGTTTATTTGCATGCCAACTTCCTCAAATTCAAATATTAACTGAGTCAAAGGAACAACATAAAAAGCATGAATTGCAACTTTTTAGAAAAACCACTAAGAATTAAACATTATTTTAATTACTATTGACAAATAAGCATAGATAATATGACAATTTTTAATCTTTCTTCCTAAAAAAAAAACACACACACGGTGTGTTAAAAGAATGGTTATTCCCTTGATACCATTAGTACTGTAAACACTTGACTCTCTCGACAGTGGTTAGGGTTTTTAAAACCATAACCACTGCCGATGATTAGAATTTTAATAAAATACAAACATATGAAAATGGATTTATAGATTTTTTTTATTTATGAGAATCAACAACAAAGATATTAAACACTATTTATAAATTTGATTGCTTATTTACAAGAACAATTTTATATTTACAAGATTATAAAATTATATGAACTATAATGAAATATTTATTATTTCATAAAGAAATATGAATAATTTTTTTTATTCATAAATCTATAAAAAATTTCTGAACAAAAAAATTTAAACATACAAATGAGAAGTCACTGTACTCATAAATTAAAAAAAAAAAGGGTTGGTTGGAAGAAAAAAATTTTTCTGGAAATTTCTTTCAATTGCTCTTGCCACATAAATCCACTAAAATAGGTGAAGAGCATCACTTCCTCTGAACCAATGTTTATGTCATGTTTATTCAAATTTGTTCTATAGTGATTTATAAAATGGCAAATAAGAAGTATTGCATTATAATTGACTTACATATTTTGATAATTTGTTTTTGTAAATTTTTGAATAAAATGATTTCTTTTCAAATTTATTTCTTTATCAAAAAGGCAAATTATAAATTTCACATTGTACTTTTTTCCATATTTTTATAATATTGTAAATAAATATTTCTGAGGGAGTCAAAAATGTACATAGTAATAGCAGTGTCAAGTAAATAATCAGCTTTTTTACATATTGATTTCTGGGGGAGTTAAGTTTACACATTGCTGAAAAATATACTGTGCTGTATTTATTATTTGTGCTCTGTAAAATATTTTGTCTTGCTTGTTGTAATTATATCTTAATATATTAATTGAATATTAATGTAATTTTTTTTATGGATAGTACATTATTAACACAAGCATATATAATTTATTTCCACTGTTAATTCAGAAATCATTTCTGATAAATGTTGAAAATCAAAATGGTTTATCATTAAAAACTTCTCATTTAAGCCAGACATGGTTATAATGAATAGGTAGTTTTCTTTATTGAGTGAAATTTATTTAAAATGGTATTAATAAGGGAATCAAAATGAAATCTTCCTTTTCACTTCAGTGTAAACCAGAGTTGAACTCCATTTTCCTTGTCGCAGATGATAAAGCTAATGATCCTATTGATTTGGGCCATATTAACTTCTTTTAATTCAGTTTCTTTCTTTCAGTATCAAAGCTGAACCAGCAAAACAGGAATTAAGTTATAACTAACACAGGGCTAAATATTTTTTCAGCTCACTCATCTACCAACATTGTCTGCTCAATTTTTCTTCTCTCTTTCTCAACTATTATGGAAAACACTTTAAAATGGAGAACTCATGTGGCCTATCATCACCACTTCAAATAAAAACAGTACAAATTAGGGCAGAAAGTAGAATCATTGTAGAAGTAGTAGATTAGGTGTTAGTAACAAGTAAAAAGATTATTCTTTTGTCTTTACCTAATGGATGTGATAGCGGTAGAATGATTATAACATGCTGATTTTAAAGGTTTGAATTCATATGTTGTGAAGCGAAGGTCCCGATCCTCTGATCCAGAAATCACTGTAAAAACAGAACTTTTACCATTTTCCAAGTTAGCTGTAAAAAAAAAAAAATTCAAATGAAAAATTGCTGATAATAAAAAGATTTAAAAAAAAAAGAAAAAAAAACACACACACTGGAAAGACTTGATATTTAAAATAGATCCCTGAAATTTTGATTGTCTTTGATAATGTTAAAAATATTTTTGAAATCAGAGAGAGATAGAGAGAGAGAGAGAGAGAAAACATTAACATATCACTAACCTGTAAAGCTATTATCTTTTTAGTGTTAGATTTGTTTTTTTGGGTTACACCTGGTTCACTATTCCTCAGTAACATTTTAAAGTATTGAGCTTTTCAGTTGATCAATTTATAATTAAAACAACACTATATTTTTAAAACATTTATTCACAAGCACTTATTTCTACTTTAAACTGACATGTATCAAAATGAGAAAATCCTTTAGAATCACAATAAGACTGTATGAAGGAGATGAACCTTTGTCATCAAAGATTTTCCCAGGCAATAAGCATTCAATAAATTTAGAGAACATTAGAGTAATTCATTAATTTTTTTTCTACATATAACATTGAAAGCACATGTGATGCACTGCCCTCATCAGCTGCCAACCAGGAAAGGTAACACAGTTTTGGTGACTAAAGCAGTACTGCTACCCCTGGTGCCACCAGCTGCTTTTGCCAATGAACAAGGTATTGTTTTTCAATGTGGATGTGTCAGTCTCTGCAGTTTTTATGCAACTGCAAATCAGATTTACCAATGTGTTCAATAAAAGCATTTACTTCTTATTACTAAACAAAACATAGTGACATGTCTCTTCAGGATGTAAGCAATCATGGTTCCCTATATACTTATCTGTGAATTATCATGACTTCTTGGAAAATATACTGGAGTGGTTTCCAGTTACCTTTTCCATGTTTACTTTTTGCACACTTGTAATGACCATTATCAATGATTTACAGAGATCAGATAATTCTCATTTAAATACACTAAATTTCTTTACACAACATCAACCCCCCACCCCCCAATCAAATTATATTAATAGATTTAATTTTTCTCTGACTTTTTTTCTTTTATTATGAATAGTATAGTGTGTGTGTGATTAATTATTAAGAAGGTGGTAAAACCAAAATATTGGGTTGAGTCATAAGTAATTTCCATCCCAACTACTAATCATATGTACTAGTTAAGAATGAAGTTGAAGTATACTAACATATGACAATGTCCAATGTAAAAGGCAAGGATAAATCTCTACAACAGATCCCAAAAGTGGAGATCCATGGAAGAAAAGTAATGCTTTGTGTCAAGAGATCAGAGTATTACTCATTCAGAATTCTTAAAATTCAAGGAAATAATAAATGCATATTAAAACATCCAGCAGCTGCAACATATTCATAACAGTTTGGGAGAAAAGTGCTCAGCACTAGTCAATAGGGAAACAGAGTCCTCCTCCATGAAAAAAAGCAAAGCTGCAATACAGCAAGAATAACATAAAACATTTTGGAACTCATTTGGCCTGTTCTAGTCTATCTGTCATATTCAACTGATTTTGCACCAACTGTTTGTCAAATCAGTAAGTGTCTGACCATCACTGACAGTTTTTTTTTTCAAATTTGATACACTTATAGCACCTCATTATACAAATTGAATGGCGCATATTTTACATCTCTTTATCAAAGGGCTCTAGAGATATGACCCTTTAACCTTTGCCAAAAAGGTGAATTTTGGAAAATAGACAAAGTTTAAAATATCAATATCTCAGTCGTTTTTTCAACTACAAAACTAAATTATATACTATTTTAAAGTACTTGAATAGATTTAAAAAGTGATTTTTTTTTTTTGTTTAACGATCTAATAAAATAATCTGAAATTGACCTTTAATTTCTCAAAAAGTGTATGTTTAATTTTTTTTTAATTTGACAAATTTGTCTGTCATATTGCAAGACATTTTGTAAGAAAATAATCTAATTTTTGGTTCTGTTTAAATTTTATTATACATGAATATTTTGAACTTCTGAACAAAATAAGAATTGGAAAAATTCTATTAAAAAAAAGGTTAGTTTTCAGTTTCACTTGCAAGGAGATAAAATGTCAGATTTTTTACAATTTAATCAATGTTTTCAAGAACTGATATTCTAACTTTTTTATGCTGTTTCATTTGTTTTGAATATCTGATTTTTTATAACTTATTCAATCCGAGATTGCTATCACAAATGCAAATAAGAAATTTATTTAAAATTATAATTTTTTAAAAAGTTTTTCAATACAGTCTTGCATGTGTTTATAGAACATGATTCCAGAGGAAAGCATGTCAGTTTTAGAAATATTTACTGTCCTGTGATAAAATTACTGTAATGAAATGCCTCTCATTAGATATAAACTATACAAGTAATCACACTGATGAGCTGTGATACAGCAAAACAGGCTTGTATGTGGATGACTAATATATGTCAAAAAGGTTTCAAACCAAGATTGAATTTTTTCTAAAACATTAATCTTTTACTTCTTGAATCATGACTTTTATTGGACAGAACATACAGTAACACTTAAAATGCATAAAATAACTAAAGAATAATACAATGAATTTGCTGATAAAATCAAACAAGTTAAATTGAGCTCTGGTTAAAAAAAAAAACACAAAAAAACAAAAAAAAAACTGCACTTATTGTCAAATAAAATCAACAGCATTACTAGAGTTTTCTGAAGGTACTTCAACATCAGCTGAAACCAGAATCTTATAGATACTAAAAATTAATTGCAACTGAAGTGATTGTCAATGATTGGTGAATTGCCAATCCAGTATCAAAAGCTTGAAAAACAAGACAGTTAAGAGAAAAAAAAAATTGTAATTTTAAAATAAAAAATCTATTTCTCTGATGGCACCCATAAGAGAAAGATCTTTTGTGAATTTGTTCAAACGTAAGGCTGACTTTGATATTGATGAAGAATGGCACTTTTTGCTATATTTTATGGGAAAGGACTGATGGGTATGGTGGTCTATTAAGAGATTAGCAGCACAAGCAAACCAGCAGTATCTCTATAATGAACAAATAATGACATCAAGATAGTTGTTTGATTATACAAGAAAACATTTTATATTCTTCAACAAATGAATGGCCAAATGAAGCAGAAATCTTTGAAAATAGATTAAAAAATGTCTTAATAGCAGAAACTAAAAAACTACATAGACTGATTCCTGTGTCCCAGGAAGAAGTAGAAGTGAAAACAGTGTCAACTCAGAACAAAAGAAAAATAGTTAAAATTATAAAATGGGACAGTATAGAGCTTGAAAACATCAATGACCGGAATTAGCAGTTAGGATATGTGATTGAAAATATCCTGATAATGAAGAAATAAAAATGACATTTTTACAACCAAAGGTCCCTTCCCTATCTTTCTGTTATCCATTACGGATAGACATATTCATTTTAAATTATTCTAATATTCTTAGTTTAATTGACAATAACTGACACTGGAAGAACTTATAAACTTTCAAAAATTGAGATGGAAAAATCTTCAAAATATTTTAGGAAAGAGAATTTCTTGAAATAGCCTTAAATAAAGATACAAACAAGGTTGGTTATCACAAAACATTTGAGTGAAAACATAATTGTTTTGTATATTCAAATTTATATTTTCTATTTTTTAAATAGGTATTCTAATAAGCAGAAAAACAAGTTAACTTGTTAATCACTTAGTAAATATTTGTTTTTTTTAAATAGTCAATGTGTCACTTTTTCAGGTCAAAACTTATATATATATATATATATATATATATATATCAGATCTGCTTCGCTGTATCACAGCTCATCAGTACTGTTAGACATCCGATTACTTCTAGCCAAGATTGAAACCCGACCAAACTGACATCAGTTGGAGATTCTACCTCTGAGCTATGGGTGCTTGGTAGAGGAAGGCAGACTTTAGTTTGTTATATACAATGTAAACACACGCCAGTAGCCGAGAGTGTTCAAATTCCTTACTGAATGACTGATGCATAGATGGACGAGTAGCTACTGATTTTTCAAAGCCTACCATTTCGCCACTATATGTTAACATTTTCATATCTCTTAATATGGTCAAGTTCTATATCTTTAGAAAGCTCTTTGAATTCTGATTTTCATATATATGTAAAACAACTGAAAAATATTCTATGCACTGTTGACTATCATGCATGAGGCAATGTTTATCACTTGTTAAAGACAATCTATCTGTACAAAAAGGAATACCAGCAAAATATATTTCAATTATGTTTTAAAATTAATAAAAATAATCTTATTGAATAGTTTAAAAAGTCACTTAGCACAATATCAACATTTAAGAAAATATGGAGTATTAAAATGATTGTCTTTAATCTTTCACTGAAATCCTACACGTACATAGGAAAAAAACTGTAAACTTGGCAAGGTCATATATTCTAAAGTAGACTTGAACCTTTCACAAAATTCTGTGGTGAACTTGAGCAGGCATAGTAGATGTTAGGAAAAAACATATTATGAAAATTGAAGCAGATGTATTTTCTACAGACTGACTGTAAGCTACATAATGAAAAGATGTTGATTTTGGAATCATGTATTTGGGTGAGTAAAATAAAATTTTCTATCAGGTATAGGGTTAAAATAGTTGGATATTTGGATTCTACAGTTTTTATTTGCCCAACAGACCAAATTTCATAAATATTGAATGTATGGAAGTATTTAAAAAAAAAAAAACACTGAAATTCTGTGACACTGTACAATCTTAGAGACAAAATAGAAAAATTATACTGCCCCCTCCTGTCTCCAATTGGAAAGGTAAGGTCGAGCACAAAATAATTTGGCAAACTTTTCTAACTCATGAAGGGGAATATTTGTGCCAAATTTTAAGTAACACAGACATAAGATCAAGGATCTTAACCAAACTTGAAAGAGACTCAAAAATAACTCTGCAAAATATTGCTGAAGAATGTCAACACATGGTAAATTTAAATCTGAACACCAAAAGAATAAAGGAAAGAGATAATTATAAAATACACAATGTCTGACCATCCAATGAAAAATACAGGCATTTTGAAACTCCTGGCAGAGAAATAAGAAAATATGAAAAACCCTTCTCAATATCAGCTAAAAAATATGAGAAATTGTACTAGCACCTAATACTTGTCATGGATGTGGTGGAAAACCACATCTGATTGTTTTTTCAGAAATAAGAAATGTTATCAATGTGGCAAAATAGGCCATAAAAGTAACTGCTGTAAATAAAAAAAAAAAAAAAAAAAAAAAAAAATGGAGCAGAAAATTTTTTTAATTTGTCAATAAAATAAATGCATTAAATAAAGTTGGCACACAAAAGAAAAATTTACTAATATTATGACTGAGAAATCTACATAAAGGAAATTTGTTTTTGCTACAATTAACAACATGAAAATTAAACAACAACAGGATATTGGGTCCGACATCACAATTATTAATGAAAAAATTTAGAGAAAACTAGGTAAACCTAGACTATTTACTCTAACAAAAATTGCTCTTGGTATTTCAGGTGAAAAATTAAAATTTCTAAGCAAATTCATATATATGTTTTATGAGTCAAACTAAAAAAACAGTTGTTTACATGTTAAAAAACATGAGGAATTTATTCGGAACTTATGGCATCACCCTATTCAATCCATGGGACCTGCCAATCAATTCATTATCTATCAAAATTAATATCGAAACCAAATATGACAACAGAAAGATTAAAAATGGAGTTAAAAAGGAAATTCCTGGATGTTTTTTTCTGAAGGCCTTGGATTATGTAAGAAAGCAAATCAAAATCTAAATCTAATCTAAACTTATTTATAAATGGAACTTTGTCTGTGTGTGTGTGTCTGTGTGTGTCCGTTACCTATAGACTCCGAAATGGCTGAACTGATTTTCTTGAAAATTTACAGAGTTGTACTATAAGCGTCTGCGAGTGTTCTTAGCTAGGCTTTGTGTCGAGGTACCTCCGATAAATATTGAAAATCGAAAAAATTGGGTTATAGAAGGTGTGGTCTGATTTTAATCAAATTTGTTACACTCATAGACAAAGACATAAACGATATTCAGAAGTGTCAAGGTTGCAGTTCTTACAATAGTGCAGAAAATCAATAATATATATATATATATATATATATATATATAATAGGCAAGATGTTTGTGTGTGTGTGTGTGTGTTTATCTGCCTGTATGTCTGTATTTTTTTCAGCCCTTTTATTTTAGTTTTTTCTTCGGGTTTTGCTCTAAGTAGGTATAATTGTAGTTCTTACCATTTACTCAGGATTTATTTAGCCTTCAAAATTCAGTTTACCATGAAAAAAACTTATTTGATATCGATACCAGGAAACCAAAATTTGACTTACATCCATTCATTTTTTTTCAGTCTACAATTTCGCTTTAACTGGAAACAACTATTGCTTTTTAGTCTTTCGTGCCAACGTCCAAAGAGTCTGAGCTCCAGGATCATGGATTAGTTTTAAAGCTTTCATTACACCCGAGCAACACCGAGCTATACTGCTAGTTTGAAATAAAAGAGAATGCAATACCAGTGTTCAGGTCAAAAAGAAGTGTACTCCTTGTGGCATTAGGCCCAATCAATGATAAATTAGAAAGATTAGAGAAATTAAGGGTCATATCTAAATTAGAATATTCAAAGTGGGTATCACCTGCTGTATACATTAAGAAAAAGAATAATAAGATTCGGGTATGTGCCGATTTCTCTACAAGGTTGCATGAGAATTTGCAAAACTACAATTATCCACTTCCAAGTCCAGAAGAAATTTTCATCAAAGATGGAAAAATTTTTTTTTGTGTTGGACTTATCAGATGCATACTTACAAATATCTGTTGAAGAAGAACATTCTAAACTATTGAACATAAACACCCATAAGGGCCTTTATAAGTTCAATAGGCTTCCTTTCAGAATTAAAGTAATGCCAAGCATTTTCCAGCAAGTAATGAACACAATGCTTGCAGAATTGGGTTTCGCACAAACCTATCTGGACGATATATTAATAAGAAGTGAATCCAAACAACTACATTGCATCAGTGGCGTTACCGCCTTGCTCGGGGTGATACGATTAAAAAAGCATTCCTGGGCTTTGCAAGCTACTGTTAATATACATGGAAAATATGCATGAACTAATAGCACCATTCAATGCTTTAATGAAAAAAGATGCAAAATGGAATTGGACAGAAAAGTGTCAAGATGCCTTTGAAAAAAATTAAGAAAGTGCTAACGTCCAATTTATCATTAATGCATTTTGATCCAAAATTGAAAAATATTTTAGTATCAGACGCAAGTGACTTTGAAATAGGAGTCATTATTCTACACAAGTATGATGATGGAACAATGAAACCCATAGCACATGCTTCTAGGTCTGTGATAGCTGATTAAAAAAAAAAAAAAAAGAAAAAAAGAAAATTATAATCTGATTGAAAAAGTTCTGGCTCTAGTGTTTGCAATGAAAAAATTTCACAAGTTCTTACATAGACATGAATTTCTGTTACAAACAGACCATCACCCACTATTATCTATTTATGGTTCTAAAAAAAGGTGTTCCCACACATACAGCAAACTGATTACAATGCTGAGGGAACCATATTGCTGAACTATGATTATAAAATGGAATTCTTAACATCAAAGAAACTAAGTTACATGGATGACCTATTCTGATTAATTCCAAAGTTTTACAAACCATTAGAAGATACAGTTATTGCTGCATTAAGGGCAGAGAATAAAATAATATCCTGTAAAATACAATAAGGAAATTGCCAATAACTCTTGACAAAATTAGATTTAAGTCGCAAAAGGACTTTACAGTGAAAATGAAGAACCAGATCAAAGGTAAAGTAACAAATAAGAAATTAAATATCAGTAATGCATTCTCTGTATACAATGGTATATTAATGTATGCCAACAGAGTTGTGATTCCAGCATCATTATGAAGACATGTTGAAGGAGTTTCATGTTGGCCATTCTGAAATGTTGAGAATAAAATCACTCAGGAGATACACATACTGGCCAGAAATGGACGGAGATATACAAAACTTAGTTAAGTCATGCAGAGGATGTGCTATAGCAGCAAAACCACTGCCAATTAAATATCAACCTTGGCCAGAAACAGACATTCTGTGGTCCCAACTACACTTAAATTTTGGTGGACCAGTACACAAAGCTTACTATTTGATAGTGGTTGACAGCTTTACCAAGTGGCCAGAAATAATGAAGTGCAGAAAACCTACTTTGAACAGAGTAATTAATTTCTTGCACAAAATATTTGCAAGATTTGGTGTACCAGATATAATTATATCAGACAATAGGACACAATTTAAATTCCCTGGACATAAACTATTTTGTAAGTCACTACAAATCAAACAACTCCATATCATCTGAGATCTAATAGACAGGTAGAGCACTTAGTAGACACATTTAAAAGGTTACAAAAAATATGAAGTGGAGCAAATGGATGAAAAGGCGCTTCATTAATTTTTGAGCATATATAAAATTACACCAAACCCCTATACTAAATCTGAGATGTCAGCTGTGGAACTGATGTTTCCAAGAAAGATAAAATCAATGTTTAATAAGATTTTAGCTGAATGGAAGACAAAAATCACCAAGAAATACTGCGGAAAATAAATACTTTTACCCTGGTGAAAAATTACATTTTAGAATGTATCAAAGGAGATAAGGAGTTCTAGAAAGATCGCATAATAACAAAGAGGATTGGACAAATGACATACATAATACAAGAACCCAGATGGGAATATAAATGTCACCTAAATCAACTCAGATGCAGGTATATTGAACTGAAAAATACCAGACACAAAGTCTTGATGGAGGTGATTTATGATACATCTGATATACCTATGCCACAGGTAATAGTGGAACTGCGGCGATATGGAAAAAGAAAACGAAATAATATAAGAGTTCCTAAGTGTGAAACTCACACTTAAAAAGTATAGACTACAAAATATTGACTACAGAAGGAATCCCCTCAAAAGGGTAGGTGTCATGTAGAAAGAAGTGTCAATTAAAAAGGGGTTAAAAACACCACCAAAACCTGTAGAATTTTACTCATAAGATATCAAAGAGCTACATGATAACTGACAGCAAGTTACTGCAAATAAAATGTAATTGTACTTTATTTCTTGAAGAATAAAGATGATAAACAAAAGCAAATGTTAATTATTTATAACTCAAGCTATATAAAATAAAGTTGGCATAAATAGAATTTATGTAACTTATCAGGTGCATAAAGAATACTTGCATTTATCAACAACAGTCAAAGCTGTCACTATGCTCCGATGCCTGTGCAGAAATGTGCATGTCTGTGTTTTAGTGCCTGCATTTTTCCAACACAGAACAGCTCCATTTTCATGCCCAGTCAATAGCAGATTGCCTAGAAAATAAACAAGAGAAAATGTCAGAGACTTTAGTTTAAACTGAATTGAGGTTGAATAGCAGTAATGAGCAAGATTTTATTTCTCTGTTAAAACAAGAAAATTAGAGTCAGCAGGGAAATATAAAAGCCTCAACAATTCACTTGAAGTGCTGGCCAGGTGGTCAAATGCCATGGGACATCTTGTCGGCAACAACAGAAGAAGCCAAAACTCTTGCCAGTAGTATCCTCACCACAAAATCAGTGAGGATGCAAACAGAATATTTGGGCACTTGGAAAACAAATTACACTGTGTAGCATGCCCTTGTACATATCGAAGGACCAGTTGGGAGTCTTTTTTGCACACTACAGGCAAGCTGGAGGAGTAACAGTGGCTAAAATACAATGAAGAACCCTAGGAATTTCCTTCATTCCTACAGAGTAATCACCTTGATAAGTAATACCGGGGAAAACCTAAAAGTATGGGAGCACTTGACAGGAGTCAAAAAAGCAATATCGAACATTAAGATGGTCCAAACAGTGACTCCAAAACTGAAAAAGAATGACTCAAATGTGCACAGAGAGGATCCCAGTTATGCTCCTTCCCTCCTTATACAGGGCTTTTAAACTTACTTACCTGATGAACATTGCTATTGTCTCAGGTGGACGAATTATGCCCAAGATTGATACTGGTAGCCTGAGACAATACATCAGTGTCCTGACTTCTGTAGATTTCAGTTCAGTATGTGAATAAGGGAATAAAACTTAGAAAATGTCTATGAAGCTAGGCAGCTTGGATCAAAGCAAGGCAACCTACCTGTTTCATGATCTCTTGTCCTTCAGTGTGGATTTGACTGCTCCAGGTGACACACTTTGTGAGGTTGATGCTCATGTGCTGTCTAGTGACTTTGTCTATTCAGTATATGGACATCAGCTGGCCAGAGGTGTTTCCTTGCTGGTTAAATGTAATCTGGATGTGAAACCTTATCCATGTTGACATGGAGGCTGGTTGATCATGGCTGATATTACCATGAAAAGTGATTCCTTTTGGATCATTGCAGTTTATGCGCCTAACAACCAGGTGTAGTATCTCCTTTTTTCACCAGTGAGGGCTGTTCTCCCTTTTTTTTCCCCAGTTAGAGCTGTTCTTGGTGGATTCATCACACTTAGTCTTAAATGGGGAACTGGAATGCCATCCTGGAACCCAAATCAGACAGTGGGCAGAGAGGTAGCAGGAGGTCGGGCAATTGTAGCTTGGTTGATCTGATCAGCGAGTTTGGTCTCATCAATAGGTACCAGGTCGATCATTCTGGATGGAAGATGTTGATATAGGCACTTAAGTGGCTAGCTACCTGGATAGAATGTTCAAATCATAGATTTGTCTGTGCTCAGATGGTGTTAGATGCTAGGCCTAGAATGGCTGGAGACTGGAAGTTCAATGTGTTATTACTGGGCAGGCAATTTTGAAAAGGAGTGTTAGGGGCACACTCTCGTCATGTCTCCGTTTCTAAGGCCAAGTGCCAACATAGGCCCCATAATCAATCAAGTTTCCTCTGAGAGTGCCAAGCAGCCTTGTGGGTCATTCTTTACTTCAATGACCTTCCTCAGCCTCATAGTTGTATCATGAGTTAGTAAAGAGGGTTTGGACAAGTGGTCAAGTTTATTGACGACCAAGTAGTGCTCTTTCTGGTCTTGGGTGTCAGCAGTAGATTACCTCAGCAAACCCAAGTTTTCACTTACCTAGCAACTGATTTGGAATGTGCTATCATATGGCCTTTAGAGGGGGTTGGGCAGATTTGCCTGACTGTCATCAGTATGAACTTGGTTTTGAAGAAACAGTTTTGTATATCTCTCATTTGTTCTCAGATGTGCTCTTTCTGGGACTTTGTTGGCAAGTTGACAGCTCGTACCACTCCTGAACATCTCGTGTCCATCAATCTCATATACATGTGATATGTTGCTCCCATATTTCGGAATGAAACAAATGGTGTTTCTAACACTGCTAGCTGTAGTAAGAGATGTGATTTAGATGTGAATGAGGGAATCTTGTAGTATGAATGCTATTCTTATCAGGATTTGATTGGCTTCTTTAGGCATCACCTCAAGATGATCAGATCTGATAGAAAGCATTTAATGGCAATAGATTTCAGCAAAAGATGAGTAAATTTTAGTGTAATGTTTTTTTTTGTAGGTTTCCTGTGAATGCGTGGTATTTATAGGATCAAATGGTAATGGATGAGTTCTTTTGCAATGAATGAAAGGGGCATGATTCTGGTTAGTTAGGTCTAGGATAGAAAGTGTTGATCAGCTCTACCCCATTTTCCACTGCAGCTGTGTGCCAAAAATTGTTATTTTATAAACAATAAATCAACTTTCTGCTGATATATAGTAGTGACAACACTAGGTTTGTCACTGCTGGGAGAGATTTCTTTCATTAGATGTCCAATTACTAAATTATAACCCAGTTATGTGGTTCCTCTCACACATCATACTCATAAGACACTACAGCTAAGCCTATAAATGTTTTTTTCTTTTGATAAAGTCTACATATATATGTGATAATTTTCTCATTCTCTTCTTCTGTAGGCTATATTGTTTTTTATAAAAATATATGCTTAAAATCCTGCTATATACTGGAATTCATTTTACTTTGAAAGTTTTCCACCTCAGCCATAACAAGTAAATAACTTGTTCTGCTACAAACTGGTGATCAACAGCAACTTCACTCATTACAATCCTTTATTCAATGATCTGAAGAATCCAAGAATTTTCTCTATTATAATAAAGACTGTTTTGTGTGTGTGTGTATTTTTATTGTAACAAGGGAGTTAGAAGCGGTTTTTTGCCTCAAAAACCTTGGGTCATGACTAAAATAGTCACCTTAGTAACAGTAGTAGTAACTGGTCATTTGATCAGGGTTCTACCACTCCAGAAAAGAGAGTAGTATGAATTAGGTCACTGGGTCAGGTTCTACCCTTCCCAAAAAGAGATTAAATAGCCTGGTAACTATGGTTACAGTGAAAAGAAGGAAAAGACCAAAGAAAGAGAGGGCCAATGAATATAGGGAAGAAATAGTAAAAAAACCCAGAGTTATTTGGGCTATCGGCCAGGCGTGACCTCTCTCCGGCTATCCAAAGAACTTTCTATCAAGCTACCAGCCGAAATTCTCCACACGAAGACCTTCCTCAACATCCAGTGAATACACCACGTGCTACCGTTAAAGGTAAAAATTGTTTTGTTAATCATTCTGACCAAACCATAGCTGTGTATAGTTATAGATATAATCTTTAATTGAGTTAATTGACCTTTTTCCATTTCGCCTAAACTTCCTCCAAATATCTTCTTCGTTAGACTCACCTCTTATTTTCCAGTCAATATTGTGTGAAACTAGTACAAAGTTGAACCCGTTCTAGTGTCTGGTATATTATAGTTCTGTCACCTTATTCCTGTGTGTTTGCTGAATATTTTTGTGTGTTATAATAAATTTCCTTTCTGTATAAAATTATCTTGCTTATAGTTTAATTCACTCCCTTCAGCATTATTTCAACTAAAATTTTTTTTTTATGTGTTTCTGACCCAAACTGGTTTGTAACAAATATATATTCATATAGATAGGTGTGAGTTTGTAACCCTGGGTTTCACGCTCTTGTGATCGTCAGACAAACTGATTAATTTTTTAAAAAATTGGTTATATGTAGGGTTGTGTATATTCGTGTATTATTGTGGAAGTGGGGGAAATCTGTCGTCACGACAGACGCAGACATTTGTGGAAGTGGGGGAAATCTGTCGTCACGACAGACGCAGACATAGATATATATACACATTTGTACACCCATCAACGTGCGCAAGGACACACATACATACGCATGGGTGTTCGTTCACTGAGGCTTGCATAAACATACACATGCGAATCATGCAGAGTTCGGTATATATATGTATATGTGTGCCGTTGCACACATACATACGCATTCAGTTGGTGTATTCGAATGGTGTAGCGATGTTGACGCGGACAGTTGTCGATTTCTCGTATGTACATATGTACTTTTGATGGGTTCTGTGTGAAACTATGATAGGTAAGAATTGCTATTATTTTATTTAAGGCTGTATTGTTATTTTTTGTTTTAAAGTCTGTTATTGGCTTGTTTTTTAATTTTTTGTGGTTGCGTATATTTAAATGGTAGAAATTCTAATTACATTACAGCTTGTTAGTGTTTATTTGTGGTGTATTAATTATTAATTTTACTGAAACATTTCACTTCAATCCAAGGAAATGCCCACCAATATGCAAAGAAATGATAAAATTTGAAAATGACATGACAAATATAGTCAGAAATTTAAAGTTCAAAAGACACTTATTAAAGATAGATGAAAGAATAAACCGATTAGCCGAAAACCAAGCTTTCATAACAGCAAAAGATCACAAAACCAACTTCGTAGAAAGACCTGCATTCCGACTAATAAACCCGGCAAAAAGCGAAATAGGAAAAACCAGCAAAAAAATATTAGAAACTATCAACATCAACTTAAGGAAAAAATTAGACCTTAACCAATGGAAGAACACCAAAGCTGTCATAGAGTGGTTTACAACAATAAAAAACAAAGACAAAACCACTTTCATCCAATTTGACATCGTGGACTTCTACCCATCCATCACAGAAAACATTGAATGAGGCTATACAACTGGCACAACAACATATAAAAATTACAGACGAAGACATTAAAATAATCATGCACTGCCGCAAATCTCTACTATTCTACAATAATGAACCATGGACAAAAAAAAAACAAAACTGACTTATTCGATGTAACAATGGGTAGCTACGATGAAGCAGAGACATGCGAATTAGTAGGCATACTCATTCTTTCACACCTAGCCAGAATCCTGGAAAAAAAAGGACACGGGACTACACAGAGATGACGGACTTATCCTGATAAGAGAACCCAATGGTCCCAAATTAGATAGATTTAGGAAACAAAAATAGTAAATGCTCTAAAATCCATTGGATTCAAAATAGAAATAAAAGCAGGTATAAAAACAGTAAACTTCTTAGATGTCACCCTTAACTTGGACAACAAGACATATGAACCACAAAGAAAAGATAACGATGATCCAACTTATGTACACACATCCTCCAACCACCCACCTTCAATCATCAAACAAATACCCATATCAATCAGCCGCAGACTATCTGAAAATTCATCTAACATACAGATTTTCAATAACAAAAGAACACCATACGACAAAGCACTAAAGAAATGTGGATACAAACAACAACTACAATATACACCCCTGCAAAGAAAAAGCAAAAACAGAAAAAGAAATATCATCTGGTTTAATCCACCATACAACAAAGCCGTCAAAACAAAAACATAGTTAAGACATTCCTGAACTTAATAGAAAAACACTTCCCGGTAACAAACCGATTAGCTAAAATATTCAACAAAAACGTCAAAATTAGTTACAAAAAATGCACAAAAAATATTACACAAATAATAAAAAACCACAACAAAAAATTAACAAACTACAATAATGCAATCGAAGAAGCTCAATGCAACTGCAGAAACGGAACTACATGTCCACTCCAGAAAAACTGCCAGCAAACAAACATAGTATATAAAGCCAAGGTAAGCCAATATACTACATCGGTGCCACTGAGGGACCATTTAAGAAAAGAAATAACAACCACAATCTTTCATTCTCCAACAGAAAATACTTGAACAGCACTACACTATCAACATACGTATGGCGTCTAAAAGACAGAAATATTTCACCAACAATAAGCTGGAAAATACTGAAAAAAGCACCTGCCTACAACAACATTACAAAAAAATGCCTACATGAGAAAGTAGCAATTATATCTCATACCCCACAAAAGAACTTACTAAACACAAGATCAGAACTAATTTCCAAATGCAGACATGGAAATAAATACCTATTATCACAATTTATACCAAACAGATAAAAAAAAGAAAAAAATCACACATCTCTGCCATAGTAAAATTAATACACCACAAATAAACACTAACAAGCATTACAAATTAGAATTTCTACCATTTAAATATATGCAACCACAAAAAATTAAAAAACAAGCCAATAACAGACTTTAAAACAAAAAATAACAATACAGCCTTAAATAAAATAATAGCAATTCTTACCTATCATAGTTTCACACAGAACCCATCAAAAGTAAAAACAGCTCCCACTATCATTGCTAACATAGCCACTACAAATCCATTGGCTGTCTGTTGGTATGAACATAAGCATTCAAATGATGCCAGAGAATGAGTAGGTATTTTCTGCACAATATCAAACAAGCCTACATTGAAAAGAAATCCCTCATGCAAAAGGTAAACTTTTAAATTGAATTTTTAAAAATAAAGTTTTCTTGAAAGTTTTATTTTAGCTTTAATTGAAAGCTAAATGATTAAATTTACTATTTCCAATAAGAAAAATACTCTGGTGGTGGATATCAAACAGAAATTATATTGATTGTAATCTAATTTCAATTTTTTTTAAATTTAGGGCCATTTTTATATGACTGACACATTTGTAAGCAAAGGTTAATTCTCAATTCTAAAATCTTGCAAAAATAAAATATACATCTGTGATACATAATTTTAGAAAATTAGCAAATTTAAAGTTAAATTAATCTGATTTACACAAGTATTACTAGTTTATAGCATGAAATTTAGAATAAAAGTATTTCATAATCACAGAGGTGCAAACTGAGCAATGTCTGAATGACAGCCAGATGTCAAATGATGGCCAAGTATGATTGACCAGAATTAACATACTTGTCCAATTTTTTTTCCTGTAAAGGGAAGAAACTGTGAAACGTGTGACCTTTTAACATAGAAAATACCATACTTAAACTTCCTATATACACACACAAAAAAAGAATTATTTTAAATCTATTGGCTTGATTTGTATTAAACTTTTCAATTAGTAAATATGCTCATCACTTAATAACCTAACTGCAGCAAGGCTATGTATAATTTTATAAATTTTTATGGTTAAAAAAGAAAAAATGTAAACAATTCTTGTAAAAATTGATTATTCAACAAAAATTTGTTTCTCTTTAGACTAATGTCCTCTCTCTCTAAGACTCTCTCTCTCTCTCTCTCTCTATATATATATATAAATTAATTAAAGGCTTATCTAATTAAATAATGTTAAATATAGTTTTATTGTATTTTTTAATTTTAATATTCGGAAATTTTCAGAAAAACAACCAACTGTTTGAGAGAAAAAAAAAAAAAAAAGAGATGATTTAATACATTCCCCAAGTAGTCCTGCGTTTCAAAAAACAAATTTTCGAAATATAATTTAATGAATTTATGTGGAATGGTGGTGTGGGTAACAGATGTATAATAATTTCAAAGTAATTTCATTCATTTGTGAATAAGTTCTGAAAGTTTCATTAAAATCCGACAATTATTTTATTTTTGCAAGAATTTCTAAATTATGTGTTTTTCACCGGGATGGGGGGACTGACTTACGGTTACGTAATAATTACAATAATACATTTATGATCCATTGTAAAAGACTGGTATAACAGTATGAAGAAAGTTTTTTTCCATCAAAAATCAAAATGTTTGTTAAGACTTAATTTAAGAGGAAAGATCAAATTATTTTTTAATATTTTTTTAACCATTTCAATACGTTCGAAATTTTGTTAAAAAATCTTGTTTTTTTTGTCTTTCGTCAGCGGGTAACCAAATTGTTACTAGTAACAATACTTTGTTGAGTTTTGATAACAAACATTTTTGATTTTTGATGGAAAAACTTTAAGTTTATAATCTTTTTTTCTTCATACTGTTTATTCAGCGAATTATTGGAGGTACCTACAGGTTAAAACAAAAAAACAAAATTGTATTTGAATAATAAATTCTTTGAACTTGAATTTCGGTTTTATTTGAAGGATAATAACTTCATCTCTAAATTAAAATAAAAAATAATTTCCGTATATAGTTTATATAGTCATTTTTAAAACCTTGACGCGTTTTATGGAACCGCCATTATAGACGAAAAATATGTAAACAAAGTTTTTAAAAATTCTTAAATATCCCATGTTTATCATAGAGTTATGTTTCGAAGGCATATCATTTATAATTTATTTTAAAATAAGTTTAAGGATTAATTAACTGAACCTTGTAAAAATAAAAATGTTTACGTTTTACTTTAAATTAATTCATTAATTAATAATTACTGAAAATTCCATTTGATTCGGACAATTCACTGACTTTTGGGCCATTGGCAAATATTTTAAAACGGGATATTTCTTTTTTTCTTTCTTTAATTTCAGGGGAAAAACAACATTCATTTTGGTGGTACATAACAATTAACATCATAGTCTACTTACTAAAAAACCTAACCAATGTTTCAAATTACACTTAATTTAAGTTCTCAGATTTAGTTAGAGCTGTATGTTGGGTTTGGAATTATTAAAAGGTTGACGCTTCATACTGAATTTTTATTATATACTTTTTATTTGACGCTGTGAAAAGCACATGCTTTGTATTCAAACATAAGGTGGCTCTGTGATACTGTTAGTGTTGTTAGTGTTCAGTTCACTCTTTTTTTAGCCTTATTTTTTGAGTATTGAACTAGACGTTATGATCCAAACTCACGGTTTTTTTGCCCTAGCAAAACATTACAATACTACAGTCAACAGTAATTAGTTAGTAATTAAGTCAATGAGTGCGTTTCACGCTATGTTCAATTACAAATAGCCTTGTGCCAGACTAAGCTAGATGGTCGCTATATATTGTATCGCAACAACAACAACAAAAAACAATTACATGTGAAAGCCACCAAAACCTAGCATAAAAAATTGGTTTTCTCATTCTAACAAAAAAAAGTGGGGAGAAGGTGCAAGAAGAGGAAATAATTCAGAAGAGAAAAATGATTTCTCTTCACTTCAGTGTTCTGTTCAAAATTTAATAAAATCATTTAAAATCTAAGGAAAACGTTTTCTTTGGTTTTCTTAACACTTCTAAACATTATTTGAAGAATAATAAATAAAAACAGTTCATTTTTAATAACATTTGATCTGGAAGGAGGACTAAAAACAAGTTATGTGTATTTCCCCAAAAAAACGGTAACCAGACTAAATTCTTTTTGAAATAGAAAGAAAAATGCTCATAAAATAAATAAGAAATTACTGGATATCAACAATAGTAGACAATTTTCTTAATTTCGAACGTCGTCCCTCAAACTTATTGGCGAAAAATAAATGTGAATTGTGAATGATGAACAAGAGTGGTCAGGAAAAAAATGAACAGTAACACTTGTTTCTGCCAATTACTTTAAATTTAGTTTAAAAGTTAATTTTGTTTTTATCTTAGTATACACATCAAAAAACTGATTTTTGTTCTTTCATCACGGACTTTTGTTCTTTCAATTGGGAAAGTAAAAAAAGAAAACTAACAAAAATTGTAAAATAAATTAACATTTTAACAATGTAAAATATAATTTGTCGATCTCAACTCTCAACATGATTTCAAATAAAAATTGTTAGATGATTTTTCTATTAATTTGAAAATATGTAACAAACCTATGGAGAGTGAGAAAGCAATAAGAAAACTTGAGTGAAAAAAATAAATAAATGCAACAGAGTGACAATAATTATTTGCAATTTAATAACAGAGAATAAAACATTAATTAAATCGAATCAAATCTCAAGGACAAGAATTATTTATATTGCAGATATTTTTTTATTTAACTTACCGTGGAATTTGACACAGGTAGTTTTTCCATAATCCGCGTTTTGCGTAACAGAACGACGTAAACATGGCCAGTGGGAAATTAATCTACTTCGACAATAGGCAAGGTAAACTTCTCGCCAAAATTGCCATGGAAGCCGAGAACTAATCACTTTGTTCTGGTTCTCTTTAAATACAGATATTAAATTTTCGTTTGTACTGCCATTAAACTCCTTACTGGTACTCGTTTTTCGGTTTCCGAATTGTTTTGATGAGCTAAACCGAAAGGTAAGCAGGTTGCTCACATCGACAAGCCCGGTCATTTCGGCTAATAACGGCATAGGTATTTCTGTTACGCAGAATGTAGACCACATTTTCATATTTCGTTTTAGCTCGTGTACAATTCGATGCCAAAACTTGCAAACACGTGCAACCCGAAAGAGAGTCTTACCGTCGAGTTTATTGAAAATTATACGTAGCACCTCCTCCGGTAAATCTGTTATTTCCGTCATGGTATAAGTTTGAAACTTTGTGATACTAACAATTAAAAAATTAAACTAAAAACTTAATGTCTTTTTTTAAAAAAATTATACTGTTTTTATATAACATTTTTGCTATCTGCTCCACCATAGTGAGCTAATATAGAAGATGCTACATTACTTCTCTGATCTTCCTTTGTCGAGGCATTCATCCCATTTTTCAAATTTTCAGTCCGTAATGGAGAATTCTCGTTTATATCAGATCAAATTTATCTCCCTTTAATTTCCTTTGAGTTAAAAAAAATACAAGAGAAAAACAAAAAGTGTAACATTTATTCACAAGTTCTATTGGTAATTTGTAGATACATTCATAACTCCATAATACTTTTCTTGATAAATGAATAAAAAGAATCTCAAATCCTGATTCAGTGATTATTACACATTAAAAAAATGCTTAAATTTCTTTTTTAACCGTTCAATTTTTAATTTATACGAGTATGTCACTAAAAAATAAAAAGATCAAAGATAAATCATAAAATCTGTTGTTCTCAATTAATTAATTTGACAACTAAAAAACCTAAAATTAGTCATACACATAAAATTTTAATGCAAAACTCTAATTTAAATTTTTAACGGATTTTTTATTTGGTTAAAAAAAACAAACAAACTACGAATAGTTCAATATTCACAAACAAATGTTTGAGGTAACATTTTAAAATATGGGTACACAATACAAACACGAGCCGAATTTAAGAACAAACGATAAATTTAACACAGAAAAAAATAATTAATGAATTGTAAATGCATTGTGTATCAAATGATGACTGTAAACATTGTCGTGTTCAATAATAGCTACATAAAAAAAAAAAACAATAATGTGCTTACGTCTTGAAACAAACCAATAAAACCGTACAATGCAAAAAAAACCATAGAATACAAAAATCAGAAAGGTTGTTTCATTTATTTTAGTCATCATAATTTAGGTAGATATCGCTAAAAAAAATATTGCGCAGACGTAGTAGTTGTAGTAAGTAGAGACATACCACGTTTTTTTAGGGCCAATTAGGAATAAAATAATTCTGGAGATTTCTTATGAAAAAAGGTATAAAAATCACAAGGTCCAGCCCCAATAAAAAGAGATTCACAAATGCTACTAAGGTCCACAACACTTTCTACATCTACACGCAAAAGCGTCGCTCACGTCAACACTGACCAAGCTACAAAGAGACCGCCACCGTCCACAGTAAGAACTAAAATCTACCTATCTTCACGTTATTACACACAATGACTCTTTCATACAAACACACATGTAACGACATTTCACCGTTCTTACATATGTACTTAGTACAGTGTAAATTCTATCCAAGAACTCTTCCCAGGATTTTGTTAAATGTCAAAATTCACTGTCAGGATTTGGTACAATAACATAAAATATTGTTGTGGGACTGCTCGTAATTTGACCACTTAGAATAATTCCATGGCTTTTATGGAAAGAATAAAATTCAATGGGAAAAAACAACATAGTATTAACGAATAACATTAATTTTATATAACAATAAGAATACAAGAAGTTGGTTGAATGCATTGAATGAATAATGTCCTTTGGGTGGTGGGGGTAGAGTTTTTGGATAGGCAAGGGAGAGAATATAAGAGTGCACCCACTTAATTTCTACAATGTAGTAAGAATATCTTAGCATAAAGGAGTTTGGTGGTTAGAATAGGTTAGTATCACAAGGACTTTGTTCTTTATTGAAAAGCTCAGCTTGAATGTTTGATTTCTTTCAAGTTTTTCTCTGGAAGTTGTTGAAATTAATGTTCTGTCCTGGGACTTGAATCTGACTTCTGGTTAAGATTTAGTGGTCAGCTTTTCTTTCTATCTTTGTGATGATTTATGACCTTTTGACTGCACAATTTCTCTGGCCTTGAAGTGTGGATGTTTTAATGCTTTCTCTTTGACAACTAAATGCTTTCTGATCTTATTAGAGGGCCAGTCCCCTTTTATATGAAAAAAGCAGGCACCAGAGCCCTTAATGCTGGAATTTTCAAGGGGGTGAGAGCATGTCTCTGATAAGCCAGTATAAACAAAAATATATTTTTCTTTCAAATTCAAAAAGTGTGTCCACAACAATTCATAAAGAAATCATTTTGGTGGTTCTTTAACCGCTAATTCTAAAAATAGAGGTTTTCAAACACTAGCAATTTAAAAAAAAACAAAAGCTGTCTGAAAAGAACATGTAAAAACTAAAAAATATAGACAATTAAAACATTTATTTATTACACCTTTAACTAAAGACTAACTTAATTTTACAGAACTAAAATTTAAAATTTTTATAAGGGGTGTATGCTGCTGGTATGATCGATGGTGGCTAGGAATGAGTTTGAATTCTAGTCAACTTTGTTACATTCACTTATGCTCAAATAACTTTAGGAAAGGTGTGAATCCATTTATTCTCCCTACACTATTTCTCGTCTATAATGGCAGTTATGAGTGAATATGCTAATGTGTAAAAAAACAAACAAACAAAAAAAAAAAGCCTAATAGCTTTTATATATGAAAATTTACTTTTCTTTTTATTTAGATTAGCTTTTTAGGCTATTATCTTTCAAATAAAACAAACATTTATCTTCAAATAAGGCATTTAAATAATTTAAAATGTGTTATTTGATTTTTACTAAGTCTGTGGTTGTATCCTTACTGAATACAGAATATTGTTAGTTCAGAAGCATTTTAAAGAAATGACCAAATGGAAAGAAATTCTTGTACACTTTTTTTCACTTTGTCATTGTTACCTACCAACATTGCTCTGATATCATATTCTCTCAAGTATTTGAATTAAGTACTGCCATGAACTAAAAAAAAACCAAACTGAAAAACTAATTTTAGATATTTAAATCCTTTCTTTAAACTTAAATTTCACTTCTATTTGAAATATAATGTTCTCAAAGCTGATCCGAATTAAATGAAAAGTTAATTTCCGTATATAAACAAACATTTTAGGCATTTTTAAACTATTACTACATTTTTGGTCCCTCGTTGAACCATTATTGTATACAAAAAATGTGAATAAATTTAAAATTATCTTTAAAATCTGTGGAAGAATGAAAAAAATAATAAAATGCAGAAGGAAGCTAGAGGGTTTTCAGTCATGTTTGAATTTTATGACCCCCACATCCAGAAAGGAGATGATCATTCTCTTCTCACTTCCCAACTGTTGAGTTTAGATGTGTTCGCTAGCTGTCCTAACAAGAGAGAGATTCAGCCACTCTCACTCAATATCAGATTGATTTGAGGTCAACCATTCTCTATACCTTCGAATCTTTGCACCTACATGTGTCAATAAACATTGGCAATGTTTCAACCCAATTCTTCGTTTTGTTTATTGCAGTCCACTGACATTCAACTTCTGTTAGCAGCACAAAGTCAAATACAACCCTCTACAATTCCAATATGTCTTAGAGATGTGTTTTGAAGTCTATTATTAGTAAAGTTAAGTATTAACTAGGTACTTCTACTCATCCGCTGAAAAAAAAAAAAACGGTATAGATGTTAAAAGGTCCCAAACTTAATAAAAACAAAATTTTATCATCAAAATCTTTATTATTAAGAGGAAAGATCAATTTTAAAAAAATTATTTTAAGTATTTTAATCCTTTCTAACACGTTCAAAATATTGTTTTTCCTTTTTTGTCAGTGACCGCAAATTTTTACAAGAGTCTACTACGGAAAACATAATATTACACAACTAACCTTTTGGCCGGTGAAAAACCCATTACTTTGGTTGGAAATTCTTGCAAAAAATCAAATAATGGTAGAATTTTAATGAAACTTCACGCAGAAAGCAATGGCAACCTACTGCGGGATAAACTTCTGTCCAGTCAGTCATGTCTCTTTTGCAACATGATTGCCCAAGCGTGTTTCACGTATGGCACTTAACTGACTGATTCACAAATGAGTAAAATTATTTTTGAAATCATTCTTTTTATAAAATCTTGGTAAAAATATAGTTTTTATATATGTTACCCACCTCCAGTTAATTTCATGAAATTTCTAAAACTTGACTACTGAACCGAAACTTTGTTTTATCAATTAAATGCAGGACTCCTTGGGGAAATAAATCCCCTATTATTTTATTTTTTATTTATTTTACTTACAGTTGGTCCTTTTCAGAAAATCTGCTTTGAAAAGTGAAAACAAAAGTGCAACAAAAAACTATACCATTTTTTTTTTTTATTTAGATAAACTTTTAATTGCTTTTATGAACAAAATATACCTAGTATTAACAAACTAGATTTTCTAATGTTTACCTTTTACTTAAAACAGAATATAATAATAGTTTATTTCATGAACACTAACCTCTAAAGTCAAAGTAGAAATACAGTCATTCTAAACCTGTGACACTAAAAGCACAGAAAAACTTAAAAATAAAACTCAGAGTACAGATGACCAGCAGCGCCATAATCAAGAATTTGTTATTTATTTTTTTTTAATCATATCACCCCAAGCAAGGCGGTAACACCACTGATGCGCAGGGGGCTACGTAAGGGTAAAAAGAATGGAAAAGAGAAAGCCGGAAACCACATCCTAAACAGGGAAACAAGGGATGAGCCTCTTCACCTGTTCAATAGATGTGGGTGGAGTGTGAACTGGGCAATAGTTTAGTCTATCTACTCCAATTGAAAAAAAATAAAATAAAAAAGGAAAAGAGTGAAAAGATTGGAAAAGAGAAAACTGGAAACCGCATCCTAAACAGGAAACAAGGGATGAACCTCTTCACCTGTTCAATAGATGTGGGTGTTTAAAACTAAATTCTCATTAACTATATAACCAATAGTTTAAGAACATATTTTGTTTTTTATACTGACTGAACAAAAAATATGACATTAAATTAACAAAATAACACTTATCCAATATTGAATAATAGATATCAGAATTATTTTGTTTTTGTACATCTATGCCAAAACAAATTTAACAGTTGCTAAAAGGAAAATAAAATCTGAAAAAAAAACCTCACACTTGAAAATGATAAAAAAAAAAATGACTACCCACATAAATTTTAAAGGTAAATGTTTGTTTTAGGTCCCACAGGTTTTTATTCCTTCAAATTTTTCCAAAATAGCCTTGTTTCCCATGCAAATGTATATGTTGAATTCAAATCAAAAATTAGATATTGAAGAAACCTACCTTTTTTGATTTTAATGACCAGAAAAAAAATCGGACCTCTTCTTGCTCTATATGTCACCCACTACCGGCTCAGTGATAAGACATCTGCTGCTGAATGATTTTTGGCATAGGAAGATAATTTTGGCCTTTTTACTTCCTTTACTGAAAAGTCTTTGATGAAATTACTACACGATTTATTTTTTTTGGTACTCAATTTCAGCAGAAAGTTGAGTGTATGCATGTTTTTTTTCTTCCTTTTTTTTTGGTAATTAATTTAAGAAAGTTGCGTGTACTTAATTTGAGAAGAAAGTTAACTTTCAAATATATGAAAATAAGTGATAAGTATAGTTTAATTAACCTTCAAATATATTGCATGTATTTGCGTGTTTTTTTTAATAAATGAACTAGTCCCTATGACAATTATCCAGCAGACTGCTGCATAATTGTCATAGGGACTAGTTCATTTTTGTCTTTGGACTATATGAGTACTCCACAATCAACCTAGAGTTACATACTGCCACCATGAGGAAATAAGAAAATTTGAATATCATTAGTTATGTAATCTATAATCAAGAAAATGGAATATTATATTACAGATTAGAGTAACACCTATGTCTACTCTAAACACTGAAATTGTATTTCACTAATAATGGCAGTATGGTAGCAAGCACAGATGTACTAGTAGCAGGCAAAGTTTAATAAATAAAATAAAAATATTACTTAAATCCCATGAAAAGTATCAAGTTATCCTCTCCTTAACACCAGCATTCTTAAGGATAAGTCAATCTACTAGATTGGCAACTAGGTCTCACTATTTTACAGGCTAGATGCAATCATCACTTGTACTCTTAAGTTTCTTTGTCACACTTCTGATTTCTTGTTTTTAATAATTCATCTTCAGAAAAGTGTAAATGCAATTTTAATCACCATCTTCTGTCTTCTTGAAGCCAATCCCTTTTTTTTGTCCTTTCCTCAGTCTTCTCCATTCTCTTTCACTTCTTGTAACCCCCTGCATTCTCGTGACATTATTGCCTTGGGGTGAAAATGCATTCACTTACGCGTAAATACCCTTGGGAAAGTTATTAATCCGTCTTTTCCTTCCAGTTATGGGTTAAATAACAGGACAGATTGGGTTCTATAGCCTTGGCTGGTAACCAGTCTACTGCAGAAAGCAATGGCAACCTACTGCGGGATAATCTTCTGCCCAGTCAGTCATGCCTCTTTCGAGACATGATCGCCCAAGCGTGTTTCACGTATGGCACTTGACTGTTGTGTATGTAATAGCCCTTTTTTGTCAGCAATTGCAGGTATATACAAAAATAAGGGCATCTTAGCAACGTCTGTGAAAAAAAAGAACAGAGCTGGCTCAAACTGTGTTCTGAAAATGATGTACATTAAATAAGTAGAGTAAAGCTACAATCTCACCAGACTGTGCAGCTGTTGTACTTTCTGTAGTAAGTTTTTTTATAGAATGAAGTTTCTCAACAGGTTTAGAATTTAGAGTTGTCCTCCTAGACTGATTGCTAACCAAGGCTAGTTTGCCTTGTAATTAATCCCTAGCTGACCAGGGGTGAGTGGAAAAGATGGAACTATACCTTTCTAAGGGTTATTTATGCAAAAATGAATGCGATTGCTTTAGCTGAAATTTAAGCTTGACATACAAATTCAACTTTCTATGCTGATAACCCTGATGCAGACATGCAAACTATTGAACATGGTTGCTATTGGTACAAAAAAAAATAAAATAAAATAAATGCATTTACACCTTCAAAATGTCTAATTTCCTCATTTAAAATGAAAAATAACTGAATTGCATTCAAGTATTTTTATTTCTATATACAGCCACATCATGTTGAAACGCAAGTTCTCGTTTTATCACCAAAGTTAAGCAACATTGAGCCTGGTTAGTATCAAAATGGGCGATTGCTTGGGCATACTAGGTGCTGTACATTTGGATGTGCTAGTGGGATGATGGATAACTACTCTGAAGAAATTTGATAGAAGAATTTGAATTCCAGCTGGGCTTGTTACATTCCCTTATATACAAATAATCTTAAACTGAAAAGAGCCATGATCATCCAAGCATATCAAATCTTCTGTAGAGCAATGGCCCATTCTTCTCCTATGAAATTGAATGTCCAACAAAAGACCTTCACAGGCTGAGAAAATTTTTTATGTTCAGTCTTATATGTAATAATTGGTTAAAGTATTTAGATTTAGCCAGCACTCAGGTGAAGGCGTCACAGTATTACAATGTATGATGCTGGATTCTTTGCCCAATCTATAGAAATGGGAACTAAAATTAAAGGGAGGTTTTGAGCTCAAATCATTGCAAAATTAAATTCAGAAATTGTTAAAAAATAATTCAGCAACTTCTTTTTTCTTGTTTATATAAGAGGGTGTGTAGAAAAGTTCTTAGACAAACCAAGAAATCATAAAAAAATGTCTCTAATGTTTGGTCAGATTTTAGGCTGAGAACTTTAACATGCCTTGTACTCATATAAGAAAAAACTGGAAATAGAAGAATATCTAAGAAAATAAATGATTATTCTGTGCTTTGTCAAAGTCAAAGAAAATTGGAAATCAAATAAGTGCAGTATAAGGTTTACCTTTGCAAATAAAATTTGTTCAAATGCCACAAAAACATTTTGTTAACGCTAGAACTTATTGCAATGTAAAACTATACAATTGTCATGATTACAAAATGCACTGGTCAGATGATAGTTATGTTTCCAAATAAACTTCCAACTGTTTATTTTAAACAGAAGGAAAACAAATGAAAGATTGGATTTAAAACTTAACAAGCAAACTTTATTTAGGTTAGAATATTCATACTTTTAATCAGTCATCAGAATTTTGCCAATGTGAACTTGTCAGAATCCAAAGACTTTGGTTGATTTGTGAAAACTAGAGGAAAAGTTCAAAATCATTTTTTTTAAAATAAAAAATGCAGTGAAAGAATTTATCTCAAATCGACCTTTACTGTAAAAAAAAAAAAAAAAAAAATTAAAATTAAAAATTTTACAAATCCCTTTTTTTCATAGTTTTTCAGATATTTTATTAATTGGTAAAAAAATATTCACTTTTAGTTATAAAATTCCTTTATGATATTAATACTTTACAAACACCTGTCTGATTGGAAATATTTCCTAAAATATTTCAATACCTTATTAAACATAGAGACTACACACACACATTTTGATCAATATCTGAGTTGTCAGATTAGGCTACATTTGAAAGTTCAGTACTACTAAATTTTCAATTGACTTTCTCCTCTCTAGTAGCTCGAGTCTTCCAGCTAATTTTTAAAATAGCCCCAGAAAGTCACAAGTGTTGAAATTCAAGATTTAATAGCACTAAGCTTTCAAATTTAGCCAACTTTTATGGTAATGTGCATGGGAAATACATGATTCTAATGTTTTCTAGAATTCTAGGTTGTCTTACATGAGAATATCTACTTGTAATTATGTAATTTTTTAAAAATTCCCTTTTTAATCAAAGGTAGATAAATGCCGTTGAGAATCTATCCTACAACTTCAATTTGAAAAGTCAGGATTTATATTCATAACTTACATTAATTTGATACAATTTCTTAAAACTGAATGTTTAAAATTCTGCTTTATTTTACAAATAAATGTCACAAAGAGGTAATAGAAAGTCTTTGTTCAAATTTAGTGTGAACTGTTAACATATCCCAGTTTCACTATAAATCATCACATGGAATGTTTAACATAATGTAAAATATTGTAAACTTTGAGAAGAATATTAACCACAAGTAAAATATTTTTTTAAGGTTCTAAGATATTGTCATTATAATAATTGAACATTTAGCCTTCAATATTAAAAACAGAAAAAAATCTATAGTTGTTTTCATAAAAATATTAAAAAAAATACTTTTACTAATTCATGTCACTGTATGTCTCTTAAAATTGGACTATAATATACTTAATTCTTTGGAAACTTATGTACACAAACATAGTATTTTAATTTCTATAATCATGTATTATAATTCATAAAATTTAAATTATTTTTCTAGGTTTATATGTGAATCATTACTCTCACCTTTCTTAAAATTGTGGACATAAATATAATTACATTGTAGTTTATTTTTGAACAGATGTAATGTGAATCTACTTTAAAAAGGACTTTGTAGAATCATGAAATGATTTGTTTTGCAAATACAGTATTTTTTTTAATCATATCATCCCAAGCAAGGTGGTAATGCCACTGATGTGCAGGGGGCTACGTAAGAGTGAAAAGATTGGAAAAGAGAAAGCCGGAAACCACATCCTAAACAGGGAACAAGGGATGAGCCTCTTCACCTGTTCAATAGACATGGGTGGAGCGTGAACCGGGCGATTGTTTAGTGTAAAAATAAAAACTAGTATTGCATATTTTCACATCTCAGCTGCCAAATGATTAAACAAGTGATTTAAATTTAGTTTAAAAAGATCAAGAAAAAAAAAATATAGTGGATTTGTTTAAGAACTTAATTCTAAACACCTGTGAATTAATTTCTGCAAAATATTTAAGGTAAATTAACAAAGTAAAAACCTTAACTGTAGAGCATATCTTTTTAAATTTTTGTAAATTGATGTAACTGTTGTAACAGGTTAGGATGGCTATAGTGAAAGTTAATGCCAAATGAGCTCAATGATGACTTACAAGATTTTTTCTCTCATGGCTCTTTTGTGAAATTGAGCTAGTATTTATTTATCAAGTAAATGTGCGCTGTGGTACAGTGGATATCGGCTCGAAACAAGAAACCGGGGAGCCGAGTTTGAATTCCAGTTGAATCTGTTGTATTCACTTACGCACAAATACCCTTGAGAAAGGTATTAATCCATCTATTCCTTCCAGTTATGGGTTAAATAGCAGGACAGATTGGGTTCTATAGCCTTGGTCGGCAACCAGTCTACTGCAGAAAGCAATGGCAACCTACTGCGGGATAATCTTCTGCTCAGTCAGTCATGTCTCTTTCAAGACATGATCGCCCAAGCGTGTATCACTTATGGCACTTAACTGACTGACTGACTGAAATGCTCTGTAAAATTCCTTATTACCATTAAAAAATATGAGTTTTAACACAAAAGTAAACAAATAAAAATATTTTCTCATAGCCACCAAATATAAATAGTTCATTTTTTTTTTTCACTTATCAAAATCAATTGCTTGCATACATTTTTAAAAATCTTACATGTTTGCAGTATGAATAATCAGGTTGGTTAAATCATAAAGATAAAAAAAAATCAATTCATTAAGTTACAAATCAGCTTGAAATTGAATAAAAAGATTCCTGTGTTATTTTAGTTTTCTTTGATATGAAAATCAAACAGGCCATATATATAAAAAAGAAAAAAAACAAAGAAAAATCTGAATTGAATTAGTTTTATAAACAAAAAAGCTTTTTCAAAATCTAAAGGATTAAATTTAAGCAAAATACTGTATTTTCAAACAAATTATATTGGAATCAATTGCTTTAATTTTTTCTAAAATAGCAAATTAGTGCCATTTTTTGCTGTCTTTCATGGTAGTGTAATTTTCTTTATTATACTTTTCTGGAACTTTATTTCAGAAATATTAGCTGATTTAAAGTATAACTGGACTTGAAACAAGTCATGTTGGTTAGTTGCAGTGATGTGACCCAAAGAATTGTGAGTTATACCAGGCTACAGCAGTGGTAAACAAATTAACTACCAGAAGTAGCATCACACATGGAATGAGAATGATACACCCACCAGTGATCATAAAACGGTTTGGTTCGAAATCCCCAGTAGCGTAGACAAGTTTGAACAATGTAAATAGAGTAATCTTAATGTTTCTCCGTTATCTAATTTTTAGGAATGTTGACTTTAAAAAATTTATAGTCATCAATCCCATTTTCTGAAAATGATGTGTAATAATCATCTATATACTTTCAAAATGGGTGCATTTTATGCACGAAAAATTGTTTTAAAAATATTTAGTGTGTGAAAAGATTTGTATTAAGCTTTTCAATTTTCTGTTCTTTAATTAATGACTTAACCTAAAGCAGACAAATTTTTGAAGACCCTTTTAAAGATTTTTGAAATTTTATAAATTAAATAAAAGAAATGAAAACAATTCTAAAAATTCATTGCAAAAAATTTTGTTCGTCAGATTATGTCCTGTGCTTAACTAAAAAAAAATTTGCAGATAGAATTTTTAATTTCAGAAATTTAATAAAATAAAATGTGGGAGTGGGGTGTGATTTCAAACATACGCACCGTAATGGGGGCGCTAAAGGGTATCGTCAGTGATGTCATCGCGAGGATCACTAGGGGGTTTCGGGTCTTTCAACATCATACCCACCTCACCGCGCCGACCCGAGATGATCAGTTTCTGGCCCACCCTCGACAAGCGCTTTCAGACACTGGAAAATTACGTTTAGGTCCGGTAGGAAACCTTGCAAATGCTTCTGATTGGCGACAGTCAGAGCCACTTTCCATTTAGAGGCGAACCGTACATGAGCTCGTCCGAAACATTAACTCAGACGCAGAAAAATCTGTGTAACAGATGTTAAAAACATTTTTATCGAGATTTTCTAAAAATAATAATTTCAAAAAATAAATTAAATTCATTCATCTGTGAATAAGTCCCAAAGTTTCATTAAAATCTGACAATTTTATTTTTCGCAAGAATTTCCAAATATTTTTCACATCGGAAAAATTTCCCAAAGTCAAAAAACAGTAAACACTGGTCCTACGTTGACGGAAAAAAATGACCAGACTTTCTAAATATGTTAGAAAGGATTAACAAAATATAGAAAAAATACTTCTTAATAACAAATTCTGTTTGACGATATAACTTTGTTTTTACTTTTTATTAAATATGGGGGTCTTTTTTTTTCATGCTATTTTTAAGCAAGAAAGCGGAGAAACCTATTTGTTTACTTTAACTACATTGACAATTGAAAATACATCTTAAGACCGAAACAAGAAGAGTTAATGATAATCAATAATCTGATTAATAAAAATAAATAAAACAAAAAGCCTTGTAATATGTTTTTTCACAATGAAGTTCATTATTCTCTACATTTGCGAAATTAAAATTTGCGAGTAGTAAACACAAGTGTCCAAGAAGGCAGGAACTCAAAAGAATTTTGAATTCAAATGTTGCTTATCTGAAAAATGGACAATTTCTATGTACAGACTTTTTTCTAAAATATTCTCTAATTACGAAAAGAACTGAATTTCTTTGAATAAAAGACAATACGCTAAAAGACTGAATGTATTTATAATTTCCGTAGCTGGTGTAAAACTTCAATTTAATATATGATTAGGAAGTTTTAAATTATTACAAATATAACTTATTAAAAACAAAGACAAAGTTTTAGAAAATCAAATTCATAAAAGAAAAATTCATATCTACTTTTAAATACATACAAGATTTTATTTTTTTTACAAGAAGAATTTTCGTCTGCTCGTTTCCATTTCGTGTCTCTTGTGTACCCATTCATATTCTCCGTATTTTGTGTCAAAAGTTCCTTTCTGAAGCGATCGCATTTTAAGAGTAAATCTTGGACCTAGTTCCTTAAGGCCAACTTTTTTTTCATTACGAAACATGTACCTGTGATGCCGGAAAAATATATAGTCCCTCTGGTTGTGGAAAGTAACAACCCGCCTACCTTGAAATTGAGGATCTAGAGGAAACAAGGCACCCAACATACGCCCGACAGTATGTCCAAGTCGGGTGTTAAAGTTATTTAAAATAAGTTCAGGTCGGTGATCCGTTAGAGAGCCACACTTTCTGATTTCATTATGCAATTTAACATTGCTTATTTTGAAATGAATTGTTGGTCCTTCAGGTAAGTGACACAAAATCATTCCGTTTGGAGTTTTATTGTTTTCGTTAACGATAATTAGATCTGTAAAATCTTGAGAGATTGCCTGAGGCACAATTTTTTTAACGGGTAGATCTTTCCTGTAGTAATAGTGTGCATTTGGAAGAACCTTTCTCAGTTCCTGACAGAAGAGATATGTCCTCAATTTCGGACGATTCGAAGTTGTGATAAGGATCTTTGGAATCGTTTCTCTACGAAAGTGTCCTGCCAGTTCGTCGATAGACTCATCCATTTCTACTTCATCATCTTTCTCTTTGATCATCGTTTCATCGTACACACGTTGGTTCTCAATAGTTTTAGGTACGCCTTTTGGTGGAAGTGGTTGTCCTTTCTTCTTCATGGCTTTCTTTTTCTTTCGCTTCTCAATTTCAATTTTTTCTTCTCCTGGAGCATCTTGTGGTACATCTTGGACCGCAAGAGTTTATTTTTTACCCGTTTGTAATTGGGAACCTTTAAAGAAAGCTTTTCATCGTCAATTTCCTTCACAACAGGAAGATCCTTCCTTTTACCTTCCGCCATTTTTACGTTCTATACACGTGGTGAAAAAACAAAAATGTATATGAAATAATCAGGATCTACTTGACATTGGCCGACAATTATTTGACTATTATATTACAGGTTCCTACACGAATGCACTCGTTATTTTATAATGTGAGATATATTTTTATTATGATAATAACGCTATCTAAATTCAAATAAAAAAATATTTTCTAGATGGTATTTTTTAACTCTTGATATTCTAATTTGTATAATAAATACAAACGGGATAAAAATAAATACAAATTTGAATTTAAGATAGTTAATTTAAATTATTTATTCAGAAATTATTTTTTATGAATTTAGAATAAAAATAAATTAACAAAATAAAATGAAGTAGAAAATATTGTCAAGTTATTATTAAATAAAAATACTCATGAACAATTTAATAACGAAGGTTGTTTACATTCTACATACGCAGTTAAGAGTTAAATATATTTATGTAAAATATTTTAGCTTTCATGTCTTGTTTTTAAGTGTAACACATTTTAATTGTACTTTGGAATGTTCATTGGTAACAACAAAAGTTATCAAAGTTTATGCAGTACCAACAAAAAGCTTAAAAGCAGAAAAGGTCAAATTTTATCACAAGTATTACTAAGACATGAACACTAAGGAATCTTAAAAAAAACTTTCTTATGTATCATATTTAGTCAAGTATTACCACACATATATATTTTTAGATTTTGTCTTTAAAGCAGTCTTATTATTATAATCAAAGGAGGCATGGTGGAGTAATAAATAGTGACTCAGATCAAGAAATTGAAGAACTGAGTTCAAATTCCATTCAAATCCATTACATTTACTTAAGTGCTCATACCTTTAGGAAAGATATAAATTAATCTCTTCTACCCCCAAATATGGGCAGGACAAACTGGGTTCTGTAGTCATGGGTGTAATCCGGTCTAGGGGAAGGAAAACTCTGAAGACAAACCAGCTTAAAGAGGGTTAGGCTCTGTCAGGCTGTCATGCCAAAAGAAACACCACTTCAACTGTGGCTACAGTATGTGGTGATATCGACCGAGCAAAAGCAAGGGACCGGCTGTTTGCTCTATACCGACCAAAAAGCAAATGAACAAAAGCTGAAACAAAAAGCACCCAGACAGACAGAAGGAAAGAAGCAAGCATAGTAGCCACTCAACTTAGGTCAAGGGGATTAGTTACACTCTTCTCCTCTGGTCTGTGCCTGTCTGCTGGGGTCTTGTCTGTATCAGCTTTTTATATCTGCTTTTTGGATCAAAAGCAGCTCGTTTTGGGATTTCATACTTGTATTTGATTCTGGACTTACCATTGGCTGGTAAAAAAAATTCACATAGGCTCGTGAAATGGAAATTTGATATTTGATTAATTTTTATTTTTCAACCGGAACATCTGTATGAATACAGTTGCGCAGAGACGTTTTTTTGTTTTTCTCTTTTTTTTTTTGTTGTTTGGTAAAAATTAATCAAATATCAAATTTCCATTTCGCGAGCCTATGTGAATTTTTTTTACCAGCCAATGGTAAGTCCAGAATCAAATACAAGTATGAAATCCCAAAACGAGCTGCTTTTGATCCAAAAAGCAGATATAAAAAGCAGATACAGACAAGACCCCAGCAGACAGGCACAGACCTGAGGAGAAGAGTGTAACTAATCCCCTTGACCTAAGTTGAGTGGCTACTATGCTTGCCTCTTTCTTTCTGTCTGTCTGTCTGGGTGCTTTTTGTTTCAGCTTTTGTTCATTTGCTTTTTGGTCGGTATAGAGCAAACAGTCGGTCCCTTGCTTTTGCTCGGTCGGTATCACCACAAGTACATGTAGTGCCCCTTCAACTCTAATAGGTCACAAGATATCTGGATCTGGATTCTTTTATTTAATATGCTATAATTATATACATAATTTGAGCTAGTTTGATTCAGTAAATTCAAATATGGTTATCAAAAATTGACTGATATTTGATAGTAATTCTGAAATAGTTTATCATTATAAACTAATTTACTTTGACAAGTATCAGTTTTTTACATTCTTTCCACAGTGCTACTTTCAAGATTGCATCGGGTACTGCTCCCTGATGATAATCATAGGTAGTGCGACAGCTGAAAGGCTTTTTCTCTTTTCCCTTTGACTTTTGAGGGTGGCAAGACATGTTTGCTTTTAGTCCAATAGAGACAAGTCATGTAAGTACTTCCGGGACAGAGATTGAAGATTGTATTAAACTGTTCATAACTTCAAGTTTGATTATTTTTTGTCCTTCTGTCACGTGTTTTGTTAATATATTAAATAATAGTTTGAATTCCATGTTTTTTGTTTTTCTGTTATTTTTACCTGGACTCAAATGAGTCTACTAAATACTGTTTGCAAAACAAATATACCAGGAGGTATAAAATGATAATACCTTCCATCATATATACAAAAATAAACTTTGAAGAAGGACATTACACCCATTGTGAACAATTTTTTTTTTACATCTCACAGTAACCTTGAAGGAAGCAGTTAAGATCCAGTGAGGCAATGTAAGAATAATGACAACGAAACACATGTGCATATTTTTAACAACACAAGGTAAAGAATTTATTTACAAATTTACACATTTGTAATTGTTAGTAGCTTATTCCAAGACTAGTAATCAAACATAATTTTGTAGATTCAATGAATAGTCTAGAAGAATGACAATACAAGTGTTAAATTTTATCAACACAAATGCTCAAACTGTTGTCAATCACAATTTACACAGCTTTGAAGTCAAGCCCTCATGCTTCAACAAAGATTTCTTTGTTTTTTTGTTTTTTTTAATCATCTCACCCCAAGCAAGGCATTCCACTGCCACTATTGCGCATGGGGCTACATAGGGGAAGGTAAAGAGAAGGAGTGGTTAGACATAGGGAATGTCAGGAGGAAGGTGACAGATGAGTAAGGATAGCGAGGATGAGGGTTGGGCAGATGGGAAGAGTGTTTGATAGAATGGGAGCAGGTTAGTGTGTTAGGAGGTGTCTATTGACCTTACATTTAAACTCCTGGAGATTGTAGCCGTCGGGGAAGCAATCGTTTGGAAGAGAATTCCACAGTTGGGAAGTGCGAGGAAAGAAACTGTTGGAGTAGAAGTTACGGCTGCATTTTATCGGTTTCACTGTAAAAGGGTGGGATCTAGTTGCTAATCTAGTATCTCGTTCAAATTCGTATTTAGGGGGCACTAGTGATCTAAGTTCATCGGAGCAGAAGCCATGAAAGTATTTATAGAAGAGACAGAGGGAAGCCACGTCGCGCCGGTGGGAGAGAGACTGCAGGTGGTCTGCCAAGTCGGTATCTATCACATTACAGACCCTCCTCTGAACCTTATCGAGAAGCCCGAGGAGAACAGCAGGTGCACCAGACCAGATATGGCAGCAGTATTCAATGCATGGGCGGATGGTAGATTTATAAATGTGCAGGATAGATTTAGACGGAAAAAAACTTCCGGGCCCTACACAGAGAACTGACTTTCATAGCAGCGGATTTAGCAATGGATTCGATATAGTCATTCCATTTGAGGTCCGCTGAAAGTGTGAGACCAAGGAGGCGCAGTATTCTACTCTCTGGGAGGCAAGCCTGGTCCATGCTAATGGGAGGTAGGTGAGATTGTCGATGATGGTTAATTGAGAGTAGCTTCGTTTTAGAAGCATTAAAATTTACTAGCCATTTCTTACCCCAGTCCAATATGGATTGGAGGTCTTTTTCAATCTCGGCTGCGAGGTTAGCTTTGACGCCTACACCAGATTTTTGTAGGAGGTGAGAGTAAACTGTGGTGCCATTGGCGTACAAACCTATTTGGGCTCTTATGGAATCAGGGAGATCATTAATGTATATCAGGAAGAGTGTAGGACCTAAGATGGAGCCTTGGGGGACACCTGCATTTGTATGGTAGTTCTGAGAGGCATGTCCGTTTAATACCACCTTCATTGTGTGGTTAGAGAGGAATGACTGGATTAGTTCAAACAAATGTCCAGTTATACCATAGCTCCGCAGTTTACATAGAAGGCCAGCATGCCAAACTCTGTCGAACGCCTTAGATATACCCAATGCAACGGTTCAGGCTTCGCCATTCCTGTCGAGTGCCTGGTATATGTACTCGGTGATGGTCGTTAGCATATCAGCAGTAGACCTGGTGAAGCGGAAACCATATTGCTTGTCTGAGAGAAGCCTGTGTGCTGTGAGATGCTGAACCATATAATGATAATGGCTTCGAACAATTTGCCAAAGATCGGAAGAAGGCTGATAGGGCGATAATTTGCAGGGTCAGAGGGTTCTCCAGTGGTTTTAAATATAGGAACTACAGAGGAAGATTTCCAACAGGCAGGAAAGCAGGAAGCAGATAGGCAGAGGTTATAGAGCTTAGAAAGGACAGAGGAGAGTTCAGGGGCACATTTCTTTAAGACTATGTTTGGGATTCTGTCACCACCGCTCGCTTTGTGAGGGTCAAGTTTTAAGATTATCTTAGAGACAAGCGAAGGTGTAATGTGGACATCATTCAGTTGTGCCTCAGTTCTAGGTGAGAAGTCGGGTGTAAAAACTCCAGACGAGTCCAGACTCGAATTGTTTGAGAATCTGCGGGCAAAGCATTCAGCCTTATCTGCTGGGGAGGTGAGGACCTCAAATTTGTTGATTAGCGGGGGTATTGTGGACTTGCTCTTTTGTTAAGTACTCTTTTACAGAGTCGCCAGTAGTCTTTAGAGCCGAATTTAGAGCATGCTATGTGTTGCTTCATTCTGGCAGCAAACAACATCTGTGCTTCGTTAAGTATCCTTAATTTCTTGAAATGCATATCTTATGTAATTTTTCAAATCACCAAGACTTCTTGGATTTTCACTATAAACTTTGTCCTTGAGTACTCCTCAGAAGAAGAAATTCATTAGGGTCAAATCAGGTTAATGTGTTGGCCAATCAATTGAACCTCGTCAACCAATCGGTCTATCAGCAGCTGCCCTCTTGAACCAGGGCAGCACTATCTCTTCAAGGTACTCTGTGTTAAGTTTGAGGCACTGTAGGAAGAGGAATGGAAGCATAATGTCATCACTAGTGATCACTCCAAACACTGTAATGTTCACTGGATATATAATCCAACTCTTTTTGAATCCTCTGCATTGTCCTCTGATTGACATCCAAACACTCTGAAAAATTTGTATTAATACTTCTAGTGGAAATGCTAAACAGTACAGTAAGCTGTTTTCAAATTTGTGCTCTTTTTCTCACTGACCCTTACTATAGTGTGTAGTAATGTGCAAAATTCAAAATAGTGACAATTTACCCATTGCACCCTTTATATATATATATATATATATATATATATATATATATATAAATGCGTTAAACTAATGGATATATATATTCCACAGTTTAATATTTACATTTTATAAAGTGCTCAATACAGATGTAGAGCATTTATAGATATATAGTTACCATTAAGTTTCGGTGCTCAATGCACGATCATCAGGCAGTGAAATATGGTTCTGTTACAGGATTATATATGTATATATTCATAAAGAAATTTTTAAAAAATGCTAACATATTAGATGAATGTAGCGGAGTGGGATGTTATTATAACTTAAAAGATTTGTAGGCCTAAACCAATGAATATTGACACATTAAATTGTTGCAATGTTACTGTATTGGTATGGGGAATGGAAGTGCCTGTTGCGTCAGTTTAAATAAGTATGGAACAAATATGTAGCGAATATATTATCTGAGATGTGACGAGATTTAAATTAAAACAATAAAATATTTGTGTTAAAGAGGGTTGTTAATATAGAAACACAATTTTAATGTAAGGAAATAGATGTAAAGCCATAAAGTTAATTATTAAAGGTGTAATTACTTGATTTTAGAGTTAATTGGAAGTGAAAGTAAGGCATAAACAGCAATGTAATAGTTAATCGCCCGGTTCACACTCCACCCACGTCTATTGAACAGGTTAAGAGACTCATCCCTTGTTCCCTGTTTAGGATGTGGTTTTCGGTTTTCTCTTTTCCAATCTTCTCACTTTTTTTTTCAATTGGAGTTGATAGATCTATTGCCCGGTTCACACTCCACCCACGTCTATTGAACAGGTGAAGAGGCTCATCCCTTGTTCCCTGTTTAGGATGTGGTTTCCGGTTTTCTCTTTTCCAATCTTCTCACTTTTTTTTTTCAATTGGAGTAGATAGATCTAACTATCGCCCGGTTCACACTCCACCCATGTCTATTGAACAGGTTAAGAGACTCATCCCTTGTTCCCTGTTTAGGATGTGGTTTCTGGCTTTCTCTTTTCTAATCTTTTCACTATTACGTAGCCCCCTGCACATCAGTGGCATTACCGCCTTGCTTGGGGTGATACGATGAAAAAAAAAAAAAAAAAAAAAAATTAAGGTTAGGTTTGAGGTATATATAATTAACTAAAAAGAGGTAGGATTATAGATTATAGCATATAGTAAACAGATTGAGATAATTTTTGGATATATTTTGTGATGTCATTAAATAGTTATTTCATTATGTTTATTTAATAAGTTGGTTTTCAAGAATTATTTGCATTTTTCTTGTAAGCAAAGAAAACATTTTTCATGTAACAATTTACATGTTCTAGCTTTTGTTAATATCTTCCGTTTTACTGTAGGTGTTTTGTTTGCATCTTGGAAAGTGAAGTTGAGTTACTATAGATTTTATTATTAAAGGATAGCTTACATTTCTTCAATAATGACTTGAAAGTTATTTTTAATACTTCCAATATGATGTTCGATAAGAGTTGGATTTTCTGTAGTGCAAATGCTAGCTTGGTAGACTATAAACTAGCTTGGTAGACTGTAAGGCATCTATTTTGCAGAGGACATTTGTTTGGGTTACGACAATTGCAAGCATTAGTGTTACTGTTGTTATTTATAATAGGGTGGTTTTGATTGCTAATCTTGTTATATTGTTTTCAGATTTCATTGTTATGTTTTTATTATCATTTCAAGATTATCAGTGCAGCTATAATTAAGTTTCAGTGTATTCGTATTAAAAATTTTGCTAAGGAGGTTATTAGTTTGGAAGTGTTTCTGAACTAGGTTAAGGAATTTATGACCTAACTTAGTAATAACCATTTGGTTAAATGGTGGTATGTACCGAATTATTTTTTAATTTCTTTTGTTTGGTATCATTATTCTTTTGCTTATAATATTTAATGTCATTGCATTTATAGCCAGTTTCTTAGGGCAGTATTGTAATAATAATTGTGTTTATAAAAATGTCTTCAGTTGAGGAATTGTTGCTTATTTTGTGTTCAACAGAGTAGGGTATGTGTTTAATAATAGATGGTAGTTTGATTTTGGAAGTATGTCAATAGTTATCATTATATTTTATGTATTTGTTGAGTATATGTTATTAACTAAATCTGAGTAACATCTAGGAAGTCAACTTTTTTTAGGTTAGTTTGTACTTTAAGAGTGAAGTTTTGAAATTAGTCTGTGTATTCATTTACAGATTCTGTCTGCTTTAGAGTTTGTAGAATTATGGGCAATCATGAAACCATTGTCTTTATATAGCCTAATGTCAGCTATGTCAACATCACTATGTGCAGTTAGATTATACAAAATAAATAGACCGACGAGTCTGATGATTTTGCAGAATCCAATAGTAATGTCGAATAGGTCCTTGAAATTTGTTTTTGTCCACAATCATTGTTGAGAATGAGAACCAGTTGTTTGAAGTTTAATATGATGTTTCTTTCCTCATTTGTGAGGTCAGAATATTCCATGGCAAAATCCAGAGTTAAAGTGAACAAGTCTTTTGAAATTGAAGGGTAATAATCTATTATGTCAAACTGGAAAAACAAATATTTGAATTTGTGATTAAACCAATTAATGACATCAGTAGTGTTACTCCATTGGGTTAATCCTATGCATTTTATATTTTTAAGTTGACTCTATCAAGTATGTGTTTCTTAACATTTCTAATTTCTGGTCTAGTTGGATTAATAATTCTAGTGGGGAAGTTAGTTTCAAAGACCAAAAACTAGACTTTGAAACTAGTTTACTGATAGAGAGGTATTTTTGGCAAGCAGGTCTTTTGCCATAAAGTGCTTTATATCAACATAGAGTGTTAATAGAAATAACATGGAGAGATTTTTCACTTAACTGAGCAGTGTTGTTTCAGTCATGCTCACTTCAAAATTTTGTGAAGTCATTATTATGATGTCTTCATCTTCAGGGGTTTTGTTTATTCTGCTGAATAAACAAAACTATTTATATATTTCATTTCTTTGTTATATACATACATATATTTCATCTGTTTATGCATATATATTTCAATATTTCATTTATTTTTTTATGTTATATATCGCCTACAAAATAAGGAGGACCCCTGAAGAGTGAAAACATCATTATAATGCATTCACGATACTTTGAAGTCATGACTGGTATACTGCTCAGTTAAGTGAAAAACCTCTCACATTAATTTTATTAAGGCTCTATATTGATATCCATCACTTTATGATAAAAAAACTTGCTTGTCAAAAATGCCTTCTCTATCAGTAAACTCCTGAAAAATCAGCAATTTTAGCACTAAGCACCATTACAATTCAACAATATATTTCAATATTTTATTTATATAAATATAGTTCATTTATTTTTTCTGTTTATATAAATATATTTCAATATTTTAATTAATTTTTTTGTTTATATAGCAATAAAAAATAAATTATAAAAAATCTGAAATATTGCACTTACCGAGATGAAAGCCTTCTTTGATTTGGGATTCATTCATTCCTTTTCCCAACTTATTCGATATTTTTTTATAAATTATAGTAATTGATTTGTGCTAAAGTTGGCAAGGTCAATAAATTATTGATTTTGCAACAATTTATCATCAGGAAAAAAAAAGAAAAATAGAAAAGAAAAATAAAAGCCTTTGAAAATTATGATCCTATCACATTCCAACTCATTCAATTTTAATTTTCTTTGAAGCATCAATCATGAAAACAATTCAAAAGAACATATTTAGAGGTAACTAATATTAGTAGTTAAAAAATAAAAACAATAACAAGATAAACTTAAAAGCCAACCAAAGAATAAAATAATGAGAGAAAATTGTCATCATTAATGTAAAAAAAAAAAAAAAAAGTAGCATCATTTACATGCAGTTATTCAGGAAAATTGAACTCATAGCTCATCCTTTTTAAATGGATATTCTACCTCATACTCATTTTTCAAACCAGTCAAAACTTGGTAAGGTCGTCTAGTTAGATAAGTCTGGATCATTCGGATAACATCCCGCCTTGCTATTTCATATTCCGGCAAAGTCATTGCACTTTCATAAAAATCCGTAATTTTTTTCACAACAACATTCCAAGGTGTAGGACTCCATTTCAACAGTTTTACTGCCTTGGATGTGTCCACAGGACCAAACTTAACTGATGGAAACAGATATATTGAATTTGAAGTTAGTGGCTCAATGATAATATTGAGGTTGGTTAAGTTCAGAGCATTTTTAATGTCTGTCAGAAAATCCATCAGGGTAGGATTCTCAGCAAGTGCCAAATTATATGCTTCATTTTGGATACCTTCACCTCCAAACACGTACTTAACAATGACATCTGCCACATCTTCCACATAGACAAGACTCAGTGGCTTGTTAACAAAAGCATCTGGAATGGAAACAGGTCTCTCTAGATATTTTCTTAGCCGCATCCAACTCTGGTATATCCACCACCGATATGTATTGTCCCGGGGTCCAATGACATCAGGTAGGCGGTAAATGATATAGGGGACTTTGTTGTCTCCACTTTGAGATGTAAGTATTTCTTCACATTGCAACTTCCGGTTACCATAATCATCTTTTTTGTTGTATTCTTTGAGGAGTACTTCATTTGTAGGACGGAGAGCATCTGTTTCTTTTGTGGGTTGAAAGTGGCTCTTAATACAGACTTCATATACAGAATCAGTGCTGATAAGCACATAGAACCCAATCCTGTTCTGGAGAATGTTCATCACATCAGACACGGCCTCTTGATGGTAAGCACTAAAGTCAATAACAGTATCAAAAAATATGGATGGATTAGATGTCAACAGAAGGTTCATATCGTCACATTTGTAAAGAGACTGCATTCGGTCACATCTATTAAAAAAAAAAAAAAAAAAAAAAAAAAAAGAAAAAAAAAAGAGATTAAGATTTTCAAGTGCATTTAAATTATACAAAGATGGGAGACAGTTTTTTTCTAAATTTATATTTTGAATGTTAATTTAAAAATGCTTTTGACTGATAAGGTTCTGTCCTTGTCTTTTGCTGAATTTACAAGGTTAAAAAACAATATCATTTTTAATTATATTTTGTGCCTACAGGAATTAAATGCTATTATTTAATTTATATTATACTAGAAAGTCCCACAAAAATTTCAGTTTTCTTATTTGAATATTCTGATGAGGACTAATTAAGTTAATGCTTGAATAAGCTCATGGCTATGACATAAATTATCCATAGAAATTCTCTATCATATCATTAAATATTTGTGTTTAACAAAATATTGCAATGAAAATCATAAATAGGAATGCTGGTTGTTATTTTAAATGGAGAAAAATAAAATAATTTGAAATTGACAGTGGTTTTTTTTTTCAATTCACTGAAACAAATGTAAAACACTTTTATCTTCCTATCTTTCATTTTTTTTTTTTCATTGAAACCAAGTAGTGTTTCTGATATGTTTTGGTTTTTCACACAATCAAAACAGAAGTCTAAGTGGTATTAACAGGAGATGCTAAACACTTCTATCCTTTCATTTTCTCTACAATCAAAATGAAACAGTCCATTATTTATGAGGCCTTGGTAGGGCGTAGGTAACTCCACTCATTTTCAATAACTAACTTTTAAATTGAATTTTTTATAAATAAAGTTTTCTTAAAACTTTTATTTTAATTTTAATTGAAAGCTAAATGCTTAAATTTACTATTTCCAGTAAGCAAAATACTCTGGTGTATTTCAAACAAAAATTATGTTGATTGGAATCTAAAATTTTGAGATTTAAAAAAAAATTTTCAGACATTTTTCAGTGATCAACACATTTGTAAACAAAAGTTAATTCTTGGTTTTAAAAATCTTGCAAAAATAAAATATACATCTGTAACACATTATTCTTAGAAAATTTCATGTTACATTAACCTGATTTCCACAAGTATTACTTATTTATAGCATGAAATTTAGAATAAAACTATTTCTTAATCATAGAGTTGAACTTTCTGACCTCCCCCACCCCTGTATTTGCAATGTGTTGACAGCTAAACAGATGTGAGATAAAATAAGTGCATGGCGATCACTAGTGACATAATTGTACAAATTTTTTTCTGGTAAAAGGAAGAAACTGTGAATCACATGAACTTCTTATGTACACATAGAAATTACCATACAAAAAACTTCAAATAAACACGCACAAAAAAAGAAAATTACTTTAAAAATACGATGACTAAATGATTTGTATTAAACTTTTCATTTAATACTGTGTTCACTTTATAACCTACCAACCTAATGTCTACAACTTTTCAATTTTTGATTAGTAAATATAGTCTTCACTTAATAATTTAACCTAACATCTACAGAATCTACAAGAAGTCTTTGAAATATTTTAAAAATATTTTTGAAGCTTTATAAATTGTTATAATTAAAATATATATATAAAAACAATTTTTTAAAAATTTCATTATTAATTGAAAAAATGTTTTCTTCAGACTATAATGTCCTTAATTTATTTACTAAAGCAATTGAAAGCTTATCTAATAAAATAATGTCACAGTTTTATTGCATTTTTTATTTTACTATTCGGAGCAGATTATCAGTAAAAGGAGTTAAATTGTTAAAAATAAATAAATAAATAAAATAATAATACATGATTTACATTCCCCAATGAGTCCTGCGTTTAACTAATAAAACCAATTTTACCTACAGAATTTAATTGAAATTTCATGAATTTACGTGAAGGGAGGTAAGAGATATTACTTTTTTATCAATATTTTTAAAAGTAATGATTTCAAAAATAATTTCAATAATTTATGAATAAGTCCTACAGGCTGAAAGTTTCATTAAAATCCGACAATGATTTGATTTTTGCAAGAATTTCCAAATTAATGTGTGTCACCGGAAAAAAAGTGAGTTATGTAATAATTTTTATCCATTGTAAAAAACTGAGAAACTCATTACGATTTGGCTCCCTGCTAACGAAAATATAAACAAGATTTTTTACCAAAATTTCGAACGTGTTAGAAAAATAATTTTAAAATACTTTGATCTTTCCTCTTAATAATAACATTTTGATGGGAAAAAAAAAGTTTGTTTTTATTAATTTTACTTGTTTCTTCAGCTATTTTTAATTTTAAAAAAAAGTTTGTTTTTATTAATTTTACTTGTTTCTTCAGCTATTTTTAGAGGGCGTAACGGTCGTGCGAACTAACGGAGGGAGGGACAAGCACAATAATAACTTAGGATATTATTAATTCTTTGTCATTTATTATAATTTGACAACCTTAAGTATGTAACAATGATACTAATAGCCGTATGATTTCGTAAGGTCTTTTTTTCATCTTATCAATTATTTTTAAGTTAAACAGAATTCTGTTGCAACTTAAATACGATTTATCTGCTTTTCCAAAAGAAATAAGTCAACAAGAGAGAAAGAGAGAGACCGAGCACTACTACCGTTTACTACTGGGGCACGCCTAAAGAAAAGACTTGAAAACTGAAAAGAGAGTGATAGTCAACTTTTGAATGAGATTCTTTAAGCAACAGTATCGGGGAGCCGAGTTCGAATTCCAGTTGAATTCCTTGCATTCACTTACACACAAATACCTAATCTACCAAATATGAAATTTAATTCTCCCGTAAAGAAAAAAAGAAAATTACTTCTAAGTAAAAATGATGATAAGTACTAACTAAAAAGTAAACCGAAACGCTTTATTCATTAGTCCACTTATCAGTTTTTCTTTCATTCGAAGTGTGCACAGTAGATGGACTAAAATATAAAAATAGATTAGAGAAAGATTTAAAACTTTGGAAGCAAATATTAAAATATATGCAATTAATTAATTAATTAAAACTTAAAACCAAGCCGTCTAAATTTTGAAAAATTTTAAAGAAGTTAACCTATTTCGGGTCTAAATTTAAAATCTGCAGCAAATTGAACTTTTTTAAAAATTAAAAAAAAAAATGTTTCAGAACCAAGCATTTTTGGACTTTGGAGAAAGTTGAAAAGAATTTGGGGGGGGGGACTAAATAAGTTTTAATAAAAGTTAAAACCAGGACATTTCTGTAGTAACATTTTATTATTGTTAATTTATACGAAATAGCACTCGTTAAAATTTACAAACTCATAAATCAAACTTAATAAATCGAGCTGTTAGTATGTGTTCTGTTAGAGAGCATGCATTCTGACATTTTTCTTTAATGTTGAAAAATGCTGACAACAGCGTTATTACCGGAGGTGGCGCACGAAAGGTTTTACTAGCATATCCGAGTCCCAATACCAGTTTCCTCTATTGACAATTGTAACAGAATGTCCTGCATCTAAAAGACGAGTTACTGTTGCTGCACCAATAAAACCATTTCCACCGAATACAAGGATCGTACCCGAACCTTTTGCTTTGTTGTCATGTTGAGGTTCAGGATAACAATTCACATTTAAACAACATAACAGAAATAAAGTCCATAAAAAACAAATGCTATGAATTCCAAGAAGGGAAAACATTTTAGATTATTTTAAAAGTAACAATAATATATTTAGTTGATAAAGTTCGTTTGTCTCCCAGGAGATGAGTATTTCGAAGTCATATCTTATTTTTTTTTTAGCACTTGAAAGTTCATAGCCCCTCAAAGGAAGGTAAACTCGTTAGAACCTCGAGGCACAAGGGAAATAATCCTTTATAGTCACTGCATGATTTAATAAGGTAAAAGTTTTTGTAGAAAAAAAAACAAACTATATATCAGTCGATATTGGTAAAATTTAAGTATATATTGTGTGATATTAAAAATATTGATAACCCGTTTCCGAGGGGTGTATTTTATTATGTAAAATGTAATATTATTAATAAAACTTATAAATAAACCCAAATGAAATAGGAAACACAATCCAAACTAAACACTTAGAATAAATTATCATTTTACAAAAAAAAAAAATTTTGACTTTTTGACATTCTATAATCATTATCAGTCTTTTTCCTTTTGATGTTATTGTTAACTTATTAACTGTTCTTCTGCTTCAATTTACATCTCTTCTTATTGCTTCCCAGAGATCTCATTTGCTTAATCAAATAAAATCTTTAGATTCCTCATTTACTTCTGAAGAGGTTCAGGACTGTTCTATTAATTTGGTGTCTTTGACAAGGTGAGCAATAGTCAATTTTGTGGAGGAGAAAAGCCTCTCATCCAAGAAGTTATTTTTTGCATTTAACCATCAAATTTGAAAGTACCTTTAATTTTACTATAATTCAAACCCAAAAACATCACTCCACCTTTCTATGAAGAAACCAACCTCTAGCTCAGACAGTTCTTTATCACAAAATGTTGAGAAATCAGGTTTCATTCATGTACTTCTTCACCTAATTTACATATGCCTTTGTGATATTTACTTAAAAGGGAGTAATTTGGTTGATTTCATGTCTTTAATAACTGATATTCTGTCTCTTTTCTGCTTATATCCAAAACACCAGTGTATTCAAATATTTTCATGGTCAATTAAAAGAATAATTTGTGGGTAGAGGAGGAAAAGAGAGAACATCAAATCTTATTCAAACAGGAGACACTTTGGTATAAAATTTGAAAGAAATTGACATTTAAAAGAAAAAAAAAATAGCACAGATTATGAAATTTACAAGACAAGCTTGCACAAAATTCTCATATACCACAGAATTAGGTAAGATAAAAGTCTTAATTACAATTGTTGGGTTCATAAAAAGAATTATAATTGCCAGCAAAATATTTAGATTCATTCGACTGTCAATAGGTGTTGAAAAGGTTGATGATTCATGAGTGTCACTAAATTTCTTTGAGACAATAGTTCAATTTTATAAACAGATTCAAAAATGAAAAGTCTTGTATATTCATAAAAAAAGTCATCTAATTTGTGTCAAGCTTTCACAAACAATTATAAAAAGATAATCATATCTCTAAATTTGTAAAATTTTGTTTTGTTACTTCTTTTTTGGTGTGGTCCACCCCCCTGGTGAAAGAAAAAAAAAAAGTTTCTGCTTCAAGATTCATCTTCCAATATCCAGAAAAATTAAACTTCTTAAATAGCCACATATTGGCTCCATTTTGAATAAATAATTGGAGACTTAGGGGTTGTTAAAAATCAGAAAATGCATCTCCTTTAAAATCATATCCATTTGCAAACTTTAGCCATCAAATTTGAGCCTTTTTATGCAAACCTTAATTTTGGCTGTTCTTTTCACATATACAAAATTGTACACATCAAATTTTATTCAAGGTATTTTTTACCATCTTGCTTCATTTTAGAAGTTAGTAACTTTAATTTTTTTTTTTTTTTAACATTCCCGTCAAAACCTAGTTTATTAACTTTTTCTCACATCTCTTGGTTATTTCCTTAAAGCCAGTCTTATATAAATTTTAATTGTTTCAACTATATTCCTATAATAGTTACAACACTTGGATATAACTTAGAGCAATGATGGAAGCTGTATTAAAGCAAAAATCCTTGGTGGGGGGGGGAATGTTTTAAAGCGATAAAATGCAGTGTGAAGGAAGGGCTCAGAGAAACTGAACCACAATTTTGTTGGTGAAAAAAAAAAAAGTTGAGTACATGAGAATTATTGGGGCAGGGAATCTTTTCTGCTAAAGCTCCTTGTCACAAACATCAATTCACCCCAATATTATAAATTTTAAATCAATTTTTTTTAATTATTTTTGGCAATCATCAGAAATTATAAATTAAAATTTGTTTAGTTTGCTTTGCAACAGTTCTATTCTTCAGAATGAAAAATTATCAAAAATAGTGGTTTATTCACATTTCATTTTGATGATATTCAAGGTACATATGAGAAGTTTTCTAAAATTTACAAAGAAAAAAGGTTTTGGCTTATTGGAGTGAGCACGAATAGTCCCCACACTTTGAAATAGCTCACCTTAGTCAACTACATTTGGCCAAGGAAGAGGGGGGGGTCGCTAAGGTCAACCCAACCAGAGTGCAATGGAAGGGCCTTACTCTGGGAGAATTTGGTGTGAATTTTTAGTAAATGTAAATTCTTTTCATTTTGAAGTGAATTATCAGAAAAGTTCCTTCCAGGGATATAGTGCTGACTAGATTTACAGGTCTGGGGAAAATCGAATACAGCAATATTGGATGTTTACTTAAATACCACCACCACGACTAAAATATTTCTTACCAAACTGACTGATGTGGTAAATAAGAGAAACCATCTGTTTTCAGGAGTGGGTCAAAAGCCTGATTTAACAGATGTGTAGTAGTTGTTGTGATGGATCATTAACTTTTGATTTTGACAATTCAAATTGATAAGAAATAGCTATATAAATAAGGAAGTAATGCTGGAAGTGTTCTTGTTACGGTGGATATCAGATATACAAATCCTTTCTCCTCAAAGATATGTTGATTCTATTAGTTTTGAGGAGGAAAAAAAAAAAAAAGAGAAGTTTAGTTTCTGCCTCCCAAAATCTTTAATAGAATACTGAATTTATATTAACTGTACACCAATATAAAAAAAATAGCTTCAAAGAACTAGTTTTATTTTTTTTATGAAGCATTTATTTTATTACTAGATTTACTGCTTTTTATTTTATTTTCAAAGAGCACTAATGACTTTTTTTTTAAAATAAAATAAATATTAAATGTACTTTTCTTCAACTCATAAATGAACTTATCACCTCTAAAGCATAATATATACAATGTTAGGAACCTAATTTGGAACTTTTTAGCAGTAGAAAAAATGGCTTTCAAGCATTCTTTTGACTAAATTTTGGTCAGCAATTTTGCATTTATACATGTACTACTGAATACAGACAAAAGGAAAAAAATGTTTGCATAAAAAATTATGCAGACATTATTCATAGAAATAGATATTGTCAAACCTAATACATCATGAAGTTAATGAATCTTTAGTACTATAATTTCAATTTTGAAAAATTCTGCTAAAATTTTTAATGCAAATACTAAAAACTCCATTTCTTCTTAGACCAAAGAATGTTTTTTTTTTTAATTACAAATGTTTTGAGAATATGGAACCTATGTCTACAATTATAGACAAGTTTTATCAGCAATTATGGAACTTATATTGGTAGGAATAATGTTTAATCTGTGATCTTATTGCACCTTTGGTAAGATAAGTGGTTAAGTGTGTTGTGGTGTTAGAACAAACATCAAGCAAAAGTATCTTTTTGGTTGTAATCACTGGATATAAGAATTTAGATTTTTTTTTTTTTTTTTTTAAAGAACTGGTGTTATTAGTGATAATGAGATTTAACATTTATTTTTTTTCTAAAAATAATCAAATCAAGTACATTTTTTAGGATTCAGAGACATTCTTTTATTTAGTAAAATTTAAGTGATCTGAATTTGTTCAATGATTGGTGTAGAGAATGAGGCTTCAGCAAGCTGGTGTAGTTGACCATTACTACAGAATAATGAGTGATCTTCAGTCTGACCTTGTATCAAATTAAGACCAGCTTAACAAGAGACGATAGAAGCCTACATTTCAAATATTCAACTCAATATCAACTAGTTTGTTAAACTTAAAAATCTACCAAATAAAGCTTAAGAACATTTGACTGTTTTGCATTCATGGTAAACAGTTTTACTGATTACAGATTCATTACTTCCATCCCCAGTTGTACCCAAAATCTTCAGTTTTCAATGACTCAAATTATATTTCTATTTAAACAGACTGAGTGGTCTTTCCTGAGCTGTAACTTTCCTATAATTATAATCTCATTGCTGAACAATTTTCATTTAATTACAAAAACTCAGAATTTTGTCAATTTATTATGTCAATACTCAAACAAGTTGCAAATATTTTTATTTGAAATGTTGTGGTTGTTATAAATGTACAGTTGACTAAAGAAAATCAATGTTTTAGTTGAAAACATTGTCATTTTTTTGTTAAAAAGATTAAATGGCATATTCTAAATAGTGTGATATTGACCTTTTCATCCATAAACCAGAGGTTAAAATAAGGTCCCAGTGAAATTTATTGAGAGGTTTATCTTTTAACTTCTATTGGTTCATCAGCCTAAAGAAAAAGAAAGCTAACCAAATGTTGCATTTCAGAAAGATCTATATCTTCCAAATAAAATTAATATCTAAACACACAAGTTGATGATAGATTTATCTAAATACAGAAGAAAAAGAAAAAAGACAGAAGACAAAAATTTTGGTTAACAGATTAAAAAATATATATATAGATATATTTTATTATTAATGACACTAATTTGCATAAAATTTAAAATGTGAGCTTCTATGTATCAGTGCTACGTGAGTTAAAGAGAGCAACTGGCTCAAGTCGGCTGGCTGTACGAGACTTCATAAATGGTGTGCCACTGCCATTGTTAGTCTTTACATTCTTCTCTTGGGCCTTGGCAGGACTTGTCCAACTAAAAAAAAAAAAAAAAAAAAAAAATCAATTTAAAAAAGGCAAACAAGATAATCAGTAAAATCATTAATCAATTTAATTCAAATTTTCAAAATCAGAAAGTAATGAAAGCGGCAAAGAGTATAAAATCCTGGAAAAAGACTAGATTCAAACCTAGAATTAACCTAGGGCTCATTATTATAATAAAAAAAATAAAAAAAATAAAAATTTAGTCATCTATCCAAGTTGATCAAGTCTACTGATAATATAGACCATAGGTTTCGCTCAAGGCAAATTCATACTGAAGTTTTGGGGAAAAAGAAGAAAAAAAAACATCTGAGAAAAAGTACATTATGATTAATAAGAAAGCTTAATCTTTTGCCTGAATATTGTTTGTTTCCCAATATGACTACAGGCAAAAAAGTAAAAATACATTTTGGAGAAAGCTTATAAAACTTTTTTTGGAGTGGCTGTAAAGATAAGGAATTCATATGTCAAATCATTATTTGATTTGCAAGATTTTTTGGGAAGCAGAAATAAAGAAATGACCGTCTGGAATTGTGGATGGGTGATTTATTAACATTGATGCCAATGTATTAGGGGCCAATGGTTAGGCTAGTGATAAGATGAAATTGGCTCAGTGTATAAGCATCAGATTTGAGACCAATATGAAATTATATCTCAAAATGAGTAAAAAGAATCTATTAGCAAATTAAAAATAAACTTACCTCTTCTTTTCTATTTCTGAGAATGAATTAATAAGTTTCATCCACTTTGCAGTATAAGGAAATTGTTCAAAATCCACTGAAGCACTTTTTAGACAATGCATAACATCTATATCCAACTTTGTGGGAACAGACCTAAGGAAAAAGAAAATTCATAAACTTTAGAAAAATTAAGAGAATTTAATAAAATTGTTACAAACCTAAGTTAACATACATGCTACATTACCTCAATTTTACTTATTTCTCTAGATTTCAAAAGTTAATTTTACATCAGTATTCTTAGAAATTAACTTCTTAAAGAGCAGAGTCAATTTACACTACTAACACATCATTCAATAATTAGCCTAATAAAACAACTTTTAAGCAAAATTCGACTATTCATCAACATACACCGATTCCAATGCTTCTCTAACAACTTGATGCCTTTTTTGTAGAAGGCTCTGTCTTTGGCCTCAAAGGAGCCAATATTTGCTATCGATAATTCTTCCTTTCTCAAAGTAACTGATGAACAAAATACCTTGTGCATCCCAAAATATGGAGGCCAAAACCTTGCCTGCTGATGTTTGTGTCTTTGGTTGCTTTAGATGACTTTCACCTGCTTCTGTCCACTCAGCTGACTGCTGATCTGACTCCCGAGTGATGTGGTGAATCCATATTTTATCCACTGTCATATTTACGCAAAAATTCCTGGTTGCATTGAAACAATTGCAAACAATACTCTGAATCGTCGACGCATTGTTATTTTTGATCAATTATGAACACAGCTTTCTCATTGACAGATGTTTATGCAAAAATGGTGAATACACTGCCTTCTGATATGTTCAACTCCTCTACTATCTCACACAACTTCAATTTACAATCAGCCAAAGCGAGCTTGTGAATTTTTTTGCTGTTTTCTGAGACAACTGCTGATTTTGGGCAATCTGAGTGTTCAGCAACATTTATGTCTGTATGAACGCGTTTGAAGTAGCTTCACTTAAATAACTGTAATTTGTAAACTAATAATCCGATTGGGCCCAAATTTTGTCACATGTCAGTTGAAGGTTAGTACTTCATAAAAATCATGTAGATTTTTTATTAGAGGCACCATCTATATCTCAGGCCTGGAACTTATTGAGTGATGTGTTACTAGCTCAAAAATGTAAGCTTGATTGAATGGTTGGACTCAAGGTATAGTCGGTAAATGAGTAATTCATTCACTAGGCTGACTGCAAATGCCCGTTTGCATTTGATGAAATTACTAAGAGTAGGTACCTTCACTCATTTTCTATAACTATTAAAAACAAAAGTTTTCTTGAAACTTTAGTTTTAATTGAAAGCTAAATGATTAAATTTACTACTTTCAGTAAGCAAAATACTGTGGGGTATTTCAAACAGAAATTATATTGATTGGAATCTAAAATTGAGATTTTAAAAATTTTTTCAGCCATTTTTTGGGCAATCAACAGATTTGTAAACAAAAGTTAATTCTCAATTTTAAAAATCTTGCAAAAATGAAATATACATCTGTGATATGTTATTTTTGGAATATTAGCAAATTTAATGTTAAATTAATCTGATTTACACAAGTATTACTTATTTATAGCATGAAGTTTAGACTAAAACTATTTCTTAATCATGGAATGAACTTTCTCACCTTTCCCCACATGATTTGACATGTAACAGACAGATGTGAGATAAGCTAAGTGTCTATGGTGATCATAAGTAATGTATTTGGACAAATATGTTACTTGTCATCACCATACACATTTAGCTTATCTTCCCTGTAAGGGGAAGAAACCATGAAACACATGACATTTTAATGTACACACAGAAATTACCATTTAAAGCATATGATGGATTGATGATTTATATGAAACTTTTCAATTTTTGATCAGTAAATATAGTCTTTACATAATAACTTAACCTAATGCCTACAAGTCTTTGAAATATTTTAAAAATATTTTTGAAACTATAAATTGTTATAAAAAAAAAAGAAAAGAAAAACAAGAAATTTTTTTAAAAATTTCATTATTAACTGAACAAATTTTCAGACTATAATGTCCTTAATTTATATTATTTATTAAAGCAATTAGAAGCTTATCTAATGATATAATGTCAGTTTTATTGCACGTTTTATTTTACTATTGGAAGCAGATTTCCAGAAAAAGGGTCAAATTGTTGAGAAAAAAAAACAATGATTTACATCATTCCCCAATGAGTTCTGTGTTTAACTAATAAAACTAATTTTGCTTACAAAATTTAATTTCTTGAAATTTCATAAATTTACATGGAGGGAGTAACATGTTAAGAACAATTATTTGATCTTAGCAGGAATTTCCAAATTAATGTGTTTTTCACAAAAAAAAAAAAAAAAAAAAAAAAAAAAAAGTTACGTAATACATTTTCCATTATAAACTCTCCTTACAACTTGGTTACCTGCTAATGAAAATCAAAATAAGATTTTTTATCAAAATTTCGAACGTGTTAGAAAGGATTAAAAATATTTTTAAAATACTTTGATTTTTTTCTTAATAATAAACATTCTCATGAAAAAAAAAAAGTTCGTTTTTATTAAGTTGAGGTCCTTTTATTTATTTATTTTTTTTCATACTACGCTGTTCTTTCAGCAATTTGGTGGAGATACCTAAAAGAGAGATGTTAAAAAAAACAAACAAAAAAAAAAACACATAAGTTCATTTATTTCTCTTCCCCACCTCCCCCCATAGAATTGCCAGTGTCTTTAAACCCATTAAACAATATCATTGATTGTCATGGCTCCAAAGAAAACTAAAGGCTAATGAAGAGAAAAAAAAAGACACAGTACAATAAAATTGGAAAAGAAAAGCACAGCACACAAATGTATACAAAACAGCACTTAACTCAGAAATGAGTGTTGAGGTTAACATTCAGCAATGTTGTTCAAGAATCAAAATTTTGTTCCATAACTGGGGCATTTTCTTCTCAAATCTTCTGTTTGAAAACTGATATGTTTGACATGTGAGATGTTTGAGAACTGAGGTTGTTCTGTATTCAGTAATGATTAAAAAAAAACATTTTAGTTAAAGGTGATATACTCTGCTGCAATTACACCTTTTTCTGATTCATGCTGCATGCCATCTGGATGTGAATGCCATGAAAGCAGAGAACAAAATAAGAAAAGTCTTTTCTGCACATTGGCTTTGAGCATTACATCCAGTCCACAAATCAACCCCTTGCAATGAGAGCAGCACTGGCCAATTGCAAATGTTTCTGCCATAAAATGAGGTCCATGGGGACTGCCAGATCTGCTTAAAAGCAGGCCTCCCATAATGGCTACCAGTCATTGGTTTACCTGTCATCATGCAGGGTTCTGCTGCTGCCGCCGTGACTGCTCCTCTCAACACAGCCATTACCACTACCGAGTTTGACTCATCATCTGACTCTTCATACACACAATCCAGCAGAATATCATCTCAACACTGACATCATCCAGTTACAAGCCTTTCTTGTTTTCACTGCTGTCACCTCAGCAAACCTGACTCACTATAGCAGTTGACTATCCAACTTTGACACCACCAGGCTCCAGTAGACTCAAGAATTTTTGTAGTGTTTCTTCACTCACTTTTTTGTTATTTGCTTTCATAAAAGTACCCACAAACTGTTCAGCTTGTCCATTTGACCTTGGGTGATATGGTGGGGTAGTAATATGTTCGGTTTGAGAACATTTTACAAAATTCTTTAAATGCACAAGGAGTGAATTGTTTGTTTGGAGTTTTATGGCATATCAACCACTATGGGTCACTTAATGCCAAATCCTGCCTGCGCATATATATTAAAAACATATACACTTTGTATACACAATTTAGGGATAATGTCCTTGAGCCACGACGTGTTTATTCTTACTCTGGTAAGTGATTTCAAATGTTTCTATCTAGCATGCATTAGTTATTTACATCAAGCAGTTTGATTTGTTTGTATAGTCAATTGATGCAGTTTTCCACTACCAGTTTTATTTACAGTGGGTAAAAGGCCAGTGTAGTTTTATCAAACAGTGATTTGGTTGTTTAGTTTTTTATGGTATATCAACCTTGATTGGTTGATTATTCTAGGTTATGACGAGATATTTTTGGATATAACTGTCTCTCTCAAGAAAGAGAGAACATCATCCATTTCCACCTTCTCAAACAAATTTCTCATATTATCTGTTTTAAAATACCGCTCTCTGGTTCTAGCTAGTGTGCCACATTCCATTAGAATATGTTTGATTGTGTAAGGTGTTTGGCATGTCAAACACTGTGGTGGTTGTTCCTGCGTGAGTATAAAAGAATGAGTGAGTTTTGAGTGGCCAATACGCAAGCGTGATATAATGACTTCTGTCCTCGATTTTCTGAAGCCAGACCTCCATTCTCCCAGTGTAGGCTTTATTTGGTAGAGTTTGTTGTTAGTGTTGCCATTTTGTCAAAAAGAATTTATATATTTGAGGTTTCAAGTCTGTATATGGAATACTGATATTGTCCGGACTGAGATCTAAGGCCAATTTTGCTGCCGAATCAGCTCTTTCATTTCCATGCACTCCAATGTGGCTAGGTATCCAGCACATAATTATATCTTTGTGACTAGACATAAATTGCTGAGTAGACTAGACTAACTATTAATGGGTTTTCTAGACGTTTGTTTTTCACTGATGTTAATATCTAGAGTGAATCTGAAAATATGATTAATTTGTTGTGTTTGTCGTTGGAAATTATGTTGAGAGCAAGATCAATTGCACACACTTCTGCTGTAAAAATGGAACTTTTCACAGGAAGGGCTTTTTGGTATACGATTTTATTAAGTACAGAAGCACATGCTGATCCATTGCCATCCTTGGATCCATCCGTAAATATATAGTGGTGATCTAGATGGTTTAAGAGTATAGTATGAAATTTTTCCAGAAAGGTACTGGGGTGTGTTTTTGCTTTTGGTAGTTTGTTTAATTGAAGGATTACTTGAGGTTCTTTGATGGTCCAAGGTGGAACTTGTGTGGGTGTACTTTTATGTATCCTTTTAATAGGAATTTTGGATTCATGGAGAATAGTCTCCATTCGAAGGCCAAATGGTTTGATTGCATTTTCTTTTTGTTGAAACTGTTGCATATGTTTAGAATTGAAAATGCAGTCATAAGCTGGGTTGGTTGGACACGATTTCAATTTTAAGTAATATTGGAGAGCCAGCTTTATACATCTAAGTTGTAGAGGAGCTTCATGGGTTTCAGTGTATAAACTTTCAGCTGCAGAAGTTCTGAAGGCTCCTAGGACCTGTCTTAGTCCTTCATGGTGAATTGGGTCAAGCTTCTTAAGGTAAGATTTCCTGGCAGATCTGTAAATAAATATACCATAATCTAGTTGGGATCAGATTAGGGCTCTGTATAACTTGATGAGGGCTTGACGATCAGCTCCCCATTTTGTATGAGTGACTACTCGTAAGAGTTGTTGAGCACATGCCATTTTAGATTTTAAATGTCTTATATGAGGTATGAAAGAATTTCCTGTCGAATATAGCTCCCAAAAATTTATACTCATTAATAACTGGTATTTTCATGTCTTCCAGCTTTATGACTGGGTCATTGTGCATTTTCCTCAGCTGACAAAAATGCACACATTTTGTTTGGCTTTTAGATATCGTGTATCCATTTCTATATACCCAATGTATTATTTTATTGATGCATTGTTGCAGTTGGCGTTCTGCAGTCCTCATATATTTGAATCTGGAAGTGATGCAGAAGTCATCAACGTAAAGATAGCCATCAATTCCAGTAGTGACGCACTTTGTTATACTGTTAATTTTTATATTGAAAAGTGTCACCGATAGGATGCTCCCCTGTGGGACTCCCTCTTCTTGCTTGTGAAGGTTTGAAAGTGTGGATCCGATTCGAACTCGGAACTCCCCATTCGACAGAAAACTCTTAATAAAGTTTGGCAATCTACCTCGCAGTCCAAGTTTATGGAGATCTTTCATTATTCCAAACTTCCAGGTGGTTTCATAAGCCTTCTCCAGGTCAAAGAAAATTGCTATAAGATGTTGTTTTTGGATATTGGCCTCTCTTATAGAGGTTTCCAATTTAAGCAAATGATCCATTTTTGATCTCAGTTTTCTAAAACCACATTGAGATCTGGTGATAAGTTTATTGGATTCAAGGTACCAGATCAGTCTTTTGTTAATTATGTGCTCCATTGTTTTACAGAGGCAACTCGTGAGAGCTATTGGACGGTAGTTGGATGGGTTTGTGTGGTCTTTTCCAGGTTTAGGTATAGGAATGACAGTTGCTATTTTCCATGTTTCTGGGACTGTCCCATGTGTACAGATATCATTAAATATTTTGAGGAGGTAGGTCAGTGATTTGTTTGGTAGATGTTTTAGAAATTTATAATGAATTTCATCAGGGCCGACTGCTGTATTGTGTGATGCTTTGATTGCTTCTTTCAGTTCCGCTAATGTAAATGGAAGATTATATTTTTCAAGATTATTTGTCTTAAAATTAAGTTTTTGTTTTTCAACGAGGTTCTTATAAGTAATGAATTGTGGGTTAGAGGTGTTAAGTGAGGAATTTTGTGAGAATGTCTTGGCTAGTATATCTGCTATGTCTTCCTTTGTAGTTGCTTCTGTCTGATCTTTAAGATGTCTGAGAGTGATTGGTTGTGGTTTTCCAGATATCTTCCTTATTATCCTCCAAATACTGTTTGTTTTAGTGGAGGAGCCAATTTGATTGACATAGTTTTGCCAACTTCCCTTTTTTGCTTCTTTAATGATTTTTCGGGTTTTTGCCCTGAGCAGTTTGAAGGCTTTGAGATTACTGGTGGTAGGTTGTTTTTGAAATTTCCGTAAGGCAGCCTTACGAAAGAGGATAGCTGTCTTGCATTCATCATTGAACCAGGAAGTTCTATGTTTGAGTTTTGGGGTTTTTCCGATGGATTCATTGGCTATGGAGATTAGAGTTTCGGTAAAATATTTTGTGTGGTCTGTAATTTTAGAGTCTGGAAAAAGTTTTTGTTCACAGAGGGTTTCAAAAACTTCCCAGTTTGCCTTGTTAAGTTTCCAATGAGGGAGTTTTTCATCTTAAAATGGTTGTAGAGTTTCAAGAAATATGGGGAAGTGGTCACTACCGCAGAGATCATGAACTTTCCACCCATAGTCCATATAGCTTATGGGATCGCATAGAGTGAGGTCAATGGCTTGAGCAAAAACCTGTGAACAGGTTGAGGTATGTTTTTGATTTATCGTTTAGTAGACAAAGGTTATTTGATTCAATGATTTTTTTCTAGGTCTTTACCTTTTCTATTGGTTTTCTGGCACCCCCAGACAGTGCTGTGGCTGTTTAAGTCTCCCAGCAATAAATAAGATTTTGGTATTTGCTCAAGTAGTTTATTCATTTTAGAGTCACTGATGGGGTCATGTGGAAGGATGTAGATGGAGCAGATGTGTATTGGTTTATGCAGAGTAGCTTTAATAACAATTGCCTGGAGGTCAGTATCTATCTGAATTTGACTTTGGGGTATATCTTTCCTAACTAGGATTGACACTCATCCAGAGCTTCTGTTTCCATCTTTGTTAAAATAGTCATACATATGGTATTGTTTAAATTTAATAAAGGTTGTTTCTTTTAAGGTTTCTTGTAGGCAAACTATTTTGGGTTTATGGTTGGTCAGTAGTTGGTGAAGTTCCTCATAATTAGCCCGAATTCCTCTGCAATTCCACTGTAGGATTGTATTGCTTTGTAACTTCATTGTTTGGAGTGAACTTTGTTTGAATTGGTGTTGTTGCTCTTTTTGGATTTGTTTTTAATACTCAGCTCATCAGTTTCCATCCTTTCCAGAAAACTAAACCTGTTTTCTGTGTCAATCTTCGAAGTTGATGGTTCTGCAGTTTGGCCTGCCAAGCCTGAGACCCTTGGATGTTCCTGTGAGGAAGATGGAGTATGGTCTTTCTTGGATTGAGATAGGCATTTTTCTTTGTTCTTGTTTGATTCAGGGTTTTGTGTATTATTTTTCCCATTGTTATCACTTTTAAAAGTTGAAGGACAGATTGGTGATTGTTGCAAATTCTGTTTTTTGGTAGGAGTGGTCTGTGACGTTTTTTTTTCTATTTCTTTTTCATTCTTTATTTTATCATGGGTTTTGTTGTTCTGAGCAAGGACTTCCAATTGAAATGTTTGTTGGATACTATTGGTGTATTTTTTTTTTTTTTTAAATTCTACTTGGAATTTTGTCCACTCACTTGAATCTAATTTTATGAGTTTTTCAATTAGTCTTCTATATTTTTTATTTTCAGAGTCAGCTCTCCGTGTAACCGAAGCATAGCTAATCTCACCCATATAGTCCTCTACAATTTTCCTGGTCTCCAGGAAAGATAGATTTTTCTTATGTTTTACTGCAATTATTTCTTTTTCTTTCCTGTAGATGTCACAAGACGTTGCATATGCTGGATGATCCTGTTGACAATTTGGACATCTTGGTGATTTCAAACATTCCTCCTCTTTATGGTTTGGTTCTTTCTCTTCCACATTTAGCACATGTCTGTCGTCCTCTGCAAGCGTCCCCGTGGTGTCCAAATTTCTAACATTTAAAGCACCTCAGGGGAGCTGGAATATACTGATCCACTTTCTCCAGATAGTATCTTATTTTGACTGTTCTAGGGATTTGGGCCTGATTGAAAGTCAACATATAGGTATTTGTATCAATTTTTTTTGTCACCCTTTCTTATATTTATTCTTTTTATATCTATCACTCCCTATTTTCCCAGGGTCTCTTGTTTCTTCTTCTGAAGCTAAAGCCAACTGCCAGCTTCTGATTACACCTTTGCAGGTGTTTAGTTTCTCATGTGGATAAGCTTTGCATTTGGTATCATGAAATTCGTTCATTTTTAGGAGATTTTCCGCTTGTCTCCTGTTATCCACTTCGACCAGTAAATTTCCATTTCTCAATTTTTTTTTACATTTTTTGGGGTTGCTTGTAGAAAGAGAACTTTTTTGATCAAAAATGGGGAGAATTTAGCCAGACAAACCTCTTCCAGGGATTCAATGATAATGAATCTGGGGAGGTCCGCTGTTTCACCTTCAGAGTCTGATTCCGATAAATTTCTTTGAAATTTTTTATTTAAAAGATGCCATGTTTTGATTTTCACTGGCCCTGTGCTCCACCACCCACCACCAAGTCCAACTTGAGAAGGGAATGAACCAAGAGGGGAAACCCATTCGCCTTGGCTGAGACAGGGATACACGACCACTATACTCATATTGAGAGTGAGTCTTGAGCCCCTGCAAAATTTTGGTTGTATAACTCTTTAATTTAGCAGTGATGAAAGAGTCTTTTGCTCTCAACACGGTTGACCCTCAGCCCTCGCCTTCTAGCTCATGTAAGATAAAGGGATGTAAGATGTTCCACTAATATATTTCAATAATACTTTTGAGATAGAAAGAGATATATATGAGCTAGGGCATGTCGGGACTAGCCGATTGATCTGATTGGATCGGGCCTCTCTGACTGCCCGTCTAGCCCAGGTAAGGGCCAAAGTGGTGTGTTGAAGGAACGTGACGTCTTTGCACCTGGGTCATGAACTTCATGAAATTTCAGGCCACTTAGTAAAACTATTTACTACCACAAAATAATGTGATCTGTTGACTGGACCTGTGAAACCTATGTGCAGTCTTGACCATGGAGTATCTGTCTTTGACCAAGGTTGTAATTTTATGGTAGGTCATTTTGCTGCCAGAGCACAACCTCTGCAGGCTTTTACTAATTTTTCAGTGTCTTGATCCATTTTGGCCACATATGTGTAGCTTCTCATAAATGAAATCTTGAAATTACCAGATGTGTACTATGAAATTCATTTCATATCTACTTTTGTAATATGATAGGTATTACTACTTTTGTGCAAATATCAGTACTTCATCACATAGAAAGTAAGTGTTTATATCTGGACTGCACTCTAAAAATCGTATATCTTCCTCCCCAGCCACCCTCGAAATAAACAGGTCCGGACCTGTTTTTTTTTTTTTTGAGTGCAACTAGTAGTTTGAATAGATATATTTTTTATTTTGCTTTTCAATCCTGCAAAACAGTGTCCTCAAATTGTTCAGTATTTTTGGTATCAATCTTCAGCATGTCCTAATTTTTTGGACGGTTGGTATTCCATCTTGAAATTGTAATTTAATAAGATGGTACACCAGTGTTGTAATCTAGTCGAACCATAAATGGATAATAGAAGACAGTGGTATGTCTAAACAAAAACTCCATCCATGTATAAAGTCGTGAAATTTTTTCACTGAAAATATTATTGCTAACACCTATTCATCAAATTGGATGAAGTTTTTCTCTGCTGGTAGTAGCAAATGCAAAGCATGGACACTAGCTTTCATGTTAGTCATCCTATTTATGTAGAATTACTACTCATAAATCTAATCACTAGCATCTGAAGCCAATATGATTTCTGCTTTTGGAGTGTAGTGCATTAATGATAAATCTGATATTTGTATTGTCATGATTTCTCCAAAAACCTAACACTTATCAGTCTAATTCCACCTTATGTCTTTTTTAAGCAAATTGTTCAGTGGGGCTTGCATATTAGGTATATAGATTTGATAACACTTTGCTAGTCCTAAATAGGTTCGTAACATAGTAACATTTGTTGGGGGGGGGGAGACATTCTTAATTGTACTTGCCTTTGATGGATCTAGTTGACAACCATTTCTGTCAATTCGTTCCAGGTACTTGATTTTAAACAAAAACAATTCATACTTTTCCTCACAGAGTCTGAACCTGTATTCTTGTATTTTTCAAAAACTCCTTTTCACATGCATGATATATTATTTGTTAGATACACTTGATAAATACATCCAGATAAGCAACTGCAAAATTACAATATGCAATCATAGTATCTGTTGCTTGTTGAAATACAGATGGAATCACTTATTCCAAAAGGAAGTTGGTTGAACTTATACAATCTCTTGTATTTATAGTTAACTTTGAACATTCTTCAACCTGTATTTGTAAATGTGCTTCAGAAAGATCCAGCTTGGAAAATTTTTTTTCCGCTATCTAAATTTGCAAAAATTTCCTCTGGACTTAGTAAGGGGTAGTTATGGGATTCTAAACATTTGTTTAATCCTGTCAAAAAATAAGCACAAACATTTTATTAATTTTTTTTTTTCTTTACATACACTGCTAATGCTGCCCATTTTGAATGGCCAATTTTTTCAATTACTTATTTTTTTCATGTTCATCTAATTCATCACTGACTTTACCTAATGCTGCAAATGGTACACAGTTTTGGTTCAAATACTGGTGTTAACCCTTTTACAATTTTGCTGTGATTTTGGAACATCAATCCAACTCATCTGACAGAACATCTAGAAAACATTTTTCAATTCTTCCTTTAAAAAAAAAAAAAAAAAAAAAAAAAAAAAAAAAAAAAAAAAAAAAACCTGTGTGAATTTAAACTAGCCACTTGTCTTTTTATACTTTTGAAATAAATATTTATAGATAAATCCCACAACTGAAATAATTTCATCCAGTCATTACTGAATAAGTTTGTAACATTTTTTAACACAAGTCTTATCTTTTACACACTTGTTAAAAAGTGAAATGTTACTAATCATTTCACAAAATTTTTTTTTAACCAACTAACATGCGTGATTTTTGAAGTTCTTTTTAATGTAAGTTTTTTGTTTGCTTTCCATGTAGCTTCCTTGATTACCATTTCCAGTATCTAGTTATATTTTTATATTCACATTATTAGTTTTCACAAATACAAATTTTCTTTGGCTTTCTGTAATTATTTTCTCTATCACAACACTGAACAAAATCTTTTCTGTGAGAATTTTTCCTTGATTTAGTTTTACAATATGACTATGTTCTATTTTTCCACACTTGTAGCACTTTGAATTCTTAGAGTCATTTTGGAAATGTAATCTTCTACATCTGAAACATGGATTCATTTTTCTTTAGCTTTTATGGGCTTTTTTTTCTCTCTTCAATTCCTTCTATACCACATCTCAAATTTAAGATTCTTTGACATTTGCCAATATTTCCTGCAATGTTAGTTTTTGATCGCCATTGTTATAACTCACTCTTAGCAGTTATGGGACTTGTTTAGGCTACTTGCCATGATGTCATTAGAAATTCTCCTTGACCGATTCCAACAGACTTCTCTTGACACACTAAGTTCATTTGTGTTACAGAGGTTGTCTTATTTACTTCACAGCAACAAAAGAATTTTTTGTTTTAGGAAAGCCATCAAAAGCTTTATAATCATGCTTTATGGCATTAGAGATTCTGCAACAGGAATTTACACTTTTTAGTAAAAAGTTAAGGGAAAAATTCACAATATCCTTTCATTTTCTTTAATTTTTCATTTGCATTAATACAAGCCAGGAAGGGTCAGGGTAGATAGATGTTTTCATCTTATTTTATAAGAATAGAAGTTTAATAAAAATGGGAAAGAAGTATGCTAAAGAAAGAATTATTTGAAAAATAAGTGTAATGTATCAAAAACGCATGAAGTGGCACAGGGGAATTGAAGGAAATTCAATTGTCCTAGCACTTGTATTTGGTGTTAAAAAAACCAAAAAAAAAAAAAACCAAAAAAAAACCAAACCACTTTTAGTCATGTGTCAATTCTATACAAAATTTTTTTAAAAATTCAATACTTAAATGCACAAAATATACACACACAATTTTCCACAATCAGATCCAAACATGTCAAACTATTCCAAAATAAAGTTAAAGAAAAAAAAAGAAGTATTATAATCAACAAGGCATATAATTTAAATATAACTGCAAATATACTTTTGATAATAATAATAATATAAAAGCAAAATACATCATTAATCCATGTAATGAAACATCTGTTCCTACACATGGTGCACATTATCAAAAACATTTATCAAATACTTCTAAAAAGAAGCCAAATCAAAGTATTTTAGAACTCATTGATCCAGGAGTGAAACAGATTTTATTTATATATATATATATTTTATGTTTCTTTAATCCGAAGAGGAAGAGTAGGAAGGTAAATTCCAAGAACCTGATCCTAATCAATATTAAAAATTTTTAACATTAAAAAGTGATGCAGGCAGAGAGCTCAATGTATTAAAAATACAGAGCCAATATAAAATAGAGAAAATTTTCAAAATTCAAAGTTGTCGGATGTACATTTCGACATAGGATCTCTAATAGAGACTACATCACATCAGCGACATTGTTTTTTCCAAATGGCGAAGGCCCTGGGTTAGAGTGTGGTGGGGTTTTAGGTTAACAACGGTCACAAAGTGGAAAAGGACAGAGCTGGTAGTCGCGGGGTTACAGGGTGTTGAAATGGTATATTTAGGAAGGGGAGGAATAGGAGTTCATATTTTATAAAGATAGACAACTAAATGAGTCAAATTACTTTTAAAGTTAAGATTTTGGGCTGTTTGAAGAGGTGTATTTAGGTGAGAAGGAATGGGTTTCAATATAAGATTTAAAAATTTTTTATTTAAGTTTATTTGATTAAACCTTAGGTTTATTTAGGTTCAGCCCGTATTCTGAGGAATTTGTGATAGGTGCTGTCTATGTTTACTGGAAAAAATTTCAATATTAAAATACCCCCACCAACACTGGCTACTGAATCTTAGAAGGGCAGTAAGTGCCGCCACAAGGCAAATTTTTCAAATACTTAAATTTAGAATTTAAATCCCTGTTGACTAGATGTTAGAATATAAATTAAAAGGATTCAATTTAAGTTTTAATCTTAATTTTACCCTAACGTTAACCTTAGAAAGTATTTTAATACCCCTACCTTCCTATCCCAAGCTCCTTTAATTGCCTATCTTTAGAAAATATGGATTCTTTTACTAAATCCCTTTTTCCTTGGTTAACACACTTTTTTTCTAATATTTTTTCTCTAATAATTTTTAAACTGATAACTTCCTGTAATTGGCATTTAGCTTGCTTCTACCTAAAAGGTTTAATCAAACTTAAATAAAAATTTTAAAAATCTTATATTGAAACCCATTCCTTCTCGCCTAAATACACCTCTTCAAACAGCCCAAAATCTTAACTTTAAAAAGTAATTTGACTCATTTAGTTGTCTATCTTTATAAAATATGAACTCCTATTCCTCCCCTTCCTAAATATACCATTTCAACACCATGTAACCCCGCGACTACCAGCTCTGTCCTTTTCCACTTTGTGACCGTTGTTAACCTAAAACCCCTCCACACTAACCCAGGGCCTTCGCCATTTGGAAAAAACAATGTCGCTGATGTGATGTAGTCTCTATTAGAGATCCTATGTCGAAATGTACATCCGACACCTTTGAATTTTGAAAATTTTCTCTATTTTATATATGTGTGACTCTTCAGAAATGAATAAAGTTCTCTCGGTGACTGGCGTGAGTATACATTGCTTATATACAACACGTTAAAATTTCCCTTCTGATTCCATGCGTCGATGACTTAGGGAGTAGCGACTCCGACTGACACCAAATCGGTTGAGTTTCGATCCCGGCCAGAAGCAAGTGGATGCGTCTAGCCACACTGATGAGCTGTGATACAGTGAAACAAGCTTGTATGTGGATGACTAATATATATATATATACACACACACAAAAAAAATGAAAAAAAATGGCCCCAAACTTGATAAATGAAGATATTAGGAGAAAAGCCTACAGTATTTAATAATTTAGAATACTTTTTTATAATCCTTTCTAGCAAGGTAAAAGTTTGATGAAATTATTTTTGAAATTTTTTTTTTTTTTTTTACATCTGTTACCCCCATTTAATTTTATTAAATTTTGAGAAATTAAAATTCCACTCTTCATATTTATATTAGTTAAAAAGCAGGACTGCTTTGACAATTCAAATCAATCTGTTTTGTCAAACAGAAATACCACTTACTGAAAATCTGTTCTGAATCACAAAATAAAACCTACAATAAATCTATGACATTATTTAATTAGAAAAACATTTAATAACTGCTTTTATAAACAAGATATATTAAAAGTATTGCCTTAAAAAAAAATATTTTTTTTGACAACTAATGAATTTTTACAAATATTGTTTTCATTTCTTAAAAAGTTTAATAAGAATAATTTGTTTTAAATCGTAAAATTCTGTATCAATTTGACCCCTTTTAGACGATTAAGAACTATATTTACTAATCATAAACAGAAAAGATTACAAATAATCAAACATCAATAATTCAAAAATTAAAAATGTTAATTTAAAAATTAACATTTTTTTTCATTAGTGTATAAATGTGCCGATTTTTGTATTTATGGGCACCCATACACAACACTAGAAAATAAGACATAACTTTTTTTTTTTTTTTTTAATCATGTCACCCCGAGCAAGGCGGTAACGTCACTGACGTGCAGGGGGCTACGTAAGAGTGAAAAGATTGGCAAAAAGAAAGCCGGAAACCACATCCTGAACAGGGAACAAGGGATGAGCCTCTACACCTGTACAATAGATGTGGGTGGAGTGTGAACCGGGTGATAGTTTAGTCTATCAACTCCAATTGAAAAAAAAAAAATGAAGAAAAAAAAAAGAAAAGTGAAAAGATTGGAAAAGAGAAAGCCAGAAACCACATCCTGAACAGGGAACAAGGGATGAGCCTCTACACCTGTATTTTAAGCCTAAAATATTTACAACTCAAAACATTAAATTACAAAGATTATTTTTTCTAAATTTTTAATATTACTGAGCACTTTAAATTTATACATCAAAGATGTTCATGTAATTTTCTTCAATTATGTTTTATAGATAAAGTCCCTGTAGAACAAGATTAGATCTGTCAAACATCAACAGCTTAAATAAACAGCTACTGTCAGGCAAAAGAAAAACATATCTGCAATATTTTAAAACTTAAAGTAAATAAAATCAGTTTCAAATCACCTAATATTCCTCAGAGTTTTATAAAAGTTTTTTTCACAAGGTTTTTTGATAATGAGAATTACATTGCAATAAACGGATAAACAGGGAGGGGGATGATGGTTAAAAAAAATCTAAAAGCCAAATTAAATTAATTTTGAAATAGATGAAAGTATTTTACTTACTGGTAAATACTAAATTTAATCTATTAACTTGAAATTAAAACTAAGACTAAACTATCGCCTGTTTCACACTCCACCCACGTCTATTGAACAGGTGAAGAGGCTCATCCCTTGTTCCCTGTTTAGGATGTAGTTTCCGGTTTTCTCTTTTCCAATCTCTTCACTCTTACGTAGCCCCCTGCACATCAGTGGCATTACCGCCTTGCTCAGGGTGATATGATTAAAAAAAATCTTCAAGATTTTTAGTGTAGAAAAATTAATTTTAAACCTTAGGTGGTATTGTGATTTAGGAGGTGTACATGCATTAATTTTTATCATTTCATTGACAATATCCACAGAAAAGGTAAAATATGATATGCTTACACACTGTGCTAAAATATACAATTAATGCTTGTCTGGTATAAACATGTTTTAAAGTATGTTCAACTAGTGGAAAAATTGCCACAAAAAGATCAAGTGTTAAAAAGGTAACAAATAACAAACAAAAAAAAAAAATAAAAAAAAGCTCTTTGCTTACCCTTGGATATAGACATTTAAAGGCTTTCTTAATTCTGGTGGACTCTTTGCTGGTATTCCATTTATTTGTGCAATCAATTTCTTCGGTGATTTGATATTCAACAACACTGATCCTGCAGTAGCTGAACTCTGTGGAGATGCAGGTGCGTGTAATGCAGGGGAAAGACATGGGTAGGTTGGTTTATCACAGCTTGCTTGTGTCATAAAAGACACAGATAAAGGCTCTTGGTTCTGGACAGCATTTAACATATCAATAAATTCATCTTTCACAGAAAACAAGCAGTTCATGTTTGTATTCACATTATCAGTTTTTAAATCTGCATCCTCTGTGTGGCTATCATCAGGTGGACTTTTAGTGTTTATAATAAGTTTTGTACCAAAGTCTTTGGCCAAAGTAGCCATAATTTCTTCAAAATTTTCCTCTCGAAAGGACAGTTCTTTTTGTTCAGGGCTATCATGCTGATTGTGTGCCATTGTTGTGCCATTTTCAAATGGGAGACTAACATCCATTTCTTCTATTTGGCTCGAGTTAGCCTTTGGAGATTGTGCTAATGACTTTCGTGACAAAGGCGAGCTACCAAGTAAAGATTCTCCAAAACTTACATCAATGTCCTCTGGTCTGTTTTCAATGTCGCAAATATCACTAAAGATTTTCTTCATAGACTGGAGCCTGTTGGTTGAAGTTGCCGGTTCAGGATTGTGTAAATTGTTTGCAGATTGCTGTATAGCTTCTAAACTACTCTGTACATTCTGGGCAAAATTTTGCTTTTGGAGATAAGATTCCAACAGTTGGATGCCCTCTGGTTTGGAGAGGTCAGTGAATTTATCCAGAAACCCCCAATACTCTGACCATGGTACATTGTTCTGCAAGGCTAGGTTTCTGTATATAAAAGAAAAAAAATTGTATAAAGATATTTAGAGTAAGACCATGGGTAGTGAGGAAGTAAAGAAGTATACTTAAAAGCACTGAAAATCTCTATGAATGACATACTATGGTTGGATAAACTAGTTGATGTTAACAGTGATTAAATCAAGTATTTGAGAATGGTCAAGGTTTTAGGTGTGTGACAGCCAATAAATGAGAACCATTAGTTATAAACTTAGAAAAAAAAAAAATTGTTTAATATTTAAATATCTTGACCCCCCCCACACACACACCAAAACAAGCAAAAGAAAGTAGATATTTTATAACCTGGGATGAATGAGATCATAAAGCTAGTAAAATGAATCACCACTAATCCCAAATGTCAGCTTTAAAAAAACTTGATATTAATAAGATGGTATTCGAAAGTTGTCTACTATAAGATCCTTCCAGAGAACTAATTGATTTGAACAAGTACTGCTCCCAGTTAGACCAACTGAAAGGAACATCAATAAAGGACTGTGAATGAGCATGAAATTTTATGAGAAAAATGTGAAAATGTAGGCTTCTTTTGTGACCAAGTAAAAATCATTACAGCTTAGCTAGAAAGTTTTCACTCATCTGTCATATTCATCAGATATTGTTTCTTTGGATTACTATTTATTCGAGTCTTTATAGAAAAAGATTTGGCAAACTTGAACCTACATGCTCACAAAATGATGGAATGTCAAAAGATTATGGGAATGGTTGGCAAAACATTGGTTAATTGCCAACTGATTCAACCTTTAGAAAATAGTAAATAAGGATTTTCTTGGAGTTGGTTAACATTTAAATAACTTAGTAAATTAAGAAAAAAAAACAAAACTTTCATATTTATTTCTTTATAAATTGGTAAATGATAAATTTTGCATTGCACCAGTTTTAATTGTATTAGTTTTTAGAATGTTGTAAATATAAAATTATTCTTGTGAATAAACAATCTAATAGCGTTTAATATTTTTTGTTGTAAATTCTCAAGAACCAAAAAAAAAAATTCACTTTCATCATGTATTCTTATTTTTAAGAACAATATAGCCAAGGAAGGAAGGTAGATAAAATAGTGAGGGGGGTGTCAATGGAATAAAAAAAAACAAAAAAACACAGCAGCTCCAACTCCTGGAGCAGTTCTTTGATGGGGAAGATCAATTTTTGGAAGATAGAATTATGGCAGAAAATAGAGGAAAAAAAAATGTTCCATCAAGTGTTGACAATCAAGTATGTAGTTTTATTTTTATTTTTTTGTAATTAATAAACTAAAACTTTCTGCTACCAAATAAAAATTCTGCTACTAAATAAAAATTCCAGAGCATTTCAATTTTACCTGCCAACACGTTCATATCCCTTTTCATGATCTTCTCTGACTACTTTGGCTTGCTCATTCTTGGAACATGGTGATCGCCAAAGTTTTCTGAATTGATCAGCCTGTAATTCAGAAAGAAAAAAATGTTATTTATGCAAAATGTGCAAAATACCAATAGAAGAGAGAGAGAAAAGCCAAAGTTTTTTTTATGACAGTTCAATCAATATTTTTATCTAGGGTTATTAATGAGCAATTTATATCCAAAATTAAAGCAAGGAGACAAACTCAATGAACAGTTATAATCTATTGTAGTAGTACTCACCAAAAATGTAAGTACTTTTAGTCTTATTCATGGAATTAAAGGTGGTTTTGTTCAGCAAAAATATTTCCATTTCAAGTTGGTCCAGTAAATGTACCAAATTAAAAAAGGGACTCAATCTTGACACTCTACAATTTGTGTGAACAGATTTTGTGGAGGTCTGTGGAGTTACAACACAAAACCTTTGACTCCAACTCCTATTTTTGGCACCTTCAACTGCTCTTCATGTAATTAAGTGATTATGGCCTACATATTTCAAAGCCTATACATTGCATTTTATAACAGAATTAGAAAAGATCTTTGAAAGCATGTAGAAAAAAAATATTAAAAATATGTAATCTTTTACAGGGAGTAAGACGTAACAAAAATAAAAATTTTATAATCAAGATTTTTTTTTTATAGTCTTGCAAATACAAAATAACTAAAAATAAAATATCTAAAAAAAAGTTGAGATGAATTTCTTTAAAGGAAATAGTAAATATACAGAAGAAATAACAATAAAAAATTCTATAATGTAAGACTTTTCACATATATAGCTTTGTGCATAAAAAATAAAAAGACTAATGAAAGACTTTACCTTACAGGCCTACAAACAAAAACTATCAAAAGTTAGAACTAATAGGAGTTTTATGCTTTAATAAAGAAATCAGGAATGCCCTAAGAAATGAAAATAAAATTCAACTTAAGGCCTTTCTTAAATAAACTTATACATTGTTTTTAAAAATAGAATATTTTCTGCTACATCCCTCTTCATAGAAGCCCTTAAATCAGATTTAATTATCTTTAGAATAGAAAACAGTCTTTATTACCATTCATAATAAACATAAAAACCATGATTGTTTTTTTTTTAAATGTATAAGGAATGTACACTATAACTTTACAGACTAAACTAGGGTCATATAAAGTGTAAATTTAACTGGAGTTGGAATTGGTATAGTTTTACTAACTCCAGTGACCACTTAATTGCTTCCAACTCCACAGCCCTGATTTTAAGAACATGTACTTTCAGCTCAAAATACTGCATATATAATACAGTTTCCATATCTCCCATTTTTACATATGGAAAATAAAAGTGTAAAGTTTTGAATTCCATTGCATCTGATAAAAAGACCCTGGTTTTTGCTCACTTTTGTTCCTATAATGCTTCTAATTACTGATACTAACAATAAAAAGACGGTGTTTACAAATTACCAGGTAATTTTATATGAAACTTTTTTTTTAAGTTTTTCTATTACTGTTTCGTATTAAAAAGAAAAAAATATTTACTTTCATAAAGACTCTACAGAACTCATTCAATAGTTCAGAACATCTTTTTCTTGCAAAGAGTAAAGTAAAAATTAATACTTTTATTATAAATATTCTTGGTTTCAAATTCTATAAAATTATTAGAGATAGAAAATGTATTCAAAGCTTAAAGAGTGATAGTTGAGCACCTGAACATGGTCTAATGATTAGCAGGCTTGTCTTGCTGGAACAATTATGACAATAGTGAGTATTCAATCAGCTTCTATTCTTTTCAATTCAAATAAATTGATTTGGTATATGAAAAGATCAAATTTAGTAATCAACTAATCTATATTAAACCAAATCAAATAATCAGTAATTTGGGGAGTTTTTCAAATGTAAATAACTTTACCTATTAAAAAAAAAAAAAAAAAAAAAAAAAAAAAAAAAAAAAATTACCTGTGAAGGTGACATAGGACCAGCAAAAGCTTTTACAACTGCTTGAGGATCACATGGGCTTTTTGGCGAGGAAATTTGTGCTTCCGGAGAAAATGGTGGTGTTTGAGACCCACCATAAGGTGTAAATAAAACGTCTGGACTAAATATAGGACTACGTGGTGTCCCCACAGTTGGGGAAACTATGTTGTTTTCATCTCGGTATAAAGGCACATAACATCTTCCTATAATTAAAAGTAGAATTTTTCATGAAGCATTAAAACAAAAAAATCTAAATTGTTACTATTTCTAAGGTACATATAGATTTGCAGAACATTATCCATTAGAGTGAGTGCGTGTTAAATTATTCAGTTTTGAAGTATTTTGGGAAAGTTTTAGCCATCATTAAAGCTTATTTAAAAATATAAAATGGATCTATTTTCCATATTTATATAACAAGCTTTATTTACACAAGTCAGTCAGTTAGTTAAGTGCCAGACGTGATACATGCTTGGGCGATCATGTCTCGAAAGAGACATGACTGAGCAGAAGATTATCCCGCAGTAGGTTGCCATTGCTTTCTGCGGTAGACTGGTTGCCGACCAAGGCTATAGAACCCAATCTGTTCTGTTATTTAACCCATAACTGGAAGGAATAGACGAATTAATACCTTTCCCAAGGGTATCTGCGCGTAAGTGAATGCAATGAATTCAGCTGGAATTCGAACTTGGCTCCCCATTTCTCGTTCTGAGCCAATATCCAATGCTCCACAATGCACATCCTCAGTACAAAAGTATTTCCATAATTGGTAATAAAATGATGTTGGTAAAACTTTTGGGGATATATTTGAACATTTTGGTAGGAAACTATTAGGATTGTGCATCTTGTATGACCCTGATTGCATTGTTTGCCACTAAACCAATAAACAATGTTCACTTGCGACCAATTTTATTTATAACAGGGCCTGTGCAGCACAAACTGGCAAAATTGTTGGTTGCTTTGTTCCAATTTGTGCTTGAAAGTTCTATTGTTAACTGCCAATTTCATACAGAATTGTCACTTCAGTTTTTATAGACTTCTGAGGCCTTAATAGTTGTGCTGTCATGAATTTTTTTTTTGTGTGTGTGTGTGTGTGTGTGTGTGTGTGTGTGTTTCTTCTGAGAGTACCAGGTTGGCAGTTCTTGGTTGCTGCTTCCTGACTGGTAGTTAGAAGCCCAAACTGTTGCATTGCATCTAGAGAGGCTGCTTTGATCAAGTCACATAACATTGAGTTTCTTGCAGTGCTATGTTGCACATGGCAGTTTGTCTTTGCAAGCACCTCCAGTGGGCATCCCCAAGGCCATACTATGTTGCTGTCTGCACCAGTTCCCATTCCACATGTTACACTAGACAACCAACTGCTTCTACTATTATCGGCCTTGAGTTCGGGATATTTCATCAAACATTCAAGGAATGACATCCTGCTTTACAACTTACATATAAAAAGGTATCAGACAGCAAAAGAAACCGTATTATGACTTCGATTCATTATGCTCTAGTAATTTGTTTAAAGGCAAAATAAATTCAATTTTTGAATTGAACTTGGATACTTGCTTGATATTGTGAAAGCTAATCATTGTAAGATAAATAAAAAACAATATGCCTGAAAAGATCTCTGGCAAGCAACAAGTTGCTGCTGAGTGACATTGAAAGTCAAAACAGAAGATATTTAAAAAAAATTCACCTCAAGCAAGGTTTGATTGCCACTAAGACTCACGCGATTACTATTAGTGAAACAAAAATTTTAATCTGTAAATATTAAAAAAACAAAAAAAAAACAAAAAACAAACCCAGAAACAATTCTAAATAAAAAGCAAGGGATAAACCTTTGCTCCTGTCCAAAACAGAGGGAAGGTTGGTTGTTTTGTTTTTATGGTATATCAACCTCGGCAGGTCATTTATTGCCAACTAAATTTTATTTATTTATTTATTGCTGGTAATACCTTTTTCTTTCAACAATTTGTTTTTATATAAGTTTTGTGTCTAGTAATAGTTTTTTCTTTTTGAGTATCAAGATTCATTGGTATTTGTTTTTTTTTAAGGTCAGGGTCCCCAAGTTCTACCCTTGTTATTTAACACATAACTGGAGGGAAGGGACGGATTAATACCTTTCCCAAGGGTACCAGTGCTTAAGTGAATGCAGGGTATTCAACTGGAATTCCAACTCGGCTCACCGATTTCTCTTTCAGAGCTGATATCCACTGCACCACAATGCACATCCATCACTAAACGCTTACAGCACCTGGTATTCTCAAGCAGTCACCCATCTAAGTACTGACCAGGCTCAATGTTGCTTAACTTCGGTGATCGAGCAAGAACCGGTGTATTCGTGATATGGCCATAAGCCTGAGAGGGAAGGAGCATGAACTGAGTAAACCAAATTTAATTGGAAAAAACTGATGAAGGTTATAGAATGTTAAGGAGCCCATATCATATATAGGATATAAGCTAACATCTCATATGCCTTATTCAAGCATATGGGATATTGTTTGAATCAAGTATGTTTCTTTTGGCAATATCATTTGATTTATGAATAAAAATTCATGTTGGACTTTGCATAATAAAACTGGACACCATCAAAAAGATTTCATCTATTTTTAAGGACACATATAAACAGGAATTCATGATATACTACTAATAAGTAAATCCTTCAAGTAATAACATTGAATGGTTAATACCAAGTGTGAAAAAAAAAAAACATTGATTTGTATAATGAAATTTGACTGAATAAAAAAATCCAATGCAAGGCAAAATGTTAATACAAAGTAAAAAAAAATCAATTATTACACCACCACCACACACACACTTTCTTTTGCTTAAACAAAAATCTGACCCAATGATCATAGTACTGACTTTGTAAGCCATAGATCAGTTATTTGTGAAATAATAAACAATTTTGGGCTGAAATGAATAAATTACCCTATTCTTTTCAATTAAGATTCAAATTTGGTAACCAATATTTTTTACCATTCTTTACAACAGAACTGAGCAGCTACTCTAGTTATCAGAAAATAATTATGTAGAAAGCTTTAATGCATTTTACATTCACATATTATAAATTTACACTTTTCTATGCATTGAAAATCTGAAACAATTTACAGAATATATTGTCTTATTTTGAAGATCTTACATCATGTAAGAAATGGGCAACATTGAGCTTTTGCCATTTAAAAAAGAAGCCATTTGTGGAAAGTAATTTCTAAGTAAATTAACACTTAGAGTCTTTGTAACTAAAGTTAGCATTAAACAGAATCAAAATTTTATTTTTCCATTTTAGAAAATTGCAAAATTAATTGAAATGGGGATATTTTAAAAAGCTAATAATTCAGTCTGTTTTCATTTTAATATTACAAGAAACATTTATATCTCACCAGTAAGCAACACAAATTTTTACTGGATGTTTCATTCAAACATGGTGATAATTTGCCTTGTATTGGTAAGACATACTATTTATATAACTTCACTAAATATTGTATGATATAACTGACATTAACAAAAATGTTCAGGTCTTTTGCTGAAAAGATTTAGAAAGTTTTTTTTTTTGCTTTGGTATGTTTGTTTGTAATATATAGTAATATATATATACAACTTCAAATGTTTTCACATACAGTGTTAAGGATAAACTGCTGTTGAAATTAAGCAAAAATAAAAATAACACCAATATCTCATTTTAACAGATATTTACTAAAATGACAATAGCTTGAAATACTAAGTAAATTTATTCGATAAAAAAAAATCACTTCAACCAGCGCCTCCAGACCACTTCTGGACAGTCTCCTCATTTAAGTTGGTGAATGCTGCTATAATCCCTGCCTTCAGTTTATCTTTGGTATCACAAGAAGTTTTTTTTGCTCTCTATGTCAATTGCACCTCCACACATAATCAAGGGGATTGCAGTTAGGGAGTTAGGTAAGGAGTGATATGGTCACAGAAAATGTCTGACAGCTTTGACTGAGTTTTCCTTCTTGTGTGCCATGGTGCAGAGTCCTGTTGCCAGACAGGACTTCAGTAGCCACCATCTTGACTCAGGGCAGTACTACCACCTCAAGGAATTTGATGTAGAGCAATTAAACACGTTTCTATTTAAGTGTCTTAGCTTTGTTGCATTTTTTAATTTATTAAGTGAGAGTCCTGTTTGACAACAAAAAAAAAAAAAAAAAAAAAAAGAAAGAAATGGATTTAATTTCTTACAAACAATTTCTTGTAAACATTAAATGCAACAAAAAAGAATTTCCGGGGGGGGGGGGGGAAGAAAGTGGAGTGAGTTACCATATGTAAAACAAACATTTCAAAATTAAAGTACAGAAACTCATTAAAATCTGCTAATTATCTGATTTTTGTGGGTTTTTTCAATTAAAAAGATGCTCAAATATACTGTAGTAATGTATGGCCTTCTGTTGACTCCAAAGAAACAATATATTTTTAACTTAAATTTTGAAGGTTCTAAAAATTAAGGGAAAAAAAAAAAATAAAAAAATAAAAGTGTTACTTACCTTTCAGGTATTCTTTGATAGCATTGCATAATTGAGTAGAAGGTTTTTCTACTCTTCGGCATATTAACTTTAAAAAAAAAAAAAAGAAAAAAAGAAAAAAAAAGTAGTAAATAAAATTCATTAATAGACACAAAAGACTAACACAGCTTGGATATAACCAATGTTTAAGATGCAATAATCAAAAATAAAAAAAGATTGTTTTCTTTGTGGCATATATACAGGGAATGGACAAAATGGAAACATTTAGTACCATAATAGTATAATTTAAAACTCACCAGTGATTACAACCACAAACTACAAAAACTTCAGAATCTCTTGCAACACTTATGAACAGTCTTTTTCTTTAAGTTGGTGAATACTGCCAAAGTTCTTACCTTCAGTTTATCTTACCAGGAGTTTTGTTGGCCCCTTTGCTAAACTGTGCCCCCACATGTAATAATCAAGGCAATTGCAGAAATTGTCTGAGAGCCATGACTGTTCTGCTTGTGTGGCATGGTGCAGAATCCTGTTGCCAGACAGTGTGTTCCAGCAACCACTCTTTACCCAGGGCAGTAATACCTCTTAAAGGCACTTGATATAAACTTACATGTTGAGCCTGAAGCACCGTGAGAAGATGAAAGGAGGCATAATGTCGCCATCACTAGTGATCAATCCAAACACCTCCGTAATCACCATTAGACTCGTCCAACTCATTCTGAATCCTCTGCACTATTCTCAGATTGACATCCAAACAATGAAATGTTTGTATTGGAGATTCCAATAGTACAGCATGATGTTTCTAAGTTTCTGGCAGAGTGAATTGTCTTGGTGCTTTCTTTTTTTCCTCATAGATGATGCCTAACTGACCCTACTATACTGTTCAGCCAACAAAATCAAGCAACACACATGCACAAAAATTAAAAATATAAATGACAATTTACCCATAGCACCACACACGTGACTATTTTACCAATAATACTTTTCATTAATTCTTGACAAAACCATTTTTATACACAGTTTCAATGCACACTAAATTAAAAGAGAGACACTTGTCAAAACAAATTAATCTTGGGTCATAACCTGCAGAATTTTATGCTTACTCAGGGCCCTCTTCCACTGCTATAAATATTTAGTTTATGGTAAAGAGAGGGAGAGAATGTACAGTTCTGTTATGAATGTGACATTGAGTACCATCGGAACCTTTGTGGCCTGTTGTCTTGTGTAACAGGATCGAGCATGGTCTGAGAACAAGCCATCAACTCACACTCATCGGTTATTGATGGTGTTGACACAACAGCTGGTCTTTGGGTTGACCTTTTCAACTGTAATCCATCCTGACCACATTGTGAATTTGATATAGAGTTACGCTGAATTCTCACTGGTAGTATTGCCGCCAAGCTAGATGCACATGCACAATTGTGGAAATAAAAACGGCACCAAAAATAAAATGAATGATGCATCTTTATACACAAAAGGAAACAAGAGAAAAATAATTACAAATCGTCTTCGTCCCAAACCCTGTTTCTATTAATTTGGCAATGAAATGAAAGTTTCAATTTCTTTAAGTAGTACTTCATGAAGCATTTTTCTTATTTCAAACTTTAGTTGACAATTTCAAACTTTATCTGCAAAATCACTTCACCTCCGGTCAGAGTTCTAAGGTTGTGGCAACTAACTGTTTCACTTCTTACCGGAACTTCATGGAAACTGCTGAAGAGCTGTCTTTGGTATGGTGGGTGGCTGGCAGTTGTGGTAACTCGGACTGACTTCATTGCCATGTGGTGTCAGAACTGTCTGACTATCTCCTTGGGACTCTCATATTAATGCTTGTCCCTTTTTACTGGGGTGGTAAGGATGTGTAAGGGTTGATATACAAATATCCTAACCTTCAACCAGTCTGTTTTCACACATCCAATCATGGATTCCTTTCTTCATTTGGGTGGAGTTACTACATGACATCAACTTTCTTTTTGTTGTCTTCTCTCAGCCAATCATGGACTGTCTTTACCTTCCGCCTGGGTGAAACTACCACATGACATCAATTTCCTCTCAGGAAAATTTTACTTTAGTCATTCTCTTGTAGTTAATAATTGTCCTTTTCCTTCCATCAACAAATCAACTTAACCTTTGCTCTTGACTGAATTCCCAATCCAGGGAAATATGAATAAAAATTTCTTAGTCACTTTGTTTTACAGTCTTCAACAAGACTAACCTGACATTTGACCTCTCAATCTTTTGCAAGTGTGTTTTGGCTTTTATTTCGCTGGAAACAAGAAAAATAGAATCTCCTTTTCAATAGTATGATTTTGACACTTGATTACTAATTATATCAGATATATCTCTCCCGAGATTTTAGAAAAATAAAGAAATAAATTTTCTTTTTCAATTATTCTTTTTGCCACAGATAGCGTCCTGAGGACATATCTCAACACAGTGTGAATTTAAAAAAAAATACAAAATTCCCTAATCACTTTTCGTCTAGGAATTGTTTTAGTAATGTCTCTGCTATTCCTCTATTATCGTCAAGGTGGGTTTGACACCTGACCTCCCAGCTGTCTCACTGGTTGACAATTATATGATATGTACACATTTTATTCTTATTTTTAGCCAATTTGTAATCCTTGGGAAAGCGAATTTCTTTTTCAACAACAACAACAAAAAGTCTTCTTTTCCCTCTGTTCATATCAGAATAAAATAAATGTTTCTTAGTTAAATTTTTCATCTGTAAAAATAATAATAATAATAACAATAATAATAAAAAAAGTATAATTAGTTCTTTCGTCTGTACCATGTTAAATAGTGTTATATGAATATAAATTACATAAACCAGTGATAACTTTAAATGCAGATGAAAATTTTAGTCATTGCAATTGTATCATTCAAATGAAAATTTCAGTTTAAAGTTGTTGCTGCATTCGGAAATTGGCCAGAAAATTAGCTCTGCTGCAGTTAAAATAATGTATAAATGTCAAATTGTAATCAATGATTATTTATATTCAAACTACTGCTCTCATTTTCATTGTTAGCCATTTTAAATAAGCATGTGGTATGATTAAAAAAAAAAAAAAAAAAAAAATATTACTGTGTAAATGCGTTAGCAGGTCTCTGTTAGTCAGGGTGGACCATGGGTAGCATCCTAATTGTCTGCTTGGCTGGAGCATTGGCCTCTGTGACTGTAGAAGCCGATATGTGGGAGTGACAGTCCCTGTTGCAGGGGCGGCATTTAGGCTTTGTTTCTGGTCTGTTGGAGCTGTTACTTTGCTTTCTGTGAACCTGCCTCTCCGGGGCGGCTTGTGTCAGCTGCTCCTCCCTTGATTGGAGTTGATTGACAAGGGTTCTTCTTCACTTAGACCAGTCGACTGCTACGCTCTCATGACTGTGTTGATGCCCACAGCCTTTATGTTGCTTTTTACGATGTCACGATATCATAGCTGTGGCCACCGAGTGGCCTTCTTCCAGAGCCCAGGTCTCTATACAGGAGGTCTTTTGGAATGCGACTGTCTGGCATATGGTTGACATGGCCTAACCAGCAGAATCTGTGCTGTTTAAGGAGTGTGAACATGGCGGGCAGGCCCGCACAATACAGGACCTCAGTGTTGGGCACCTTGCCTTGCCACGAGATTCCCAATATGTGGCGGATACTTCTCACGTGAAAGGTGTTCAGACGCCTCTTGTCTGGTGCACGTGGTCCATGTCTCGCTGCTATATAGCAGTGTGCTGATGACACAGGCATTGTATACTGCCATCTTTGGCTTCACTGTCAGCTTGGAGTTGGTCCAAACACGAGTTGTGAGTCACACAAGGGTTGTGGCTGCCTTCCAATTCTCTTGTCGAGCTATATGGCCAGGGAGAGGTTGTCAGTGATGATAGAGTCAAGGTAGGTAAACTGATGTACTTCATCCAATTTATAACCATTGGTGATGACTGGTGGTGCTGTGGTACCTTGACCCAGAATGCTTATTTTTTTTTTTTTTCAAGATAATAGTCAGCCCAAAGTCTCTGCAGGACTAAGAGAAATAGTGATTGAAGTTCATACTGGATGTGGGATGCTAATGTTGTATCATCAGCAAACATGTTTCTGATAAGGAATTTTCGTACTCTGGTCCTAGATCTGAGACTGGCGAGATTGAAAAACCTGTCATCTCGTATGTAGGTAAATCCCTTCTCATGATGTGCCTTTGTTCTTGTAGAGTGTGATGAGTGTAGCTTCCCTCATGTCCTATGGTATGGCTCTTTCCTTCCAGCACTGGTACAGGACTTTGTACAGAGGAAACAGTAGAATAGTCTTGCAGTGCTTGATAAGATCAGGGGGAATTCCATCACTGCCTGGAGCTTTCCCTGTAGCCAAGCTGTTGATGGCTCGAGTTCCTCCATCATTGGGTCAGTGTCGAGCTCTTCCACAACAGGTAGACACTCAATGGTGTCAAGGGCTGCAGTCATCACAACTTTCTGTTGAGAGTAGACGTTGGAATAGTGTCCCACCCATCTCTCTATTTGTTGTCTTGTCTGTGATGACTACCCCAGTGGTGGATTTGAAAGGAGCTGTCTTGTTCTGCACTGGTCCCATTGCTGTCTTGATGTCATCATACATTCCTGATATTCCCTGTGATTGCTGAGGTCTGAATTTGTTCACTGAACTCTGCCCAGTATTTGTTGGCACAATGCCTGATGAGCTTTGCTCCTGGTAGCCCAAAGGATCTGTAGATTTCTCTTGATGGGTGACTGCTTGTACTCTGCTAGAGCAACACGCTTGGCTTTAATGACTGGAGTCATCTTGGTGGACTGACTCAAACCAGTCATGTTATTTCAAGGTCTTTCTCCCAGAGGTGGCCAAGGCAGTGCGGTGCATGGTGTTCTGTAAAGTAGCCTGCTTCTCTGTGGCAGTGTCCCCAGTTCGTGAGGTTTTCGGTTCACTCTTAAATATCTCAGCAAACTGCTCCACAAGGTTTAGTTGTCTAATCTTGTTGATGTCAATGTGATAATTCCCTTGCTTCTTACCATGATGTAACCTCTTCAACTAGAGTTTGATCTAGCAGCACACTAGCAAGTGGCCTGTATTACTGTCCATGCTGAGATAAGAGCGAGTGTGAAGAACGTTCTTAATGGCTGTTTGTATGACAAGGATTAAATTCAACTGGGGCTAGTGCCCTGAGTGTTGGTGTTGCCAAAAGACCTCGTGTTGGGGCTTGGTCTTGAAGGAGTTGGTTATGTACAGGTTATAGTATATGCATAGCTCTAGTAGTCTCTCGCCATTTTAGTTCATCTTGCCAACACCAAACTGTCCAAGGTATGAGGGCTACGATTCGTGGTCAGCACCCGCTCTGGCACTGAAGTTGCGCAGAAGAACAAACTTCCTTGTTTTGGATGCTACTGATGATGGCTGCAAGCTTGCCATAAAACTTGTTCTTGGTCTCTGGTGTGGCAGAGAATGTTCGAGCATACACACTGACAAGGGTAACTAAACCTGCTGTGGTGATGATGCAGAGAGTGAGAAGTCGCTCAGAACCATTACTATCTGGTTCAACCATATTCAGGAGGCTGTTCCTAACTGCGTGGCCCACACCATGTTGGTGAGGTTTGTTTGAGCTCTTTCCCTGCCAGAAGAACGTCATTGATAACTGCAATTTTCCTAGAGTCACTGATATCCTGGAGGTCTTCAGATAGACCAGTCAGCATCGTCCAGACATTCTAACAGCCCAGTTAGAGAGCTTGTTTCCTTTGGGAATTGTTGTTGCCTGGTACAAATGTCATGGTTCACTAATCAGATGTCTCATAATCTCCATGCATACAATGAAGAAGGCAGACCATGGCAAGACAACACATTACTGGCTGGGGGCTGCTCAGCTTGAGGTGGGCAGTAGATGTCCAGTGATATTAGAGAATCTCTCCCACTGACGAGAATAACCCCTGGCACTGTGCCCTATGCTAGTCGAGTGGTAGCTTATAACCAGTAACTGTCTTTCCCTACGTTGTGTCAATGCCAAAGGTGAAGCTGGAGTATCCTCTCCAGGTTTAGTATTTTGGTGCAGTATGGTCAGATGCAAGCCTAGGCAATGTGATATGGAGGACATGCAGCACATCCCTCCTTTCCACGTCACCGATTAGATCAGAGAAACGATGGGGTTATTACAATTTAGGACCAGTGCCATCACAGGAGCTGCCAGAATACAACGGCGAACTGCCTTAAGGACTCCAACCCCAGATTTTACCTCAAGGTTTACTCCTGAAGCCTTTTTTCATGTCTGGATATGGCCACAAGGTAGTGAAGGTTTGAAATGAGGGTTTTCCTTCCCCTAGAGGAATTGCCTTCCCAAGCTGATGAGCTCCACCATTCCGAAGCAACTTGTTATGAGGCACCAGTTTCTTGCCTTTCACCCCCTTCTCCTGTCTGTAAAAGTAGTTCCACGACAAGCACGCCAGTAGATGGACTTGGTTGTCAGTGGCTCTTTGAAAAAGCATGCGATGGGATCATTTGATAGATAGTGGAAGTTTATCATATCCAGCTATGACAACCTCATACATTCAGTTATTTATCCACTAGCAGTATAGCCCGGCATTGCTTGGGTGTAATGAAAGCTTTAAAACTAATCCATGGTCCTGGAGCTCAGACTAAAGAATATTTGTGTGAAGTTTGGTGAGAATTGGATAAAAATTGTGGATTTGTATAAAGGACATACAGACACAGACACACACACACACACACACACACACACAAACATCTTGCCTTATATATATAAATCGATTTTCTGCACTATTGTAAGAACTGCAACCTTGAAACTTCTGAATATCGTTTCTTATGTCTTTATCTATGAGTGTATCAAATTTGATTAAAATCGGACCACTCCTTCAATAACCCAATTTTTTCAATTATCAATATTTATCGGGGGTACCTCGAAACAAAACCTAGCTAAGAACATGCGCAGACGCTTATTGTACAACTGTGTAAATTTTCAAGAAAATTGGTTCAGCCGTTTTGGAGTCTATAGGTAACAGACACACGCACACAAAGTTCCATTTATAAATAAGTTTAGATTATGCTAATTGAAAATAGTTTGCATTATCGATAATTCAAAATAATAAAAAATGTAGTCTTCCAAAGAAAGAACATTGTAGAAATTATCATATTGGTTTTTACTATCATACTGAATAAAACAGTTAAAGCTTAGAAATATTGTGTAAATATTGACTTTATGTGGACATTCTGAGTATTTAGCACTGTATTCAAATTGCACAAAATTAATTTTACAGATGAGGGGAGGGGGAAAAAATGACTATGATGACAAGAATAATAAACAGGATGGTGAATAATAAAGTTATTGTAGCTACTAGGAAACTTGAGAATTCTAAAAGTTTCAAACAATTCTACAAAATAAAAGTACAAAGAAAAATGACTCACATCAGCAGGTGTCTCTCCAAATTTGTTCTTTGGATTTGCTTCTGTTAATGGATGAGACATTAGCACTTCAACAACTTCTCTATGGCCAAACTTGCAGGCAAAATGCAGAGGAGTTTCACAAGGCTTTAAAACAGAAAGAATTAAAAAATATACTATTTTTCCTTTCCGTTTTATTGTAACTAAAAGCAATTTTTTTTAACTATTATCATTTGTACAAATTAAAGACAAAACTATTGTTTTGTATGTCATGCTTTTCAGTCATATTTAGGTCTTGACTAAAATTTATTGAAATAACAAGTATCCTCATATCATAGATTATGGCCTACGTATCTCAAAGCCTATGCACATGCTCCCAACTTGTTTAGGCCTATAACATAACTGGTTTATATTAAAGAATAATGTGGCTTACCTATGCATTCTTTAATATTTTCTAACAGAATTAGAGAAAATCTTTGAAAGGATATGGAAGAAATAAAAATAATGCTATAATGTAAGACATTATATATATATATATATATATATAAACTATTTTTATATTTGAAAACTAGATAACTACAAAAAATAAAATGCCTAAGTAAATATACAGAAGAAATAACAATAAAAATTCAATAATGTAAGACTTTACCTTACAGACCTACAAAGAAAATAAAACTATCAAAAGTTAGAACTAATAGGAGTTTCATGCTTTAAGAAATCAGGAATGTCCTAAGAAATGAAAATAAAGTTAAACTTAAGACTTTTCTTAAATAAACTAATACATTTTTTCTTAAAAATATAATGGTTTCTGCTCCATCCCTCTTCATAAAAGCCCTTAAATCAGATTTAATTATCTTTAGAGCAGAAATCAATCTTTTACAAAAAACAAATAAATAAAAAAAATTTTAAAATAAGTAAAAAATTGTGGTAAAGAAAGTCTTACTCCTTTATCTGGTGTATTCAGGTAAAGATCCAACAACTTTTGGACGCGTACTTTTCTGGCATTATCATCATCTTGACTCTGGCCATAAAGTTTCAGAAAGAAACTAGGATCCTCAATTGTCTGGATTAACAATTTGATAATCTTTGGTTGGTTGCTTTTGGCCGCAACATGAAGAGCATTGTATCGAGTGCCTTCCTGGAAATCAGGAATAAAAAGATTGGTAAATCTTTATGGGGACTAATCACTCAATTTTGAGAAAAAGTTAACCAGAAAAAAAAAAAAAAAAAAAAAAGCATATAAATAAAGCATCAATCACTAAAATATTACAAGAGAGGATGAGTTGATATCAGCAGTAAAATCAATTTCATAATCATTGCTCTAATAGAATCATTTGGCACGCACAGAAACTAATCAATATTAAAATACATTGAGCAGCAGAAATACCTTCCATATAATGACTAGTCATTAGCCAGAGGAAGACACCATTGCCACTAATGTCTTATCTGGGAGGTATATGCTTTGTTTGTGTCGAGGTTTAACGACACATCAATCCTTATGGGATCATTTAAGGTTACAACAAATGATTTTGGGCAAGGTTATATTATTTTTACAGAATTTTGGAAGATGTCTTGCTTTTTAAACTTTTCCATTGCTTTCAAGTTGCATTACTTTTTGAATTTTTCATCTGGTGATGGTCGGATCTATTTTTGATTTTCGGATCTTTACTTAGATTATATTTTGTTGCATAGTTTGACCTTTTTGGGGAAGGTTAAAATAGTATTAGAGTTTATTTTTTCGAAAAGATCTTTCAGGTTGTTAACATTGTAGAGGGATTGCTGGATATATGTAAAGTCACTGCAGTCGAGTAGAACATGTTTTACTGTATAGGGTTCTTGACATGCAATGCATTCGGGAGATTCTTCAATTTTTTAAGAGATAAGAGTGGGTTATGTGTGTATGTCCTATTTGAATACGGGATATAACCACTTATTCTTTGCGTGATTTACTGGGTTCTGGTAGTTGTTTCTTTAGGATGGGTTTGATTTTAAATAATTTGTTGTTTTGACAATTGTTCCAGGTTTCTTGCCATTTTTTTTAAAAAATATAGTTCCTGATTAGGGGTTTATAGTCAGTGTATGCAACCTTTATGTTACTTGTGTCATGTTTTAGGGAGTTTTTTGCAGCTGCATTGGCTTTCTCATTTCCGTGAAATCCAGAGTGACTGGGAATCCAACAGAAAATGATAGTTTTGGTTTGTGAGATTACATGTATTCTATATAAAAGTTTGATGAGCAAAGGATTGTTTAATTTTTGGTTCTTTATTGTTTCAAGCACTGCTAAAGAATCCGAGAATATAACTTTGTTTGAGGTAAGTTTAGGGATGAGATCCAGGGCTAAGTCAATGGCAATAACTTCTGCATTAAATATTGATGAATTGTCAAGTAATCTTTTTTGTAGGACAGTACTTTTACAGATAGCAGCACATCCTACTTTGTTATTGACTTTGGAGCCATCAGTATATATGTGGGTTCAATTTGGGTATTGATTCAATATATAATTTAGTTTTTCTATATAGTGTAAGGGATGTGTGCCAGCTTTTATGTGATCAGCCAGTTCTAAAATGACTTTGGATTGTTCCAAAAGCCAGGGTGGATGTTTGAGGACGTTGAATTCATGTATACTAGTTTCAGCTATTGAACTGTCATTAAATGGTTTTATTTTTTGCATGTGAAGGCCAAAAGGTTTGATAATGTTTTTTTTGTCAAACAGGCATTTACAGTTTGGGTTAAATGTGCATTGATAGGCAGGATTTGATGGGTTAGCTTTAAGTTTTAGATAATATTGCAGCGCTAATTTTTCACGTCTCAATTTTAATGGAGCCTCATGCACTTCTACATATAGGCTTTCTATGGGAGATGTTTTAAATACACCAAGGGCAAGTCTTAGACCAGCGTGGTGGATGGGATCAAGAATTTTTAGGTAGGATTTCCTAGCTATACTATATATAAAACAACCGTAATCCAGTTTGGATCTTATTAGTGATTTGTATATTTTTAGGAGTGATATGCAATCTGCACCCCATTCTGTGTTAGCTATGACCCACATAAGTTGTAGTGTTTTGAAACATTTTTGTTTTAAGTATTTCAAATGGGGGATGAATGCAAGTTTTTTTTATCAAAGATTATTCCCAGAAATTTGAGTTGGTCTGTTATTTCAATTTCTGTTCCTTCTAATTTGATTGGTTACAAAAATGCACACCCTTGGTTTTGGTTGATGAGAATTTGAAACCATTTTCGCTGGTCCATTGGTTTAATTTATTTATGCATATCTGCAGTTGATGTTCTGAGGTATACATATTTTGGGATCTATGGCAAATCAGGAGATCATTCACATATAAGGAGCCATTAACTTCGTTGTTCAGGCAGCTTACAATGTTGATTTTTATATTAAAAAGGGTAACTGACAAGATGCATCCTTGTGGAACTCCTTGTATTTTTGAATCAGAGAGTAGATCCAATTCTTACTTTGAAGCTTCTGTTGGATAAAAAAAATCTTAAGAGTAGTCTACCTTTTAGACCCAGATTGAATAAGTCTTTCATAATTCCTTGCCTCCATGTGGTCTCATAAGCCTTTTCTAAGTCAAAGAAAATGGCTATTGCACATTCCTTTTTGATGAAAGCCTCTCTGATAAATGTTTCTAAGTGGATTATGTTATCGATTGTCCCTCTTACTTTGAAAGCCACTCTGTAAATTGGAAATTAAGTTATTGGTTTCCAGGTACCACTTTTGTCTTATTCTTTTGAACGTTTTCCCTAAGTAATTTGTTAGCGTTATGGGTTGAAAGTTTTTTGGGTCTGATTTGTCTTTTTCCGGTTTTGCTATGGGAATCATGATGGCCTGTTTCCAGCTCTTTGGCAGTTTTCCCTTGAACCATATTTTATTAAAAGATGTCTAATAAATATTTTATAGAATGGTGGAGGAGTTGTTTTAATAATTCATAATGAATTTTGTCAGGGCCAATAGCCGTATTGTATGATTCATTTATGGCATTTCTAAGTTCATTCATCATAAGAATCTTTGTAATCTTTGTTATTAGAATTAAAATTTGGTTTATTTTTCGTTTTTTCTGTGTCCTGCTTAATTTTTTGGAAAGGTTGTAGTTTTTGTTAGAGGAATTGTTTTTGAAGGTTTCCGCAAGTAGGTTTGTTATATCTTTTGTCTTTGTTATTTTTTCCTTATTTAGAGTGAGGTGATTTAGAGGAGGAGAAATTATTTCCGGAAATTTTCTTTATCACATTCCAAACTTTTTTTGGTTTCATGTTATAATTTATTTTGTTTACATAGTCTTTCCAGGATTCTCTTTTGGCTTCCTTGATCACTCTACATACTACTGCTCTTTTTTGCTTGAAAAGATCTAGATTATGAGTTGTGTGTTGAGAATTAAATCTCCATAGTGCTGCTTTTCTTAATCTGATAGCTTTTTTGCATTTGTCAGTGAACCATGGTCTTTGTTGTTTGATCCATTGCTTTTTGGTATGCATACCTTTGCAATAGCTATTAAGGTTTCTGTGAAGTATTCGATGGATTTACTGTTTTCTTTGTCTGAAAGCTTTTGGTAGCATTTTTTTATATTCCCTCCAATTTGCTTTATTTAGCTTCCAACGAGCCGGGTGGTTTTCAATTTCTTTTGAGCATGTCAGAACAACTGGAAATGGTCATTACCCCATGAGTTGTCTAGAACTTTCCAATCATAGTCCATAAGTGTAGAGGGACCACAAAGAGTAAGGGCCTGATGCTGGATGTAAATAGGTGTTGAACTTGTTATTTAGTAGGCATAAGTCATTGAGATTAATGATTTTCTCTAGATTTTTGCCTTTTTTATCCGAGTATTTAGATTCCCATATAACACTGTGGCAATTAAAGTCACCTAGTAATAAAAATGGTCTTGGAAGTTGTTCAATTAGATTGTTTAGTTCAGATTCATTCATGGGATCTTAAGGAGGGATGTAAATGGAGCAAATATTAGTGTGGCTTTAGCAGCAACAGCTTGTATATCGGACTTTAACTGTATTTTACTTTGGGGGATATCATTTCTAATTAGAATCGAAACCCACCCCCAATGCCATCTGTTTGAGGTTATGTATATAATTATATTGTGTATAATATTTTATTTCATCTTCAGCTTTTAAAAAGGTTTCTTGTAGACAGATGATAGTGGGGTGATAATTCGTTATAAGAAGTAGCTCATTTATGTTTGGTTTTAAACCCTGACAGTTCCATTGTAAGATTTTTGATCTATGCTTATATAATGAGATTTTAAGAGTTTGTTTGTCTATATTATATTTTGTAGTAGAGGTGTCCATCTCTTCTGTGCTTTCTCTCTTATTTGCATTTTGATTCTTATGTTTTGCTCCTTGAATTTCTTTTGGTCCTGCTTGTTTATTAGGAGATGTTCATTTGTTGTTCTTTGTCTGGAAGCAGACGTTCCTGTGTTTGAGATGAACTGGTTATTTTTGGTTTGGTTTTGTATGGACTTTGAGTTTCTCTGTCTTGATTGTCTTTCCTGTCTCTCTGTTTCCATCAGTTCATATTTGTTTTCCTTTTCCATTAGAACCATTTCAGTTTTCGGTTTGTAGTGTTGATTCTTTGAAAGTGGATTCATTTTTAGAGGCAAAGGGTTATTAACTTTGGTAGTGGTGATGGGGAAGATTGCTATTGTTTAGACTGCAACTTTCTTTCGATAGTAGCACCTTTGGTTTCCTTGATCTGGAATTGGGGTTTTTCCTTTAGATCTGGTTCCATATCAGATCTATGTCAAACTGGTAAAATTTTTCTTTAGTATCTCCAGTAGAAATACTAGTTCTTTCACCACTTCTGATAGATTGTCTTGTGTTGTTTCTTGTCCTTGCATTGTGTTTGACATTCTAGCTATATTTGCATATGTTGGTGCACTCAGTGAACGCTCGACTATCCTTGCCTCCGGGTATGGTATATTATTAGTGTGTAATTGCAGATACTTTTTTCTTTTTTCCAGACTTCACATTCTTTTGAGTCTGCTGCATGGTTTAAGGTACAGTTTGCACATTTTAAAAGGGAGTTCGCAGTTAATGTGATTGCCAATTTCTCCACAAACTTTACATTTTGGTGATCTGAAACATCCCCCCTTGTGGTGTCCGAACTTTTGAGAATTGTGACATCTCAGAGAGTTTGGTATGTATACCTCTACTTTTTCTATCAAGTATCCAATTTTTATTTCGGTACGAGGTTTTGGGGTGTTAAAATTGAGAATGTTAGTGTTTTTTGGAGTCATTTTCTTTTAGTGTCTGTGAAATCTTGTTTCCTTAGATTGTTCTTTATTTCCTCTAGTGGAGGGAGAGAGAGAGAGAGAGAGAGAGAGAGAGAGAGAGAGATCTGAGCTTCTCACCACACCCTTTGAGGAGTTCAAGGAGTTGTGTGGGTAGGCTTTTATCTTCAGATTAGAAAACAGGTTTTGCTTCAGTAACTTATTTGCTGAAGTTTTATTGTTGATGTTTTTGTTAAAGATCTCATTGTTTTTTCGGCAATGAAGGGGGACAAATTGGTGATTGTAGTGTTCTCCATTGACTCCAAGACAATGAATCTTGGAAACTGCTTTTGTTTAAATTCGTTGTCTGGTTCAGGTTCAGAGTCTAGGCTCTCTGAGCTGTATTCGGTTGGGGGGGGGGGGGGTCTTTCATTTTTATTTGATGCCATGAGTTTTGTTTTTTTTAAAAAATTTCCCCTTACTTGCTCCCCACCCTCCTCAGAGCCCAAACAGTGGGCTATTGGGGGGGGGGGGGGGGTATTCACCCTATTATCCCAGGGATACAAGGAAGGTATACTCACACTAGTAAGAGGCAGTTAGCATTTCGGGTTTCTTTGTTTTCCAGACCCATTTTTGATGAAAACAACAGATTGAAAACCTTCTGTGTAACGGCTTTTCCTTACTAGTAGATTGACCCTTGCCACTGCCTTCTAATACTTACATGTGGTCTATCTCTTGTTTGTAGTTGAGAATCAGTAAGGTTTAGTGACACATCTATTGTGTTACGTTGTTTGAGACATAATTTTATGTGGGTAAGTATTAGGGCTTGACGTGACTAGCCGATTGATCGGATCGGGCCTCTCCGACCACCTGTCTAGCCTAGGTAAGGGCCAAAGTGGTGTGTTGCAGGAACATGGCCTCTCTGCACCCGGGTCATGACCTGCTCAACCACCAGGATCCTGTCCCCAGACATCACGGGTTGCCACCCACGGCCAACAGGTGGCCCCATTGAGGGACTTTTACCCTCTGCAAAGGTGCAATTCACCTATTCTGAAGCCCCGCCAACAGGGTGATGGTATATGTAGGAAGTATTTTTACCGCACTATATAAACTCTTTAAAGGCTTTTGATAGAGCTTCAAGTTGTTCCATTGATTATGGTGCAATAAATCCAATAGGTCTACATTCCTAATCAAAAAGAAATAGCCAAAATATGCTATTTTTCACAAATCAAAATGAATAATGCAACAATAGAAAAAAGGATGACAAAATACAAAACCAGAATTACATATCTAAAATTACTTAGCACATCATTCAACAGATGTCTCGAAGCAAGTTTATTAGTAAGGGTTACACAACAAATACTTACATGTAGTATGGATGGAGTGTCACCACAACTGATGAGGAAGCGAGGATTACTGTTAATCATGTCTTGTACAGATTGAAATTCACCAGCCTCAATACTTTTCCTTAGTATTACTAAATCAGCCCCTTTGGGAGCTTTCCAGTTCCCTTTTTCCAACATTGCAGGATGAGGACTATTACCAGCTGTATCTTCATTTTGCTGCTATCAGGTACAAGAAAAAAAACAACAAATTAATACTAGAGGCACAGATTCTTCAATTGCATGAAATTAGGAACGAGAGATGCACAATCAATAAATATAAAATTTCAACCAGAATTAGTTTTCAGGTACATCTTAAAACATCACTAAAATTAGATCCTCCCATAGTATTAAAAAATGTCAGTAATAACACTTAAATTTGCAGAATACAAGGATTATAGTAAAATAGCTTTTTTATACATTTTATATGGGTCTTTTCTAGGTTTTTAGGTCAAATCTTACTGTTACTTAAAAAAAGTTTTTACAAAATATTTTCTATTTTCGATATAAAGAATTGAATGCAGAATATGTAATTGTATTTTTCATATATAATAGCAGGTCATAAGCAACATTTTTTCCAATTAAGTATCAGATAAAAGTTGGCAATTTCAGTTAAAAAAACCTACAACATTATTTTTAAACTCTCAGGATATAAAACTTAATGAGAAAATAAAAATGGTTAAGTTATGCTGGTAAAAAACAAAAATTGTTTGTTTTTTTTTTTGTTTTTTTTAAGTCAATGGTAATTACAATTTAATCTTTTTGCCCCAAAAATCAGAATAAAATAACCAGTTTGAAACTCTAGAAGAATGTTACATGTCAAATGGTCCAAGGATTTTCACATAGAATTATTTAATAGCAAATAAAGAATGGAGTAGTTTATATCAATCATAACTATTAAATTGAATACATTTGTATACTTTTTATCAATAGAAATAAGTAAAGTGCAAAAGATTCTTGAAATATTTCATACCAACTGTAAAATCTTTGGAGTATGAGAAATCTTTAGTAAATGTATATGTATTTTTTTTTATGGATTCATTTTTTAACAAATGATTTGTCAAAAGTAAGGTCGATAATTCATTTAAAAGTATGAGGAAAGTAGTCATTTTTTCTTAAGGCAGCATTTAAGTTGCAAGACAGCCAACTTCTGAATAACAAGAACTGCAAAGAGATGTAGATTTAAAAGAAGACACTATGAACGAAATGAAAATTCGAAGTGGAACACATTAACATCAGCAAGCAACATTATACTAAAGAAAACTAGACAAGGAAAAAAAAAAAAAAAAAAAAAAAAAAAGGAATAGATGAGAGATGAAATTCTTGACATTATGAAAAGGAGACTGCAAACAATGTCACAAAGAAATTAGAAACGAATGCAGACAGAAAAAAAAAAAGAGAAAAAAAAAGAAAAGGGGGAGAAAAAAAAGAATGAGAATCATATATAAAGCAGTTATCTATCTAAACTTATTTATAAATGGAACTTTGTGTGTGTGTGTGTGTCCGTTACCTATAGACTCCGAAACGGCTGAACCGATTTTCTTGAAAATTTACACTTGTAAGTCTGCAAGTGTTCTGAGCTAGGTTTTGTGTTGAGGTACCCCTGATAGATATCGAAAATAAAAAAAAATAGGGTTATAGAAGGAGCGATCCGATTTTAATCGGACTTGATACACTCATAGACAAAGAAATAAGAAACGATATTCAGAAGTTTCAAGGTTTCAGTTCTTACAATAGAACTGAAACCTTGAAACTTCTGAATATCGTTTCTTATTTCTTATATATATATATATATATATATATAAAAATAAGGCAAGATGTTTGTGTGTGTGTCTGTTTATCTGTCTGTATGTCATTTATATAAATCCAAAATTTTTATCCGATTCTCACCAAACTTCACACAAATATTTTTTAGGCTAAGTCTGAGCTCCAGGACCATGGATTAGTTTTAAAGCTTTCATTACACTTGAGCAACGCCGGGCTATATTGCTAGTGCATAATACAATAAGAACAAAATGCATGCTCAATGACTGAATGCCTATAAAGTCAAAAGAGGGAATGCTGATAAAGAAAGAACAATGCTTTAAAGATGGAACAAATACATTGGAGAATTCCTCCATAATGAAAGAGGAAAACCAGTCATGCACAAAAATAAAGAAAGGGTCAAAAATATTGGTTTGGGGGGGGGGGGGTTAGAAAAATTGAAATCTGACGTGAAATCATCAATGGCCAATTTGAACAGGGACAAAGCAGTGAACTAGGTGAGATTGCGATAGAGATGCTGATAGCCTTAGATGAATTTCAGCATCGGCAGAATTATAGAAAAAATAAGATATATACAACATATATGCTGGAAGACTTTAACGGAGTCAGATTTTTTTTTTCATAGTGCATATATAAGCATATATGGCATGGCGAAAGACATTCCAAAAACTGAGTAAAGTACAAAGATACAAGAAAATTTCACTAGAAACAAAGAAGAGAGTGTTAGATTGCTATGTGATGTCAGTTCTTCAATACAGCAATGAATGAAGATGAGGAAAAAAAACTTGAAGCAGCGGAAATGCGGTTCTACAGAAGGATGCTGCGGATATTATGGACCGAACATGTGAGCAATGACAAGGTTTTGGAAAGAATGGCAACAAAAAGAAAATTAATAGTAAGCATCAGGATGAGAAAACTGAAGTTTGTGGGGCATGCAATGAGGAAGGAGGGCTTGGAGAACCTGATACTGACAGGCCAGATAGAAGGAAAAAGAGACAGGAAGGCAGTGGATAACATATTTGAAGAGCCCGAGTGGGTGGATGACAGAATGGGGGTTGCGTAGTATAACAGGAGAAAACATACTAAGAGCCACCAGGGATAGAGAGACGGGGAAAGCCACGATTGCCTATGTCCTGAAAGGACAGGGCACATAGAAGAAGAATAAGCAAGAAAAAGAGCAGTTCTGTGGCTGAAGCGCTTACCAGCGAACAAAGCTTACTACTTTCCAGTAATTAAAAAGGTCTTAGCAAACCCACATTCTTTACAAAAGAGAAATCAAGTATTTGCATACAAACAGGCTTTACAACAAGCAGAACTCTCAGCAAATATTGACAAGTGTAAATGTCTAAGTTAATTAGAGTACATATGCCAAGCCCCTTGATATAGAGAACTGTAATGCAACTCATAACTATATTGACATCAGGTGACCTATCATGATCTACAAACTTTTTTCCTCATACAATAATGATTTGTAATTGCCTCACGATCATATTCTTTACGAGAGAGTTTTGTACCTCTTATATCAGTTTTTTTGTTGTTAGTAACTCTAAAGGAGTGACAAATTCAGATTACCTTTGAATATTTTAAAATGCTAATATAAATTCATGCTCTTAAGACCTCTGCTGCATTTGAGGTTAATAAGTACGTTTTAAAGTGTTTGAGATTAAGAAGTATTTAATAATTAAAGAGAAAAACCATTCCCAGCAGTTACATCAATGGTTTAGGAACATTCTACAACACAGCTCTCCAATTTCGAGCCGTTATCACCACTTGCTCATTCAATCTTACAGCACCTGGTATATCGAAGTAGTCACTCATCTAAATCCTGACCAAGCTCAATGTTGCTTAACTTTGGTGATTATATGAAAAGCAGTGTTGCAATGTGACAATTCTAGAGATTTAAAAAAAAAAAAAAAGGAAGAACTCCTGTATAACTAAATATATTAATCTTAACAAAACATATTACAAAAGGGTTACAGAGAAAACAAGACAGATATTGAGAGTGCCATGATCTGTGCTATATATTATCCGACCTTGCACATAGTTTTGTGCAGAAGTGTATTTAAATTGAGCATGTGTTATGAAACAGCAAAAATGCAAGCTGACTAACAAAGTAAACATTAAAAATATTGTTTTGAAAAATTAAAGAATGTTGGACGCCGGGTGGCAAGCAAAATTGTTTCGAGACAGCTGTTTCCCCAGGTCAGGAGATATAGAAACAGAAATGTATTTATAGTAAAATAAACATTAATGCATTGAAAGAATGTTGTGTTTTGATAAGCAGTATAGCCAAGATCAGAGAATATAAACCTCGAAATTGTTTATTACAATGGGGCTTGGGGGGGGGGAATTGATGTAATTGACTGAATTTCAATCTCTATAGTAGAGCAGTTTGCAGTCAGTAAGAGTGCAGAACATAAAGAACAACAGATGAGCATGGCCTCTAGTTACTGCCTCGTTGCGTGTGCTGACCCTACCACCTACTCCACAGTCAATGTCACCAAGAGGCAAATAACAAAATTTTTCATTCTGAGCTGATATCCACTGCACCACAAGGCTACATTAAGGAGACTAAACATAATAAAATATTAAATGGCTAAACACTAATTTTACTTTAATCATATTGTTCCAGAAAATAATTTTGACTAATTTCAACTTTTTCTTCTCCCATAGTCTATTTATTCTTTTTGTGTTAATTTAGTAAGAAACAATAAATTGAAAGAGGACAATCATTTATCATGTTATTAAATTAATACTGAAACAATATTGTATACATAGATCACAAAGAGAAGGAAAGAAGAAAAGCTGAAATTAGTTAAAATCTTTCTATAACAATATAGAAAGTAATGTAAATTTTGTTCTTATGAAATAAAATAATTTTTTTTTTCTGACAACACAAGTTTATTGATGAAACACATCAAAGTTGAAGTTTGCCCAAATTGTCTTATATTTTTTTTTTACTTTATATATAAAAGATTTATCTATGGAAAAAAGAAAATTCTTGAAAGACTTACAAATGTACTTTTGATTGGAGTACTGACAAGTTCTGGAGCAGACTTTGTATAATTGAGGGCTACTTGTTCTGTCGGAAATAATTTGAACCGAGCTCCTTTATACTTTTTTATTTCTTTCAGCATAACATCTTTATCTCGAAACACCAACTGTGGATTTTCTAAAAAAAAAAAAAAAAAAAAAAAAATTAAATTACAAAAGGGTTACAGAGAAAACAAGATAGTTATTAATTACAAAAGAGTACATTAAGTTCAGATGATGGAGCATTTGGCATTAAGAGATCGAAACTTGACTAAACTAGTTCAGCCTTTAGTCCTTTCAAATGTTAGGATAAGAAATTACAGTGGATATTGGCCCAGAATGAGAAATCGAGGGGGAGGGGGAACGAGCTTGAATTCCAGTTTAAATTCCTTGCATTCACTTATGCACAAATACCCTTGGGAAAGGTATTAATCTGTCTCTTTCCTTCAGTTATGGGCTAAATAACAGGAGAGATTGGGTTCTATAGCCTTGGCTGGCAACCAGTCTACCACAGAAAGTAATGGCAACCTACTGCGGGATAATCTTCTGTCCAGTCAGTCATGTCTCTTTTGAGACATGATCACCCAAGCGTGTATCACATATAGTACTTAACTGACTGATGCATGAAGAGAGGATGGTTAAGAAGGAAAAGCAAGATCAAGAATTTTCATACAGAGAATATCCCAGGTCATTTGACAGCATACAAATTTTTTTTTTCCTTGTTTGTTTACATTTTCAAAATTAGACATTTTAGTGAAACTTTAGTAAACCAATCAAAAGTTCACATGATATGAATTTTATTTCTTTTCTATTTTAATAAATATTAATTCTCTAAAATGCAAAATGGAGGAGGGGAGTATGTCATCAAAAAGACTACAAAGTTGTACATACCAAAGTGGATGACAAAATCTGAAGTTAACAAATCTATACATTTCCAAAATACACTTTCATATTAGTGTAAAGAGAAATAACAATTAGCAGGCAAGATAAAAGGCAGCACCTGGATTGGTCAAAGTCCAATCTTTCAGTGGTTGGTATCTCACTCAATCAAAGGAGTTGCGGTCTGGGGAGTTATATGGCCAGATGTAAGCCAGTAAGGTGGTCACAGAAATTGTCAAAAAAAAGCCATGACTGGGTTCTTCTGTTTGTGTGGCATGGTGCAGAGTCCTCTTGCAAGATATAGCACCTTCCAGCAGCCACCTTCTTGACCAAGAACAGCACTACCTCCTCAAGTCACTTGATGGAGGAGGAATACATTCACAACACAGGCCTAGGAAGAGTTTCAAAGATAATTTTAAGGATAATCTGAACGCATTGCACATAGATGTGCAGCATTCAGAAGAACTGAATAAACTGTACAGAGTGAAGACGCTTTATTAAGAAAGGATGCAATGCCTTTAAGTATTGATGTCCTCAATATGCACAGATCAAGTGTGATATACAAAGAGGAACTTACTGTTTTGCTAGCTAATATGCTATCTTGGAAATGTGGTGTGTATGTGAGCACATGCTATGGTTGAGGGCAGAATATGTAAACCATCCGAAAGGTCATCATAATAAACCAGAAGCAAACCAACAATAACTATTGTTTGCAGATCATCTGAACTGAAAAGGCACATGGTGGTACATAGGAAAAATTGGAGGGCATGCAGATTTGATCAGCCCAATCAAAGATACGTTTACCTGTCATATTCATGATACCCATGAAAACAAGTGATGATCTCATTTTAGAAGGCCCATGTATGACAAAATGAGATGGAAGCCATGACAAGTGATACAAAGGATGAGGAGGCAATTCTCACCTGAGTAAGACTTGGCAATTACCATATTTATGTATGTAGGTGAGAGATTACAATAAACAAATTATTTTTAATTACTTTATTTAATTTTATTAAATTTTTAATCACTCAAGTATATGTACCTGAATAAAGTGTAAATTTTAATAACCCCTTCCCCCAAAATAAGTAGTCACAATTTTTGAAGAGGTTAAAAATCATGTATTTTCAGTGACTAATTGCACTATCTATAAATATTTTCTGGAGGGGGCTAAAACTCACACAAAAACAATTCAAGGGGCCATTCTATACAGGAGTATATATTATCCTATGTCTATGGCATGACAGTTTCATGTGTTATGCATCATCAGGTGCATATTTTAAACTGACAGTATAACAGATTTGAATTTAAGTTCACTCGATGTTCATGGGAATTAAATCTTATAAAGTTATGTTACTGCTTTTTTAATAACAAGATTAAAAATTTAAATATTCTACTGTTACATGTTAATAAAAACTAAAAATTTGAAATTAAATTAATAAATTTCTGGGAGAAGAAATCAAAGGGGCGTAAATCAAGAGTTATTTTAAATATTCAAATATTACATGTACATAAAAATGTAGAGAAAAATTAAGATTTTAAATAAAAATAAAAATAAGATAAAATAAAATTAAGAGGTAAAATTTAAAATTAAGAATTAATGTAAGGAGCAAAAATAAAAGGGGTTTAATTTATAGTTGTTAAAAGTAATATTGCAGGGGAAAGAAAAAGAAATAGGCATAAAGAAATAAAGAGGGCTCAATATCAATCTGGGTCTAAGAATTTAAGTATTTTTTTTTCTATGACAGCATATGGTCATTAAATCACTTCTCTTATTAAGCAAATTTGGATTCTTAATATGGTTTAAGATAAGTTTTTCTAAAAGGCATAGGTTAGATGACTTAGCTTTGGTATTCCAAGTAATCATAGGATTCTTACTGTTGTTTTTCAATAACGTATGGATAAAGCAGTACTTTTGCTATTTACTGTAGTTTAAAAACAATATATGGTTGTTAAATCTTATCTTCCACCTATTTGAAAGTACTGCCAAAGTAAAATTTATCATCATCCAAATTTGAGCTCTAAAAACAATACTGGCACTGGCCATTCAATGGGTAGGTTTATTTTTTCAGCAGTTGCAATTATTTTTAGAAGGATCATTTTTGCTATTAGTTGGGTAACGTATGTTGTTTATGTGGGCCAAATATTTATTTTGATATTATAGCATTATGTTGTGAAATATATCCATCTATGTTTTTAATGAAGAATTTTTTTTTAATGTGGGTGAATGGTAGAAATGTTTATGAATTAAGTTAAGGAATAGTTTACCAATGCTAGTTTGGATGTTACGACTGAAGGGTGGGTTAAACCAAATTATGCTATGTTTACAGGATTTCTACTTATTTCTGCCTACCTTGTTTTTAACGGAGTATTATAAACTAGTGTTGAGTTTACTTTTTCTAAAGCATTAATGTATTTAATTTTAGAATTGTCAAAAATTTCCTTATTGCTAGAGTTGGTACTTAACCAAAATTGGATAGATTTGTGTAGGTTAGTGGTGATTCTCTGGGGGTGGTTTGATTCCCTGTTGATGTCTGTGTGGTTGTGTTAGTCTTTAGTGTATGGTTTATACAAACCATGCTCAGGTCAAAGGTAACATCTAAAAAATTTATGACTTTAGTGTTAGTCAAAGTGGTAATGTTAAGATCCTGATCTTTGAAAAATTTTATTAAATCATTTCTGAATTTATCCATTTTTTTTGTAGATTAGTTTTGCAGAGAATTATCAATCCATCATCTTGGTAAAGTTCAGTGTTACATAACTCAAAAATGTTCCTAAGATTCCAGAGCAAAAAGAGCCCTACCAAGTTGCAGGCCTCTGTAGAATCATATGCTCCCATGGAGATGGATGCAGAAATCAGGGTTGTTTTTTTCTAGTCCACAAGTATTCATCGTAAAATAAAATAGATTTCTGGGCCTGTTTGATGATGTTGATGTCCTGGTCACTGATGGAGCAGTAACTTTTAGCCAAATTTAAGGATGTGGTTAAGTTTTTTAGATATAGATGGATAGAAGTCACAAATATCGAACTGGTTGAAAGTGCACTTATGTGTGTGTGTGTGTGTGTGTGTGTGTGTGTCTTGATTTTATTTTATTTTTTTAACTATGAAAATAAAAGCTTTGTTTTAGTATTGTCTATAACATTTCAAATTAATTTGTTTGAATCCTTTCTTTTACTTGATATTATCAACACATTTTAGCTGATCCATTTTTTCTAGATCTTGTCAGGTGTAAAACCTGTAAGTAAATTGATTCTACTAGAGTTGTTCACTTATGGAAGAAGTGATTATATTAACATAAAAATCCAAAAATAGGAACCAACCTTCCCCATAAAGTCAGACAGAATTAACCACGTTCATAGATTGGGCAAATGTAGATTTCAACACCATTTTCGTTTTGCAAGTAAATTTTAAGTAACTCCTGTGTATAATTTGAAATCAGCTGAGTGTCTAGTACTATTGAAGTGAATGGATCCACTTAATGACCTTTCTTTCCTGGGGGAAAGAAAAAAAAAAGGTCCCTACTCCCTGGCTTTATCTTCATATATTTGATGTCAACACATCAAATATATGAAGATCAGTTTTAAATGTTTAAACTATACAATATAACTCTTCAAAGTTTTAGACAAGAGAAATGTATTGAATTACGCAAGCTGTGGCACAGGGATGGATTCTTGGTACACTAAGTGTAGAATTAGTTTATGTACAATGACATGGCATCTATTAAAGTATAATATAATAAAATCAGGTTTTGTAGTTTTTACACAAAATAGCAGTTTATATTTAGTATAAAATAATTTGAAACAAAGCTTTGAAAGTTGTTTAAGAAAAAAAAATTAATACATTTATTGTACTGCACAGTAGATAAAAAAGTATTGGATTTATTTTCATTCTATTACAGGTTTAATTATAGCACTAAATGCATTGCATAAGATAAAGTTTAAAGATTAACTGATATGTAACATGTGAAACAGTTTAGGAATAAATATTCTGAAAATAATTTCCACTCTACAAAACCAACTGTTACATTAAAAAAAAAAAAAAAAAAAAAAAAAAAAAAAAATGGTGCCAAAAGCTGTAATGTAAAGTTTAACAACATTTCAATATGTGCCAAAGAAAATTTTGCTTTCATATAATTTTAACTGATCAGGTGCCAACTTGCAAATTGGTTGGTCAGTAACTTGCTGGAGGGTGAAAGTGGTAAAGAGATCACTATGGTAGTATGAATTTAAGATAGAAAAAAATCAAAATCTAGTGACAAACTCCATCAGAGGTGAATATCAAGTACTTTTAGCTATTTCTTTTTTTTTTTTTGTCAGAATTGTTTTTCATGCTTAAACAGGAAGGTACAAAAATATTTTAAGCAGGTTATGGTTAACTTCTAAGGGGTGTGGATTAGCTGCATTGCTAACATGTATTAGACTATAATAGGTTCCATGGGTCACATTCAGCCTTTTAGACTACTCAATGTTGCTCATGAGGAAGAGGGGGTGCAAAACAGTAAATTTTTGTGTTTATCAGAATAAATTCAGCAACTAAGTGCATGAGAAAAATTCAGTTTTGTAGAAGCATGATTTTATTTAGTCAGGCTTATAGCCACATCAGGCTGAAAAAGTTCCTCTATGATCACCAGTTAAGCAATGTCAAGACTGGTCAGTACCAAGATGGGTGAGTGCTTGGAATACCAGGTGCAATGAAAAATGCACTGAATTGCTAGTCGGAGACCAGAGATTAAATTTTTAAATTCCCGTTGGGTTATATTGTTTTATGTGGAAATACCCTTGAGAAAAAGGTATGAACCCACCTCTTCCCATCCACAGACATGTGTTAAATTAGCAAAACCTGTATCATATATATATATATATATATATATATATATATATAGGACAAATTTACAAATCCATTGGTGATATTTCATGAATATTTTTTAAATATTCAACTCCTTTTAAAAACATTCATGAAATAAATTATCACCTATGGATTTGTAAATTCGTCCAATTTATTTTCATTATAATACTCTCTTAAATTCTAACATTGAGTTCTCATGGAATTATGATCCCCTGTGGAATTAACCTAACAAATTACCAAGGATACTATGCCAATAAACTACATCCAGCAGCAAGGCCTCTGATCAGGAGGCTGGAGGTTTTGAGGAACATGGAGCCACCTCTTAATTGCTGTTGTTGAAACAAAGATGAAGACAATAATAAACCAATTTAATTTTCCCATCTACTCAGCTTTTGAAATATGTCCTTGGCCATTTAGATTTCAGTGTTGTACTTTCTGTCCTGTTAGAACACTTCCCAAGTATTTAAATTTCTGTACCTGCTTGATTTTAGTGTCACCGACCTGTAAATGGCATCTAACTAATTTCAAAAGGTAAGGTATGCACCAGGCACTATTTGTCTCCATACTGTTAACATTAAGAATTTAACCCTTTGTTGCATATTGGTTACAATTGTAACCAATATGCAACAAGGGTTAAAAATGTAAAAAGTATTCTTTTATACTAAAAATATTTTAGCTGATATAGACTGATAGAACACAATATACTATTCTAGAATTAAGCTTTCCTCAATCAAGTTTAGCATATAGCAAAGTTTTTATCATTTCAAGAAATTGTAACAAAAAGCAAATGATTTACTAAAACACAGCTAAATCACAAATATTTAATTTACTAAAAACACAAAATAAAATATATACAAAGATACAATTGCGGCCTTGAAAACAGAAAATGTCAAGTTTTAGGCTGTTCTAGGTCTACTGGCAAAGTGTTACAAAGAAAAAAGAATGAGTCAAGTATTTTTACCACGTTAGGGTTAGTGAAGTAATATATGTGCTATTACAGGAAATCCACAAATATATATAATTTTTAATTTGGTCAATGAAAATATTCAAAAACTATTTACCAATTTAGTTCCAGGAGGTCCTCTTTTTTAGTTTTTGTTGGTCAGTAACTTTTCATAAAGATTCTTTCAGCTGGATATAATAATCCACAAATCAAAAGCCAGAGTTGATAATACCAGAAATTCCTTTTCCCAACTGACAACACTTCAAACAACCTTTTTTATAGGGGCTAGCACCTAATTAGCATATTTCTTGAATATACCGGAATGATCTAGAATATTCCAAACATTGTATTTCTAATTTATTTATTTTACAACTACTTCATGAAAACTTTTTTGTATTAACAAGTAGGACTCAGTAGAATCCCTTACTATAAATTTTAACCTTTTTGTAGGCTTTAATATTTTTTATATAGTAAATGCACCTTTGTAACCATACCTATGCACATTCTTTAAAATCAGTATGAATTTCTGGCATATTAAGGATTCCAAGTAGTATTTGAGAAAGAAATAACATTTTCCCCCATCTAACTACATAAATGATTATTTAATTTAAGATCAAGGAAAGCAAAAAAGATTTTAAATGCTCATATAGTAATATGCAGAGGTCATTATTCAAAATACAGGTAATGAAGTTGGATTGATACATTTGTTTTTCTATGGCTTATTAACCCTTACTGGGTTATTTAAAGATTGGGCTTAAAATGGTAGAAGTTCATGAAGTTCAGCAATATGTATGTTTACATTTTATCAACAATTAGTTAAATAAAAAGGTTCAAATTAAGTTTAGCCACAACTAACAAATTGGATAAGATTAAGTAACAGTTACAGAAAAGTAACATTTAGGTTAGTTGACTGAAAATTGAATGAAGTGGTTAATTAAATTTAATAAGAAAAAAAGAAGCAACAATTAAATTAGAAATTTAAGATGACAAGTGCAGCCAGTAATCAGTTAATCCTTATTAGCTGGCTAATACAAATTATCAGATTAAAAGGTTATAAGATCAATTACGCTGAACATAAAAAAAATGTAGTCACAATTTTTAACTGATCAATTTATATTATAAATTATCTTGTAAGTGTGAGTATTTGCATAGATATATTAAACAAAAATCTCCAAGGGAATTTAATAGCTTGCCCAACATGTACGATTTAGTATGACTAATACTTGATTTTAAAAACAATTTAACAGTAATTCATCTAAAAGGATCTTTTCAAATAAATCACTATCAGTTTTGTGTAAAAATGCATTACACAGAAACAAGTCGAATCACAACTTCAATCTCAAAAATGTCACTTATCAGGAAAAAGTTCTTGAAAATACAGCTATTGATTCTTCACAAAATGTTAACATGCACCTTCAGGTAATATATATATATATATATATATATATATATATATATATAATAAAATGTAGAATGTTTGGTATTTAAGTCAGGTAAATTCCGATAGGGACGAACTCAATGTTAAATTTATTTAATTAAATTTAACAGAGTAATATATTATATACATACATACATGCATATATTTCAGATTCTATATTTGCATTACAAGGTAGACATTTCAAACTTGAGTATATTTGTGCAATTTAGTAGATTCTGTCAGCCAAAGGCCAATCACCAAACAAATACTCATCTTTTTTTTTCTCTCCATAAACCATATTGTATATTTATCATTGAATCAGAGAAAAATCAAAACAATTATTGTCTATCAGATTACCATAGATTACCATGTACTCTCATTAACAGAAAAAAATATACGACTAATATTGATAATTATGAAAGATTCAGTGACACTCCTCAAAATAATTGATTTTCATATTTACAATTTTTGTACAGTTTTGTTTTTTTAGTAATCACAAAATTAATAGGATTTCTAATTTATTCATATGCTGATCAGTCATTAAAAAATTTTAATTTTTTTTTTTTAAGTATTAGTACATCTATGTACCGAAATTATCAGTTAAATATGTCAAAGCAAATAAACATAGAAAACTAGCATGTACTTTCACTTTACATAAAACCTGGCTATTCATCTTAGTGTTGAACACCTGCATGCAACTTAATCAGTTGATAAATCATTCCTTATTAGATATTCTAGAAACAAAACCCATTTAATATGAGCCAAGTGAATACACATAGAATGAAAATTATTAGCAATAAAAGGCAAAAAGTAGTAAAGGAAATTGTGTTTTCTCATTACCGACTTATGACTTACAAAGCAGGTCACATCAAAATAAATAAGTCTTAGTCTTCTACTTGTAAAATTAAATCTGTAGAATTATCTGTAAATTGGCTACTCATGTATATGTGCAGAGAGGAAATACATTAAAAACTGTCCAACAGCTTGAGGGTGATAATCCCGAGGAGCAAGAATAAAAAGCTCATTTGCAAAGACTACTTGATTATATCATGTCTATATCAAATTATCAATATAGAGAATTCTATTTTCTGTCTGAATTTCTGGGATGAGGAGTTATTTACATTTTTTATATTGCGGACTATTGTCCTCATCTTTGTTACTATCACTTGATCGACTTCTGTTTGAATTTCTCAGAGAAGTTATTTATACATGGGCTATTGAGCTTATCTTTGGTGCCATTATCACATTTTGGCTTTTGCACTCCGACTATTTTCAAGTGCTTGTCAAGCCAGGTAACTTTCATAGAACTTCAAACTGCATCCTTTATCTAATCTATAGTGGTTCAATATACTCCTATAGATTAAATTAATGGATTCAATTTGAAATTCCCTGTAGGTTTGTGATGAAGGCCGAAGGGTACAATAGCTGAAATATGATAAAGACAAGAATAGTCAGTGTGTAAATAATGTAAATAGAGAATTGTATGTGAGTGAGAGAGAGAAAATTTTAGGATATTACACCTAATTGTTTTCATCCTTTATCAAAATAAAGACAATGCAATCTGTAATGCAAGAAAATCAACCACCATTTAAACTTTCAGTTAACATTCTGTAGTAGGTGAAAAGTTCACTTCAGCAACGTAGGACAGCTGGTTGGAGGACTTCAGATTCAATATTATATATTCTACTAGGAGATCTTGTCAATTTACATTATAAGTAATATCTTAACAGATATAATAAAACAAGTAGTATTACAGGTTTCTTTTAATAATATCAATTTATATTATGGAATCTTTCTAGTAAGGTTTTGAGCTTGAAGAGCACTTTCAAGTAGTCATCATTATTCAGATATAAATAGATGACAGTAATTCTCAGATGCATTATTTTTAAAACATTTTCGCAAAGTTCAGCATCCAATAAGAAGGCATTACAGTAATTTTACAATTTTTTATTTTTCAAAAATGATTTAATTTAGTACAAACATTTTTCTACATCAAAGATAATTTAGAATCAATGTACGATGAGGTCAATACAAAGAAAACTTATCTTTAAATTAATCTATCAACTAATATTCTTTATTGCATTATCATAATTTAATAACAGATTGAAAAGAGGTAAATTAAAATGTACTATGTTGTTATAAAACATGTTACAACTATTTCAGCATAGGAAACTATCAAATATGTTAAATCTTAATTTCAAAATTAATTTTAATGTTATTTCAACATTTTTCAACAGAAATTTAATATACAAGTCAGAGGAAGCTAAGTTGTTTTTGCAATACCATTGACAAAAATGAAATTTGAATAAAAAAGGTTGAAGGATTTAAATGTAGATGTATTTCTCTGTCAATTTTTGGTTAAAAAAATTAAATAGAAATAAAAAATAAAATTAAAAAAATTGAATGGACCATTCACAAATATAAAAATAAATTAGGACTACAAATGAAAAACACACAAAGTTTTGTCATGATGCATGGCAGGTAATTATAAATGAAGACTGTTTGATAAATAGTTTAAAACTTTTTTTAGACGAGTAGCTGGAATGCACTAATATCTTGATATAGAAAATAGATGCATCGAACATATTTTTAAAGTATTATATAAATTATTCTGAGCTTGAAAACAAATAAGAACATTTTAATGTCAAATTATTCAAACTAAATATTAAGTTTTGATCTTTATAAAAATAACAGTAAAATTTAACCAATTTGATTTTTTATATTAATTTTTTTAAACTAAAATATTTTAGCTTTAAATTTTTGGGATGATGTAATCTTGGGAAAAGAAGATTATTTGATTTTATCAGAAATCTCTTGAGTGGACTTAGTAATCCACCATTTTTTTTTTTTTTTTTTTTTTTTAATTGGAGTAGATAGATCTATCGCCCGGTTCACACTCCTCTCATGTCTATTGAACAGGTTAAGAGGCTCATTCCCTTGTTTAGGATGCAGTTTCCGGCTTTCTCTTTTCCAATCTTCTCACTATTACGTAGTCCCCTGCACATCAGTGGCGGTTACCGCCTTGCTCAGGGTGATACGATTAAAAAAAAAAAAAAAAAAAAAAAAGGATATGAAGGCAGTAGGGTTAAAAACATGTATATGGTGAGAAAGAAGGTGATCTTAAATTGAATATAATATGTAATTTTAAAAAGAAGCAAAGACTGAAAACCCCAGGATGGAAAATATAGTGGGTAGACAAATTTCCATGGACTTTAAACATAGTATTCTCTAATCTGCACATATGAATATGTAATTTTGGGGACAGTCATCACCACTGATTACACAAAGGTATGAGCAATATTCTCCATAAATACAAGTTGCTGGAATGTGCAGTGAGCCAGTTCAAGTCCATTTCCAGTTGCTAGCTATTTCAATTAGCAAGTTGCATCAAATACACCTGAAAAGTAATTTGGCTTCAATACATTTCCTAGTAGCAGTAATAGTAGTCCTGACTGAATTTGGGGGGGGGGGACATCCCTTTTTCTTTACCTTGTACCTACAACCTGTATTGAAATAACTTAGTTCCAAACAATTTTGGCTTTTTTTTTGTTTTAATAAATCTTTATTATTAAAGATAATACCACTCATCAAGTCATCTAGTTCCTACAAAGGCATTATTTACACAGTGTCAGGACAAAAAGAACCCTATGGATCAGCAAGAATGGAAGAAAGTAAATATTTCTTCTCACCAGAAATCACAATGCAAATCACTAGATGATATGACCAACTGTGAATAGCACCATAGCCCATGGGGTCAAACCTGGCAAAGTTACCATGGGCACATATGTATGTTCAGATTTGTTACAACTTGTAATACTTACATTAGAGATAAATTTCAGAATAGTGGCTGTAAGGCACAGAAACTACAATTTAAACATTGAATAGTTCAAAATTTTTTTTCTTAAAAAATTTTCATGGTGTTTTTATTATGCTATTAACAAAGAAAAAAAATCGATTTCATTTTAAAATCTTTTGTGGTCAGTTCTGGATGATGAAAAAGTCTGTGAGACATTGCAGACTAGACTGGAGAACAAAAAATAGCAAGAAAGTTGGATAGCTACACCTGTTTAACAAATAAGCTCAAGGCTTTTGAGAAATGGTATTTCATATAAACAATTTGTACAATATTCTTAAAAATAAGATCAAAGTCAGTCTACACTAGAATGAAATATCAAAAGTTTTTACAAACAGATTTTAATAAAATTACATTTAATAACTAAATCATTTTTCTTAATGTAGCATGAAATTTATTAGAGGAAAACTTAATTGATTACAAATTGAGATAAAATTTTAGGTCACATTTATAGAGATTTAATAAAAACCAATATTTTTGAAAATCAAGTTTGGCTGAGAAAGTCTAGCTTAAAGATAAATTTTGTTAATGAAAAAATGTATAATAATTTCATTATCTGAAAATGTATTGGCTATGAATTGTTATTCTCGAACACAAAATCTTATCAATTTTATGCTAATTCCTTTTACAATTTAATCTTGATGACTCAAAGTAGGGTCAGCTTTGGTTGATTTTTGTTGGGTTATATAATACTGAATTTTATATGAGGGGAACCCAGTAAAGATAAAAACTGCTCACTAGTATTAGAAATAGTTAACCAGACTTACTTTGCTAACCTTTACCCCCCCCGGCTTTTGTGCCATGTGGAGTGTAGGAGATAGAGCTAAGAAAAAGTGGTCCCGAATATTGCATTGAAGAATGAGATTATATATATATATATATATATATATATATATATATATATATACACACACACGTTTTTTCCAGTTATATGTATAAAAAAAAGTTTTAATTATCTTTTGCTTTCAGTTGCAGATTAAAATTTTCTTGATCTAAATTTAGTATGCCATAAGGCTATTTATACTATGCACCTAGCGAGGAATTAATTTGCCACACACCTGAAATGGTTTGCAAGACAAGCTGACATACAGATTGACAAGTTCCCCACTTAATGAGTTTTAATACTAACAACAACACATTGACAATATTGAACATTATAATCAACAAAGGAGTTACCATCTGAATTGCAATCAAAATCTATTAACTGTCCTCAAACCAAGAAAAATGACAGGATATCAAGGATTTCAATCCTCTTGCACAAATAAAGAGTAATTCTAAAACAGGGAATGAATGAATATTTTACAAACTGATAAATCAGGATTAAAATGAATCTACATTGTTTATATAAAAGCACAGGAAGTTGCAAAGGATATGAGAATTAGCACTGGCAAATATTCAATGGTAATTAGTTATAATAATTGAAATATGTGTATACAAGTTTACAATACGTATATAGCTTGTATTTTCCATACAGAAAAATAATTTTTACAAAGATTACAAGGAAAGAATTATTAGAACTGCTAAATAATCATAAACAACAAAATCAGTTAAATAAGTTTTATGGAAAAAGAGGTAAAAAAAAGATTATTTCAGTGAATGTTTTCAGTTTTTATTAGTGTATATTTTTTTTCTATTTAAAATTTAATACATTTCAATCTAACTAGAACAAATTAAAAAGAGTTATGAGCAAGTGTAACAATTGACAATTTTACTTAAACACCTTTATGAAGGTTTTAAAGTTTCAGTTAGAAAAAACATTTACTCTTAGGAAAACTGGCCCATTATATTGCGCTTGAAAAAATTTTCTTGCTATATCTTGCACATTTATAAGCTTACCATTTGTCTATGCATTGTATATAGCTGCCATATCTGGTCTGGTGTTTCTGTTTCATATCTAGAGAGTCTTGACCAAAAAAAAAAAAAAAAAAAAAAAAATCTGCAACAGTATTGGTCCTGGCCTATCATTGTTTCAGTCACTTTCCCCTAAGTTTCCCTTTGCCCTTTTTTTTTTTTTTTAAATATTTGAAATGTTTTTGATGAGCTTTCTTCATTGGAATCTTGACTTCACGAAATGCTGTACTAGATTAGCAGCTAAATAATTTCACCATTGAAATTGCTAGTTGTAACTAAGTTCTTTGGCACTTCCCGATTCTGGGACTCTCCAAAGTTCCCAATTTCCTGCCAACTATGACAAATTTAAAATGCATTGTCAATGATCATTTTCTATCTCCTTGTCTTCTGTTCATTTTACTCTCAGTAACTCCTTGCATCTTACTTGCTTTTATCATCTTATTTCGGTGTGTGTGTGTGTGGGGGGAAGGGGGTTAAAAACTCGCACACAGTTGGCAATTGTAAATGGAATGTACAAATAACTGCATCTGAAGATGCATGGATAAACAAAGGTTTCAAACAAAAACTAAAGATTGAGAGAGAGAGAGTTAAAGTACAGGTTAGAACACAAATGTGACAGGAAGAAACAAACAATTACTGATACACCATATTTCAAGGGGGGGAAAAAAACCAAAAAAAAAACCCCTGATACTGAAGTATTGTTTACTCAAATTTTCTAACAGAAGTAGAACAGTTACACAACCTGGTATGTTGTAGACAAGAGCCACTTTAGTAAATCATGTATATATTGAACATACAGTATTTTTAATACGTGTGGCTATATGGGTATTATATTTTGGCTGAATGTAGCCTCTACGCTTCTTCAGGTGCCTGTTGTCATGATTAGTCATCTCCTCAGAATTATGAACTAAACCCTTTATTAGATCAACAGGTGTAGATAGTTTCCATTCCACTTTCCATGTATATGAAATACATATCAGTCAATACTCACTGTCATTTTGTCTCCTGTATTTTTTTTCCACTGAACCAGTATATATGACTGTCTAGCACTTCCAGACCCAGAATTAAACAACTGCCAGGAAATAAGGTGCTAATAATTTAATCTATTAGGCCATTTGTGAGTATAACATGCTGGTTCAAATAGTATGGCATACCTCATTGCAACAATTCTGACAAACTATATCTATTTGACTTTTTTACAAATATTCAAGTGAATTCTGAACTTTGTCAATAGAAGTTTTGTTTTAGAGAAGGAAAAAAAAAGAAATTGAGAACTTAGTTTCAATAGCATACAAATCTTTTTGTTTTAAAGAACTAGTAAGAAAGTGGCCAATGAAAAAAATGTTTTTATTTATGCTTTTGCAATCAGTTCTTGAGGAATAAGCTAGTTCACGATTTATGCAAATTAAACTCAAAAACATGAGTTAAGGGACTCAACAAAGTAAAAAAAGATATCTTTTATGTCAATGGTGACTGCCTGTTTTGTGAGAAGCATGAAATTGACAAAATATTTGAATTTCTGAAATTTTAAAAACTTCAGGAAAAAAAAAAACAAAAAAAAAAAAAACAAAAAAAAAAAACAAAAAAAAAACAAACAAACTATTTGAATTTAGAGGACTTTACCAAAATAGCTAACTTTTTGCATCTGATACTTCGTGTAACTAATCAAAACAAAAATTATTAATTTTTTCTTTTGTTTTTATTCAAATTATTTTTCACCCAAAGAGAGAGAGAGAGAGAGAGAGAGACTTGAAGATAGATAAAGATGAACAGGATTCAAGAAGATAAATGGCAATTGACGTTGCATTTCAATTTTGAAGATTGTAATGATGTAAAAATTTAATGTCTAGTCATCATCGAGATAACCTTTTTTAATATCTTGAAATTGTAGAAATAGACTAACTCAAAAAATTTTCCTTTCTATCTACCACATTAAACTTAAAAATAGAGATGCTGCAATTACATTACATCATAAATTTTTTTTCAGAAATTAAAAATAAAATTTTGCAAGCCTGTTTTAAAGAGCCTCGTTAAAAATGTCCAAACGATACACAGTGATCGGCTTCAATAAATTTTTTTAACTTACACTGCCAATTGAAAGCACTGCTTCATCCTAATTCATTTATTTACTCTTCCTTCTTTTAACTTAAAAGATTCGCGTAATTTTTTCAACCTCCCACTACTCAACTATATAAAATGTATGTATGTGTGTGTGTGTGTTGTGCACATGTAATTTCGCGTGCTTCAACCATCAAGTCTGTATATTTCTACTACAACTGAACTGACAAAGCGGAACAACCGCAACCACAATAATTCCCTTCGTATAGTGCGGGGGGTAAATAATGAGTCAAACAAAGGCTATTCCGCTTTAATTTTCCACAGGCCATGCGTGAAATCCTGCGAGATCAGTCAAAAGAAAAAATAAGCTTAAAATCGAAGAATCTTATTGATGCAACGATTTGTATCGGGAACAAAACGTTGGCACAACGTGAAGGATTTAAAAAAAAAACTATTCATTTTAATGTTTATCACCAAACATTAACAATATGCATGCATGCAGACAGCGAAAGGTTGACATTGACAGGTAAGCAACAAGTTATTTCGCATCATTTAATTAATATTTTTATTGTATAAATATTAAAACTACAGTGTGACGGAAGTAAATCGGATTTAATTTAAAATTTTAAAACTCATTGACCATTCAATTTTTTTTTTAAGTCTTCAAATTTAGCCATCAAAATCGCTTGTAAAATAGATTAACTTTAACTACCAAAGATATTTTAAACGGGAAAAAGTAGAAAAACGAACGACGCAACTACTTCGTAACAGTAGCAATCATTCAGAAAAAAAAAAAAAAAAAAGTTATTTTTATTTTTCAATTATTTTAAAACACGTGGACAAACACCGCTTTTCCTGCCTTTGATGCAATTATTGTTCGTTTAAAAAATTATAAATAACCAAAAAGATTTTATTTTTCCGTTCTCGCTTTATTTTTCTAAAAAGATTTTCTTTGTGTAAAAGAACTTTTTTTTTTTTTTTTACATAGGTGCTCTAGTCAAAGTAATAATGATATTTTATTAAAAGTTCTTAATGATGAGGGAAGATACTTCTTGCAAATTAAAAGTCAGATGAGTTGTTGCTTAAATTTACAAAATACGTGTGTGAATAAAAATAAAATAAATCAAAGCTAATGGTAAAACGTTTTTTCAATAATTATGTTTATGTTACATAATTTTTCAAATAAAATAAACATTCTCATCACGTCTTGCCCCATTAAGGTAAAATAGCAGAAAAAAAAAATAAAATAAAATAAAAACAAACAAACAATGAACCATTAGTGTTTTTTTTTTTTATATATAACCCGCGAATGGCAAAAAGCCAGATTTTTCTGAACATTACTTACGGAAACGGTACCAATCACGTGACCTCAATAAACGGTAAACGACATTGTGTAAAATGTAAATTAGTGTAACGATACATTTTTTTACAGTACTAAAAAGAAAAAGAGTATTTTGCTGGTTAAGTTTTTTTTTTCAAAAAGTTAAACGTTTTGCTGAGGTGACAAAAGTTGGGGAAAATATACAAGTGAAATTCTTTGTTAATTTATTAAAAATAAGTGAATTTTTTTGTTTAAATTAAAAAAGAATAAAAAACCTAATTAGAATTATTAATAATTACTTGTAATTTTATAAAAATGTTTAAGTGGCAGTTTTTTTTTTTCATAAACAAAAAAAAACAAAAAAAAAAATTTCATTTCATTTCAGCCTAATTGAAAATTGCATTTTTTAAAATCTTTTTTAGTAGTTTACCTAAAAAAAAGTAAAAAACAAGCAGACAAGAGATAAAAAAAGAAACAAATGATGGAAATCGAATTGAGATTTTTCACAAACTTAAACTATTGTTCTTATTTTATGGATGGTTCATTCCCCCAGCAAAGCTAAATTGGGTGAGAGGTTATTACAACATCCAATTCACTCTCAGCACTTGTTTTTAAACTAAAAAGAAAATAGAAATTGTGTGATAACCACTGAAACCAATCAACCGGAGACACCAACATTGCAAATAATAATTAAATTATAATATAACATTTAAACAGTTCAAAATTTCTTATTCCAGCCAGAATTAAGATATTTTATTCCCGAAGAAAGGAACTATTTTCCATAACTAAAATTAAAAGAAAAGCGGTTGTAAAAGAAACAAACAAAATCTGCCTTTTTTGTGAATTTTGCTTAAGTTTTTTGTATTTAGGTTGTAAGATGGGTTGAAATTTAGCTGTCTTTATAAGAAAGAATGAATAAATTATGTCCACGAAAACTTTCGACTAGTTTTTCAAGTTTTACAACTTACAGATAAAACTTGAATTGATTTTTACTTAGTCAAAAAAAAAAAAACGACCATAAAAAAAAGCAGAATAAAATTAATTTTATGCTTCGATACCAAGATTCATTAATCATCGATTCAATAAAGCTTAATGGGGAAATAAAAAGAAATGAACAATGTTTATCTTCCCGTTTCAAAACAATGATCTTGTTCTCGTAGAATTAAAACTGTAAACGCCTATGTCAAGCAAGAGGAAAACAGGAAATATAAACAAGTGTACGAAATAAATGAGAACCAAACAGCTGAAACAAGAAAAACAAACTTACCAGCTCCTTCAAGAGCCTCAGGTGGTACACTAATGGCATAAAAAGTAGCTGACAGATCTTTAGGTACTAAAGAAGATATTTGTGGGTCGCTTTCAACGTAGGATAGTCCAACACTAACAGTGTCAGCACGAAGCACGTCATCATCTTTCTGTGACGACGGAGCTTGACGATTCCTACATTTTAGGTTGTCTCTATTAGACTGTCGGTCGTGCTGGTTAAAGCAGCCCTCAACCTTTCTTGATATTTGATTTTTATAATCTCCATCAGCAGTATATCCATCGTCGCCATAAGCGGGTGTGTTACCACTGGTGATTGAGCTTCTACGAGGATGAAACAACCAGCGCAGTAGCTGCCCTAAGGCGATGAACGGGCTTCCGATCCCACGCAGTAGCAGCAAGACGGGCCATATGAAAATGACATGAAAGACGTGTTTTAGACCCATCGACTTGTCGTCAGGTAGCACGTAAAGTTCAAATCAAATACGACAAAATTTACTGAATTTCCCGCTCTGTCTGCCATAGAAGCCAACATGCAACGTTACTGCAGACAAACCGCGGTGCCAATACAACGCCTTAGCCCATTGGTCCTTAACGTCCAGTACAGGCCACTGAATGACAAGATAGTGGATAGACGGGTGTGACGGCAAGTTTCTCAACGTCTGATGTGAACGTGTGTTCGATTAGTTAAAAGATATAACAAGTAACCAATTGAAATGCATGTATTAAGGTTATACTCGATGTTTGACCTTTGAAACGGGGTCATGTTGCTATTATGTCATTTCTAACAGAATGTTTCATTAGTGAAACGGATAAAATAGAGCCAATCAAAAACCAAGTTAGAAAAACCGATATTTTGACCTTTAACCTTCAACATTGTCAGTCTCGTGTACATTTATTATGAGAACGACGGCGCTTACATTTGGATTAGGTAGGATGCTATTTTTTAAAATTTATTTTCTCTTATTGTTATAGCAATTCTATTACTTTGAAGATTTATGCCTTTTTCGGATTTTAAAGTTTTATTTTAATATTATTATTTTATTTTTTTTTTTTTACTATGATTCGGTGAGCCTGTTAGTGTTAAAATAATTTACCTTGAAAGAAAAAGAAGAGAAATAAATAAATTGAGGATTAAAAAATCATGTTTTTCTGTAAAAGAAAAAAATAATTCATTATTCTCTTGGACATGTCTCGTTCGAAAAATATCACTCGTTTTGTTTTTGTTTAGTAGTTAGTGGGTATGTGTGACAATGATGGGGCAACTCCCCCTTTTCTTAAAAACGCGATGTATGGTAACAATTTTTTTTTTTTTACTTTAGGTACACTTCTTATTTAAAAAAACAAAAAACAAAAAAAAAACAGCTTCTTTTGTAGAGAGTATTTTACAGCCACCAAGTAATTTCGACAATTTTCGAAAAAATGCTTATTTTAAATTTTTCCTATAATTTCGGACGTACGAGCTTCTAGTTACGTGGATTTTTCTTTATTCCCGTCTTGGGTTCAGTCGGGTGTTTGTTGTCATCATTCATTTGTCATTGTGCGGTTGCGTGTATTCTTTTTAATTCTGAAATTTATTAACACATGAGTCTTAATTTTTACATGCTGTAAGTGATACAATTATATTGCTTTCGTTATTTTTTCTTTAAGAAACGGCATTTAAAGTTGTGGAATCGAATTCTCATAGGCAATTGAGATCTGAAAATTGTAATTAAATTGGAGTTTCTTTTGTGAATTTCATGGTTTCGGAATGTATATTGTTAATGTTGTGTAATATCATTAGTGAAAAAAAAAAAAGTAACGAATCTTGTTATATCTATGCCGGTTTTCTTTTATGTTGTTTTTGCTTGACCCTGCCTCTTCATTGAAAAAAATCTTCCAAGTCTTTGTTCAAAAAAATCAAATTATTTTATTTAGTTTTGTCAGCAAATTTAGTTTAACCTACTAATTGACTTTTTATTTCGACAAATGTAGTAAACCTTGCAAATGTTTGCACTGTTAAATAAATTATTAGTTTTCCAATTGAAATTGGAAGATGTCCGAAGGAAGATGCTAGAGAGAAGAATCATTTAAAAATAAAAATATTCGTTTTCCTTTTTTTTTTCTTTTGACATTTCACATTAGACATTTTTTCTGAAAACTTGGTATTTAAATTTATTTATTTTATTTTTCCGTTTTCTTTTACCCCCCCCCTTATTTTAGTTTAACATTCGGAAATCAAAGTGTGATAAATATTTTTTTAGTCATTGTCTTTGTCACAATGATCATTTTTATTTTTTTAATTTCATATTTATTTTGATGAATTCTGTTTACTTTTAACAAAGTACCTACTGATGTTGGGAACAAATTTCGTTTTCTCGAGGTTCCCTATCAACCTGCTGTTGTTGCACTTTTTCTTTAAGGTTTTAGGAGCTGAAGATGCAGCTGATGCTTTTTTAGACAAGGAACTCTCGCTCAATTTTAGTAATTTTTTTAAAAATTTTTTATTCTGGAATCTGGATGTTCTCTGTTATGAGCTTCTATGATACTTTTTTTTTAAGTGGATATATTTAAAAAAAAAAAAAAGAAATTTAAAAAAATTAGAAGATAAGAAAAAGAGCAGTCCACATTCTTAGAGAAGAAAAAAATGATTTCAATTCCCCTACCATGTGGCTAAGTCATGGAAAAGGGTTCGGGAGTGAACTTTGAAAAAAAAAAAATCTTAAGCTGTCTTCCCAAAGGTACGAAGGTAGTCCTGTGTTCATCCAAACGCGTTCTGACAATTCCTGTTGTAACCACGTCAGTTATCGATGGACAGCATTGGTGGTAGCATAGAGAAGCTGTGCTGCATGAGCAACTGTTGATTTCCAATTGAATCCTGCTCAGACAAACGTCAGTCAGCAGATACTCAATGGGACATTACCTAACCACCACAACAAAGCACAAGCTAAAACTGAACCCAAACTATCCAGGTGCAAATCCATTCTCTTAAGATTGTCTTAGTTTGTTAAATTTACACAAATATACTTGGAAAAGATATGAAGCAATCTCTTCTCTCTCTGACTATGGGTTGTAGGACTTTAATCTAGGAAAATCATTTATCTCAAAATTGTTAATGCTATATTCCTAAAATCCAGAATTAGTTTCAGTTTTAAATTACCCACATGGTTGATAAGTCATAAAAAAATAAATCAATCAATCTTGACAGATGCCACCATACATTACTGATCATACTACAGCTTTATTCCTTTAGTGTTTGTTTTTTTACTTTGAACAATATCTGCCGTTATGCAAGACTTTTATAATCTGATGTCCCATCCTCAAGATTGTATCTAACAATAACTAAAATTGTGTATGACCAGAAAATTACATAAAATCTTTGTGCTTTTTTTTTTCTTTCTTTTTTTCTTTTTTGTTAAGGATGGTTTGGGGATAGTGAGTGGCTGACTAGCCCACTGGGATACTGGGAAATTTCCCATTGGGCTCCTAAAGTCTTTACTTTTATATGATTCCTTTTACTACAATTTAGGATTAAGTAGGTCCTTTTACAAATTGTTCACCACTGGGGGTGGTCCTGGGCATGATGGTAAACTGCATCCAGCAGCAAGGCCTTTGAGGAGCATGGAACCACCTCTTAATTGCTGTTGTTCCCATGTCCACCCTGACCCAGAGTGGTAACACCTGTTAGGTTCCCAGCTATGGGCAAATAGTTAACCCCTCCTCCTCAAACTGGGGTCAAAACACTATGAAAGTATGAAAATAGATTTTTATAGAAAAATATACATGTTTCAAGGAAAAATATTACCAACAATACATTTCTGAAGAAAAAATTATTACCATAATACATTTTTTAATAGAAAACTAGAAGATATTTTCAGTTTTCTAAAATAAAAAAAGAATAAAAACAAAGTTTCATCAAAATCTGAGTAAATCAACCTTGTCACTATAACCGAATATTTAAAAAAAAAAATGCCTTAAACTCTCACCTTTTTGGCATTAAATAACCCACAGAAGATGATATGCAGTTAAACAAAACTCAAACCACTGGGGATAGCTAACTTAATTGTCAATTTGTTGCTAACAGATAAACAGCACATTCATATTAGATGTTGTTGACAATAGTTTGTATTTATGTTGTTTTTTTTTTTTTTTGGTCATATCAACAGCAACCCAAGAAGGATTTATTGCTCTTATTAAGGAAACTCACAAACAACTTGAAACAAACTATTTTCTGCAACGATTTACTAATGACTACTCATAACATTTTTCCCTGTAATTCTTTATTATGATCCAATTTGAAGAGCCAACATTTTTTTTTTCATTTCATCATAAAGTAATAAAAAATTTTCAAATTATTTATTTTCTATGTAGATGAAAAATCTGCTTTATAACATTTTTTATAACTATATTATATTTATTTCCAAGGTAAAGCTTTCTTAATCAGGCTCTTTTGATTGACATTTTTTTATTGTTTTTTTTTATGTAGCTTTTGTAACATCAATTAAAGTAAATTTAAGTAAATTGTTTGTCAGTAGATAAGTTTACAAACATAGGAATAAACTGAATATTTAATATTAATGTTTTGCATCTTATTGATTTCAGAAATAATTTTGAAATTCGTGAAAATGAAATATGGTTACATTTGATTCTTGGGCAAATACTTGTTGTAAAAGGTTTATGTTCAAAGATACTTAAATTTATTTTATTTTATTTTATTTTTTTTTATTTTTTATTTTATTTTTTAGGAATATATATTGACATAATAAAAAAAAAAAAGAATATTTCATATTGAGTTAATCCTAACCAATTCAAGAGTTTTGTGCCAACTTCACATGTTTGGTGGGAGTAGAGACATTTTAAAGAGCTAATGAATTCTAAGCAATACACATGGAGTTTATTTGGGAGAGTCCCTTTATCCAGCTTTTTCTTTGGCTGTTTTGGAAATTTGTAGCTCCTGCTGATGGGCTTTGTTTCTCTATTTATATTATACCAGCAAACTGAGGTCCAAGCAAGTATGAGTCAGTTGTCATATCTCTTTTGAGACCTGACTAAGCAGAAGATTTTCTTGCAGTAGGCCAACCAAGGCTATAGAACCCAATCTGTCCTTCTGTTTAACTCATAGCTGGAGGGAGAAGAGATGGATTAATACCTTTTCCAAAGATATTTGTGTATAAGTGAATATAACAAATTCAACAGGAATTCGAACTCAGCTCTCTGATTTCTCATTTTGAGCTGATATCTATTACACTACAATGAATATTCAAGTAAATATACTGATGGCAAATTTTAGCTGTGAGATTGAAAAATTTGTATTTCTTAATTTTATTTTGTTTCATACAGGCTTACTTATGTACTTAGCTAGTTATAATTTTACCTAAGATTAGCTTTGCATACATTCTATAAGTGGCGTAAATTAGGGTTTTCAGCATTGAGTAGAACATGTTAATTATTTTTATTAAATGATTTTTTAAAACTAGGCTTGCCACCTTGTGATATATTAATAGCTAAGAATTATAGGCAAACTAATGTTTAAATTTTTTTTGACAAATTAGTGTGCACATTTAAAATTCCTGTTCTTTCATTTTCTGAGAATGAATTAATTTTTTCTGCAAATTTAATTTATTTAGCTTAAGTTCATGTTGATTTCTATATGAGGGCTCAGCAATTGAGCTTAGAACTGCTATATGATTTGATTATATTAGTGAAGGCTTGTGTAGAACCAGCCACATTTTTCAGAACTGATAAAAGAGAAATGGTACACAATGTATTACAAAGTTGCCACATGGCTCTCTTCAGGTGTGAATTTAGTTTTCCTTCTGCTAAATTGGCTGCTACTCAAGGTAAGGGATAATCCTTAGCTGGAGAAAGATGGATTCATGCCTTTTTCTAAGAGCATTAAGTGTGAAATGACTGGAAGAGGATTAGCTGAAATTTGAACTTTGCTTACCAATTCCGCTTTCTGTGCTGACATGGGCCTAAATCTGTAAGAGCTTCACTTTTCTGGTTGTAGTAGAAAAAGAAAAAAAATAACTGGACATAAAAAAACATTTTTTTTCTGTTCAAAATTTGAACAAAGTTTTTAATTTCTAAATAGCTTGACATTTTCTCTTAAAAGGAGCTGAACATGTCAGCTGAGAAACTAATGGAATTCATTTCTCCCCTGGCCTTCCAGCCAACATGTTTGGAATTCAAGCTTTTATTCTCTTGTCAACGTCCCCACTTTTTCTTTTCTTTTTTATTTGTTTGTTTTTGTGTGTGTGTGTGTACTTAATTCCTTCCCATCACAAAGAAATTCAGTTGAAAGAGAGAAGGTACAAAACATTTCAGTTTATTGTTTAAATTTTTATCTTAGGCAAAGTGAACAGGAGTCTTTTCACTCTTGTCAATTGAAAACAACCTGAAGTGACAAAATGTCAGTCTCATTTGCTAAGCAAATCTTTTGTTGGCTGTAGTTGTAGTATGTTAATTATATTTTTAAATAGAAAAAATATTTGTTTTGAAACTTCTACAGCTTGGTATGCTAGTAAATCACAGTGTTAAGTTTTTGAAAATTTTTATTTAGAGTGAAATTTTTTACTGATTCTAAGAAGTAATTTTTCTCCCTTTGTTTCTTTTACCCATATGCTGTTTATTGTTTTTAAATTGATCATAACTTTTTAACTCTAATAAATTTAAATAAAATTATTCCTCTTTATCAAAGGCCCAGCTAGTTGGGGCAGTAGACCATACTCATTGCACCTCTGCAGAAGAATAAAACCCCCTCTTCCATGGGGTCACTCATTTGTCATGAGTGTTGTACCTCATGACTGGATTCTGGTAGCTGAGCAGTTGATGATCCTAGGTATTAAGTCATTGGTTGTAACACTACACTTTGGCCCTTACTTGGGCTTGACAGGTTGTTGGAGAGATCCAATCTGATCAGTTGGTTAGTTAAATCAAGTCTTAATATTTATGTACATAAAAGAAACTCTTTATCACACTTCCAATCCAAAGTCTTACATTCCATCACATAACCTAACAAACATAAACCCAAATATATAAGTGAAAAACATAAGTATTAGAAGGTGGTGGCAAGGGTCGATCAGTGAGTCAAAATTTCAGCTTCACCATTAAATTGATGTTTCACTTAATTGAGGTGGAGAAACAGAAGTCCTAAGGTTTGCAATGATTCATTAATATGAGTATGTCACTCCTGTATTCTTAGAATGTTTGGGCAAATGGGTTTGCCACCAATGCATCTCTTTTCAAAGAGCTTCAAGGTTGGGAAAGAGTGGGAATTCTGAAACTTGCATGGTATCAAAAATTAAAAAACCACATCTAGAATCAAGTTTCATGAAAAAGAGCTTAATGAAACTCTTCAAGAATGTATTGTACTTGAATCAATAGAAGAAACTCCCATTACTAAATGGTACAAGTAACAGAAAAAGCATATAACAAAAAATTGTAAAAATGGACAAGATTTAATAAATTAAAAATCAATGCTTACTCTCACCAATTTTTAAATTAATTCAAAGGATTAATCAGAAGCCCAGATCTTGCTCCATGCTCCCTAGAGAAAATTAAGACAAACTACTGTTAAGATAGAAACATAAATCCATGGAATAGTCGGATGTTTCAGCTGCCAAAGATTTGGCCACCATAAAAACAGATGTCCCAAAACCTTAGTGGAGAGAATGGAATGGACTATTCCAGATTAACCTGTCATGAAATAATCAAAGTGTCTAAATTGCAAATAAAAACATACTACTGATTCAAAGGAGTGTCAGATCTAGAAAAAAGAAATAAGAATAAAATATATCAAAAACCTCACTTTTCTAGAAGCAACAGAAATAATGAAAAGTACCTTCTCTACATCTTGATATGCTGAAATTTATAAAAGAAAAGCTCTCCAAAAAATCACCATCTAAGAATGTCAATAATGTGCCACAATAGCAAAATAAACTCTAAATAGAAATCTAATGAGATAACTTAATTCATAAAGGAACTTAGAATAATACTTACAGAACAAAACTATAATCAAAGTCTATACTAACAAAAAAATAAATGCTCCCCCAAAGAATTAAATCCAAATTCCTTAGAAAACAAAACATTACTACCAAATAAAACAAAAAATACCTGGAATCTCAATACAAAATTGATTTGAGGTCCTGGAATTGAAAAAAAATTGACATTCCTGGAATTTCTCAATTTCAGCAAAGTAAAGATATCAAAAAAGAAAAAGCAAAAATTCAAAAATGAACATCTAACAAGACTTAAACAGCTACCAGGGAAAAAACTGAAAACCATAAACATAAATGATATGGAACACAGGGACAATGATAATTATGAAAGCAACTCTAGGATAGAAGAAGAGTATAGTCTTCCATCTACAAAGCCAAAGCAGCATAAATGTGGCCTGTTGAGCAACCGTTTTATAATGGAAGTGTAAAGGAGTTAGATCAAATTTTGAAGAAACCAAATAACTGATGGCAGACTATAATCCAAATTTGGTCTGTTTACAAGAAACAATGCAAAAATAATCTGAAAACTTATACTTTAAAGGATATAAAATCTATAATAAAAGCTGCAGGTCTGCCATAGATAATAGACAGGCTGGCTGTGGTGCAGTGAATATTGACTTGGAACAAGAAATCGGAGAGCATAGTTTGAATTCCAGTTGAATTTCTTGCATCCACTGACATGCAAATACCCTTGGAAAAGGTATTAATGTCTTTTCCCTCCAGGTATGGATTAAATAGCAGGACAGATTGGGTTTTATAGCCTTGGTTGGCAACCAGTCTACTGCAGAATGTAATGGCAACCTACTGCGGAAAAATCTTCTGCCTAGTCAGTCATTTATTTCAAGACATGATCACCTAAGTGTCTATCACATATGGCACTTAACTGACTGACTGGTAGTACTTCAGTTCTGGTAAATGGTACCGCTCCACATGATATACTCCACTTGAAAACAAATTTACCAACCATAGCCATTAAAACCATTCTTCATCAGCCATTAAGCATGTGTTCACTATATATTTCTCAGATGCAAATTATAACAAATCAAAATTAATTGCATTCTTATTGGTTGGAGACTTTAATGGCCATAGCAAACTTTGGGACATAAACTCCAACCCAATTAGCCAGATGATGGAAAACCTAATGCAAACTATGATTTATATTTATTGAATGACAAATCATACACTCACCTCCTTCCAGTTTCTGGATGGAGGTAAGTGTATGAGTTCCAGTCATAGATATAGCAATTAGCTCTCTCACCTTTCAACCTTCATGGATTTCCATTGAAGAATCCATAAGGCAAACTGGCAAGCATTCAAAGACCTCTGTCAATCTTTAATTACCAATAAACTATTCAAAGAACCAAACCCACAAACCTTTTCACAAATTTAGTAGTCCAAGTGATGGGACAAACAAACAATAAATCTTCAGCCAAATCGCAAGTCAAACATAAACCTTGGTTCACAATGGAATAAAGGAAAGCCATTAAACACCAAAAAGAAACCTTTAAAATGTTTCAACTTCCGCCAACAATAATTAACCTATAAAACTATTAACAAACCTATGCAAAGGCATGGCTCCTCATTAAAACCAGTAAAAGAGTATTGTGGTAAAAGACTTGACATTAATAAACCAGTAAAGAAAGTGAAGGATATGGCAAGAAAAATAAAAGGGGAAACCAATGAAACTAATAAACACCTAAATAAACAAAATGGACAAAAGTGCACAGAAATAACAGATATAGCTAACTTGTTAACAGAATTTGAAAATAATGGAACATTATCCACCTGCCTTATTCTAAAAGTTTAAATCTAAGGCTGAAAAACAAAAGCTAAATCATACTTTTGACAAAGAAAATTACAATATAACTTTAATGAACTGAAGGAGTCCTTTATTAAATGCAATGACATTACTACTAGAACAGATGATGTACATTATCAATTTTGAAAGCATCTACCAGAGATATCCTTTTTTTTTGTATCATTGGACATATTTAATATCATATGCCATGCAGGGAACTTTTCCAAAGAATGGCAGGAAACTGTAATTATCCCAATTCCTAAACAGGTTAAAGGTGCCTCAAACCCAAATAAGTATTGCCCCATCTCTCTTACCAGCTGCCTTTGTAAACCATGGAAAAAATGATAAATGCATAGTTAAGATGCCTTCTGGAAAAATATAACATTGTATCTGAATATCAAAGTGGATTCAGACATAGCAGAAGCATCATCAATCAACTTCTCCACACTGAATCTTTTATCTGAAACAGCTTTGTATTAGGACATCATGTAATTTCAGTATTATTTTACTTTGAAAAAGCATATGATATGACATTGAAATATAGTATCCTGAAAGAAGTAAAAAAAACAAAAAACAAAGAAATAAAGGACAATGTTCATTACAAACTTTATGGACTATATTGACCAAACTCTACAAACAATAAATAGGAATACCTCAAGGAAGCATTCTGTCACCTTAATTATAATAAAAATAAAGAGCATTATTAAAGTGGTAAATGATGGATTTGAGAAAACCGTGTTTGTAGACAATTTTGCAGTTGTCTGCTCATCACCATATGCAGAGAATCAAACTCAAAATTCTCTTAACAAAAATGGTTTATAATTTTCTATATATAACTCAAACTATAGGCATGCATTTTTCTAGTAAGTGTTTCCTATATTCTAAATCTTAAGTAAAATGTATGACATTGTGATTCCAATTGTCTAGCAAGCCAAATATCTAGGGCTTGTTAAACTTTAGAGTCCATATTGATTACTTAAAGCAGAAATGCCTAAAAAGTCATATCAAAGATGAATTGGGGAGCAGACTAAAAGATAAAGCTTTATTTATATAGAGCTCTTATTAGATAAAAACTGGACTATGAATGTATAATTTATAATTCTGTACAAGTATTTTATCTAAAGCTCCCACCTATTCAAAATCAAGGACTTAGAATATGCCGGAATGCTTATCGTTCATGTCTTATGCATAGTCTGTATGTAGAGGTTAACAAAATTAATAATATATTATAAAAATGCTATACTACTAATTTAATTATTCGTAGAAACTCCTCCCCATCAACTGATGTATTATGTAAAACCAACATTATATATCAATTCAAATGTCGCTTGGGAGAATATATCTCTAACAAAAATAAAAAAAAAAAGAGATTAGATTTGCAACAGCTGTATTAACAAAACGTCTTACACTCATCTATTTTGAGACATTTACAACAGCATTCTTGTCTACATTCACAATATAAAAATTAATGATCAACAACACCAAGAAAGCAACAAATGCAAACTACAGATCCTTGAGGCAATATTCATTAAAAAAAACTTAAGCAGTCAATTAATAGAATCAGCTATGAATACTGTAGTAATGTTCTAAAATGTTTAGAAAAGGAAGAGTTTTGTTTGTTTTTGTTTTGTGCATGACCATGCCATAACATCCTAAAAAATTCCATAGTAGATAATTTTCATCTTCTAATGAACACTATGCAGAACTGCCAACTGTTACATTTGAAGCAAAAAGAAAAAAATTACAGTAATTTTAGGAATACAGTTTTGTAATTATTTTTTTGTTACCTCAACTTACACCCCTGAAAATGATCTTGGAAAGAGATTGAAAGTACTTGAGAACATTGAGAAATGGATAATAAAATCAACTGTAAAAGTTACGGCGCATTTCTTACATCATTCAATTATAATACATGAAAGATTATCTGTAAATACGAACGGGTTTTATTAAAAATAAGCAGATATGTTTGCAGTTTATTTAATCTGACATGCCTAAAAAAGAATTTGCTGCCTAAACACACACACACACACACACACACACACATATATATATATTAAATATGCATTGATTTTGTAGTACTACTTCACATTCATTCTCTTTGTTAAAATGCAATAATCAATGTAAAAAGGAATATGGTGTAAAATGTCATTGGATGATTTCCTTAAGATTAGCATTTTTTATTTATAGCTTGTTCTCTTTGTTTAAAGGAAGAGACACTAAACAGATGTATAGTTGTGTTTATTTCTAAGAAGCAAGGTGCACATTGCTTACTCTATGAAAATTATTCTGTACAAAACTAGAAATATATTAATTTTTATGTATTATTTGATTCTGTTGTATTATAAAGACTCAGTGAATTTATACATATTGTAATGAATACTTAAAACATTCACCTTTTGAAAATTTGTACTCCTGATGCCTAAAATTCAGTTTACAGAAATCTTTTTCCATAATGAAATGATATAACAATCCAGACAAGATAAAGAGTAAATACAAAGAACAATTAAAAGCAAGCAGTATGTAGAGCAGTCAGTTGCACCTGCTGTTGCTACTGATCCAGTAAAGTAGAAAATGAGCCAAATATCCAGATTTTTTTTTTTTTTTTTTTTTTTTGTATCACATTATTGCAGATATTATAAATTCAGTTGTATAAACTTTTTCAAATCGGTTCAATTTTTGATTTTTGCAAGTTACATACACAGCTCAATTGTATAGACAAACAATTCAGTTGACATTTCAAAGATGTGATGAATTTAATCGTTTAGTTACTGTTACTACTTATTTATATGTTAAATTAAAAAAAATTATTTTTCATTTTAGATCATTACATCGTTATTGGTTTATTTCAGCATATTTTCCATGATCTCTCACAGTAGTTAGTAATTAAGTAATGGACCTTGATTTTTTTTTTTTTTTTTTTTTTTTTTTTTTGACATATTTGTGTTTAATACAAAATTAAGTGCTTTTAAAAAAAAAAATCCCTTCTATTATTCCATTTTGGGTCCTGATTTTAGAAAACTTTTAACTAACAGAATATATGCCAAAACTAACAGACAAATATTTATGTATGGATTGTCACTTCTTCGTAGGATCAGTGTAGTATCTGTGCACTCTTCTTAGCACAGTCCTTTGCCTAGGGGCCTGTTTAATGCACTCAGCCTAACTTTAAAAACTTAGTATTTGTAAAAAAAAAACTTATTTTTATGCTGGTGTGATGAATAGGTCACTTGTCTGTTTATCTCTACAATGGACATATGAATTGGGACACAATTAACTTACTAATTTTATATATGTCTGCTTTGTCATGACAAAAGCTACTGACAGTCAAAGAAGCATACAGAAAAAAATAAGACCTTGTTGTATCTGATAATTGTCTTGAAGTGTAGAATTAAATAGGCAACAGATAATCTACAATGTTGTCAAGTTGATATAATTTATGCTTTTGTTCACAATACAAAAAAAGACAATTTTAAAAATTTTATTTGTTTTCAAATTCTGCATAACAGCATCTATTCAGACAAGTGAAATAATTGTTGAATAAGCTTGAAATAATCTTCAGCTAATTAATTTCCAAATGTAATTACTATAGCATTTACTGTCAACAGAAGAAAATGACTTCATATTTTTTAATGTTATTTTAAAATATTTAAAATGTTTTTTCTTCAAGTTTCATATCGGTCTTTGGTAAAAGTAAACTTATAAGAATACACAAGACATTTCTTTAAAAGAATAAGACTTTTATGCAAAGAAATTTTTTTGTGTATGTGTGTATTTTGAGTTTTCAAAACAATTTTTGAGAATAATCTTGCAATCATTGTTTTTAGGGAAGTTCAAGCTCTTTTCTTTCAAATAGAAGGAAAATAACAATTTTTTTTTTTTTAAATTTAAAAATTGTTTCACACAGCCGCTAAGATTTTAAAAGCATTTTCTAAATAAAAAAAAATAACCTACAAAAGTAAAAAGTTGTACCATGGTAATGGTTTTTGTTGAATTTTGAAAATATGTTGTTAGATAAATAATACTTTTATCATTTTCTGTTATCATCTTGATTATATTATTAATGATTTTGGTAAAATTGTAAAGGAAACTTAGTTTTTTTGTTCTATAAAGATAGATCTTGTATTTAGATATATTTGTTATATTGTTTTGAAAAGTTAGATTATCTTCTAGTTGTTAATGGTCAGAAAATTAAGTATATTGTATGCATGAAAATATTACATGTGTTCTGTTTAAGTTGTAATAGAAACACCATAGGTGTTTTTTACAGATATGTGAAAAAAGTGAATGGGTAACTTAATTTTTTTTTTTTAAATTGATTTGAATTAAAATTTTATAGACTCTTTGTTGGCATTCTTGAAGGTTTATCAAATCTGTTATTTCAAGGAATATCCAACCAGCAAGTCTTTTGGAAAAAACTTTTCTAGGCATTTCCTTGTTTTACAATTCAAAATAGTTAATCAATGCCAAAGAAGATTTATATAAGGAGATTGATTTTTATGGTTGCTCAAATTTTTTCACACTTGCCAATATTTAAGGATTTTCAGTGTCCATGAAAACAGTGCTGTTTTTATCTAGATAACCATCATTGAATATTGGGAGAGTTTTTTTTAATATTTAGTTTATCATCATGATCAGTTCCTACTCTTGTTAGTCTGGTGTGTATCAATCAGTTTTTCCATCCGTTTTGTATATTGAAATGTTTTTTTGAGTTTTTATGTTTCATGTCCCTTCAGGATGTAGGCAATCATAACCCTCCACTTACCCCTATTCCTTGTGGTTCTTAACACCTTTTTTTTTTTTTTTTTTTTTTTGTATTTCTCCCAAACCCTGCTCTACTATCAAGTATGTAATGCGTTGCTTTCCTCTGTATCTCTTTCCCTTTATACATCCTCTGAATATCAGATTCTCCAAGCCCTTCTTCCTCATTACGTGTTCCAGAAACTTCAGCTGTCTTTTCCTGACATTAATTATAAGTTTCCTTTTCATTTCTATTCTCTCCAAAATCTTGTTGTTACTCACATCTTTGGTCCATGGTATCCTCAGCATCCTTCTGTGGAACTACATTTTGGTTGCTTCAAGTCTTTTCTTTATCTTTGATGATATTGTCCAGCATTTGCTGCCATATAGGAAAGCAGATATCACATAACAGTCCAGTACTCTTTTTCTTTGTTTCCAGTGAAATTTTCCTGTCTCTTAATATCCTGCTTAGCTTTTGGAATGCATACTTAGTCATGCCAATATGCCTTGAGATCTCAGTGTTGCACTTTCTGTCCTCTGTTAGAACACTTCCCAGGTATTTAAATTTCTGTACTTGCTTGATTTTTAGTATCCCCAACCTGTAATTGACATTTTTCACTCTACTTTTACTGATGGGCATGTATTCGGTTTTCTTGTTTATGTTTAGTCCTTTCTTTTTGCTTTCCGTTGCTACCTACTGTAGATCTTGTAGTTTCCTTTCCATGTCTTCTATCAGCACTGTCATCTGCGTATCTTATATTGTTGAGATTGTGGCCACCCATGACAAATCTTGGCAGAACTTCTAGTTCTCTCAGAATTGCCTAGCTGTATAGGCTGAATAGATCTGGCAAGAAGACACATCCTTGTCTTACACCCCTTTCTATTGTATATCTGCTGAACTCATTTCCTGTTCATATGCAGACGCTTTGCTGTCAGTATAGGTTCTTGATTATTCTAATGTATTTCCTGAATATGTCAAGGTTGTCAAGCTTCTATTAAATCTTTTTGGCGTACTTTGTTGAACACTTTTGCATAGCATTTGTCTATATTTCTGAAATGACGTAGTATTTACATTATTTGGACTATTGTCCTTATCTTTGTTGCCATCTGTACGATGTTTCAGCAAGATGAAAGCTTAGCAATAGGCTTGCCTTTATCACCATGGCTGGCTAACATATACATGGAATGCTTTGAAGAGATGGCATTAGAATCCATAGTTTTAAAGCCTACTCTATGGCTGAGATATGCTGATGACACCTTCATACAATGGCCACACCAGGAGGAGGTCCAGACACTACTTGACCATGTGAACTCAATAAGACCATCCATAAAGTTCACTATGGAAAAAGAAAGTGGCAACAAACTGGCATTCCTGAATGTGCTAATAACTCGAACAGAGGTGGGGTTCAAGACATCCGTATACTCCAAGCCAACATTCACCAGACAATACCTCAACTTCAACTCCCACCACCCATGCAATGTAAAGAAAGGGATCGCCTTCAACATTGAGCAAAAGTCATAAGTGGTGACTCAGTCATACGAACAGGAAATGGTCAGTATGCATAGTATGCTACAATAAAACAATTATCCAGGGTACATTACAACTCCAACATACATGGAAGAGAGGGTGCATGAGGATAACAACTCTCAGAAAACAGCCTTGGTCTGTCTACTCTATGTGAAGGGATTATTGGAGAAAATACAAAGGATCAGTGGTCCGTATAACATCAGAACGATCTTCAGAAGTAGTTCTACACTTTGCAGGTACCTCTCCTGATTAAGACCCCAACAGAGGAGGACATGACTAAGGACTGTGTGTATGCCATTCCATGCAGCTGTGGAAAGAAATATAAAGGAGAAACAGGCCGCTCTCTTAAGGTAAGGCTATAAGAATATTGCGAGGTCGTAACACAAGGGGAGATACAAAAATCAGGTGTAGCTGACCACATATAAAGAGAGAGAAAAGGGGTCACCGCCCCCTATGGGATGAAGTTGAAATAGAGAATGCCACTGGAAACTACATAAACTTAAGGAATCCAGCACATATGCTAGGCTTCAAAAATCTCCTAAGCCGACCAAGCATAGAGATGAACACAATACAGGGGAATCAATAATATGGAGTACCAGAAAAAAATCATTAGTGTCAAAAATTGTAATATGAGCTCTGGTAAAAAAAATACTAGAGAAAACCATTAACATCAAAAAGTTGCAATATGAACTCTGGTAAAAAAATGTTTAGGAATCAAATGAGAAAAAATGTGTTAGGACACAATAATGCTAAAAGTTAATACGTTTTTTTTTTTTTTTTTTTTTTTTTTTTTTTTTTTTTTTTTTTTTTTTTTAAGTTCTCTCTATCCAAAACAATATTTTCACTGGATTTTTCTGGATTTGTAACAAATGCAGTTGAATATTTTATGGAGTGATGGCAAGATTAAAAACAATGGGATCCACATTTTTAGTTAAAATCGGTTAATGATTTTCATTTCTAAATCAAAATTAATGCATGACTATAGAAAAAGATACAGATTAGGAACTTTATATCCACAAATACATGTTGCTTGGCCAGGTTTCTGTCTAAAAATGAAAAAATAAAAGGTCACCATGAAAAAAAAATTTATTTTGTATTTGCATATGGTTTTAACATACTTGTGACAGAGAAGACAAAATTTGCTTCTTGAATATTTACTCAACCTATTCATGAAATCCAATTTGGTTTTTAGAAAATTAAATTTAAGCACAGTGTGTACAGTTAGTTTACTTGCCTCATTCTAAATTGAAAATTACCTATTTGTATTTTTTTTTTTTTTTAATTCATTAATAGTTTTTAAAATTACAGATTTTACATTGTCCTACCTGAGTAATTAATACTAAACTGGAGTCTCTAAAATTTATAGTTCAATCTCCTTTGTTAGGAAGTTTGCTCACAATATGAAATAAGGAAAGCTCTCAAGAAATTCTACATAAAATAAAAATCTTTTTATTAACTTACTCTTATCATTATCTTTTTTGTTACTATTATTTTTAGATATCTCTACCAAAATTATATTTTTCAAGAAAGCTTCAAAACTAGAAATGGTGGGGCTTCTTAGCTTAAAGTTAATGGTGGGGCTTCTTAGCTTAAAGTTAATGGTGGGGCTTCTTAGCTTAAAGTTATCCGTACATAGTGAATTGATATTTTTAAATTTGGTATAGATATAATATACTACTTCTGAATATTTAAGCTGCCATATTCTTAACAGACACTAAAATGGTACAACTTTGAAATTTGTTTAAAGTTTATAATTAACATTTTTTACATAGAGTATAAATATATCAGGTAATTATTATCTGTGAAACAATGAAGTTAATTACATTTATTAATTTATTGACTATAAGAGTGAATTGTAGCAATAAAAATCCATTGCTAGCATATCCTTGAAATTATTAATAGAGTAATCTTTGTTATTTATTTATTTATTTATTTATTTTTTTTTTATTAATGGTGTGGAATCCAAAAGACGTATCTGATTTTTAAAAATAAAATGAAAAAAAATTAATTACTATTTTGCTTTTATTGTTTTATATTGTTATTGTATATACTGTGCAAATTGTGCACACACACATATATATATATATATATATATATATATATATATATACTGTGCAAATTGTGCACACATATATATATATATATATATAGTGCAAATTGTGCACACACATATATATATATATATATATATATATATATATACTGTGCAAATTGTGCACATACATATTAAACAATGTAAAACATTAATATATGAAACATATTAAATATACATTGTTGTCTTGTTTGGCTGGGTTGAATCGAAAGTGTGTCAGCAAAGGTAACCTAAATGGAAACTAGAAAGAACTGATTTCAGTAACATAAGCTATGTATTCTCAAGTTATTAATGTATTAAAGACTAAATAAACAGAGAGAGAGAGAAATGCTATTACTAAACAATTATTAATAGATGAAATTTTAAAATTTGTCTACACTTTAGAGATCAAAATTTATATCAGTATTTTTTTCTTTATTTTCTATTTACACATAAACAGACTACAATTTTTTTGCTTTTATATAAACAATTATCAATATATTATAAAGAATGTGCATGTGCAAAATTAAAAATATAAAGTGGTGACAAGTTACCCATCACGCCCTCTACATTGTCATTAAAACAAGCAGTGTCTCAGAACCTGCTAGGTAACAGTTTAAATTTGTAATTTAAGATTTGTCTCCATAATGGGTTAATGACATTTTATAATGATGTTAACCTCAAATGAATAAATTGAATTAAACCTGTTTGTATTCTGACCAAAATTATAACTGTGATAAAAAGAATGTATATGATACTAGTATTAGAAATCATGTAACAATAAAACCAAACAAAGAAGTTCCTTATGCTTTCTTTGAAATTATTTTTTGTTAATTTTCAGTAATAAAGTTGGTAAAGACACTGATACTGTTCGGATTTTACTTTAAGACTTTAGTCATACTCAAGGCCAAAACTATATTTACATCTGAATTTGGACATCAGGTGGTGGTGCTATTATTTCTGACCATCTTAACTTTTGTTTTTATCTCACTGTTTCTGCTGAGTATTTTTTGCATTTAGTCACTATGTAGGAATTTCAAACATAATTCTTAATTTTTTTTCTGTCATGTATGATATCATTCTTAATTTTTTTCTGAATTTCCTAATGTCAACTTTTCCTATTATGTTGGCATACTGAGATGATATAGTCTTGCACCACCCAGAAAACTGGACAGACTGTCAGTGCTTTCAACCACATATTCTCTATAACATTCTTGAATAATAATTTGGAGCCTTAGACCAAGTGTTTTTTTCTATCTAAACTTATTTATAAATAGAACTTTGTCTATGTGTGTCTGTTACCTATAGACTCTGAAACAGCTGAACTGATTTCCTTGAAAATTTACACAGTTGTACTATAAGCATCTGCAAGTGTTCTTAGCTAAGTTTTGTGTTGAGGTACACCCGATAAATATTGAAAATCAATAATCGAAAAAAATCGGTTATAGAAGGAGTGCTCTGATTTTAATCAAATTTGATACACTCATAGACAAAGACATAAGAAACGATATTCAGAAGTTTCAAGGTTGCAGTTCTTACAATAGTGCAGAAAATCGATTTTATATATATATATATATATATATATATATATATATATATATAAAAAAGGCAAGATACCGGGTCTGATCAAAATCAGTTTTTCAGCCCTTTTATTTTAGTTTTTGCTTCGGGTTTGGCTCTAAGTAGGTATAATTGAAATTCTTAGCCTCAGCCATGATGTCATTTACTCAGAGGACTTATTTAGCCTTCAAAATTCAGTTTACGACAACAAAAAAACTTATTTGATATCAATACCAGGAAATCAAAATTTGACTTGCATCCATTCATTTTTCTTTCAGTCTATGGTTTTGCTTTAACTGGAAACAACTATTGCTTTTTAGTCTTTCATGCCAACATCCAAAGAGTCTGAGCTCCAGGACCATGGATTAGTTTTAAAGCTTTCATTACACCCAAGCAACGCTGGGCTATACTGCTAGTTTTTACATATTTAGAAACAGTCTCTTCATGGTTTTACTCTATTCATGCTTGTTCATTTAAATCATGTTTCAACTCTGCAAAAGCTTTTATACATACTTTATATTTTCTTCTGGAATCTTAACCATGCTAAGGTTTTACTGCTTCTGATAATTGTGTTGATATTGTACAGTTTACAAATTCTCTGAATTTTTTTCTGCATACATATACTGTAAAGTGATGTAAATATTGTCAGCTAGTGGATAGGGATGTTATACATGCTGGGTAGCTGTTCATTTGGAAAATACCCTTTATGTAAATTATCTCCTTGTGATAGGTGTCTAGATTACCTTATGAGTCTTGCTTCATATTATAGCCAATGGGCAGTTTTTTTCTGCACATTGTCTGGATGTCTGAAAAGGTTAATTGGCATCATCCAAATAATTCATTACACTTCCAATGTATCTTATTCAACTGAAAGTATTGCTAAAAATATCCTAGTAATCTCATTTGACTATAGAGATATGACATTGGCTTACAGTCACATTTGTTCAGCACTAAAAGTTTAAACTGGGAAATAGTTTGCTATTCAACATATATATAAAGAATTGTATCTTTTAAATCATATTAGAATGTATCACTGTTAGCCATAGAAACGCATTTCAAGAAGTGTTTTTTGATTTCCGGTTTGCAATTGTCTTTTAGCGAATACTTAAAAATAACCTTCAAATAACTAATATAGGTTAAAATATGAAGATGACTTGGTAAAATAAAAAACTGCTTAATAATTTTGGTTTTCATATTGGATTTTATTGGTACACATGTAATTAATATTTGACAGTTTTAGGAATTAAAATAAGTAGGAGCAAAATTTTGTTGGGTATCAAATATTGTTTGATCAGGTGTCCTGGTTTTGTAAATACTTAGTGAGCATCTTCAATGATCTGCAATATTTTTTTCTTGAAGCAAATTTAGAATATTCATGTTATGTGGTGTAGTTTTCATTAGAATTTTACAGATATTCCATTTTTTATAAATTAGGTGTGTATTTACTTTTTAAATAACTTTTTCGTTTTATCTGATATAGAGAGCTCAAAGTTTGTGTTTACATGAAAGAATTGATGTGTTTTATACAGTTGTCTGCCTGCATATATGCAAATGTTGCATAAAACTTTGATATTAGATAAATATAGTTTTATCATTAATATCTCTACCACTTAGCATCTTGTCTAATTTAGTGGTTCTTGTTTAATAATGATAATTTTTATATTCAGTTTAACAAACCAAATTTTTAAAGTGTTTTATTTTTGTATACAATTTCCAAGAGCCACTCAAGATAGATAATTGAATGAAGTTGTTTTATGAACATAAGAGGAGATAAGTGCAAATTATGTGGATATGTAGAAAAGCTAATGACTGACCCTAGATTTGAAGAGGTTCAGATTGTAGTGATTGAAGAAGCATCCTCTTAGGAGTCAGTACATAGTAGTGTTAACTGCAAATGTCTGAACTGGTGAAGCTGATGAATGTAGCTCATCAGAATATTTGCTATGAAAATAGCAATAGAGTAACGAGAGTTTTGTAAAAAAAATAAAAAGGTTGTGTATATGCTTATCAAGGCTGGTAATCTTGTTTTCAATCCAGTCTTTTGTGAACTTTATAAATAATTAGTTGTTCTGTTGATTGCTTCTATAATTGCTTGGTTATTAAAATAAAATAATTTTCTACCCTTAAAGTGGTAACATTCTTAGTTTGTAGATCATGGTAGAAGTAAAAGAAAGTGAACAGTGATAATTTAATAGTATATTTTTAAAATGTAACAAATATTATAACATATATGAAATCAAGGAATATTAAAACCTTTAAATGTATCATACTGTTTTAATTGCAACAACTTCAGTAATACAATTCTATAGCACATGCAAATCTCTCAAAGAAATGACTGTGTACCATGGTAGAGTAAAGGGGAAAAGACTTGAACTGTACAATGCCATATATCATTGCTTGTTTAATTATAAAATTTAGTTAATATGTTAGTATAATCAAACAAAAGAATAGAACTGAGGGGCAATCCACTATTTTCTAAAACCATGTTTTATCTGTTAAGAATTTATAAAAATAATGACAATGATTACACAAATATTGTTAGTCAAGACTAGGAAAATGACTGAAAAAAATATTGTTAGTTGTGGTGGGGGGAATGACTGAATTATTGCTAAGCAAAATCACCTGAAGATAGAAATTGTAACACTGTTTACTAGGATAACAACAAAATTATCTATCCTTAGAAAAGGTAATTAGCATATTTAGAACACTGTTCAATATAGCATTCAAACACAAAATTCCTTAATTTTCTTGACTTCTTAAAAACCACAACAAAGCAATTCCGTCAACGATATTGCATTGCATTATAAAACCTTGATATCACATCTAATCTAATCTAATCTAAATCTAAACTTATTTATAAATGGAACTTTGTCTGTTTGTGTGTGTGTGTGTGTGTGTGTGTGTGTGTGTATCCGTTACCTATAGACTCCAAAACAGCTGAACCAATTTTCTTGAAAATTTACACAGCTGTACTATAAGTGTCTGTGAGTGTTCTTAGCTAGGTTTTGTGTCGAGGTACCCTGATAAATATCGATAATTGAAAAAAAATGGGTTATAGAAGGAGTGGTCCGATTTGAATCAAATTGGATAGACTCATAGACAAAGACATAAGAAATGATATTCAGAAGTTTCAAGGTTGCAGTTCTTACAATAGTGCAGAAAATCAATAATATATATGTATATATATATAAAAGCTTTCATTACACCCGAGCAACGCCGGGCTATACTGCTAGTCAGTTTATATATAGCAGTCAAAAAGTAATTTCATTCTACTTTCTTTTTATTGAATTTTGTATCAAACACTTTTTCATTATTTCACACCTTTTGTGAGTGGTGGTTTACTGCTTTCCTCTGTACTATTTAATTTATTTTTTATTTTTTTTAGTAACATTTACTCTGTACAAGGCCCAGGGGCTACTTGAAGTAGATTATATCAAGAGGTAGTTTATATGGATAAAAAGGGAAAATAATGGTTGACTCTAGACTTGAACTGGTTAAGATTGTATTGATCAGGGAAGCATCTTCTTGGGAGTTTGTTTCACAAGGCAGTGAATCGCAAGAAGCTGTTTGAGTGGAACTTACTATTCACCGATGAAATGCGGAGGGAATGTGGATGGTTTGCTAGTATGTAAATGGCATGGCAGGTCCTAGCTCTGAAGGTCAGATCTGGCAGAGCCAAGAAAGTTTGTCAGCACTTTTCATGGTAGTAGCGGTAGAGCAGTGAGAGATTTACTCCATCCTGCCTGCAAGAGAGAGGTTAGGAGTGGAAGATAATTCTCTTCCAACAAGGGCTCAAAGACACTTTTGAACTCTATCTTTGACTGGAAAGTTAGGTCAGAGCAGCTCCTGTTCAAATATGGCAACAGTACTTCAATTGTTGGCCTGATGTGCTCTTATAAAGGTAGACGATAGCATGAGGAGTCAGGTGCTTACTGGAGTGACAAAGAACTGATCCTTTTACCTAGCAAAGGTTCGTATTCCACTTGAGGTCGGGTGTGAGTCTGAGGCCCAATATTCTTTCAAGGCATGGGGCCCCATCTAGGTGACGGCCATTCATCATCACTGGTGGTAGTTCAGAGTCCGATCGGCATTGATGGAATGTAACCAGTTTAGTTTTAGAGGCATTGAATGTAACTATCTATGTTTGTCCACACTGAGAAGTTAGAAGAGAGGTCAGTTGTCAATCCACTGATCATAAAGTGTTTTAGAGGTGCACTCATATATTTTCATATCATCAGCATAGATATTTACAAATGATCAAAGTATATTCTTAGCGAGATCATTTATATAAATCACAGGGTTGGTCTGAGAAGAGACTCCTGGGGGACGCTTGTGTTGATGACTAGTGCCTTGACGGACAGGCTGTTAATAACTACATTTAGGGATCTACATGTTAGAAAGGATTTTATAATAGAAAACACTTCCAGTGATTCCATACCATACCTGGAGAGCTTGTGTAGCAAACCTTTGTGGCACACCTTGTTAAAGGCTTTTGAGATATCTAATGCTATGTTTTTTGTGGTGTGTGTATGTATCATCAAGGGCTTCACTAATTCTATGCATAATGGTAGCTGAGACAGCAGCAATGGATTGGGTTGATCAAAACCCATGCTGCTCATTGCACAAGAGGTTGTTCCTATCAAGGTGCTTGACAGCCTTTTTGTTGATTAAAGCCTCAAAAGGCTTATTGATGATACTGAGGAGACTAATAGGTCTATACTGGAAAGGGGGGTGCTCTTAAAGATGGGGTATACACTTATTACTTTCCACAGGCTTCAGAAAAATTTACCTTTCAAGCAGTGGTTAAATAACTTTGCTAGGATCAAGGATAATTCTGGGTTGATATTCTTAAGAACAATTGCTAGAATTTTGCCTGGGCCAGTGGGGTTTTTTTTATTTTTTTAAATTTTTTTTTTTTAGGTCAAAGCTTTTGATAAGTCTAGAGACTTCTCTTACCAAAATGAATATATTACTGAGTGTGTGCTCAGTGAGATGTGGAAAGTTGGGGAGGAGATGGCCTTGTCATTTAATGTTGAGTTTGAGACAAAGGCAAAGAAGTTCCTCTGAAAGTAGTAACTACACTCCTTATTGGGATAGATTTTGTAGTAGTAGATTAGGTGAGCTATGGCTGCAATGCATTCAGAGGTAAACCAGGACTAGCTGTTTGGTTTTAGCAACATTTATTCATACATAGCATTGGGATTTTCTCTTGAGCTAATATTTGCTAATTATTATATATCTCAGTGAAAATGCAGTATTAAAGAACCATGTTAAACTTACAATTTATTCTAGATATATTGATGAAAACTTGAATACAGTTAATCTTAAGGAAAAGAACTTAAAAGATGTTTTCAAAAATAATTCAATCATTTGACTACCAAATTTAATATTAAAAATAAAATCTTAATCTTAGACATAATATTTAACTCTGATTGCTATACCTTTACCACCTCAAGATATTTTTAAAAAATCCTCCAAGATTAAATAAATCATCTTAATAGAGAATGTTCGTGCAGTTGTAAAAGGATTGTTATTGAAAGTTTGATTGATACACCTCACTTCTTTTGTATGTTATTTACTAAAGAATTCAATAACATTAAAGAAGCACTTTAAAATAATGGCTTCCTAACTGATTTTCTTGATTAAATAAAAGTAACTATTAAAAAAATTATAGTAATAACAAAAACAAGTAAAATATAATAAACCTATTGGTGCCAAATATGCCAAAATTATATACAAGATGAAACCACTAAATATATTATACATATTTTCAGTTGAAAAAAATTAGTATACAGTAAACCCCCCAATTAGCACAATTAGTTCTGTGAAAACCCCCCTGCTAATTGCAATATATTAAAAATGCAGTAATTACTTAAAGAACATTTTGTATATGTGGCTATTTATTAATGTAATAGAAGAATGAAATTTGTTCACTATTTAACAACTTTTTATAATTGAAAAATGATTGTAATGTATACAAAAAATGAAAAGTAATATTTCTACAAATTTATTTCTTTGGGGGGGGAAAAAAAAACATTTATCCAGTGTCCTTTGAACCAGTTACTTTTTTTTTTCATTTGCATACATCTGCTTGTAATATCAAAGTTCTTTTTTCATTGAACTTGTATGTTTCATTCAATGTTAAGTTTGATATTATTAGTGGAATTTTTTACATTCCTGAAATATATCAAATTCTTTTATGATAATTAATTTTGTTTGTTGTTCACTTTCTTCTTCATATATATCCCTTTGATGTTTCCCGTTTGCTAATATCAATTTTATTGTGAAAACATTATTTTGCATAATAAAATCTGACATAGTGCATATTTTTCAAGCAGAAATTATTTCTCTGCAAATTTATCTATGCCATTATTAAATTTGTTGCAATAGAAGTAGTGTTTTGAGAAAATCTTATATGCTTTGTGATTTTTTTTTTTTTTTTTTTTTTTATCATAATTGCTATATGAAATATAAAGGATAAAATTCTTTGTCTTAGTATATAGATGATTAGTTAAAAAAAAAGTTTGTGATATCTGGAAATTCCATATCTCAAGTAAAACGCAATAATTTGAATTGCTCTCCACATCATGTTGAGTTAATGCCACAATTACAAACTCCAGTTTGAGAAAATGCTTTCTGGATATTTCCTTAGTACAAGTAATGAAAATGTTTGTATTTGACTTGGAAGCCATATTAAACAAGATTTGCTGAAGATTTTCACTTGAATGGATGTTATTTAAGAATTTAAACATACTCTCTTCTTCTTATTCAATGGGTATAATGGGGACACTGTAGATAAATCTTAATAGTTTTTTACAGGTTAGACTCAAGAGAAACCACTTATTTCTGTAATTTGACAAATTCTTTACAGTTTTATTCTTGAAACTTTTCAATGATTTCCTTTATCAAGGAATGTAAAATAAGCATAAAAATATTACAAATTGCCAATTTTCTTGTTTGTTTAACCAGACAAGAATGTTTTTTCTAAATAATTGACACCATTTTTGTACCCATACATAATATATTAACTATAATCTCTCTTAATATGAACATCTATGTACTGCATTGTTAAGTTATAACGGGTATCTCTTCTCTTGTTTCATTTGTAGTGAGGGGTAGTAGGATTCTGTAGTAGGTTAACGGAATTTGGCCTTGTGGGAAGATAGCCCACTATAATTCATAAGATTATAAATTCAAGAAAGGCAATTTTGAGTGTAAAATAACATACATATATACATTTCAATTAATGTTTTACAATTAAAACAATACTTGGAATAAAGGTCCAATGAAGTTAGAGTTTATGGCGGATAATAATGAGCTGAAGAAGATAAAAGAATGTTCAAGGAAGATATAACGCTGAAAAAAGCTGGGTAGTATGATTAATGTTCATCATCAAGTTGCAGTTTCTAAGGTCAGTAGGTCAGCAAGTTGGTTTGTGGAATGTCTTAGAAAAGGTCAGTTAGTACTTTGAGAACAGGGCATGAAGAAGGAGACGAACATAGTAGCCGCTCAACATATGTCAAGGAAGAAACTAATTACACTCTTCTCCTCTGTCTGTGCCTGTCTGACGAAGCGTCTATGTCTTCGCTTTTTATATCGGCATTTTTGGATCAAATGCATCTAGTTTCGAATTTCATCCTTGTATTTGATTTCAGGCTTCCCATTGGCTGATAAATAAAATCGGTAATTTGATCTTTAATTTTTATTTTTCAACCGGAACATCTGCGCGAACTCGGATGCGCATGATGATTTTTATTCATTTGCTTTTTAGTTATGAGAGACCACACATCTGGTTCATCGCTTTTGTTAGGTCGGTATCACCACAAAGTACATTGGTGATCCTGACTATCCACAACCTCCTGTCCTTTGAAAGTAAGATGGTCGACCGTTAAGTCTCGTTTCTTAGTAGAGGCAGGCACGACTTCTATTCCTGGAGTTTTTCATTTACCCTCAATCCTTCTCTTTGTTGCTGAGAGCTTAGCAGAGAGGCATCAGGTACTATTTTTAAAGTCTTTGGTATGACCCAGCTGGGGATTGAACCTTCAGCCTCCCACACTGTAGGCAAGCACTCTACCATTGTGCTACAGCCAGTAATGTCTTTGTCCTTTGTAGCTCTCGGTAAAGATTGTTTTTTTTGCTATCTCTTTTGCTAAGCATTTATATAAATTCATTGATAGGTTATACACTGTTTTCTTTTATCTCTCTTGCCTTCTACATATGCTGTGAGTGTCAAATGTTCTAAGCTCTCTTTCCTTGTTAAGTGCCTTAAAAATTTCAATTGTCTTATTTTGATTCTAAGTATAAATGTTGTTTTCACAATACTCTTTGACCAAAGTATGATAGATGTTTAATTTTATTTTTTAAATAACAGCTGTTTCACTATCATAAAAAAGTAGGTTTGGATTAGAATAAGCATATAAAACAATACTCAAGAAGATATTAAGAAATCATGTGTTTTAGATTAAGATAATTTGAAAGAAAAAATATTTGGGCTAATATTACAGGTTAAACAATGATTATAATCAGGGCCAGTATTAGTATCTCATGCACACACACTCTACTACATCTCAATTTTCATCTGGTAGTATTCATATAAAATTTGTATTTTATTGTAATCTAATTATGTATAATAATAGATCATATGTAATATAAGTGAACAATTCAACTAGAAAAATTAAATATAAATACAATGTATTTAAATACATTAAATCTAAATTAGAGACTTGTCATAATGAATCATTCCATTTTAAATAAACCATATTTTGTGGCAAATTTAATGTCAATGAGATTTTCTCTTGATAAAAAGTTAAATGATTTAGCAGTTAAAAACATCAATACACCAATTAAAATTTCTTTATAAAAAGATGTCATGCAAAATTTTAAAATTTTCTGAAAAGAAAAAATGTGTTATTTGAAAACAAGCTATTTACATGTTTTTAATGCTCATGAAAAAGGTTATGCACAAAAAATAAATATCTATCTATATATATATATATATATATATATATATATATATAAGATACACTATGTATATTATTATAATTGATGATTGACAATGGAATATAGGTAGAAGTGATGGAGGACTACAAAGGACTGCTGAAACCTGTCCTTTTGGGTTCCTCAAGCAGTTTTCTTGCACACTACCTCTCACCCCCTACCCTTGGTCAATATTGGGGTTTAGTACATGCCAACCATAATTAATAAACATGAAAAAGAATGAAAATTCAGTGACAATATTCATTTGCAACCTCAAATGATATCTTAAATTGACTACTTGTTAAAGGTCTAGACTGAAGGCATTTTTTGTTTGTGTAGCAAAATAAGCTATAAAATTAAATGCAACCTTATAAAAATTGTATAATTGCAGAGTTGAAAACATTTATATTAGATATTTATCAACTTGTATTATATTTACATTTTGATTATTGTCCTCATGTTTCATGTTATCACAATGTTTTGGCAGTTGTGCCCTCTGGTCTTCAAGTATCTTTTGATCTAAGTAACCTTTAGGGAATTTCAAACTGAACTCTTTATTTAATCTATGGAGAGGTAGTAGATTGTTCTTGTTCTACATGTCCAGTGTTATCTTGTTCTTTTTAGTATGTACTACTCATCCCAGGGATTGAACTCACAATTACTATGCCCCCAAATTCATGAACCAATGATTCAATCCACTTTTTTATATAGCCTAGTAAATGAAAGTATTGGTTCAAGAATTTTGTGGTATAGAAGTTGTGAGTTCATTTCCTGGGATTGGTAGTACAGACTTAGACTCAGTGAAAACAGGCAAGCAATAACTGTGTAGTACTTTAAAAAAAAAAAAAAAAAAAAAAAATGGAACAAGATGAGATCCCCCAAGATATGGACAGCAGAACTCCATTTACTCACATAGATTAAATAAAAATTTCAGTTTAGAATTCCTTGAAGATTACCCAGATTGCTAGACCTGAAGAAGGCTGAAATGTTGTGATAATAACAAAGATGAGGATATTATTCTAAATGTAAATAATAATTCCTTATCCCAGAAATTAAGTGGTCCTGGGTATTCTGATAAAACTGCATCCAGCTGTAAGGCTTTTAATTAGAAAATTGTGAGGAGTGTGGAACCATCTCTTAATTGCTATTGTTCTCAGGTCCACCATAACCTGGGGTGCTAATACCTGTTAGGGTCCCAGCTATGGGTAAAGAGTTAACTGCAAAAATGGAGTCGAAACACTATAAAGTATAAAAATAGACTTTTGTAGTAAAAATTTTAGCAATGCTTTTTTTAAAGAAAATAAATATTACTAGGAATATATTTTTGAAGGAAAAATATTACCAGCAATATTTCTGGGGGGGGGGGAATTACAGCAATACATCTAACTCTTGACAACTGTCTTTACAAAAATATGTCAATGAAACCTGATCTACAAACTGATTTCTTACAAAGAATATATGTTCTATTCATACGAATCTATTGTAAAAATCTAGTTGACATTAAATAATCTGGGGTTGATATGCTATAAAACAAAACAAAGCAAACCAGAAATTCAGACAGAAATTTTTATAAGGTAACCAAAAAAAGTTTTTTTTTTTTTTTTTTTTTTTACAAGAAGTGATCACTGATATGCAAATGAGTGCATCACAAGCTAGGAAAGCAGTAGTGGCATTGCTCATGGCCAATGCTGGTGCATTGTGCATATATCCATCAATCCTTGAGCAGTGATGAGGAAACCTAGTTGTGTCAAAGTAGCTCATGGTTGTCTGCTATATGGCTTTAATGTCAAATTACAGCTAAATCAAGTTGTCAAATATGTCAAGCCTTTGGGGATGATACAGTGAGTTAACACACACCAAGCATTGGTTCCAGAAGTTAACATTTGAAGATTTGTCCTTTTGTGATGAATCCAGCAGTGGTTGACCACAAGTCCTGGATGATGAGGTCCTAAAGGTGTCCATAGAGGAAAATAGCAACCAAACCTGTGGTGAGCTTGCAGAACACTTCCAGGTGAAACCTTCAGACTTCACCTGTACTGCATAGGGGAGGTGTACAAGTTCAGCAAGTAGGTAACCTACACACAGTTACTCGTCAATGCAATGAGTGACAGCTTGTTTCTCATTTTCTTGGCACAGCAACATGGCCATATTCAGTTGAGTTCTCACAAGTGATGAAAAATGGGTCTTGTAAGACACTTCCAACCATGTCAGACATTGGTTATTACCAGTGAACTGTGTGTCTCATACCACAAGACCACCTCTCACTCATGCAAGATCATGCTCTGTATCTGGTGAACTAGTCAAGTAGTGCACTATGACCTATTATGAACAGGCCAAACCATCACTGCAAACGTATACTTGTAACAGTTGGAAAGTGTACATCAGGCACTGAAACAAAAAAAAAACAAAAAAAAAAACAGCATTGGTTAATCACAAGGGTGCACTGTTCCTCTATGACAATGACAGGCCTCATGTGGCACAGGGGGCCAAGGATACCCTATGGCGACTTAGCTGGGAGACACTGCCATCCACCTTACTCTCTGCACCTTGTGTCAACAGATTACCATCTCTTTCATTTTCTGGACAACCATCATCATAGGAAATCATTTCAAATGAAGCAAACTTGCAGGCATTCAGACTTCTTTTCATCTAAGACACCTGATTTTTACCACTAGGGCCTTTCTACAGTTGCAGGCACATTGATAAAAAGTTCTGGATGCCAAATTGATGAGAACAAAGAACATATTTCTTCTCCGCCTTCATTTTTCTTTTTCTTCCTCCTTTTTTTTTTTTTTTTTTTTTTTTTTTTTTTAATAAATTGAAAAGGACAAGGACTTTTTTGGGTTACCTTGTGTTATCAGATTTTTCTTTGTATTTTATTCAAATTAAAGATTAATTTAGTCATTGAACAGTTTGAAGTAACAAACCTTATTTGAACATTGATCTTTTGATCTCAAATATAATCTATTAACATTGAACTTTTATCATTTTGTCCTTGAGTTTTTTTTTCTTGATGCATGAAATGTGTGAACTTCAGGTTGAATTGTCAATCTTTTATTTGCTTTTTTCCAGGTATATCACGGGAATAATTGAATGAATATTTAATGAAATATTTGAAATACTTCATTGTATATAAGTGAACAGTGAAAAAAAATGTTTATAGAAAAAAATGAATTTTCTTCATTTCCACTTTAGGATATAGTCTCAAGTGTAGTTGTTAATACAAAAGGCATTTTTTTATCTTTACTGCCTGGTGCCAAACTGCTTCCAACTGCTGAGGTTTTGTCTATTGAGAATAGTCTATTGATAATAGTGCACTAGTGTTTTTTTTTGTTTTTGTTTTTTTAATTCTGTTCTAATTTGGCTTGATTGCCACTGGAATTTCACCACTTCATTGTTTGTATGTTTAGCACACTCTCTTTTTATCTCTCAAAGTTTCTTTTTGACCAAGTTGGCATGACTCCATATTGCTAGTTCAAACCAATCAAATGCTAGCCTCCTGAAAACAAAAAAGAAAAGGTTCAGGGTTATTTTTTCCCAGGTAAATACTTTTAGGACATAAGTACAAGAAAATCCTGTCTGATTTAAAGTTAACTTTCAGTTCCACTTAGATGTATAGTTTTTTTTTTTTTTTTTTTTTTTTTTTTTTTTTCTGAAAAGAAATATGATGGAAGAGCTACCTGAACAGAATTTAAGGTTTGTGTAGAATTTAATGTTTGTCTTTTTTTTTTTTTTTTTTTAAATTTTAAATTCCTGGTTTAGTAGTTTCTTAGAATCTCTCAACACCTTTTTCTTTTAAATATTTTAGAAATACAATAATTTCTAATTTTGTTTTTTGTTTTTGTTTTTTTTCAATGATATTTCATTTTTGAAATTTTTACAAAAAATTATTTCACTAGCATTTGAACATTGAGGTTAATTTTTTTTTTAATTGCAGCTAATTACAGAAAAACAATTATTTTTACTTAAAATTGCATTATTTTTATTTTTATTTCTCTCTCTTTGCAAGATCAGCATAACATTATTTTCCTTGCCCATCCTTGTTTGATCTTGTGTTGAACTAAGCTCAGCTGTTAAGTTATTCAGCATAAAATTACAGATTTATTTAAAATAAATTAAAATAATAGAGTAAAAAAAAGAAACTAATAGATTTTCTTTCTTTTTGATATCAAGTTACCAGTTTCCTTCCTAAAGAATTCTTCATTTCTTCTCTCTTATGTGCCATGTCCCTTCAGGATGTAGGCTATCATGACTCTTCACACCTTCCTGTCTTTTATAGATCTTTATAAGTTTTGTCTATTTGTTATTTCTCCCACACCCTGTTCTACCATCCATTTGCTCAAGCCCTTTAACTATGTCATGTGCTGCTTTCTGCTGTCCCTCTTGCCCTCTATCTGCCCTGTGAGTTTCACATTTTCCAAACTCTTCTTCCTCATTGTTTATCCCCAAAATTTCAACTGCCTCTTCATGATGTTAAGTATAAGTCTCTTTGTTTTTATTCTCTCCAAAACCTTGTCATTGCTCTCATGTTTTGTCCGTAGTATCCTTAGTATCTGTGTGTAGAATCACATATATGTTGCTTTGAGTCTCTTCTTTATTGTGAGAAGATTGTTCAGCATTTAATTAAAATTTGCTGATTTTTATTTTTTTTTTAAAGTGGCAAAAATACCATTCTTGAAATGATTACTAAAAGACTGTTATGAATTTATATTTTGTGTGTGTGTGTGTGTATGTATATATATATATATATATATATATATATAATTTCTCTCCTGTCATGCTCGTGGAGAAAGAGAGACAATAGTGAAGCAGTGTTGGCTCAGTTTATTCTCTTTACTATCAGATATTAAACCTCTTGCTGCATGTTTGCTCTTTAACAGTGCCTTATTTTATTTTTTGCAATAATTGTTGTTGAGTAGTGAAATATATATATATATATATATATATATATACTGTTAAGTATAAGAGACAATGAATGTCTATTATGTTTAATCATGAGCCGTTCTAAACATATTTTGGCTTTAATTTCAGGTGAAAATAAAGACAAAAATTCTCCAACATTTGGATAATTTTTTATTAAGTTGGTTCTAAGCTTTCGGCTCACATGAGCCATCTTCAGAGAGGTTACCAGGATGTTAACATAAAAATATCCACCATCAGTGATGATTTTATCTTGTGTTGACATAAAACTTTGCTAAGCAATGATAAGTTACCAAAAATAGCAAACACAATTTGTAAATTTGTAATGCGGTTCTATGACATCACACCGCGTGAGAGCTCGAAATGATAACAGAACCATATATTTAAATGCAATGTAATGTGTTATGACCAGATTTGAGCATTATTGAACATTATTTTATTAAGTGTGGGTTGTTTGGATTTAATGTAGATGGCCTCCAATCTCTGAAGGTTCTTTTTACTGTGTGTATGAGCGAGGATTATTGCATTGTTGACTAAAATTTTAGTCAACAATACAATTTTTGAATTTTGTATAGATTTCAACTGTAACCAATAAGAAATTTACAACTACCTCAACTATCTCTGTGTGTTTTAATATTTGCTATTCTCAAAAAAACAAAATAAAACTGGAAAGCGTCAGCACAAAATTAAATATGATACATTTTATCTACTCTAAGTTAGCTATTTTTCTCATAATTTTTTAATCCAATTTTATAAATCTATTAATGTTGTAAGATTGTTTTACTAGTTGTACCATGTAAGGCATTTGGATTTATACTAGTATGCACTATTTTGAATCTATATTTTAAGGCTATTTCAGGCAAATGCTCAGCAATTTCTTGTGATATACAATAATTTACTAATTACCACTTGTGCCTAAAACTAAAAATCAATAATTTCTTATTGATCAGAAAGCAGAGAATAAGGATAAGAGAAAGATAAGAATTAAGGGCATAAAAGATGGCAATTGATGTTCCACTTAAACTCTTGGAGATTATAGCTATCAGGGAAGCAAGTATATGGAAGGGAGTTCCACAGGTGATAAGTGTGAGTAAAGAAACGAATAGAGTAGAAGTGGCGGTTACATTTGACTCTGTAAAAGGGTGGGACCTAGTTGCTAGTCTAGGAGCTCAAGTAAATTCATGAAGAGGGGGCACCAGAGAAATAAACTAAATTTTTCTTACTTGGGTCTAATAAATAGAAATGAAAGACTTTTTAATGTAACTAAACTAGTAGAATTGGTAGACTTGATGAATATAGTATAAAATAAGGTATTTAAGTAACTTTTTTTAAGCTGAATTTACTCGAAGCAAGGCAGTAAAAGCCACTAAGATACAAATGCTTTCTGGATGTGAAAGAATTACAAAGAAAAAAAAATTTGTAACCAGATTTTAAGCAAGTAAACCTTCTTTGTTGTACCACTGAACATCCATACTTTGTCCAGAATGCAGCAGTTTAATACTGCACCATTTGTATAGAGATGAATTCACTTAATACACAGGAAAATAGATACAAATCATGGAAAGTCAATCCTCATTATTTATTATATACCAATATTTATCAACTCTGCCAGAACATCACGATTGCTTGCCTGTCTCAATCAATTAGCTTGTCTATTGAATCCTTTCTTTTCTGCCAGACAGAATTTCTGTGCTGCAGATCCACTGCCAAGAGGCATCTCATTATTGTCAAACTCTATTAATACATTTTTTTTTTTTTTTTTTTTTTAATGCATTTTATCTTGGGATCATTACTAGTTTGACTTCTTACAAGTTTAAAACACTTGGAAAAAACCTAGCTTAAGCTTAACTGGCTATTGCTATATGTATTTTCTTCTTGATTTGTCCAAGATATGTTGCAATGTCTCTTCTTTTTTGAAGATTATGTAGCTCCAAAATCCTAATTTGATGGAGCAGCATCAGTCAGTTAAGTGCCATACGTGATACACGCTTGGGCGATCATGTCTCTTTAGAGACATGACTGACTGGGCAGAAGATTATCCCGCAGTAGGTTGCCATTGTTTTCTGCGGTAGACTGGTTGCCGACCAAGGCTATAGAACCCAATCTGTCCTGTTATTTAACCCATAACTGGAAGGAAGAGACGGATTAATACCTTTCCCAAGGGTATTTGCGTGTAAGTGAGCAGCATATCTACCACAAAAACTAAAGTATTTCTGAGCTTAAACTCTGACTTGAAGGCATTTTATATTATTATAAATAATAAAGTTTTGAAGCATATTATAATTTTCATTGAAAATTCATGAAGATATAACTTTGATGCAAGGCAAGAATTATTATGAATGGTACATTAGGCTAGCTGGATCAATTTATTTTCTTGTTCTTTCTTTACAATTAAGTTGAATGTTCTGGAAAATATTTATTTTAAAAATGATTATTCATTTGATTTTGGTAACAGATTCCCAGAAAAATATAATCCCTACATTTAAAAAAAAAAAAAAAAAAAAAGTTTCTGTTTTCATAGGGCTCCTATTTTTTAATTTTTTTTTTTTCAAAATATACCAGTTGAGTTTTAATTTATTTTTGGGTTGTAAACATGTTTTTTAAATATCCATGCTTTCTGATATGATATTGAAATATTTGGGATGCCTTGTGTATTGTATAATTATCTGATAAATTCAACAATTATAGGATGCGACTTCTACTTTTGAAAAATGAAAATAAAGATTGCTCTATTTGACAGTTTGAATATTAATTGTATTTCAGTCAGTTAAGTGCCATATGAGATACACGCTTGGGCAATCATGTCTCTAAGGAGACATGACTGACTGAGCAGAATATTTTCCACAGTAGGTTGTTATTGCTTTCTGCAGTAGGCTGGTCGCCAATCAAGGCAATAGAATCCAATCTGTTCTGCTATTTAAACCATAGCTGGAGGGTGAAGGGTTGTATTAATATCTTTTCCAAGAGTACTTGCACATTAGTGAATGCAAGGAATTCAACTAGAATTCAAACTCAGCTTTCTTGTTTTGAGCCAGTACCCACTGCACCACAGCGCATATTTACAGAAATGAAAAACTTCATTGAAATAACGTCTGAAAATTCCTATAAGAAAGAATGCAAAAACAAAAATTCTTAGTTTTAGACCATAATATTATGAGGTAGCAATTTCGTTAAAGCACTTGATCTGAAAATTGCCTTGTCTAAAAAAATACACATTGGACATCACCAAAGAATTTAATATTAAGAATTTCAAAACAGATCAAACTCAAAAAGATGCTGTTTTTATTTATTTTTTATTTTATTTATTTTTATTTTTTGGTATAACCTGAGAATTATTATAATTATTTTTATTCAAGTAAATATTTGTTTCTATTTAATGATTTTTCACAAACGTTTTCAGCTAACAACTTTGGAAAGAATTCATTTTAGTTTAAAAATTGCAGATTAGAGTTTCTTTTATTTAAGACATTTTCCAAATATTCCTGCTGCTCTTCAAAAATGAATTTGTATTTAAATATACTCAACAATTCCCTCCATGAATATTTTGTCTTTTTAAATTTAAAAAGAAAAAAAATCTTAAATCGGTTCAAATAATGCTTGATGGTACCAGATTAATTTAGATGGAGATGTAACTCCAGGATCCTAATTCGATGGAGCAGCATATCTACCACAAAAACTGAAGTATTTCTGAGCTTAAACCCTGTATATCACCAGACTTGAAGGCAAGTTATATTATTATAAATAATAAAGTTTTGAAGCATGTTATAATTTTCATTATTATACATGATTAATGATTTAAAATTCATTTGTTATAATTTTTACTGATGTTAATGATAATACATGATAATAATCATCTTGTTTACTTTCTATGAACAAGACTGATGCAAACATCTGACTTCAAAGCAGTTCTTGTAATAATTAAAAAGATGTATATAATTAATTCAAGTCTTTTATGATCTATTATTAGCATTAAAAAGTCCCTAAGATATTTTTACAATTGTCTCATGTTCAGGAGTGGAGGTGTTATTACCAACTACAGTGTTTGATATTAATTTTTTAAATTATTTATGTGCTATTATCTAAGAGCATTTATCATGAGGCAGCCTTTCTTTTCTTATTTTTATTGCCCTTATACAAATACTATACATTTTTTTTCAAAATTTAGTACTTGTAGTTTCCTACTTGTTAAGTCTGAGAGTTTAAACAACAGAATATTCAGAATGTGGGTCTCAATATTCATGCTCTAAGCTGATTACCAATACTTTATGCTTAATATAATTAATTATAATTAATTAATATAATTTGATGCATATTGATTTCTTTCTGTCTGTTTACATCTGCTAAGGTTTTGTGTTGAATTTCTTTTCAAAGATTATGTGTCCCAGTGAACTACTGGGTCAAGAGATTATGTTGTTACAAGAAAAATTACAATTTCTATATTTTGAATATATATAATCAATCATTTTTCAACAAGAAGAAATATACGAATAAAAACAAAATTAATTACTGATAGCCTATTTCTTTTTCACTTAAACTGAAGAGTCAGGACATTTTTTGAAATTCTGCAGTCATATTTTGAAAAGGCTGTTTTAATTTTATTTTAAAAATTGCAATCCAGTTACTCTTTTTTGATACATTGTAGTGCCTTGTACAACTGAACATTACTTGATTCATATTACTTAGGAGATGAGCAGCACTAAGTAACCTTACTCTGAAGGTGCTATTAAATACCAGTACAACTCCCCAATATCTAGATCCAACCAATCTATGCTAAAGAGTATGTTATGCTACTTATCATCAAGTGAATGAATGTTCAACATGTGGGATTTTTCAAAATTTTCTGGCCCAAGTCATTGAACCAAATTCATCAAGCCCATTTGTATTCAAACTGTTTTGTTTTTTTATTTTTTTTCTATAAGTTTTTATTTTATTCACAATTAATTTCATTTTACAGCATGTCAATGCTAAAATTCATGGTTGTCATATTTGGTTGCATATGTAGTGAATGAAATTTAAAAGCTCTGCATTACTAAATTTTGAATTGACTTTCTTTTACTTAGTAGCCCAAGTTAGGTTATTTAAAAAAAAGTATCTCCCAAAGTCACAATGAAATTCAAAATTTAATAGTGCTAGGATTTCAAGTTACCCATTCTGATAGCAATGGAAATCATAATTTGATTTTAATTCATTTTTCTTTTTTCTTCAATTTTTGTCCTGGTATTGCTTAGTAATTTGCACCTTAAACCTGGTAGCTTTTAATTTTATACTCTGGCCTCTGTGTAAAAATTTCTAAACACTTGTTGTCAGTCAATATGAGTCCTTTGTAAGATTCATTTTACAGGTAGTGGTTAGTATGCAAAACAGTGATTGTATTGATCCTAGATTATAATAATGAAAAGGAGCTTGACCTAAATAAAATAATCTTATTCCAATAAATTCCATTAAGAGTCATCAATCAATAAGTAACATCCAATCCATTGACATGAATTATTTATGAGAATAAAATTTTATGAAAGCTTGATTGTTTCAAAGTCAACACATCTTCATGTGCATACACTTTTCAAAGGCATATATATATATATTGCATCCACAGACAGATCTGTTTCGCTGTATCACAGCTCATCAGTATGGTTAGACTCTGATTGCTACACAACCCAGGCTCGAAACCCGACCGAATTGGCATCAGTCGGCGACTCTACCCCTGGGCCACGGGGCGTTCGGTGGAATATATATATATATATATATAAAACTGAATGTGTGTGTATCCTCACTGATTTCTATGAATATACACTTTCACATTTTTCATCTGATTTGTCTAAAAACTTACACACTCCTTGCAAATTTATACAATAAAGAAAAATAAATTGTATGTGGACCTTTAGTTTAATTTTATTTTAATTTCTTATTTTCAAGTATTTTCTTTTTGTTAAAGTTAAGTTCAACACAGTAACTTTTACATGAAGAATAACTGTTTCAAAAAATACAAGTGTTATCTCCTGTATTTAATGCTTATATATAAATAAAACTAAAGATGTGTATGTGTCAGTGTATGCCTCCTCAGAGATTTCTATTAAAATACACTTCCACATTTTTCATCCGATTTGTTTCAAAACTTACATATCCCTTGCAAATTTTTTTAAGCAAACATTCATTTTGTACAGCCAACCCAGAAACAAACCTCCAACATTTAACCAGCCTCATTTTATCCTACTGCATTGGATGAAGTTGCACCTATTATCACTACAAATAGACACTGCCAACTATCCCCCTTCTGCATAGTGGTACATTTACAAGGACCACTGTCTCCATTCATCTTCCCACAGGGTCTCAGACTCAACATGGAGGCTTACATCAAGTGCCTTGAGGAGGTAATGCTGCCCTGGTGAGGGTGATTGCTGAAAGACCCTATGTCTGGCAACAGGACTCTGCACCATGACACACAAGCAGGAGAACCCAGTCATATATATAAGTGAAAGAACAGATAGATTAAAAACCACTGTTCATGCATTTTGTGTGTGTGTGTGTATATATATATATATATATATATATATCAGGGTTACACTATATATATATAGTGTAACCCTGATATAAGATAGTTGTCGGGGCCGGATAAAAGTTATCTTATATCCGGGTTTGGTCAATTTTACATACATTACCACAGGCTCTAATTTGGGACCAGAGAAAATCTCTTATATCAAGGTTATACAGTATAATATATATACACACACACAGTGGAAACTTTCCTTACTTACTTTGGACCATCGCTTTCAGTAGAACATAGGCCATCAACGACATCTTGTCATCGCACTCTTTACTGGGCTGCTCTGATCATCTCTGTCCAGTTGGTTCTCTGCTCTCCCATCTGTCTCACCCTCACCCATTGCAAGGCCAGCCTCTTATCCTCTTTTCCTGTGGGTTCCAGGTCAGGGTTTATCATATGGTGCTGGATACTGGCCTCATGAGGGTGTATGTTCAATCCAGCCCCAATTCCCTTGCAGTATCTATCTGATGATCAGTTCTTGTCCTGTTTGCTCTCACAGATCCTCATTTCAATTCCTCCTGGCCATTGGATGTTGTAAATGCACCTCAGACAGGTGTTGAAGAGCATCTGAATAATCTTCTGCATTGTTTCTGTTGTTTGCTATGTTTCACGTCCATAGAGCAGAATTGACTTAGTGTGAAAGCTATTCCAAAATTACAGAATGCTAATTTAACTTCACTTGACTGCAAAACAATTTTGTGTTGCTAGATATCACCAATGATCTTTCAATATTTTTTTACTTTATTTTCTTAACTTACTCTAGCAATAACTTCTAAAGTAGCTGAAAATTTTAGTGTGACACCAGTCTTTATTGATCCAAAAGAAACCATTTAAAAATAATAACTTCACTTGTGATCAGGGATATGTCTGTTATTAAAGTTAACTGACCTAAGTTTGGAGAGAATATCATTTAGAATGTAAAATTTGTAATCTATAATAGATCTGAAATGACATGTGGGGAAAATTTGTCATCTCCTTCAAATTGTCTATGCGTCTGGCATAGACAATTTGGTATTGGATAATTATTTTATGCTTTATTTCATACAGATTATATGTGAATTGAAGCAATTAGATTAATGTGACATGGTTCTATTTTGTAAGCAGGTTTATGGCCTCATTACATTAAAACACTGGTTTCCATACCATCACCAAAGTTAAGCAACATAAAATCTGGTCAGTACCTAGATGGTTGATCACTTGGAAATACCAGGTGCTGTAATCTTGGATGTGCAATTGGTGTAATGGATAATGGCTCAGAATTATTGAGAAGCAAATTTCTAATTCCAGTTGGGTTCTTTATATTTACTTGAGAAAGGTATGACTAGCTCTTTTTCCACCCCCAGCTATATAGATTAATTAGTAAAACTTGTATCACTAAACAATTATTTAAAAAAAAAAAAAGAAAATCTGCAAAAATATTAAGATATTGGCATTAAATAAACCATAGAGGCTAAACAACCAACCAATCTATTCCTATGACTTCTAGCACCACCTAGTTCAAAATTCTTAATCTTTTATCTTTTCATACAAAATTCCTAATCTTTTATCTTTTCATGCAGAGACTTTCGTTAAGGTGTTTAGTTTCAGTCACTCTTGAGTTGGTTTCAATATAGGTTGCCTGAAATTGTAATATCATGAAAATTTCAAATAAGTTTAATGTAGCCACACTTTTATACTTTTACGAGTGAGCTCATGCCATAAAAAAATGACTGCAAAATATTTATACTAATATGCTGTCTAAAATGACATCAACATGTATATTAATGTACCTACTATAAGTATCTTACATTAAGACATGAGAAAAAAATACCCCCCCCCCCGTGACAGGAGGAAAATAAATAAATATATATACTCTGCGTTTAAATTAATGTTTCGGACGAGCTCATGTACGGTTCGCCTCTAAATGGAAAGTGGCTCTGACTGTTGCCAATCAGAAACATTTGCAAGGTTTCGTACCGGGCCTAAACGTAATTTTCCCAGTGTCTGAAAGCGCTTATCGAGGGTGGGCCAGAAACTGATCATCTCTGGTTGAGTCGGCGCGGTGAAGGGGATATGATGTTGAAAGACCTGAAACCCCCTAGTGATCCTCGCGATGACATCACTGATGACACCCTTTAGCGCCCCCATTATGGTGCGTATGTTTGAAATGAAATTCTTCCCTATTTGATGACATAATTATTGCAAAAAAATAAAATAAGGCATTGTTAAAGAGCAAACATGTGGCAAGACCTTTCATGACTGGTAGTAAAGAGAATGAACTGAGCCGATACTGCCTTGCTATTGACTCTTTAATGGACTGAGCTGGTGCTGGCTCACCAGTGTCTTTCTTTCCATGAGCATGACAGGAGATATATATATATATATATATATATATATATATATTGTGTGTATTTTGGCAGCATTTTTTCATTAATACAGGTTTCATTGAATAATATAGACAAGTTCTATAATAATTAATAATTAATAATTATGACCTCTCCATTGAAGTATGTTAGTAGAGGTGTTGAAATTTATTTTATTTAGGCTAGGTTTAAACTGTTTGATGTAGATAGCTTCTAGAATTTTAAGTTTTGGTTTATTATTTTCTTGTCTAAGAGGTCATAGTTATTATACTTACCCCCTACACCATAGTAGCAGCAGTTCCCAGACCAATCCCTCAGGCCACTATACACTCAATTGACCAAAAACCCACTACCACCATTCCTTCTCAGCCTACAGCCATGTGCGACACAAAAAATGGACCTGTCTAATTTTCTCTGTATAACTCCACACTGTTAATAATAATTTAAATGTTCTATGTTCACTGAACATTAAATGTTCATCCTTTGATAATGGCTTATGTAAGCCGAAAGCTCAGACCTGATAAAAAAATCAACAATTATTGCGATTTCTTGTCGTCTTTCCATGACAACACTATCAAGCTAATCAGATCATACAAACGGATCTTACACAAAATAAATAGACAGAACTTGTCTATATTATTCAATGAAACCTGTATTAATATATATATATATATATATATATATATATACACACACACACACACACACACACAGAAATATACAATGGTATTTATTATAGTAGAGAGGATCTTTTACGAAGCTCATTATGTTCCACTCAAATTTTTCTCAACATCAAATTTCTTCATATGGAGATAAGCCTTTTAAATGAGCTCATTAACACCCACAGTTTTCTCTTTTTATTGATAAAGAATAGATACTATTATTTTATCTCAATTAGAAATGAAAACAGCTGTAAAACATTTTTTATTTTAACTTCTGCTATCATGCCCTATAGTTAGCTTTGGGCCAATATATGTTTGAAGTAATTTAATATGACGGGGACCCAAGATTAATTTTGATTTGGAGGTCCATTTAGATTAAACATGAATCCCTTAACAAAATTCAGTAGAAAATGTCACCCATTTCAAAATAGATTAATTCAGTATGTACATGGATAGCAATGATATTGTATATCTATATTTCTCTTTCATTTGATTGGTTCATTATCCTTCTTTCTCTAATGATGATATATGATAAAAAAAAATAAATTAAAATATAGTTTTAAGGCATTTATAGATTAAAATGCTAAATGTAAATATCAGGGATAGAACAAACATATAGCCTGACAACTGTGTTTAAGCATGAAAGACTGTCATTGCTGAGTGTTGATTGTAAGTGCCATATGCTTGGGCGATCATGTTTCTTTCAATCTATGACTGAATAGGAAGATTTTCCCACAGTACATTGCCATTTCTTTCTGCAGTAGACTGGTTGCCAACCAAGATTATAGAACACAATCTGTCCTGTTATTTAACCCATACCTGGAGGGAGTAGATATGAGTTCATAGCTTTGCCTAAGGTATTTGCACATAAGTGAGTACAATGAATTCAACTGGAATTTGAGCTTGGCTCACCCATTTCTCATTCTGAATTGTTATTCATTGCACCACAATGTATGTATATTTATATATGTAGTTTGAATAAAAATAATTAAGATCGAAAAATAGTGATGGTGTAAATGAAAATTTGAATAAATATTATGAATAAAATGAATATTTTGGTTTCAGATGTTTGAATTTAAATAAAACTAGCAGTATAGCCCGGCATTGCTTGGGTATAATGAAAGCTTTAAAACTAATCCATGGTCCTGGAGCTTGGACTCAGCCTAAAGAATATTTGTGTGAAGTTTGGTGAGAATCTGATAAAAATTGTGGATTTGTATAAAGGACATAGAAACACACACACACACACACATATATCATGCCTTTTTTATATATATATATATATATATATATATATATATATAAATCGATTTTCTGCACTATTGTAAGAACTGCAACCTTGAAACTTCTGAATATCGTTCTTATGTCCTTGTCTATGAGTTAATCAAATTTGATTAAAATCAGACCACTCCTTCTATAACCCAATTTTTTTTTGATTATCAATTTTCGATATTTATCAGGGGTACCTCGACACAAAACCTAGCTAAGAACACTCGCAGATGATTATAGTACAACTGTGTCAATTTTCAAGAAAATCGGTTCAGCTGTTTCGAAGTCTATAGGTAACAGATACACAGACAAAGTTCCATTTATAAATAAGTTTAGATTTAGATATCTGTATATATGTGATAAAGAGAAGGGATTTTGTTATATACATAGCTATGAACATTATAGGTATGTCCCAATCCTCATAAATATGTTGAACACTATTGTGAAGTGGGTGTTATAGTGCTGTCTAGCAATATAAGAATCTATTTACCTTTGGCTGGGATTTATACTCAAGCTCTAAGCCTCCAAGGTGCCATCCCCCAGGCTTTACCTCTCTCTCTGGTGGGGACTGAGTTTATTGCCCAGCACCTGAGGCATCCCCAAAAGGAGAAGTGTTGAGGAGGTTTGGGAATTTTTCTATGGTATTGCCAGTAAACCCACCTTAAAACTGACCTTGTGTCACATCTGTTGCATGGTGGGAACAACAGTAAATATCTAAATATCTATATTGTTGTTATGCAGTTCACTATTAGCAGTGAGCATTTATTTCATGCAGCTGACATGTATTGCATTTTGTTGATGTTATAAAATTCAATATTTCATTTTCCAACCTCCATTTGGGTTATTGCTCATTCAGTAACCTTTTTAGGTTACAACAGATTTACATACATGGCAAGAAGAGTCTGTTAAATATTCACCTGTGTCCATGAGTAAAATTTTGATAGTTAAAGTGAGTAGATTTTTAGTGACAGTCCCTTTGAAGTCACTGGTAGCCAAAGAGGAATTCTTTTAAAGCAGACGTGTCTACTAACTTTTGGGTTTCAGACTGTGCTTATATTTTCTTCTAGAGGCTCGAAACTTAGGACTTTTGAGTAACAAAATAGTCATTTTATTGGTTCATTATTCTTCCTCTTTGACATGTGGTATTGTTCTCCACTATGTTCATGTGAAACACATTTAGTAACTTATGGGCATGAGCATTTCTTTTGTGGGCGTATTTGTGTAGCCTACAAACGAATTATAATTTTGCTCTTATTTGATGAACATTTCATGTCTACTTAATGATTTTTGTAAAGTATAGTTTTGTTGGAAAAATACAGAACTCAAAATCATAAGCATTTTAAAGAATCTTTTATTTCCCTTTTTCTTTCCCTTTTTTCTTTTTTTTTTTTTTTTTTTTTATGATGGCCATCTTACAGAATGTAGAATTCTTGCAGTCAAATTATTCCCACTTCTGAAATATATATATATATTTTTTTTAATATATAATTTAATATATTTACCAATTGTACCTTATGCCAAAATGCTTGACTGAAACATGAATTCTGAAAATAGTTTTATTTTAGATATTTAGTTATTAAATTATTTAATATTGACTCTGATGGTGTTTGACACTTCCTTAAGATGCAATATCTTTTATAAACAGTATCTTACATAAATTGCCTTTTATAGTATTTTGTCCTCTTATCTGATATATTAAGAGGGAAAAAATCAATAACAAGTTCAAGTTGAATTAAAGTCCATGTCCAGTGAATACATAACTGTCACTTGGCAGATATAAGCTTGAACAAGTCAGTACTTGACTTTCATTCTTTGATAATAAAAATAGATGTAAGGAAAAACCAATCAGTGATAGTTTAAATCCATCTAAAAATTTATTTAAGAAATTAATACAAAAATATTATTAGCTAGTATTTGCATATATACATAAGTATAACGCTTCATAACCTTTTATAAAGATTTACATGAATTTTACAAGTACAAAAATGAAGTAACTGTGGTCATACTAAAAACTCTGGCTCTTTTATCACCAATTAGCTTTCTATCTACAAATGATTCTGTTATGATAGGAAAACCATGATAATGCAAGTCAGTTTTAATTAAGATCCTAAACAGAATTTTCTGCAAATTTGGAATATAATTATTGAAGTTAATATTTAGCAGCAACTTTGTGTTTTGATAACCAGTACATTTGCAAAATATGAGACCAATTGTTAAAGAGGACAAATGATAAAACCAACATTTTTCATAAATCATATCATTTGTGAAGTTTCTAGAAAGAAATGATAAAAGTATATTTTTGTCCATTATAAAACCTTTAAAAATATCTTTGTCTATACTACTGAGATGAGGTATTATAGTTTACATTGTTCAGACTGTTGTTCTAATCTGTATTGACATATTCACAACATTTCTGCTGATCTACACTCTGACCTTCTTCATGATTGGAATTTCAAACTAGATCCACAAGCCCAGTGGATAAAAGCATTGGTTAGATCCAGTGACTTGACCCAAAGAGTTGTGAGTTAAATACCTGACTACAGCAGTGGTGAACAAATAACTTAGAGAGTTGAGTTAAAGGGAGATAACTAAGACATCTGGAAGTGGTAGGACTCATGGAACAAGAGCAATATACCCCAGTGATCTAAATAAAGGGTTTGGTTTAAAATTCCCTCCCAAAATTATAATTTGGGAAAATATTTCCAGTTTACTCCTTACCTTATGTGGATGATATTTTTTATAAGTATTCTTTATTCCACCAACATTTTATTGACTGTTTCTTTGCTTAGAGGATAAAGCACTTATTTCCCTAAGTAAAATTCACCGAGTACTTCAAAAATGCTATGCTTGTTGAAACCTAAGGAATTTTTAAAAGTAACAAATTTTATGCTCGCTCATCTATGGCATATTGAGGAAAATATTAAATGTAAGGATTTACAAACATTTTTGTGTATAACAGTAAGAAAAATTGGGGTTGATATTTATAGCTTTTGGTTATTGTAGATTTTACAAGTATCAGCTTTTTTTTTTTTTTTTTTTTTTAAATAAAACAATCTTATGTTAAGGTATGGTCAACATGCATCAGTACAGCTACAAAAGAGGCCCTGAATCTTGTGCTAACATGTTTGTCAACACCGCTTTTTTACCCCCACCCCCATTAGTAGTAGAACAGCTTGACATGTCCAGATACAGGCCTTGTCTAGATCTAGGGTTTCTGACAACTGTCTTCTGTCAATAAAAGCAACAGGAAAACCAGCAGTGAGCAGTTGGTGAGGCTTGGTGTCTTGTGAAGTCAGTCTCATGGACATTTTGTTCCTCAAGTTACATGCCACTTGCTGTGCTGTGATTTCCAAGATAGTGTTGTTCATGTTTCTTCTCATCTCTTTCCCTTCTCTGTCTGTTCTCTCTTCCCTCATAATTCTTAATAGAAAATCTATTAAGTGTTTCTCCCCCAACTTCAACAATTACTTGCTGTATTTTACAACATAAGTCTTAGTTTAATAGCAATTTAATGGTGTTGATAATCATCAAGCAGATCATTGCTTTCATTATAAGGCCTTTACAATCATTTGGATGATGATAGAAGTAATATATTTGTTTCTTTACTCTGAGAAATATATATAATTTTTCTCTGATTTTACTGAGATAACCTTATCAAACTTTAGAATCAGTAAACAAAATTCAAATTCTACTTACATTCACTGAACTTATAATCAATGATTACATTGTTTATCATCTCAGTGTAGTCAAACTATTGGCAACCATGAGCAATTCAATATCTCTATAATGACTACTGTATTCATTGTTGGTTATGACAAGTGAATACTACTAAATATATGCATGTGTAAATGCATGTGTAAAATTTTTTATATTTGTTGCATTCAGCTATTAAATCATTTTCTGTCTTGATTTCTAGTATGAGAAGTTCATTTTTTTTTTTTTTTCATAGTTAGACTCCTTATTGTTGTTTGTAACATTTCCACTATTGTACTCTCTGGCCATCTTTAGGAATCTGTTGACCTGGTAAACTTCAAGTCCAATCCTTATGCTAGGTAACAAATATTGTCCATAGAACAGAACTTAACATTTATAATAGGTGTCTGTCTGTCTCTTTCTCTTGTAAAATACATGGAATAAACAAGTGTATAATGTGGTAGTTCATAAATTAATTACTATTATTATAAGCATAATTTGATCAAATGAATAGAAATTAGGCCAAGCCTTTCTTTTTTGTGTATATTTGTTTATATGCTTCTGTTTTTTTCTTTTACAATGTTATCTTGCTTTCAAGTGGTTATAATATAAAGTCTTGCTTAGGCACTTGCTGTGATGTCTGTAAGAAATACTCTGAAGACTTTATTTCAACGGCTTTATTTTAACATCTAGACTAATTCATTTTTGTCACCAGGAGTGTATTATTTACTCCACAACATCCCTCCCCCCGAGATTTGTTTTTATTAATTAATATTTTGTTTATTGATATCATATCCTCCTCTTTTTAGTGAGTTTGCCAATGTATTGAACTTTGTATTTTTTACTTTTCGAATCAACCTCTAGTTTATCTGTACATTTCCTTCTTTTTTTTTTTGAAATTGTACTTGTACATTTGATGAATTCTTGGGGTGTAGGCATGTCAAAAGTATCATACAGTATTTTCATAGGTTCTTTCATTCTTTTCAGCCTTTCTTTAGTAAATCTCTTCTTTAGCTGATTGCAATGTGTTTTGTTCCCATTTTTTCCTTTTACCATGTATATCAGCTTTCCAATTTGTGACATTGTTGTCTTCTCACTTTTTTTTCTGTCTTTATATACTCTGAAAAATGATTTTTTGCCAATTTTGAAAAATTTAGTGTCTTTTTGTTATTTGTTCTTATTCTTTCTTGACCTGGTTAAACACCAATTTAATTTTTCTTGTGAACATTAATATTAATTCTGCTAGTAATATGTCTCATAGTGTATTGAAACTTGGAGTTATCTGGTACATCTCAAGAATTTTTGTAGTACTACTTTGTTCACTTTTTCATTACTTGCTTTTTTAAAAACATTCTTTTAAGTACCACAGACTATTCAGCTTGTCCATTTAACCTTAGGTAATACAGCAGGGTAGTAATATGTTCACTTGAGAACATTTTACAATATCTTACTGCTTACACCTCTTTTTTTCAATCTGGCTGTAGTTTTTTTTCTGCTGGTAGTAGTGATTGTCAAGCCTGTGTAATGACTTTCATATTATCATCATCATACTTATGTAAAATTACTGCTTCTATACCAAAATCACTAGGATCTGAGACCAATATGATTTCTGCTTTTGAATCATAATGTGCTAATGATATGTCTGACATTAGTATTTTCTTTTTCTTCGAACACTTTCTAACATTTCCACTTTATGCCTTTTTTAAGTGAATTGTTCAGTGGAGTTTTCAATTTCTGCATATTAAGTACATAAATTTGATAATTGTTTACTAGGCCCAGGAATGCTCATAAACTAGTAATGTTTATGGGGGGGGCATATCTTCACTTGCCTTTGACAGACCTGGTTGACAGCATTTTTGTCAATGAGTTGTCCTCAGTAATTGATTCTAGACAAAAAAAAAAAAAAAATTTGCACTTTTCCTCACTGAGTTTGAACCCATACTCTCATTTTTTTCAAAACTGTTTTCACATGCCTGATATATTGTTCCTTAGATACACTTTTAATTAATATATCATCCAGATAAGCAACTACAAAATTACAATCTGCAAGCATAGCTTGTTAAAATATAGCTGGAGCCACCTTTATACCAAAAGGAAGTTGGTTGAAATTATACAATCTCTTGTGCATATTTATAGTTAAGTCTGAATCATTCTTCTTCAACCTGTATTTGTAAATATGCTTCAAAAAGATCCAGCTTTGAAAAAATTTTTTCCAACACAATATTGGAAACTGAAAAAATTTAGCAGAGACCAATGAACATACAAAAAAGAAATTGATAATATTGCCAAGATAAGAACAACAAAAAATGTCTTTAAAAAATTAAAACTGTTTCAGAAAAATCATGCAGTATAAACAAGAAGTGTACTGAACAGAAATTGTTTCTTAAAAATATTTATAACTTATTTAGTCATGAGATTTTTATGTAACTCAAGGGCTTAAACTGAAAATGGTATAGCTATTAACCCTTTGGTGCCAATTATTTGGGAGGAAAAACATTTCATTTTCAGATAAATTTTTTTGTTTGTTTTTAAGATAGTATTTTTTATGCTGATTATGAAAACTAACTTGTATTTCATTTTTTTTTTTTTCATTTTTATGGTTGCAATTATATTTTGAAAATACCTTTTTTGACAAAGATGTGTAAACACATCTGCCTACAAACTGTATTCTTTACATTATTTTTTATCTTTTATTATTATTATTATTATTATTTTTATTTTTATTATCAAAAGTAAAGGGAAATAGAAAACCTATTAATTTTTTTAATTTACTAACAAAAATATAACAAATTAAAATAATTTGCAAATATAAATGAATGAAATTATTTTTTCTGTCATTTTATCAATGAAATTATTTTGAATTATTTTTTAGCAGAAAGATAACACAAATTACCTTTATTTGCAAATATAAATGAATAGAATTATTCCATCTGCCATTTTATGAATTAAATTATTTTGTATGGTACATTTCAAATCATGGCACTGCACAAAACACCTTGTTTTAATAGATTTGCCTTTTTTTCTGTTGCTTGATTTCCACCAGTTAGAAAATTTCTTCGTGGTGGCATGGCTCATGGAACGAGAACAATATACCCCAGTGATCAAAATAAAGGGTTCAGTTCAACGTTCCAATCCCCTAAAGAAGGCCAGAGTGTGCAACAGTTGAAATGTCGTGAATATGGATATAGCAGTAAAGATGAGGACAACAATGTAAATAATGTATTGACTTACATAGTGAAATATTTTTTTAGAATCCAATTGAGTTTCTAAGCTTTCTGGAGCTGCCTGATATTCCACCTAACAAGCTTCAACTAATTGTTTGAACGCCCATTGTGCTTCTCAGAAATCTTGATTTTTAAAAATTATGCAATGGAACTTGTCCTACTGTCAAGTAGCTTCTCTTGCAATAACTATCCTAACTATATTTACCTAATTATATTTACGTGTGCTACTAGATTGGCATCAAGGTCCCATTTTTTTACTGTCAAAATAGTTAAATGTAACTGTCTCTTCCACTTTAACAGTTTCTTTTCTCACACTTCCCATTTGTGGAACTCACTTCCATTTGCTTGCTTCCCTGGTAGCTACAATCTCCAAAAGTTTAAATGCAACTTTTATCTACTTGATTCCCATCCATCTCTTATCTTTTCTTTGACATTCTTGTACCTTGTTTTTTCTCTTACTGTAACCTCCTATGCATCAGTATTGGTTCTGCTTTGTCTGGGATGAAATAATTATAAAATAACAAAAAGACTGGGTTAGGCAGAAAGGATATGTTCATTTCCAGATTGCCATGATGCTAACACTTATACTTTGAAATTGAGTGACTTCCATTTTTCAGTGATGCTCCATTTTGCTTCAACAAGGCACTAAAAAAACAAGATGACTGACTTCAAAATGACTTATCCATAATTTTCCTACAGTTGGCTTCATGTTGATTGTTCTAGTGTTGGGTTCACAAATATTTTCACACTGATATTGCTTAGGAGAAGCATTAAGACAAACACAGAAGCCTCTAATATTATGATAATGGTAATAGCCATTTCTATATAAGCAAACATTTAACATTCATTAACCAAACACATTCACACACATTGTATCAGTATTCTGTCAAACTACAGAATAGTATAATTTGTTTTGTACATTAGAATATTTTTAGTAACAGCTACATTTGGGTAAATGAATTTTTTTTTTGCTTGGTTTTATCATGTAAGAAATATATTAAGGAACATTTTTTTCTTGTGATGTTATATTTTAACTTATTTTTGCTTGTCAACATGGGTATCCTTGCTAGTATGAACACATGCCCATCTATGTGTAGATAGATATTTGTTAAGCTTAATTTAGTCTAGCACAAGGTTGATTTGTAGGATATGAGGGTAAGGAAAATTGTGTTCTGATAATCATTTAACTGCTTTGAAAATCAGTATTTAAAATTCTTGATGAGTTCCAACCACTGGCACCAGTGGGAACAAATTATCTTGTTCAGAAAATAGCACAAAATACTTTGTTTTATTTATTTCCATCATCAGTTTTCTTATTTTACAAGAGGCTCTTGTTATGACTATTAATTTAGTTATCATAAAACTGGTTTCTCTGTCGTAAAACTGTCTCATTATCCTCCTTCTGGTTTTGCTCTTGTTAAAAATGCTTTGGACTTGTTACTGCAAGTAGAGACCATAGATTGGGGATGGGGACTGCCTCTCACCTCCTTTACTTTAATCATCATAATCAAAAAATGTAAATTGATATTTCCATTTGTCCTGTAGGCACAAACATTTATCTAGTGTTCATAAAATTCCTAGCTTAAAAGCAAACCAAGAAAAAAAAAGGATTGGTAGGATGTTGATTTTTTTATACATAGTTATGGTGTTATATCATCTTATGAGCATGTGACTGCCATTTTTTTTTTTTGTCATCCTTATGTATATTTTTATCTTTTCCATATTTAAGTCTCTTTGCTGTGTCCAAATTTTAGTCTTTCTTTCTCATTCCTTCATTTTAATGCCTTCTTCCTCTCCACCCCCTCTATATTGCTGTCTCTTTTTTTTCCATTTATATTCTGTTCATAAAAATTTCTGCAGTCTGTTTTGATCAAACCTCATTTTTTTCTCTCTTTTTATGGCTTTCTTATTAAAATATCATTTTTCAAATTGTTTAAAATAATAACAAATGGAAGAAAGCATAAAGCTAGATTCTGGTTTTATTGAGAAAATCAGAGTTGACTGTCACAGATAGATTTAAATTTGGAACATAGATAAGAAACAAGGATGTATGGAGAGAAAAAAATAGAATCACTTGAAGTTGATTGTAGTAGGGAATCTAAATATTTTGAATTTACTTTCTCAATTATTTAGATAAGCAAGAAAAAAATGCAGTTGCTTTGAGTTAGCAAACAAATGTGTTATGCCATTGCTAGCAATATGATTAAAGACATTCATGTGAAGCATGTTATCATCTAAAATTATAGAGAAAAAAACCTTTTTGAAAATATCCCCATAATAATATAAATCAGTAGCACTTAACTTAAGCATATTTCAAAGTAAACTAAATTTTTGTCAAAAATGTGTTCATTTGAAAATTATTGTCAATAAATTAAAACTATTAAATTATCTTTTTGACAGACTTCAGTTTTACAGAACTGAGGTGTTCCACAAAACTTTGAAATGGGTTGAAATTTTGAACTTTTATTTATTGAATATCTCATATTAATAGGACTAGTTTAACCTACCAACTAATGTATATAATAGTATTTTGCTTGTTGTCATAATAATGGTAAATAAGCAACTATAAGGACATTCTAAAATCTAACCAATCTTTTTTGGATCAAGAATATTTCAGTTTCACTCAAATATAGTGTCTATCTTTTTATACATCACTATCTAACTACTTTATCTCTTGAGAAATATTGTCTCTGACACAGTGTGGTATTTATATAAGGATCAAAATACATTTGAATGGTTCAATGAGAATAACTTTATGTTCAACATTCTCTCTTCTTCACAGTATTTTTCTCTTTTGTTATCGATCAGATGTATTAGTCGCAATGTGAAATTATCTATACATATGTTCAAATTTGAGCATACCGGGTCATAATGGAAGCAAAATATTTACTGCTCAAATTTTTTGAAATGAATTATTCTTGAAAAATGAAAATCTTTGTACAAATATCACAGATGAATGAGTAGCAGAAAGAATTTTGAGACCATATTAAGTCTAGCAATGCCTGATCACAGATTTATTTATCTAAGCATATACTTGCAGGCTATTCTTTAAAATTTTTTTCTCTACTGCAGTGTTCCTCATTTAACTCTCTAGCAGTACTATACTTTTTATATTCTCTTCCTTTGGATATTTAAATCGGGTAATTTCTTACATGAAAACTTATCACTATGACATTGTTAGATTAAAACATAACATTTCAAAATATTAAATATAAAGACTTTACTGTGTTAAATGAGGAAGTGACTACTGTATGTTAAAATATGATTATTAAAGAACAGGCATTAAATTTAAGGCTTAAAAGTTTCACTACAAAATAATGGGTTTATAAACATTGTTTAAATGCATGTGGTTTTGAATTCCATCTTCAAGTCCTGAATCAGACAGTGACTTCTATTTATCCGGGTTCAGGACCAGTTACCATAGAAGAATTAACTAATACAATTAATCTTAAGTATTATGATAAACTACACCCAGAGGTAAGGGAGGTTGGAAATTTTGAGGTGTGTGGAACCACTTCTTCTTTTTCTATGTGCCCTGTCCCTTCAGGACGTACGCGATCATGGTTCTCCACGTCTCCCTATCCCTTGTGGCCCTCAGCATGTTTGTTCCTGTTACTCCTGGTAACCTCCATTCCGTCATCCACCCGACCAGGCCCTGCAAATGTTATCTGCTGCCTTCCTCTGTCTCTCTTTCCCTCTACCTGGCCAGTCAGTATCAGGTTCTCCAAACTCTCCTTCCTCATTGCGTGTCCCAGGAACTTCAGTTGTCTCTTCCTGATGCTCGATATTAATTTCCTCTTGGTTGCCATTCTTTCCAGCACCTCATCGTTGCTTGTATGTTCAGTCCATGATGTCCACAGCATCCTTCTGTAGAACCAAATTTCCGCTGCTTCCAGTTTAGTCCTCATTTTCGATGATATTGTCCAGCACTCACTACAGTATTGAAGAACTGACATCACATAGCAATCCAGCACTCTTTTCTTTGTTTCTAGTGAAATTTTCCTGTGTGTTAGTACTTTGCTCAGCTTCTGGAATGTGCCCTTTGCCATGCCAATTCGCCTTCTGATCTCTGTGTTGCACTTTCCATCTCCTGTTAGAACACTTCCTAGGTATTTAAATTTTTGCACTTGCTTTATTCTGGTATCCCCCACCTGTATTTGGCATTTTAGGTTGCACCTTTTGCTGATGACCATGCATTCAGTTTTCTTAAAGTTTATTTGTAGTCCTTTTTTTGTCACTCTCCACCTCTACCTTCTGTAGGAGGTCCTGCAGTTTCCTTTCCGTGTCTGCAATCAGCACTATATCATCTGCATACCTTATGTTGTTCAAGTTGTGGTCTCCAATAGCAAATCCTGGTGTGTCATCTAGGGTCCTCAAAATATTCTTGCTGTACAGGTTGAACAAATCAGGTGAAAAGACACATCCTTGTCTTACGCCTCTTTCTATCTTTGAAAATCTACTGAGATCGTTACCTGTCCGTATGCAGGCCGTTTGCTGCCAGTAGAGATTCTTAATTCCTCTGTCTTTCCCGAAAATGTCCAGGCTGACGAGCATTTCCATCAATTCTTTGTGTCGTATCGTGTCGAATGCCTTCTCATAGTCAATGAAACATAGGTATAAGTCTTTCTTCATTTGTATTGCCCTTTCGGAGAGCATCCTAATCATGAATATGGCATTCCTTGTTCCAGTGTCTTTAACGAACACACACTGTTCCTGCCCTATCTCTGGCCTGATTCTGCTTCTCGCTCTATTCATCATGATTCTGACAATCAATTTTGTGATGTGACTCATTAAGCTGATAGTTCTGTGTAGTTCACACTCGTTTGCACCTGGTTTCTTCGGCAGTGCTATAAATATCGACTTGCATAGGTCATTTGGTATTATTCCACTGCTATAAATTTCATTTATTATGTCGGTAATTTTTTCTATGCATTCCAACATCCACCCCAAACGGGGCTGGTAACAACTGTGAGGATCCCAGCTATGGGCAAATATTGAACCCCTTCAAATAGAAATAAAACATTGTGAAAGTATAAAAATACCAGCAATGTTTTTATATGAAAAAAAAAAAATACCAACAATATATATTTATAGTAAAATTATTAACAATACAATTTTAAAGCAAAATGACAGCAATACATTTTATATTAAGATATACCAACCATACATTATACAGTATAATTACCAACAATAAATTTTATAGCAAAAATGACCAATGTTACATTTTATTTGTAGTTGAAGACATAAAATTGTCCGTGAGTTTGGCTTTATGTAGTGGGCAACTCTTTTATACTTTATTTCATACAGCTATATATGCCTTGAAGTAATTATATTAATGTGAAGTGGTTCTATTTCTAAGCAGGTTTATGGCCACATCACATTGAAACATTAGTTCTCATATGATCACCAAAGTTAAGCCACATCAAGCTTGATCATTACCTAGATGGGTAACCACTTAGAAATTCCAGGTGTTGTAATCTTGGATGTACAGGTGGTGTAATGGATAATGGCTCGAAATTATTAAGAGTTCTAATTCCAGTTGGGTTCTTTATATTTACTTACATGCAAATACCCTAGAGAAAGATATGAATCCAGCTCTTTTCCGCTCCAGCTATATGGGTTAATTAGTAAAACTTATATCACTAAAACTATTATTATCATTAAAAAAAAAAAAATAACATAAAAATATTTAGATTTTGGTATTGAGTAACCCATAGAGGTTGATATGTTGCTAAACAAAATCAACCAACTATGACAAGAGAACCTTTAGTATGGATAGGGGAATGAGAAGAATCTTGCATAAAGGGTTTGGCTCATTATTTTCATGGCCCTGGGCATGACGGTAAACTGCATCTGGCAGCAAGGCCTCTGATTGAGAGGTTGTGAGGAGCATGGAACCACCTCTTAATTGCTGTTGTTTCCAGATCCACCCTAACCTGGAGTGGTAGCACCTGTTAGGGTCTCAGCTATTGGTAAATAGTTAACCCCCCACCAAACTGGGATCAAAACACTATGTAAGAATAAAAATACACTTTTATAGAAATATATACAAAAAACTTTTACAGAAAAATATACATTTTTGAAGAAAAAATTACCATAACACATTTTTGAAAGAAAAAAAAATATTCTCAGCAAAACATTTTTGAATACAAAACTAGAAGATATTTTCAGTTTTCTAAAATAAAAAAGAATAAAAACAAAATTTTTTCATTAAAATCTGACTAAATCAACCTTCTCAGTATAACCAAACTTTAAAAAAAATGCCTTAAAACTCTACCTTTTTGGCATTAAATAACCCACAGAGGTTGATATGTTGTTAAACAAAACTCACTCATTATTTTCAGAAGATTATCGAGTATAACAGAAACCCGAAGAAAACTATAACAGCAGATGAGGACACCAAATAAATTGGTGTAAAGGCTTTATTTCATCATATTAGATAAACTGTGAAAGACAGTTCCAAAATGATTATGATTAATTTCATATAAAGAAGATAGCTTAACTTTTCTCCTTATGAAATTGCTATATTGTATAATCTTGAAGCTTCTTTTATTGTTCCTAGCTTAAGTTTAATTTCTGACTCAAATAACTTTTCATCTTTTTTACAACCACAACATTTGATACTTTGCTTTTCTAATTCTCTTTTTATTCCTGCAGGCTGACTGATTCCTGTATAGAGAGCAATATTATGTCAAAGTATAAACAGTTTGAAGATGAAGACTTCTCAGAATGCAAAAGTGAAAATGGCACAAAGCAGAGTGCAGCTGTCCAAATTGAAGACACCCAAATCAGTGTGAATCCTCCACTCCAAGTCAATTTCAACAATGGGAATGGAGCTGACCATCAGTCCGTTCAGACCAATATTGAAGGAACCCCGCGAGCATTTATTAATGATCCAGCTGGGGACCGATACTGTCCAAAAACTAAACTTGAGTGAGTATTTGCTTTCATACAAGAAAATGTCTTTTATGGATTTATGAACAGACACAATGTCTCTAGAATCTCATCAATGTTGAACTTTATGCAATCAATAAAGTTTGAGATCTGCATACATCTTAAATGTTATATGATGAGGAGTGCTCAGTTTACAGAAATTATGAGAGGCTGAATGTGGTTAATTTGGCTGGTGGTCAAATCTGTGAATTCAATTTTTGAATAGTTAATAGTTTTCCAATTAAATTCTACTTTTCTTTATTGTCAGCCTCTTTATAATTTCTATAAAATAATAAATGAAACAAAGATGTTTATAATTGAAAATTTTATAAGTACACAAATAGACTGGTCAGTTAAGAAGGGATGTGAAAGACGAGTTTAAATAGATTAAAAAATTTAATGCAAAGCTTAAACAACTGCACCTTTTTGAATCATTAAAAATGAATTTCTCTATCAGATTAGCCAGTGCTAACTCTTATTTAATTCCTTCTTGATTGTGGCTGTTAACAGTGGCATAGGGTGGGTTTTAAGTATCCAGGGTAATTTAAAATATTGCATCTCCTCTTCAGCTATAAGCTGTTATAAATTCAATTTTGTACATAATTTTTTTTTCATTCAACAACTTTTTGCACCACTAAAAATTTAGCACCTAGGACAATCATCCCTTTGGCCACATATGTTATGCCACTGGCTTTAAACAAATGAAAAAACTCTCCCAAGAGAGAAGTCAATCAAGCAGTTTTGTTGCTATCAGTGTTCATGGGCTTGAATGTATGATTGCATTTTTATTCACTTCAGTTTGAAATGTTGAGTAGGAGGTTAATACCTGTATTTTTAACCCATTCTACCCAGCAGTATCTAATGGGCATTAATTACTTTCTAACTTTAACTGAGAATTCAGGTGATATATATTCAAACAATCTCTTTATTTGGATTAATCCTCAAGTTGAGTCTGGGAAATTTTGGTAAAGTTGAGTCACCCACCAAATTTTTTCACGATGATTTATCAAATTCCATGAGACTTGATCTAGTCAAGTCATATACTGAAATTACTTTTCCAAATTGCAAACAGTGTCAAGTGAAGGTGTGCACGAAATGAGTTACATGCTTTGGTAACTATGTCCTTGTCCTTAGCGGTAAATGCCTCCACAATGGCAGCTTTCAGAGAGTTGACCATATTGTAGGCGTGCTTGTTGGTTTTGGCCTTGATCACACCCCAGAAGGAATAGCCAAGGGGGTTGCAGTTGGGTGAGAAGAACAGCCACAAGTCCGGCGACTAGTGGTGAGGAACATTGTTGAGCAGCCACGCCTGGGTCATCTTGGCCGTCTTGGCCTTGTGTGTAGAAGTGGAGTCCTGCTGGAAAATGTAGGGGTGTCCAGCAGCGATCTCGTTCATCCAGAGCTTCACCATGCTCTTGAGCACCTCCTGGTAGATCTCAGCAGTGACTCTTGAGCCCTTTTGAAAGAAGAACGAAGGCATGACATCCCTCTTGATGGAGATGACACCAAGGATGATGACGGAGGAGGGAAACCGGGAACCTCCTTGATGTCTTTGCAGATCCACCTGTTGTTCTGCCTGTTACTTGTCCGGTCCTGGATGAAATTCTATTTATCAGAGAACCTCAGCATTCGAATGGACCTGTGCTTGAGCTTGTTCAGCAAAGCCGCCGCCTTGACCTTGTTTCCTCGATTCCTTGGAGGCATTTGTGATGAGCATGCAGTGAGACTTGTGGTAGGAGAAGTAACTAATGTCCTTGATCGTTCAGCAGATTCGTTGACTTGTGACAGCCCATGTCAGCTGTGATCTTGGCGTAGCTCTGGCTTCCATCATTGTCAACTGTCTCCTTGATGGCGGTGATGAACTCGTCAGTTTTAACAGCTGAAAAACATTGTTGGCCTTTCGTTTGGCAGTAAACTCATCCTTGTTCTCGCACACCTTCCACTTCCTCCAAATGTCCATAACCATTGTCTTGAACCCAAATCAGGCCATCACTTCTGCATGCTTCTTTCCTATGTAAAAAGAAGTTACTATTGCTGATCTGCGCTCATATTCCATCCTGGAAAATGGTAGAGAGAAAAACATTAGTTAGTTGTCAAACTGTTGGTATCTGTATATACAACTTTTGTTTTTATTGCCTATTTCGTTTTCTTTTTGTCAATTGTCAGATTTTGCTGCAACACCCGGTAATTAGCAAGTTGGACATGTAGGTCATTAATACAGAGTTTGATCCTTACTAGATGCTCTATACTTGTGGCTTTATGCCAAAAATTAAGCTACACATAGTAAATAATGATTACCAAGGTAAACAATGCTGCTTTTAGTTGACTGTACAAATATTTGGTACTATATCTGTCTATAATTCTGAGATGAGGTACTTTAAATATTTACACTATTTTCATTGTTCAGACAGCTGTCCTCATCTTTACTGTTACATTCACAAGGTTTTGGCCTTGTCTGCTTCAGGTAATATTTGTTGGAATTTCAAACTGAACCCTACACATGGCCCAGTGGATATGAGCATTTGTTGATTGGTCCAAAAAGTAACTTGACCTAAAAAGTTCAATATCTGGCCTCATTGGAGAGAAAAAAAAACTTGAAATGTTTTTTAAGGTGAATTAACTAAAACTGAGATTCATTCACAAATAAGCCAGCCTGTGCCACAAGTATTGAAGTCATGTCATAAAAGAGTCATCTGTAATGGGTAGGTACTGCTTGTTTTGTGTGATCTTTACTGACCTCCAGAAGACCTGTAATCAGCATCATGGGCCCCTGGACAAGCCAGTGTGCTGAGAGCCCTCTATGACTAGATGGTAAAGTATGAAATTACCTCAAACTTATAACAAAAAGTATTTGCAGCATTTCTTTTTAGAGAATTGCTTTATTATAGGCTTGAAGTCAATGGTATTTAGGAATAAGATGTCATTTTCTTTGCACATGAGTAAAAGCCAGTTTAAACAATGCTACCTCATTGTGTTACAAAGCAAATTTTTTATAACTTTCAGTTTTGAAAAAAGAACATTCTCATGTACAGTTGGTCACAATCATGTACATGAACACTCTAAGTGCAATTTCAACATTTGGGAATACGAATTTCAAATTGTCTGAAATTATTTTTCTGTACAGTGCAGGGAGATTTTTACAATTTACATTAAGAGCCATAAGTGCTTGAGATGCTTACATTCATTTTGAATTCATCATAATTCAGGTCTTTGTCATACATATTAGCCAGATATTCAAACTTTTTTTTAGTGCATCAGAAGTGGTTTTCAATTCACTGAAAAAAGAAAACAGATTCCCAATCTGTGAATAAGCCTCTGTATGTTTTGTCAGTTCAAAGATTAGTGTGTCCAGAATAGGGAGGAAAATTTCCACCTTGAACATTTTGTATTTACTGAGAAGTACTTTTTTTCTGCTGGTGCATCATATCTATTAAGATGCATACTTTGTTTTTATTTCTGTTTTGTTACCATCGATGTAATCTGTATCCAGACACATACTCCTAGATTTGAATTCATATTCACTAAATTTGTCTCTAGTTCCCTGAATATAGGTTTTTATAGACTCAAGAAGATTCGTGGCAACAAGGATTTTCACATCCTTTGATTGCAGGACCTTGCTTGTTTTGTTCGTTCTTTCTAGTATGTTATTTCAAAGAATTGTGAGAAAGATTGTTTCCAGGTTTTCAAATTTTTTTACTCAATCCTTCTGCCTCTCACCTTGTATTCACTTGCTGTTCATTGTCAGCTGGTAAAGAATCAGGTGCATGTTTTATTTTCTCAAAACCCCAATGCAAAACATGAACAGCATCAAAATGTGCTAACCCTTGTGTGTCAGACAGACACTTGACTAAAATATATTTTTTTAGAGATGATATCAGTACATTGCAGTGATGAGTAGAACTAACAAAAAATGAATATAGATGGCAAACTCATTGAGTTTATGAATCTGTGCATGCAATCTAAATATATTTGAGGCATTTTAAGCAGTTTGAGCAGTTTAATAGTGGAATTTTGTTCTCATGAAGAAAATCTACAACAGTGTCTGTTAAGATCTTTTGCACCATGAGGAAAGATGTGGATGAACATCAAGAAGTTACTCAGGCTCACAGACTTTAATGTATTGGACAGTAAATGTCAGTCAGTTGATGTGTGTGTTAGATGTCGGGAGTGAAATCTACACTTTGACTCTTTTAATTCTTCATGAATCGTACTAAGAATCTTTTGTCCCATTAATTCAATAAATTCCTCACAAGTATTTGCAAATAAATATGACAGATTCTCTTTTCCAGGATTTCCACGCATTTTGAAATGTTCTTCAAAGAAAGGGTCAAATTCATTCAGCAACTCTAGTATGCCTAAATAGTTACCATTTTTTTTGCTGATGTAATCTGATCTGATTTTCTCTGATCTGATTTTCTCTACAAAAAGACAAACCTGTGTGGAGTCAAGAAAGTGAATCACAGAAACCAAACATGTCAACACTTTATGCCATTATTCCTGCTCTAAGGAATGTTGCTCAATTAACAAAGAATCTACACTTCCAGTTTCTTTATGCCTTATCAAAAATGCTCTTATGCACTTTTGATGCTCTTCTCCATTTTCATGTTCTATAATAACGTTACTGAGCTTCCAGTGATTGAACCCTGATGTAGTAAAGCAACATTTTTTATTGGACAATAGGCAACATACAAAGAAGTACAAATGACCTTGGGATAATGAATAGAGTAGCCATTCACTTTTTACTCACTTGCCATTCATGTTTGAACATATTGTTTGATCAATACATTGCCTTCATATTCTTTGTTTTTTATACACTCTGTGTGATTTGAAAGGTTGCTATCATGATTATGACATGATGAGTGTCCTCTATGAATCCATTAATCTATTGTGTTAGATCCAGGTCTATAGAATGTTAAAGATACTATCTCTTGGATTACAAACTCTTTTACTGTTACATATTTGGTTATTTCCTTTTGTAAAATATCAACAGCAACAAGCAATGATGGTATGTCTGCTGAAACTGGATGATTATTAGCAGGAATAGATAAGGATGCTATATCTGAAGGAATGGCATCAGTGACTGTTGCTGTGTCTGTATTGAGCCACAATGTTAATTTTGGAAGTTTTCCAATTTTCTCCTCCTCCTCTACAGCTCTCTTCCTCTTCTGTTCTTCACTCAAAACATTGTTTGATTTCTGCTGAAAAAGTTATTCACTTGGAAATATATATCCTTAAATATTTAGTATTTAGATTAGGTACAGCCACTCATTTTTGATACCTAACTTTTAAATTGAATTTTTAAAAATAAAAAAATTTTCTTGAAGCTTTAATTTTAGCTTACTTGAAAGCTAAATAATTGAAATTACTATTTTTAGTAAATAATATACTCTGGTGGATTGCAAACAGAAATTATATTGATCAAAATCTAAAATTTTAAAAAAGTTTTTCAGTCATTTTGAGGAATTAACACATTTGTAAACAAAAGTTAATTCTTGATTTTAAAAATCACGCAAAAATAAAATATACATCTGTGACACAATATTTTTTAGAAAATTAGCAATTTTAAAGTTAAATTAATCTGATTTGAAAAAAATATTACTTGTTTATGGAATTAAATTTAGAATAAAAGTGTTATAGTAATTTACCCATGCACATATGAACTCTCTCAAACTAAATAAGTTGCAATTTCTGTTTCGTGCAGAAGACTATCCCAGCTCTGACTTGTTCTGACCTTATTTGGACTGCTATTTGTTCTTTCTGGACTTTATTGGTTTTGAAAAGGACATTTTTTTTTAATTGTATAGTAGTTTCCTTTTTTCTTTTTCTTTTTTTTTTCTTTTCTTGTTTTGCCCACATTTTATTTTAATTTTCTTTTCTCATGTTATCTTGTATTTTTTATTTCAGTATCTACTTGCCTTTGGCTGCCATGTTTGTTTTTGTTTAAATCTTTCTTGACTAGTGCTTTTTAATTTATTTTTTCTTCATTTTCAGTGACCAATAACTGTTTTTATTTGAAGTTTTCCTTGTTAATTTTTCTTTTCAATCCTCCCTCTATTTCTTTGTTTTTCAAAAGTAGCCTTTTAGTATTTTGTTTTATTTTGCAAATCTTTGTTTATTTTTTGTTTTTGCTTTACATCTTTTTTATTTTAACAAGGTTACTTAAATTTCTGCCATTTTAGGTTAATTATTCTTTGTTTTATTTAATTCCTTTATTGTAACTTTTCTTTAAAGTTTGGTTTTCTCTTTTCATGAGTTTATTTTTGCCAATTCTTTCAATTTACTTCTTTTTATTGTAATGTTTATTTAAAGTTAGATTTATTTATATAAACCTTTTAAGGAGTTGCCCTGTTGCTGGAAATCCTCCCCAAAATGTGTTATCAATATTGCAGAGTTCTTGGAGTGGGCCAAGAGTTATGAAAGACGGTAGATTCTTGAAGAACCACCAAGAATTGAAGAAAATTGAGAAATGAATTGTCAATCTTTGTGGTGGACAAACATTCACACAAAATTTGTCCCTCCACAAAAGACACAGTGGTCAAAACACAGCAGTCCACGGGGATCAAGCCCCTAAGGATAGTCAAAGGAACATGCTTCTTCATGTGGGATGTACTGCTGGCCATACCGGAAGATTACATCATAATGGCCAGCAAGGATATCATTAAAAAATACATTATATTAATAACCAAGTACAATGGCAGGTGCAGGACCAGTGTAGCAGTATTTGAGGTTCTTTCTCAGGTTATCAGGGAGCATCTGGCTGCTTATTTTTCACAGTACAGTCAAATTCTGGATGCCTCTTGTGATAGTCAAGAAGGCATAAGTCCATCATAATTTCGAAAGGCCATCCCCCAATCTTCAACTGCCTGGATGTAAGGGACATGAAACTTCTAGTAACTATGTCTGGTTGAAAATCGAAGTGCTGGAGGTGTGGAGAGACTGGTCATCTCTCCTCCTCCTGTCCGGAGAAGAAGGCCTCTGGTAGAGACCCCAGCCTATTTAGAACACCCACTCATCCCGCTCTCAATACCTCTCAAAAAAACAAAACAAATGCCGCCACCAAAAAGGCAGAGAAATTCTGCAGTGGAGGATAAGGAAGCCCACAAGAAATTTTCCCAAGACTCAAAGGGTACTAACGGTTATCAGCACTGGGTCAGGGGCGCAGCAGACATGGGGAATGGTCAAGAAGGCCATCAAGTTCTTTGATTTTTAACCCACCTATTGCAGTTTTAGAAAGTGAAAAAAAAAAAATGAAAATGTAAACAGTTCTCTTCAGAACGGATCGCAGTTTTGGTTCTTTATAGGACACTGAAACTAACCTTTCCTTGGGATAACGGAAACCTCTCTTTAGATGGCAGCATCGAGACTGATATGGGCCAAGGATTGATAGGAGAGGCAGTCGATATCTTTTCCCCGTCTATGTTCGATCCAGACACCCAACCCTAATCGGGTCGGGTGAGGCTCACTCACGATTTTCAGCGCTTCGGTGTGGATGTTTACTGTCTGCAGGAGACCTGATTTTCAACTGGCGACTGTGAAGGCATTCTGTCTAGAGGGTTTGACTTCTATTCAGCATGTTTTGATGGACGCTGTAGAGGTGTTTTCTGGCTAGTGAGCAAGTCTCTGAAGGCAGCATGTGCGCTTGTCTTTGCAGATCCGGCGGGCAGCCTTTGTGTGCTGGATATTACCATAAAGATTAAGGTTTTCGTTTCATTGGGGTTTATGTGCCTAATGTCCATGGGAAGCGTCCTTTGTTTCGACAGATAGTCGTTCTTAGGGACATCTCGACAGGTAGTCTTAGTGGGAGGTTGGAATGCCATCCTTGACCCTGAGAAAGATTGCATAGGGCCCTAACAACTCGGATGTGAAAGCATTTCAGGACTTTACTGACATGAATCTTGGATTCGGTGGTGCGTGCTAGCTACATCAACCAAGTTCTATTTAAGAGTCGATGTAGTGCTGTTAGATTGTTCAAGTTTCCATAAGCCTAAGGTTAAATTGGCTGGTTACTGGAAATTACCACATTGTTTGATGAGCAAGATTTCCGGAACCAGCTGTTACTACCACTAAAGCAGGAACTGACGAGTACTCTTGTTTGGAAGAAGTAGTGGGACTCCTTAATCCTTTGTTGCATATTGGTTACAATTGTAACCTTTCTCTAAAATAATTTATTATTATTTTCTATTATTTTAGAGAAAGCTAACAATTGTAACCAATATGCAACAAAGGGTTAAAATCCAAACTAAGGTCGTTTCCTGCTGTTTATAGTTGTCGGCTCAATATAGCTAATTTAGAAGCACAAACGGCATATGAGGAAAAAGGTGATTGGGCGATTAAATCCCGTGATAGTGGGGACGTAACCTTAGCTAGAGCAGAGCTGGCCTCCTTGCTTATCAAGAAGGTAGGGTTAGTTTAAAAAGAATGTCTTCTGAGGCAATTAATATGGCCGCTGAACTGTGTGCAGAGGAAGCCTGGAATGCAGTTAACCGGTATATCGATAGCATTTCATTGCTGGATGGGTATATGTAGGGCTTTTCGAGAGTACTTTCAGGATCTTTTCATCAGACAGCCCGGTCTGAGCTCTGCTCAGTTTGATACCTATTTGGCCGACTTTCTCTGCTTTGAGGTGGTTGAAGCGGGTGGGTACGAGGGTCCAATTACAGAATCTGAGGCTATCCAGGACAACCTTCTCGACAATAAAGCCTCGCTGATCAATTTAGATCAGTCCAAGGCTTTCGATAGGGTTGGCCATCGGTTTTTGGAGTTTTTCGCTCTTGGATCTGACTATTGTATGCGTCTCCTTCCCCCGAGTGTGCTGGTGGAAGTGAATGAGGTATGATCGGAGTCGTTCTTATTATCTTGCTCCGTTCGTCAAGGTGGTCCACGTTCGCCTTTGCTTTATGTTCTTGCGTAGGAGCCCTTCCTTCGCAAGTTAAAGACGAATCCGGTCCTGTTAATACATCGGCCAGGTACTCCATCTATGCTAACGACATTTCTGTTCGTGTCGAGTAAAGCTGAAATTGACGAAGTTGGTAAAGAAATTAGAGGGTTTGACAGGGGCCAAGATCAACCGTGATAAGTCTGTTGGTTTGCGGTTGGATATGTGGAAGGGAGTTTCTCTTCCCAGGACTTTCCTCTGGGCGGACGGGCCAGTCAAAATTCTCGACGTCTGGTTCAGTCCCGATCTCCAGTTGGAAATGAATTGGTCGGAGGTTCGAGAGAAGGCTGAGGTTGCAGTTAATCTGTGGACTCTGAGGAGGCTTTCTTTGAAGGGGTGGGCGGACGTATGTGCTTCTCACATCTCCCCGATTCTCCTTTACCGATTCGCGGTACTTCCACTCCTGTGTGTCATTCAATTGGGATTAATACAGCTCTTGTTCTTCTTCCTATGGGGAGTAGGCAAGGTTCCTAAGGTACGTCGCGAGATCTGTTAGCTCCACCATTCTGAGGGCGGTCTGGGCATGCCAAGTGTTCAAATTCGTCAACACACGCTTTGCATCAAGGTGTACGTTTGTTAAAGACATCATGATTCCTATGTTGCGTGATAAGTTCTTTGTCCTCGAGGCCAGTTCTGTTTGTAACAATGTCGTACCTCCGTTAACGAAGACTGAGCACTATGTGCTCTTCTGCTTGCTAATTGTTATGCGATAGAAGTAATTCCATGGGGAAGAGAAGTTTACCTCTTCCCAACTGATCTCGTACTTTAGGCATCAGCTTAAAGTCAAGATTAGGGCAGAAAGGAAACTACTCCCTACATTGGAATTTGGCAAAAGGTGGGTGAGTCTTGCGCAAATCTGTCGAGTGAAAGGTGCTGACCTAGAGTGGCTGTTTGATGCATTTTGTTATTTTACAAGTTAACTTAGCTTATGCTCATTGACCCTTTTTTTCATTTTTTCATCCCCATTTTCTTTTCGTTTAGTTCTCCATCCTCTCCCTAAGTAGGTGACTAGGAATGTCAGTTCTCTGGTAGATGCGTAACATTTTTTTTTTTTTTTCGAGTATGCCTTTTTAGATGTTTGATTGACTGAGTTACATCGAATTAACTGATGTTTCTACCACAATGTAAACATTGTGAGGGGGAGTTTATTACTAATATGATTTCGTTTTGTTTCTTGTACATATTGTTATTGTATATATTCATTGGGGAAATTTTGAAAAAGTTATTTCTGCCCCAGACCTCAACAAAAATTGTACATATGGGATATAGTTAGGACTTCATAGAGTCTCTGAGACACGCAGCTGAGAAAAATTACACTGTTGGGTGCCGAACCCCAGGGGGTCATTCCCCAGGCTTTACCTATCTCTCGGGAGGGTGCTCAGTTTATTACTCGGCGCCTGAGGTGTCCCCAAAACGGGATTTGTCGGAGGGGGATTTTCTACGGTATTGCCGATAAACCCACCTAAAAAACTGACCTTGTGTCGCATCCGTTGCATGGTGAGTGCAATAATAAATATTAAGGCTATTCCAGCAGATAGCTCTGACAGCCGACCAATCCAGTCACGCTGGTGATCTTATGTTGTATATTCTTGTACATGTGTTCTTTGTTAATATATTTTTTTTAACTCTTTCATCTTTGTGTCTTTATTTCTGGCCCCAAACAAAGCCACAACAACTTGGCGATGAGGTCTCTTAAGAACCCCAAAAGGATTGTGGAAATTGTCAATTTTGGTTCAACATTGGACGCACGGAATTCTATTCTTATCACACCTTGTTCTACTCAACAGTACTTGGTAATCCAGAAAAGAAAACTGAATAATAATAAAAAAAAAAAAAAGAAAGTGTAACTAACTTACACTAAACTTGAACGCGAGCCCCTAAACTATGAGAATTCAAGTTTTTTGAGAAAAAAAATCACTTGTGATTCCTTGAGTAAGAAATTAAAATTATTATTTTTTTATTCACTTCAATTAATTTCATTTCGGTTTACTACGTTTTTTGTAATTGTATTTGGTTTAATCCAAAAAGTAATTAAAAAAAGATTGATAAACATGGATGAATTTAAATCCGCCATGCTCGCATTTCTAAAGTTTCAACTTGAATAGTAAATAAATGGCAAGAGCATCAAAAAGCAGCAAAAAAGAACAGGGAAACTCCAGCTGGATAGACAAAAAGAACGACTTGAAATTCAAAAGCAAGCTGAAAAAAAAACGGCTTGACTTTCAAAAACAAACAGAAATCAGACATCAAAAACTCGAATAAATTCTACTTCAAACTCAATAACAGCAAAGAAACTTGATTGAAATGGCAAACGGGACAAATCTCACAAAACACGATCTAGGGCGCAATATACATTTTTATATATTCTCCGGACGAGGATATAACTTTCGCATCTTATTTTAGATAAATTCGGGGATTTATACGCCATACATTGCATAAATTGGTCCGACTCTAAGAAAGTTCACCTTCTTTGAAAACTTGGCTCCACAAAGCACATCAAATTTGTAAACTATATTTTACCCCGTAAAACAAGCGAACTGACATTTACTGAAACGGTTAAACTTCTTACAGAACTTTTTAGTCCTAAAACTTCACTATTTCATAAGAAATGAAAGTATGAATTTAACTAGAAAGGATAGTAAAGATTACACTACATTCGCGTCAGTCGTGAGCAAGCATTGCAACAATTTCAAACTGTCAGAATTGAGTGTGAATAATTTAAAGTATCTGATATTTGTTCAGGGACTCGTTTCAGCGAAATACGCTGAAATTAGACGTTGAGTTCTGAATAAATGGGAAAATGAACCAAATCTTACTCTCCAACAAATAACCGAAGACTGTCAGTGTGGCGGAGACTTACCTCGCCGAACCAGTGAAGGTGGTTTGTCTGCACATGCGTTCGTAAACGTCATGGAACCGCGAGGCAAGCTCATGCAAGGCAGTTTTTTGGAATGACACGGAAACTCCAGCTGGATAGACAAAAAGAACGACTTGAAATTCAAAAGCAAGCTGAAAAAAAACGGCTTGACTTTCAAAAACAAACAGAAATCAGACATCAAAAACTCGAATAAATTCTACTTCAAACTCAATAACAGCAAAGAAACTTGATTGAAATGGCAAACGGGACAAATCTCACAAAACACGATCTAGGGCTATTTGGTTCATTTTCCCATTTATTCAGAACTCAACGTCTAATTTCAGCGTATTTCGCTGAAACGAGTCCCTGAACAAATATCAGATACTTTAAATTATTCACACTCAATTCTGACAGTTTGAATTGTTGCAATGCTTGCTCACGACTGACGCGAATGTAGTGTAATCTTTACTATCCTTTCTAGTTAAATTCATACACTTTCCATCATTGGAAAAAGCGAGGCTTTTACATGCGAGAAATTACAGTTTCTTGCTCGAAACCAAAAACTCGCAAAAGAGCCAACTTCTATTTCGGAGGCAGTTTGGTGTTGGCGATTCGTGAAGGCTACACCGGTTTTCGGGAGACAGTGTTTATTTACGGTGCACAGGGAACGGAGTCCCGAGTGAAGCAGTGTTTCGGGTTCTACGTGGAGCAGCTGGGAGAACGGATCCAAGCGGTCGTTAATTCATCTACCAACTACACTCCAAGGAGAAACAAATATGACTAGCTATTTCGGCGAATATAACGCTTTTCATTATGGACGGCAAGGTCTTTGATATCCGGTTGATTCTCTAGTTCAGCGGCGCTGCAACTGATATGCCAATCGTCGAGTGGATTGAAAATGCAGAGTTGGTCTGCGAAATCTGTGCTGTGGACAAAATTGAGCGGATTTTACCATTACTACTCCTAGGCGGTGCTCTTGCTGTATACAGGCAACTTAGCAAGGAGCAGAAAGCGGACGCGGAGCAGATTAAACGGGCCCTCCTGACTACGTATGTAACAGAGGCATTCGATGCATACGATCAATTCGTTACTCGGCAACTTCGCCCGTGAACATTGAGGTCGTAGTTGTGGATGGACGATTGTTGGGTTTTCACTTCCTCCTTGGCATCGACGCGATCAAAGAGCTAGAAGGCGTTCGCCTAACTGAATTGGGTGAAGCATACTTTGGAGACCTGGATGGATGTGCCGCCATTTCTATTGATGAGCCCGATTTCAGTGTGACATTCAATGAAAGGTAAAAAGTGTGGATTGCGACCTGGAAATGGGCGAGCTGATGAATAACATACAAGAGTTCACCGTGCCAGACCATGCCCGGGATGCGTACAAGAAAGAACTCTTGCTATGGCAGCGTAACGAATGGTTGCTGCCATACCCCGAGGAGGAACGTGGTCCACCCAAGGGTCTAATTTCCTTGATGGCAGTCGTGCAAGAACGCAAGCAAAAGGTCCGGCTGGTACTCGACTACCGAGAATTGAACGAATTTGTAGAAGCATTCACTGCCGACGCCGAAGTGTGCGCGCAAAAGCTCAGAGAATGGCGACAAGGAGTTGATGTGTTGCTTTTAGATCTACGACATGCCTACTTACAAATCCACATTGACAAGGAGCTGTGGCCATTCCAAACGGTAATTTTTAAGGGCAAGCGGTTCTGCCTTACACAATTGGGTTTTGGCCTAAATGTGTCACCACTGATCATGAAATCTGTCGTCGACGCTATAACGTCCCAAGATCATGTAATCAAAAGTGCCACATCGGCTTACGCTGACGACATTTTTATCAACGAGAGCCTGGTTTCTGCAGTGCACGTGCGACAGCACTTCTTGGATTACGGCCTAGTCTGTAAAGACCCAAAACGATTAGGAGACGGAACTAGGGTCCTTGGCCTGCAGGTGTGGGGAGAGAACTGTACTCTCCGATGGAAGCGAGGTGGACAGATCCCGGAAATTCCTGACGTAGTAACTCGTTTACGTGTATTTTTAATTTGTGGGAAACTTGTGGGCCACTTCCCTGTGTGTGGCTGGCTGAGGGTGGCAACTGCATTCATCAAGCGCCGAGCGAGTGCGGTGACCAAGAGATGGAACGATGAAATCAGAGATGCCAATCTACGTCTCATGCTTGGAGAAGCGATGACCAGAGTACGTGAAATGGACCTGTTGGGGGAGACTAGTGCATGGATGGCAACAAGATGAAGGTCTGGGTGGGTGCAAGTTCTGTGGCCACAAGGGTGACGTTAGAGGCGAATAGAAGCATCGCCGAGGATGCTTGTTGGTTGCGTCCGACCAATGATGCTAGGCATATCAATCTGGCTGAACTACATACAGCAGGCAAAGGCATCAACCTGGCCCTTCAATGGCAGGCCACAGTGTTGCATCTGGTCACCGACTCAGCATGCGTACATCGGTGGATATCCGACACCTTGACTGGGAAGGCACGTGTGAGCACGAAGGCGGATGGTGAAATCTTGGGAATACTGCGGGCATTGGCAGAAGAATATGGATTGACCATGGATGTCACACTAGTGAAATCCTGTTAAAACCGCGCAGATTGCCTCACCAGAGTACCACGCAAGTGGTTGGATCTACACAATGAGGGAAAAGAGCCAGTATCGGAAAGTTGCGCTGCAATGGGGAGCTGGACACTCAGGCGTGAAACGGACATTATACTTCGCCAGACTTATCCACCCACTAGTGTCGAAAGAAATCGTGCGATCAGTTGTCAAAGCCTGCCAGTCAATAGATCCAGCTCCAGTTCATTGGAAGAAAGGAAAATTGAGCGTGGAAAACAACTGGAGTAGATTAGCAATGGACATAACCCATTACAATGGCGAGCATTTTCTAACGCTCATTGATTGCGGTCCCTCCATGTTTGTAATTTGGCGGCCATTGCGTCGGCAAGATGCACGTCGTGTCATTCACCAATTGAAAATGATTTTCTTTGAACGGGGCCCACCAACCGAAATATTAACCGACAACGACCCCGCCTTCACTTGCAGACACTTCAAGGAGTTTGCGAGCAGCTGGGGCGTTCAGTTGAGGTTCCGGTGCGCATATTTACCGATTGGTAATGGAATTATAAAACGCAGCCACAGGAGCATTAAGATCATCGCCGCAAGGAAAGGTTGTTCCTCGTTAGAGGCCGTTTATTGGTATAATATCACGTCAAAGGACAACATCTCGCCTTCGACGGCACCGTCTGATGCATTGAAGCCAAACCCCCACTACAACCACGGATGATCGGAGGAGGATATGAAGGTGACTTTGTCTGGGTCACAACTCCTCACAGCAAATGCACAACCAAGTTCAGGACCTAGCGGGTAACCGAAATTGTCAGGAAACAGACGGTGCGAATTGATGGGGTACCACGCCATGTCAAAGACCTGCGGCCATTTTCAAAGTCATATTCATCGTCGAGCGATGAAACGGACACAGACGAGTGAGAGGTTTATTTACTTGAGGTCAGGTCAATCAAGTGATAGCTCCGATAGTCAACTACTAGTGGACGGTGACGTGCATAATGAAACCTCAGATGACAGCCCGTCTGAGGACGAAAGTTGTCATTCCCCTTCGAAGGAGCACCCGCCAAAAGAGACCCGATCCCGTATGCACTTTTTGTAGTGATGAGATCGGGGGGGCGAGACTTACCTTGTCGAAGCAAGAGAAGGTGGTTTGTCTGCACATGCGTTCGTAGACGTCATGGAACCGCGAGGCGAGCTCATGTTAGGCGCTTTTTAGAATGACACGGCGCATGCGTCATTGGCAAAAGCGAAGCTCTCACATGCAAGAAATTACGGTTTCTTGCTCGAAACCAAAAACTCGTAACTACACCAGTTTTCGGGAAACAGGGTTTTATTTACGGTGCACAGGGCACGGAGTCCCGAGTGAAGCAGTGTTCCGGGTTCTACGTGGAACAGCTGGGAGAACGGATCACTGCGAGGAGAAACAAATACTAAATGTACGCCAAAATTCGAAAGATATTGAGGAATCTGGCATAGCTCACATAAGAAAAGTACATCAAAAGAAAAAAAATTCTCTTTCTAAACCAAACCAATCGAAAAAGAAACAAGACAACTTGCCCCCTAACCCATGCTTCGGTTGTAGGTCACTTCATTGGTATCAGGATTGTCCTTACCAAAATAAAGTGTCTAAATTGTAGCCATGTTGGGCACAAGAGCTCACATTGTCAAACGAGAAAAAATGGTTAATATCTGCGTAAAAAAATAAAATAAAATAAAATAAAAACAAATCAGATTAACAAGACTGGTTAAACATTAGGAAATACGTGCAAGTATCTACACACTTGGGAAAAGTTGGGAAAACCAACCTTGCTAAGAATTAATAAAATGGCCAGGTCCGTGACAGGGGAGAAAATTGAGTTTACGGGAGAACTTATCACTAATGTAACTTTTCATGGAAGGACGTTAAAACTAAAAACGGTCATATTAAAGAATACAGAACATTTATTCGGCACTGACTGTATAGAGCAATTTAAGTTGTGGGACATGCCAATTAATTAATTTTGCCAAAAACTCGAAAAACTGACCACCGAGATAATTAATCTAATAAAAGATTTAAAAGAAACTTTTCCAGAAGTTTTTTTTTTGTGGGGGGGGGTGTAATAAGCTGACGGCAAAATTTGAGTTAAAAGAAGACATCCAGCCAGTGTTTAAGAAAAAAACGAAATGTGCCTTTCGCCTCTTTATTACAAATAAATGAAGAACTCGACAGACTAAAAAGAACCGGTGTCTTGTCGAAAATTGTGTACAATCAATGGGCTTTACCGACCGTCTATATGAAGAAGTCAAAGGAGATTTGGGTCTGCGCTGATTTCTCAAAGAGGCTTAACGCAGCACTCAAAGACTATTATTATTCTTTACCTAGACTGGAAGAAATTTTCGCGAAACTAAATAGAGGGAATTTTTTTTTTAAATCGACCTTAACGACGCATATCCTTCAAATACCAGTGGAAGAAGAATGTTCTAAGTTACTCTGTATCAACACCCATCGTGGATTGTACAATTTGGAACATCTGCCGTTCGTGGTAAAGGTTTTCGCTGGCAATTTTCCAGCAAACAATGGACACTATGCTGAGTGACCTTGACTTCGGTTGCATATTTGGACGACATATAAATGATCCGACAAAATGTAGAACAGCATAAGGAACACGTTAATAAAGTCTTCTCAAGAATTCAGGATAACCGGTTCAAATTGAGAGAATCCAAATGCGACTTTTTAATGAAGAAGTTAAAAAATACCTGCGACACATTATCGATAAAAATGGCATAATATCAGATCCAGAACAGGCTACATCATTCAAAAACATGCCAGCTCCCAAAAATGTCTCTACTTTACAAAGTTTCTTAGGATTGGCAAACTACTATCAGGTGTTTATACCGAATATGCACAACTTACGTACTCCATTAAACGAACCTTTGAAAAAAGACAAGGACTGGGAGTGGACACTTGAATGCCAAGAACCAGTCATCAAAATAAAGGAAGTCTTGATGTTGGACTTGTTTCTCACCCACTATAACACAGACCTGGACATTATACCTACCAGCCACGCCAGCTCGTATGGCACTGGAGCATGTATCCTGCATAAATTGTCAGATGGATCTCACAAACCAATAACTCATGCGTCGAGAACACTTCTTCCAGTAGAAAAGAATTACTTGCAAATTGAGGGGGAGTTGTTGGGGATTATTTTCGCAGTAACGAAGTTTCACCGGTATATTAACGGTAGACACTTTATATTGCAGACGGACCATAAACCGTTACTGGCCATTTTTCAATTCTAAAAAGGTCTGCTTGTGCATTCAGCAAATAGACTGCGGAGATGGGGAACAATACCGTCTTAAAAAAAAAAAATGAAAAAAGAAAAACTGTCCAGACAGACTGTCTCGAAACGCAGAGGACCTCTTGAAGATACTGTGATTGTTTCTCTTCGAACAGAAGAAGAAATTCAAACCACATTATGCAACACGGGGAACTCCCTTTAACTCTCGACCAAATCAAACGAGAAGCTCTAAACGAAACCAAAACCCCACTTTGTGAAAAGGAATAACAGACTTCAGATATTTTTCTATATGCGATGAAGTAGTGCTATATAGTGAGCGATTTGTCATTCCCACAACACTACGAAGAATCCTGAAAGATTTCTATGATGGTCGCCCATAAATTACAAGGAGGATAAGCCTTATGCGCAGTTATGTATACTAGCTGAACATGGATAAGGATATTGAAAACATCGTAAAATCATGTAAAGGCTGTGCTTTGGCAGCTAAAGAACCTCCAATCAAATATAGCCCCTGCCTCAAAATGGACCAATTATGGTCTCGGATTCATATAGATTTTGCAGGCCTGCTAGACGGATTCTATTATCTAGATGTAGAAATCCCACTACATAAGTGACAATCAATTTCCTACCCGAACTGTTTGCCAGATTTGGGGTAGTCGATTGTTTAGTGTCAGAGAATGGGTCACAATTTACGTCCGGAGATTTTTTAAGGACTTTTGTAAGAATTTCCAGATCAATCATATCACGATCGCTCCATATCACCCAAGGTCCAACGGGCAGGCCGAGCGTTTCGTTGACACTCTGAAAAGAGCTCTTCAGAAAGCTAGGGGCACACCCACAGAAAAAGCCCTACAACAGTTCCTTCAGGTGTATAGAATCACGCCCAACGACAGTACACCATCATTAACCCCAGCTGAAGTGATGTTTACGCGTAAAATCAGGTCTGTGTTCGACAAGCTACTTCCCAAACAAACAAAATCTTTACGAACAAACACGGTACCTACAAAATGCTACCAACTCGGAGAGAAGGTTTTTTTCTGGATGTTTCTAAATAATAAATCTTTCTGTTTCTGAGAAATGGGTACAATTGAGAAAAAAGTAGGAAATATGGTCTACATAATAAAAAGTCCCCAGTTTACTTACAAAATACATTTAAATCAACTCGTCAGACGATGCTGTCAGCAGTCCTTCTAAAGAGAAAGAAGTTATAGTTGTCATTTACAATACTTTTGACAAGCAGCTCCGGAACAGCACCATTTAAAACGAAAAAGGTATTAAAACTCCTGTTGATACTTAGGAGAGGGTGTTATGGTAATTTAATCATGAACGCATGAACTCTTCCAAGCTATAAATAAGCAGCAGTTTCTGCTTTGTGCAAGAAGTCTATTCCAGCTAGAATGTCTTCTGAGGCAACGAATATGGCCGCAGAATTGCGTGCAGAGGAATCTAGGCAAGCAGCCAATCGGCATATCAAGGACATCACATTGCCGGATGGTCGTACCGTGACTACAGACGTGGGTATATGTGGAGCTTTTCGGGATTACTTTCAGGATCTTTTTACCAGGGAGCCCGGTCTGAGCTCTGCTCAGTTCGACACCTATTTGGCTGACTTTCCCCGCCTCGAGGCGGCTGAAGCGGCTAGGTGCGAGGGACCCATAACAGAGTCGGAAATCTGGGATGCGCTGAAATTGGTTGGCCGGGACAAAACTCCAGGATTGGATGGTCTTCCCTACGAACTGTACTTGAGGCAGTCGTCCGTTCTTGTTCCTCTGCTGGCACTCGTTTATAACAACTGGATGGAGCAGGGGTCTATACCTCGACGCTTCACCAGGGGTGTAATCAAGTTGCTTCGCAAGAGCAAGGGCGGTGGGGGTGGCATAGTTAATTATCGGCCTTTAACGATGTTGAATACTGACTTAAAGATTTTTGCCAAGGTCTTGGCCCGCCGTTTGCAGGCTGTCCTCCCTAGTCTGATTGGCCCCGAGCAGACTTGTGCTGTGAAGGGTAGGACTATTCAGGACAACCTTCATTTGGTATGCCTGATCATCGAGAAAACCGACACCGAAGTCGCGCTGATCAATTTGGATCAGTCCAAGGCATTCGATAAGGTTGACCATCGCTTCTTGGAGTCTGTCCTTTCCGCCGCCGGTTTCGGGCCGTACTTTCGCTCCTGGATCCGACTGCTGTATGAGTCCCCGGTGCGCTGGTGGAAGTGAAGCCCTTCACTTTATCTCGCTCCATTCGTCAAGGTTGTCCACTTTCGCCTTTGCTGTACGTTCTTGCGTTGGAGCCATTCCTTCGCAAGTTAAAGGCGAATCCGGTCCTTCGCGGAATTTCCGTACCTGGTGCTACCACCTCGGCCAGGTACTCCGCCTATGTTGACGACGTTTCGGTTTTTGTGTCGAGCAAAGCCGAGATTGACGAAGTTAGCAAAGAAATCAGATGTTATGAGACGGTGACAGGGGCCAAGATCAATCGCGATAAGTCTGTTGGCTTGCGATTGGGTACGTGGAAGGGAGTTTCTCTTCCCGGACCTTTCCTCTGGACGGACGGGCCGATCAAGATTCTCGGCGTCTTCTTCGGTCCTGATCTCCAGTTGGAAATGAATTGGTCGGAGGTTCGAGAGAAGGCCGAGTGCGCAGTTCGTCTGTGGACTCGGAGAAAGCTCTCCTTAAAGGGGAGGGCGGAAGTATGTGCCTCGCACATCTACCCGATTCTCCTTTACCGACTCTCGGTACTTCCTCTCCCGTGTGCCATTCGTTTGGGCTTAATTCAGCTCTTGTTCTCCTTCCTTTGGGGGGAAGGCAAGTCTCCTAAAGTACGTCGCGAGATCTGTTGCCTTCATCCGTCTGAGGGCGATCTGGGCATGCCTAGCGTTGAGATTCGTCAACACATGCTTCGCATTAGATTTCTGGATCGAATGTGTATGCTGGAGGATGAGAACGGCGCCCTCGTTCAAGAGGACGTCCATAAAAACTTTCCATCCTTGAGAAGTGTGCATTTGTCGGAGGAGGAGGCCGGCCGTACTCCTCGTGGCGAGTGCTCCTTCTATAAAGAATGTCGTTTGGCTCTCCAGTTTCTCTTGCGGGCTACGGATGGCCTCTCCAACGCCCAATCGTTGTCTCTTAGGGCATTATATCGGTTATTAGTTAGGGGGGCCGTTCAAGATGAACTGATTGGCTAGCTCGGGCTTACGAAGCAGGAGGCTTGCTCCATATGGCCTTGGGCGCCTAGGTTGAAATGTCTCACTAACGATGAGGCATCACTCACCTGGTTGATGATTCGAAATGCTCTCTGGGTAGGCAAGAGGCTTCATGCAGCGGGCCTAACTCCGAAATCAACCTGCGTGCGTTAGGCTGTCGACGGAAACCGTCGATCATGCCTTATTCCACTGCAGTGTTGTTGCTCCGTTGCGTAAGTTTCTTGAAGACCTCATGGTTCGTATGCTGTGTGGAAAGTTTTTTGTCCTTGAGGCTAGTTCTGTTTGTAGCAATGTCGTACCTCCGTTATCTAGGGCTGAGCACTATGTGCTATTTTGCTTACTAGGTGTTATGCGAGTCGTGATTTGGACGACGCGACAGAAGGAATTCTATGGTGATGAGAAGTTTACCTCTTCCCAACTGATCTTGTTCTTTAAGCATCAGCTTAAAGTCAAGATCAGGACGGAAAGGAAACGACTCACTCCATCTGAATTTGGCAAAAGGTGGGTGAGTCTTGCGCGTTTCTGTCGAGTGAAAGGTGCTGACCTGGAGTGGTTGTTTGATGCTGGTTAGGCATCAGGATATTGGGTGTGCTGGGCAGAACATGTGCACCCCTTCCCGGTTAGGTTAGAATAGGAAGTTTTTGATTTTCTGTTTCTCGTTTTAAAGTTAACTTAGCTAGGTTATGATTGCTCATTGGTCCCTTTTTCTTTTTGTCCCCAGTTTTCTTTTAGTTTAATCCCCCATCCCTTCCCACTTTAGGTGTTCAACAATGTTAGTTCTCCGGTGGATGCGTGGCGTCTTTCGTTATTTTTCAAGTGTGCTTTTCGTTTTTGTTATGGTGTTTAAATGTGTGAGTGATTGTGTGAGTGATTGCTGATCGGATAAGTGGTATTATTATATTACTAAAGCCACGCATTATATTTCGTCCGGGGAAGTGATTTTGCTGTCACAATATTAGAGTAGTGGGGGCTTTTATTACTAATATGATTTTGTTTAGTTTCTTGTATATATTGTATTTTCATTGTATAAAATCATTGGGGATTTTTTAATGTTGTTATTTGCTGCCCATGCCCTCCACTGAAAATTGTACATATGGGACTTAAGTAGGACTACATAGAGCAGCTGAGGTATTATGGTGGACGTAGTAAGAATGGTAAGTAAAAATGTGGTATTATGGTAAAAGGTTTATTGTAAGTGTGTCAGGGTCAACGAAAGTGAATAGCTAAGTTAAAGTAGGACAGATGAAGACCAGCCTTCCCCATCCCCGTTTTAGGCCTTGTGCTGCATTTGTACTTCTGTACAATAAATAATGAAGTCTATTCCAGCTGAGGCTAGAAAACGTTGAATTTGAAATCAAGGCTGGACTTCGAGTCACCTCTCAGTTGCGTCGCTGTCCTTGGGCAGAGTGCGGCTTGGTTGGTTTATTGTCTGTCCGAGAACGGACATGCAGCTGAGAAAAATTATACTGTGAGGTGCCAAACCCCAGAGAGCTATCCCCACAGTCAGTCTCTCTCTCTCTCTCTCTCTCTCTCTCTCTCTCTCTCTCTCTCAGTTTATTGGCCGGTGCCTGAGTCGTCCCTAAAACGGGAAATTTTCTACGGTACTACCGATAAACCCACCTAAAAAACTGACCTTGTGTCACATCCGTTGCATAGTAAATATTAAGGCTATTCCAGCAGATAGCTTTAAGAGCCGACCAATACAGTCACGCTGGTGTTCTTCTCATGTTGTATATGTTTGTACAAGTGTTCTTTGTTAATATATATATATATTTTAACTCTATTCCATCTTTGTCTTTATTTCTGGCCCCAAACAAGGCCACAACAAAAAGTATTTCTTAATCATGGGGGACTGACTTGCTGAGCTTTCAAGTAGGTGATGACAGACCTGTTATCAATCATTTTATATATCTGACTCAGTATGGTTGACCAGAATTGACATCAATTTATGAAATCTAAGTTAACGTTTCATAAGGATAACAACCCTTGAAACAGGTGTTAGTTAAAAAAAAGAGACATATCTGCACACAACATTTCAAAAATCTTTGTGTGTAAAGATTTGTATTAACCTTTCTATTAGTAAATATAGTCTTCACATATTACTTTAATAATCTAATTGGGACGATTGGGAATTTTAAAAGATTAATGATGATTTATAAAGTTCCAGAAAAATTTTCAAGTTATTATAATTAAGAAATAAAAAATGAAAACAATTCTTGTAAAAATTCATTATTCATTGAAAAAAAAAATTCTCTTTTCATACTATGATACCCTTAATATATATTGTTTATAAAAGCATTTAACAGTTTACCTAAATCAAAATTGTCATAGTTTTTATTGCATTTTTGTTTTCAGTATTCAGAGCAGATTTTCTGAAAAGGAGCAACTATAAAGAAAAAAAAATATTTTACCAAGATTTTATAAAAATGATTTCGAAAATAATTTCAGTCATTAGAGAATAATTCCTGAAAATTTAATAAAAATTTTACCATTATTTGATTTTTGCACGAGTTTCCAATTTAATGTGTTTTTCACCGGCAAAAAAGTGAGATGTGTAATATTACGTTTGCCGTAAAAAATTTGGTCACTCGCTGATAAAAAAAATTTTAAAACAAAATTTCGAATGTGTTAGAAAGGATAAAGATTTAATAAAATAATTAAAATTAGTTTGATCTTTCTTTTTAATAATAACTTTAAAAATCATTTTGACGATGATGTTAAAAGAGCCTAAACTAAAAAAAATTGTCATTAAATGCTAATAGCGTGAAATGGACAACATCGGTGAAGCCGCGTAGTCTCTGCTTGCTTGCTTTCTTTCTCATCTCTCTGACGCCGACTCATTTTCTTGTTCTGCTTATTAAACTGATGAAATGGATTCTGTTAGCAGCATTCAAGTTAGCGCTGCATGACAAAGGAAGTGGTTGATTGTTGTTACATTAACATGACTTGTGTACACGGCGTCTGCTTCGAGGCCAAACTGTTTTCGTTGATGGATTTTCTCAGTTAAATACTGTGAAAATGAATAACTGAGCTAAGCGGGAAAATTGTGTCTTGTGATGTAACAATTTTGTGGTGAAAATTAACCAATCAAATTTGTAAGTTTGTAGGAAAATAAAGAAAGCTAGTTAGAGCTACCTATCTACCAAAATGCACGAAATTTGATTTCATGGAAATAAAGCGATAAGTAAATCGTCGCTAGACTGCGATTTGTCTTATGATAGCTAAGTAGTAATTTTTTTATCCAATGGTGTTGCAAGTTTGCAAATCATGAAGAAGAAAGTTATTTTTAATTCGTATCCACCACAGATGTACCTAATTTATAGTCCCACACCAGGATGTTAGGATTTCGTTCTTGCAACAAGCAAGACCTAAATATTTAAACATCCTGCTTTCATAATGAACATGTCCTTCCTTTAATTGTACGAACAGTGTTTTTATTCTTAATACAAACTCTTTAGTTTTTACTGTGCGCTGATTCACAAAACTGCTTGACAAGACCTAGATCGAGCTTAGTGGCATAGATAGGCCAAGACCGCTAGGGTGTCTGATACTGATCTAGCCTCATCTATGTATAGGTCTTTTAGGACCCTACTATACAACAATTTTTACATCGCAGCTTAGCGACAGTTTAATTGCACATAGTGTTTTTAAAGATTTTGTGCAAACTAAACAGAAAGAGGATCGAAGAACTTGAAGAGTAGGGGGCTGGTTAAGGTTTCATTGATTCGGCCTTGTGTCATACTTAACCGAACTCCTCACAGCTTACAGGGTTTATGCAGAATTATCATCAGAAAGTTAGTTGTCGGCATGTTGGAATATACGGAATTGTGTGGAATAGTGTAGAGAGTAAGAATAAAATATACATTTTCGATGTTTATTAAAAGAAGGAATAACAAGAATGTTCAATGAGAATATTAAGAGTATCAAGTGTTCGTACAAAATGTTCGTAGTAGTAACTGTTGAAAAAGATAAGAGGAAAGAGGACAATGTCCAGGTCGCTTGAAGTTACATTTTAGATGTGTCTCTCTCTTTCACTTCTCCCATCTTTCACTGTTGACTGACGCCGAGGTCATTTATATAGTTTTTTTTAATTTAGCACTGGATCGCCAAGTCCTTACAAGTCGATCTCATTGGTCAAAAATCATTTTAATACCTACTTGCGAAATCTGGTTTCGACTTTTTCTTTAAGCAGATAGTCAATCCTTTTTCTATTTTGGAAAATCAGAATTTCACACGGCATTGTGAATTTTTGTAAAAGTGAAGAAGGTTGATTTTAATTAATTTCTTATCCGCTACAAACTAATTTAGAAATAACCAGCGTTGATTGCTTTTTTTTTTTTCACCTAATCGCCATCAACACAATGAAAGAAAGGAACAAGAACATTTCCTCTAAACCAAATTCTTCCTAAATATTTGTACGGTGATTAATGTATATTTAAAATTGATATATAAAGTTCTTGTTATTGTTTTAAATAATCTTTTTTTTTTAATGATTTTTATTGCAATCAATGTCCTTGTGCCGTACAGCAAAATTTACATGTTTTGGAGTTATTTTCCACGCAGCCATAAGTAAAATTTCCTTCTGATAAAATGTAAAACTTAACAATTAAATTAACTGTTTTAAAACCTAACTCTGCAACAACAGTCTTACAAGACTATATTAAACACTTTTCTCAACTTGTACAATTAAAAAGCTTATCCATTAATTATTTACAAACTATCAATACCTGGTAATTAGTGCTGCATCATAAATTCATTATTTTCAATAACCACTATACTAAGTGTTTAATGTAGCGGATAAGAAATTAATAAAAACCAACTCTCTTCTTCACTTTTACAAAAATTCACAATGACGTGTGAAATCCTGGTTTTCCCAAATAGAAAAAGGATTGACCATCTGCTTAAAGAAAGTCGAAACCAGATTTCACAAGTAGGTGTTAAAATGATTTTTGATGAATGGGAGCGACTTGCAAGACCAAAAGGACTTCGTGTAAGTGCGAAAAATCTAGATTACAATAAAAGGACTTCATCAGCGTCAGTCAGTAGAGTGTCATTGGGATCCGCGAGACAAACATCTAAAATGTAATTCAACTTCAAGCGACTCGGACATTGTCCTCTTTCTCCTTATCTCTTACTACTAATCTCCTTATTTCAATTACTACTACGAACATTTTGTACGAACTCTTGATACCCTTAACTTTCTCGTTGAACATTAATTTCTACGAATTCTTGTTATTCCTTCTTTTAATAAATTACTATTTTAACATGCAAAATGTATATTTTATTCTTCCACACATTCCAACCAACCGACAACCAACTTTCTTCTTATGATTATAACTCAGCATAAAACGTGCAAGCTGTAAGGAGTTCGGTTAAGTCTGACCCAAAGATCGAATCAAAGAAACATTAACCAGCTCCCTACGCTACACAATCACCTTTAGTACTATAGTAGGTCTCCTTTTACTTCTGCTTTTTTCATATTTTCATAAATGTTGAAATCAAAAATATGTAGCTAGTTGCAAGAACTCCATTTTTTTTAATAAGTGGACAAACATCATCTATTGGATGGAGAAAGAAATTCTTCAACAAATACACACTTATCAAAAAAATATATCTGAAGAGAAATATGTATTACTTATGTATTACTTTAACTTTTTTTTCTTTGTTGTTATGAAATGAGAAAATTGTTTTGGGTTGAAACAGCTGAGCTACTTTTTTGTTTCGAAATGAAGACCATAAAAGCTTCGGACGAGCCCCCGTTTTGTCACGGTTGCGATAAAAAGAAAAAAAGAGAGAAGGTGAAAGAAAATGAGAATCAATATAGAAATACTCTAATCTGGAGTTTTCTTTTATGTCCAATTAAAATTATTTGTTTACAAAAGTAAAAATATAATACAATTTTTAACATAAAAAAAAATTCAACCAATCTCTTTAAATCAAACCAAAAAAAAATAAAAATAAAATAAAAATAATTAAATAAAAGATTGTCTCCGAATAAAGTCTTGGTCACTAAATAATTAAAAGCAGCTCTTCCTTTGATGAGTGAGTGGCTTTTTTGTTTAAGAAAGTACTCGCCAATATTTTTTTTTCGTGTTTTTTTTTTTTTAGGTCAAAAGGAGACATTCTCCCACTTTTTTATTCTAGAACCAAGACAAAAATGAAATGGATTTTTTTTTATATATTCATATATATTTCTTTCACCATTCTCATTACGCGTGAGTTGTAGTAATTTTTATTTTTAGTATTTCTTAAAAAGGGGGTTCTGTAAATACAAGTCACTTACATTATGCTTGTTGGGCCTATGCCGTCTTAGGCTCTGAATATAATAAACGTGACAAATCTTCCTAAGTGCTAAAAAACTGTAAAAAGAGTAATCTCCCTTAAACCATTAAAAAAAAAAAAATGAATAGATTATTATATTTTCCAGAGAAAATTGGTTAATTTATAAATACTCTAAAAGTCTTTGTTTTATTGTACAGCATAATAAAATAATTATATTCATTTTAGCTGATACTAAATTATCATTTTTAGTACTGTAGAAATTTTTTTCATATAAATTAAAATATGACCCTGTCTAAATTAAAGGATATATTGAGAAAAAAAGTCATATAAAAAATTATGAATCATAAAAAAACATTTTGATTAATTTGGCAAAATGAAAAAGAACTCTTGTTTGGTATTTATAGAAATTCTTCAGTGGGACAGTTGGTTCAAAGCATTTTACAAGTGCAGTGCATTAAAAACAATCATGAAAATTTTTGGAAGTGGATGCTTAAATATTTGAGTTTATTTTAATAATTTGTTTTTGTTTTTTATATACTTAAAAACGTATATGTATTCACATGTTCCTTATTTAAGAGAAGTCATTTTGTAACCTTACCTCAAGAATGCAAAACAGCTAAGGCTAATAAGTCTGTAAAAGTCAGGAGTCAATTTGACACTTTATTGATTCCCCCCTCTCATTTCTGAATGGATAAAAAAAATCAATATTTTTTTATTCTGTTAAGTGTCACAAACTAAGGTCTAAAGAATGCTACAAAAATTATTTTGGCTTTTTTTTTTTTTTTTTTTTTTTTTATGGGTTGACAAGTCTATTTAAGTTGGGCCAAAGCTTCTTTCAATTTTAACCTTTGTGTGTCTAATGTAAATATATCAGTGTCCATATCATATCAGTTTAAACATCTAAATTTTTTCCTTTATTCAAATTACAATTACCATATTGTATTTATAACACTTGAACCTTTTTGGCAACTTAGCTTAGTTGTGATACAATGCCTAAAGAATGGGGCATGCAGAGAGAATCAAATTCACTACTCATTTGGAGTGAGACAAGCTTGCTAATATCATTACACCATTTTGAAGTGTCCCAGTTGCACCTTATGAATTTTATAAGAATTGTGCTTTTTCACTTAAGCACTCTTGTTATTTTAGTGAATTTTTATTACAACTTTCCAGTCTGGAATTTAGAATCAAATCTTAATGGTTGAAAAATGGAAAAGAATTAATGGGAAGCTTTGCAATCAACAGACCCTAAAAATAGTTTGACATTGGAACAAATCCTAAACCCAAGCATGTTTAACCTAGAGACAAAATTATAAGTTAATAAATTCTACATTGCACAATTGATGCTTTTGACTTTTACTTTGAAAATCTCCTTTTCTCTTTGTGAAATAAATGTGTGCTAATGAGTTCCAACCAAGAAGAATGAAAATCTTGATTTCTTTTTAAGTCTTTATAACCAATTTAATTTCATCAATCTTGATGCAGATTGCCGTCTTGTTATGATCAACTAAAAACTGAGCATCTAAGCTTCATTTCAAAGTGTAAGTTTTAATTTCTATGAGAAACTTTATACTTACTTGGGTTTTCAAAGTTTATTGGTCATGTATATTTGTTTTCATCTTGTGATCTGCAAATATTGATAAAACAACAATCTTGTAAGTGATAACGCTGTTGTGTTGCTTCGTTTTGGTATAATTAGAAGATAACACAAACTTGAATTAATGATGTTTATTTTTGGTATAAAACTTTAGGTTTTTACATCAAGTTACAACCTTCAAATTTTGTGTGGATACAGGAGCAGGCTAGCTGAATTCTCTTCACTGTGGGATGCTTGTAGTAAACAAGCCTATCCCTTCTGGACTCTAGTTGTCAACTGACTAGCATCTTCTTCTTTTCAAATCTCCTACACAAAACTACTGTTCTTAACTCCTACTTCTTACTTACTCTTACTCTTACTCCTACCAAAAAAAGTTGTTCCTTATTTTACCGCCCAAGTTTGAATTCTTGGCGTCAGTGTGTCTATCTTTTTCTATTTTTAGAACACTCGCCATTTTATAAACTATAACTCTTTTATTTACTATCATTTTTATCTCCATTTTTTTTTTTCTTTGAATTAACCTTTTGTCACTAATAAGTACTTCAGGGTACAAATAACAACAAATGTTTAATAAAGTTATATTATAAGCCCCTCTGAAATGGAAATTGATTTTTTTTCTATTTGGACATTAATTGGAGTAGATAGATCTATCTATCGCCTGGTTCACACTCCACCCACGTCTACTGAACAGGTAAAGAGGCTCGTCCCTTGTTCCCTGTTTAGGATGTGGTTTCCAGCTTTCTCTTTTCAAATCTTCTCACTTTGTGTTTTTTTTTTTTTCAATTGGAGTAGATAGATCTATTGCCCGGTTCACACTCCACCCACGTCTATTGAATAGGTTAAGAGGCTCATCCCTTGTTCCCTGTTTAGGTTGTGGTTTCCGGCTTTCTCTTTTCCAATCTTTTCACTATTACATAACCCCTGCACATCAGTGGCGTTACTGCCTTGCTCGGGGTGATACGATTAAAAAAAAAAAAAAAAAAATTGGAAATGACATTCTATACTTTCTTAATGGAATTATCTAATTTGGTAACTGACCTTTTTTTTAAAAGGTAATAAAGAGAAAAATTTTTCATTCACAGAAGTAATACTTCATAAAAAAAAAATTGCTTGGCATTCAGATAGGTTTTTTTGGTTTATGAAATAGCTGGGACAAGAATTAATACCATGGAAAGTCATAGAAGATGGCTGAGAGGAATGTAATTTCTCAGACTCATTGCCTAATGATTGTTTTATTTAGTTGAGCTAGCTTGAATATTTCACAGTCTATCACTATAACTATTACAGTCCTGCATCATGGTCATTAGTGTCATAACATAGCTGGTCAATATAGGTGGTTGCTAGACAACCAACCTGTCTTGCTTGATGGTTAGGTGTCTAGAGCAGAACACCTGTGAGTTCTTGTTTTGCTCACCAGTAATGTCCCGTAAAGCACTTTCTGCATACACATAAGATTGTAGGAATATCAGGGATGGGTGATTTTGTTGGATGTTATCTCCAGATATTAAGTATAGCTCTTGGTATGCGAGTGTTGATTCCATCAAGCTTATACTCTAGGATTTTGGTTAATGGCTAGGTAGTGACATTACACATTAACACCGTTCCTAGAGGTGGCTTGAAAGAATCTCATCTTGAGGTTGTCTGGTAGATCAGATTTCTAGATTACATCCATTTTATTCAAGGCTTTAGAAATTGTGAATTTTCACATTCTTTTCATTATAATTGATATTTTTTTTCTTAAATATATGAAAGATTCAACAGATTTTATTGATTCACATGAGACAGTTTGTATTTAGCCTTGCTGATTGAACCTTATGTCAGTCATTTGCATAGTCAATATCTATCTACTTTTTTGCAGGCTATCAACTTGAGAGTCTTGGTAAAAAAGTAAAACTTAGATGATGTTTTTCGTGGGAAGTTCTCAATACATAGTCAAGGGTGATAACAAAGAGAAAAGGTGCAAGGTTGTCATGTTGAAGGACCACTGATTTGATGTCAAAAAATTTAGTGTCTCCATCTGAAGATTAAAGCTAACTACATTTGAGCCTTATACATCTAGAGAGCAAAAGTTTGGCTTAATGATTGTATTTACTGGTAATTTTAAGGCATTTATTCATAAATGTATAATTATTACATGAAAATTGTGGATAAATAGTAATTACTTAGGAATACAATACCCATATAAATGTTAATGTACCAAGTCTTTTTCATTGTTTTATTGTTCATATTTTTATAAACTGTAAATTCCAATAAAATGTTTTCCCTTTAGTAACTATTTTTTGTTTGTTTTTAATTATTTCCACCCCCCACTCAATTCTTGTTTTCCAGAGCCGTCCAGTTGATGGTGAAGCGCATTGTAGAGCATCTAATTTTTCGTATTATGACTGTGCTTCTCATCTTAACAGACTTCATCCTTGTTGTAGTTGATTTGGCCATCTTTGATTGTGATGCAGACAGTGGCCTGGAAATCACATCTCATGTTATCATCTCATATTTTATGCTGGAGGTTGCTCTCAGGATATTTTACAGAGGGTTTGTATAAGCACCAAGGTGACTTGACAATTTTCAAAAGTGATCCTTTAATTTGGAAAGCATAAAATAAAAATGTTGCATATATTTGTAGGTAATTGATATTCAAATATGTGACTTTTTAAATATTTTATTAAATTAATAGTTAAATACAATTTAATAATATTCAATACATTTTATAAAATATAATGAAACTATAAATATTTCAGTTAATATTATCTTAGCATTGTGTTAATATTTTGTTTGTATTATATTTACTCACATTATAAGAACAAACCTGAAAATATTAATAAATTCTGTTACAATTTCTTTTTTAGAATTTAATTAATGATTACCTACATGTATGATTTTTATATAGTACATCTATTCTTTCTGTATTAATACAAATAAACTTCAGTCTTATTTTAATTAAATTTAAAATGGGAATTGGCATATTTTTTCTAATGCTCCAGTTCATGGTTATTAATGAGGTTCATTCTCATGGGAGTGTAAAATTTTACTGATTTGAAAAAAAAATACTGAAATATAAAAATCAATCACATTGTATTATTGATTAAATATCAGGATTTTTAAGTGTTGTTTTTATCTTAGAAATATTCTCATGACATAATGTTGTAATGTTAGGTGTGTTTTTTTTCTTGTTTATATATATATATATATATATATATATATATGCGCAGATACACATCAATATATAAATATGATATCTATATATATGTATGTATATATGAATGATGAAAAAGCTATTTTTAATGACTTCGTTATTTTTATATTGTGGATTAAACAAGCAGGATTAATTCTTGCAAGATTAATTATATACAGATTTTCTTTATTCTTCAGATTGAATCACTGACATTTCAGTTTCAGATAGTTTGTCTATTTCATTCATGAAAACCAGTTTTTTACTACAATGTTGATTAATTGAAGTTGAGAAGGGACTAGATTCCCAAGGAGGTTTGACAAAGTTCAATCTAGAAAGATTCATTTTTATGGTATAGAACTATGGAAAAGTCTGAGATGATTTGATTGCAATTAATGATTATTTCTGTTAAATGTAGAAAAAAGACCTAATTAAGTTAATTACTTTTGAGAAATTAGATAAGTCAAGAAGTTTCTTAACATCAGACATAATAGAAAAGTTTTAAATTACTTCCTTGGCTGATATAAAAAAAGTTGATCTCAAAATTCTTAAGTAATTTATATATAAACTTATCTATTAGATTGGTGTGGTTTCAGCAAAGAATTTGGAGAAAAGGTTTTCTGAAAATTCTTTGCTGAAACCACACTTATCTAATAGATAAGTTTATATGTAAATCACCATATGGTTTGCTTACATCAAGACTTATTCACTGATAGCCTTATAAGAATGATAGATTTTGGAAAGCAGATTGTCAGAACTTGATCATGTGTATAGCTGGCCTTATACTTTCTTGAACAAAGAAAATCTTTAGAAAATGGAAATGATTAAATCATATCTATACAATTTTCAATGGCTGCACTATCCAAAAGTCCACATTATCACCCCAACTTTTGAAAAATAGAAGAATGAGCAGACATACATACTACTGTTGTTCTGTTATCATATTTGTGAAGAAAGCCAGAGGTCATGACTTCTGAAACATTGTAATAATAGCAGCAAAGATTAGGGACATTAGTTTGTATGTAAATAATATAAGTACAGAAGATGCTAGTTTGAAACATCTATATAGCCATCAACCAAAATAAATTGTTTAAAATATTGTTATGGTATTTTAGTCTTATTCATTATTCCAAGATTTTGATCAGTCTGTAGAATCTCTTAAATTTAATTTTGTGCGACATATGGCTCATTTCAAACCTGAGTTTTGGACTTCTGATCTTCTAAACACGTGGGCGAAGGAGACTGCTATCTGGGCTGTTGCTGAACCCATGACTGGGACAACTGGCTGACACCCCCAGCTATAGTACTACAATTACACCAAAAATTCAAAGCAAGGCAGAGAAAACAACAAAAAGATGCACATATCAGATGACCACATCCCAATTCAGGAATAGTGTTACATCTGGTACCATGACCAACAGTTCTTGACTGAGAATACCATAGAAAATACACAATATTTAGTGCTGTATATAGTCTGTTCCTGCTATAGTGTTATATAAGCAGTTATTAATCTTGTATTAAGTAGGATTCAGTATTGCTTACACTTTTATTGATTATCATAAATAATTAGAAGTTAACATTAAGTAATTTTAATGTTATCACTGAATTAATTTTGTTATTTATCTCTTTCAGAAAGAGCTTTTTCTATAACTGTATAGATGTATTAGACATGGTGGTTGTGGTTGTATCATTTGTGACAGACATGGTATTTGCAGGACTTTATGGCATTGAATCTTGTCAGAAGGACAATGCTGCTGATCTTGCAAAGTAAGTAATTTAATTTTTTTTCCAATATTTATTATAAATAATTATAAATCATTCTTATATTAAAAAATATAATTTTAAGTTAGGATTTAAAAAAAAACAAAAAAAACAACCAACATTCCTTATTAATATTTTCCAAAGTCATGTATTAGATGAGAAAAACTCAGTGATATTAAGGTGTACAAATGCCAGTGAGAACTTTTGTTTTAATTTTAGGGCTGCTGGCACTTGTATAAAAATTTAAAAATAATTACACAAAGATCACATTCATCCTTTTGTATAAAATGTACAAATTTTAATTCATCACCAAATCTAAATTCTTGTGCTAAACACAAAACCTAGTTGGTAGGAAAAGAAATGGAAAAGAGAACATGTGATTGATTCTCTTCTGAGGTCAAAAAGGTGCAAATACAAAACAAGACTCAAGCACTGCTTAAATTTTACAGGAAAAACATTTAATACACAATTAAAGGCAAAAATGATAAATTTGCGCAAAAGTTTCCTTTTGTGTGCCTATTACGACAGGATAACAAATTTCTAATGTTACAAAAAATTATCATCAGATATATATAAGGGGGGAAAAAGTGTTACAATTTTTAGAAAAATATTACATCCTTTAAAAATGATAAAAAAAGGGAAAACTTTGAGTAAGTCAAAAAATTGCACAAGCCAGAAAATACAAAGTGTACCATACCTAAGTTCTTCAACTGAATAGTGAATAGGAACATTTCAGTATGAAGGGGGTTTTGTGGTTTCTACAGGTGGTTGTCTCAAGAGCTTTATGTAGTACTTTACAGGAAAGTTAAACTTGAATGTTCATTTTGTTTAAATTCTTCTTAGCAAGATGCAGAAAGGAATTTTCTATTTTGGGGTTGAATCTGCCTAGAATCTACCAGCTTTTTTTTTTTTTTTTTTTTACTGTGTTGATTCATGATCCCTTCAATGGGACTGTGCTTTATGAGAAGCTGCTTAGGTCCACACATCATGGTAGTTTCCATCTTCTGTGGTTTGTGAATAAACTGACAACTGGTGATTGTGGCACAGATACTTGCACCAATGGTTGAAGAAAACAAACTGGCTGACATCAGTGATAGGATTTTTGCTACATGCAGACTCACTGCACAAAGCCTGCAAACCTGACAATGCAGACACACAACACATTGAAAAGGCATTAACAAGCCTGCAGAAGCAAATGCAAGAGATGTAACTTACTTTGAAGAGATCAAGAAACAGATCTCCAGCTTAAGACAGTGGCTGTGTCTATGCACTTAGCTATCAGGAGAGACCGAATGACACATATCTGCTGGTTCCATCAAACCTTCTGAGACAAAGCAAGGAACTGCAAAAAGTATTGCAAATACCATATGGCTCTAGGAAACTGAAAGGCCAGAGGTTAGCAGCAGTGGACCCAGCTGGTGGAAAAATAAAATGCTACTTTTTCTATGCATGGGGAAAAAAACAACTAAAGCTCCTCATTGACATGGAAGCAGCAATCAGTACAATGCCCCCTACAGATCATAATGCCCTCAAACCTGCCTTGTTCAAACTCTTAGCAGCTAACAGCTTCCACATAGAGACTTATGGTATGATGACTTTCACCATAAACATTGGCAAGCAACATGATTTTTGTCATTTACTCAAGCCAGTATCAGGGCACCCCTACTCAGAGCAGATTTCTTGGCGCATTTTAATCTGTCAGTGCCTATGAATATAAAAACCATGTCAAACAATACAACAAGTACCTGTATTGTGGGTACACACGTAACAGCATGACAGGAATTGGTGTCTCAACTTGATGGAATCTTGAGTTCATGGACATATTAAATCAGCACGTGGAAATCACACAGCTATTTATGAATACTGATTCAAAAAAGCATCAAACCTAGCACCACATAAGAACAACTGCAAGTTCTCACCAACATTGATTGCCACCACACAAATATGACTGTGTGAAGAAAGTTCCAGAAAATTATGAATGAAGGCATCATCTATCTATTGGACATAACCCATATCTTCACTGCTACACCTGATCCCAAAACACGAAAGTACAGATTTTCGTGTATACGTCTATTACAGGAAACTCAATTCCTCAATCATCCCTTATTGCTACCTCATATCCATAACTTTGCATCAGAACTACAGAGTACTTGCATATTCCCTAAGATTGACATAACCAGAGCATACAACCAAATCCTTGTGGCTACCGACAACATTCCCAAAACAACAGTTACAACACCATTTGGTATATATGAATTTATAAATATGCTATTCTGCTTGATGAATGTCACTCTGACATTTCAGTGCCTAATCAGTGAAGTGTTATGTGGTCTTCTCTTCACATATGAGTATATTGATGATAGCTAGTGATGACGTCAATGCACCTAAACAGAATCTCCATGAAGTGTTTCAAGATGGTCTCATTTTGGTCTTCAGATCATTTTACACAAATGTATCTTTGTCTTTTGTCATTCAATATCTATTTTTCAAGCCAATATGCCACCCGCAATAATGTATCCTGTGTGTTCTGACAAGCTACATTCCTTAGTCCCACAGCCCATGACCTTTACAAATAGGGCCTGCCATACCACATACACAAGGAAAAATCATCTTTATTACCTTCATATTCCATTAGTAAGAAATTTCTACTTGGACAGCTTCTTCCCAAGAATTGCTGCTTTGTGAAACAGATTTCTGGCAGGATGTTTTCCCAATTCCTACAATCTTGACCTCATCAAATCTAGAGTTAAATGTTTATCTTTCCTGCATAATCTCATGAACTTAATGTCTTGCTCTTTTTTATACAACTTTACACCCTGACCTTCTACCTTGAGTGGCTCTTGGGCCTTGTATTGCATATAAAAATAAAGTTTGATTAGTTTTACAAGATATGGCGGAAAGAACACCCACATAATAGTAAGTCATTAGTGTCAATGATGTCTTCATTTAGCTAATGTCTTACCATTATGTGGGAGGTATTTCTGCTACACTGTTTTTTTTTGTTTTTTGTTTTTTGTTTTTTAAGCTTATAAAAAAGAAATTACAACTTTATATAATTATCCATTTTTTACTATCTTCATTACAAGATTCAGGTAGTGGAATCAATTTTAATGAACACTTCAGGATTCAAATACTGAAGATTATTACATCATTCAGCCAACTGAAATTGTCTCCTATATTTTTCTTGTAGAGAAATCTTTGTAGCTGAACACTCATCAAAGTCCATATCTGTAAAGGTATAAGTACATACTACAGTCTTAGTAGCAAGTTCTCAATGGTAGAGAATAGGACCAAATACTGAGAAACCAGAAATTCCACTCTGTTCTGAGTAGGTGAAGTGTATTACCACAAAATTATTTATTCTATTTAATAACATTAGAAAATAATATTTACACATATATTTTTGTATACCTACCTATATACAGTAATAATGTGTTCCTATCCTCTTAAATACATGGACACTATTGGAGTAGGGAAGAGTAGAGTGATTATACTGACTAGCAGTGTATCTACTTCACGCAGTGTGTGAGTTTGTACTTGTTGATATACTATTATTCCCAACCTCTGTTTTTGTGATTACTCATGCAGTAACATTTTAAGGTTACAACATATATTATCATAATATTTTTATTACAAGTGATTATAATAAAACATTTTATATTGCAACAACACAAAAGCTTACGTGTCCTATGAATTGTACTTTGTCAGGTGATGGTTGATCATTCGTGATAGAAATAATTCTGATAGAAACTTAAAAACAATTTGTTACCTTTTTTTTCTGAATGTTAATGTAGGAGCATAAGGTCAGAATTAAAGATGCACTAGTGGGTATGTCTTGATTAACCAGCTGAAAGTTAGATCTACACAAAATGGAAAAATAAGGTAAAAGAGGGTGGAGGGTGAATTATAACAGGTCATGATAATTTGAGGTAGAAGCTTGTCATCGTTGGTTATTGGGGATGATGATATGGCCACAATAAATGTGTCATGTGTGTAGCTGAATATGGTGTTCTCTTTGTAGAATGTTTCCCCTCCAGAAGTTTCATAAGGAGGCCTGTTGATGAATATGAGAACTGTGGAATATCTATATAAGATGCTAATAATATTAAATAGATGGCAAAACATACCAATTTTTAAGTAAAACAAAAATGGTAATTATCTATAGATGGTTGACCATTAAATATTTATGAAATAATGGTTATAATGTAATACATAATTGTTTTTTATAAAAAAAATTTTTTAAACGATATTTTAAGGTAAACCATAGACTGTCAGCATGCCACTGTTAATTTGCTTTTTTAGTTTAACAGAGCATTTTTGCTAGCAAACTTCATTATTTTAAATTTTTCTTGTAATCACAGGAAACATAGCTCATGTAAAGTTTTACAAGTTCTAGTTTTTTTTTTAATATTTTCTTATTTTCCATAGGGGTTTTGTTAACTTAAGTACCAAAAGTATTTCGAAAGTTCTATTTCTGTACGTATTGTTGTTGAAAGATAATATATGTTGATATCATCTAGTTTTAAAGGAATTCTTGGTGCTACTAATATGAAATTTTTTCACTGTTGGATTTTCTATAGTAGAAATAGAATCAGTCAAACATATTTTGTCATGAAAACTTATTAGGATTTCTACAATTACATGTGTTGGTATAATTATTTTTTGCTTCTTTGGATTGGTAATTATTACTTAGGTTTTTGTATTGGTTTAGAATTTTATTATACCTTTTTAATAATTTTTTCAAGGTTATCTGTACAGCTGTAGCTTAATTTAAGTGTATTTTTATTAAATTCTTACTAAGTAGATTATTTCTAGGGAAGTGTTTCTCAATTAAAGTGAGAAACTTTTGCCATATCTTAGTACTTACCATTCGGTTAAATTTGGGTGTGTACCAAATGATTTTTCTGTTTCTATTTATATTCTTACTGATTTACTATTGTTGATATGTTTAATATATTTGATGTTGGGGCATTTATAGCCCCCCCCCCCATTTTTTTTTTTTTTTTTTTTTTTTTTTTTTTTTAAAGCATTGTTATAAAATTTAAATTTATAAAAGACATCTTCAGTGGAAGAATTATTGCTAATTCTTTATTCTATGGAGGAGAGAATGTATTTGATTATGAATGGTGGATGATTTGAATTTGGGTGGATATGTATTAGATTTGCATTTGTTTTCATATAGGGTTTGTATGTATTATTGACCAGATCTAGTGTCACATAAAAGAAATCTACTTTTTTAAAAGTTGTGTTGATCTTACTCCATTTGTCCTCTTATATAATAGTATAGGGTAGGTATGAATGGAATAAAATTCCATATCCAAAAAACACTATTGTTAAAAAGTGCTCAATACAAAGTATAGCAAATAATATTTTTTAAATTTATTACAAAAATATGTTATAATATCACTACAAAAGTAGCTATTTTGTTTCAACACTACTTATGTCTCATCAAGTGATTGGTGCTGATTTTGAGTTGAAGAGTTTTAAAAGGTTCAAAACTAGCCAATCAGGGAGACATTGTTATATAGTCTGTGGTGACTAATCAAAATACAAGTAATTTTTAATTTGAAGAACATAAGATTACTCTAAAAACAATTTATTGGGGCATTAATGTTAATATTTGATTAAAATAGAAATCAGTATTACTGATTGACTATTAGTTTCACTTTACAATAAAATAAAAATTTATTTTCAATAAGAATTTATTATGAATTAATGTTAGAGACTAAGAATTTTAAATTCTTTTTTCTAAGTTTAACAAAGCATTAGATTTAGATTATTATGAAGTTATTCAAATATAAAACAGGGAAGAGAGATAGACACACATATGTCTAAACTTATTTATAAATGGAACTTTGTCTGTATGTGTCCGTCCGTTACCTATAGGCTCCAAAATGGCTGAACCGATTTTCTTGAAAATTTACACAGTTGTACTATAAGCATCTGCGAGTGTTCTTAGCTAGGTTTTGTGTTGAGGTACCCCTGATAAATATTGAAAATCGATAATCAAAAAAATCAGGTTATAGAAGGAATGGTCTGATTTTAATCAAATTTGATACACTCATAGACAAAGACATAAGAAACGATATTCAGAAGTTTAAAGGTTGCAGTTCTTACAATAGTGCAGAAAATTTGATATCAATACCAAGAAATCAAAATTTGACTTACATCCATTCATTTTTCTTTCAGTCTACGGTTTTGCTTTAACTGGAAACAAATATTGCTTTCTAGTCTTTCGTACCAATGTCCAAAGAGTCTGAGCTCCAGGACCATGGATTAGTTTTAAAGCTTTCATTACACCCGAGCAATGCCAGGCTATACTGCTAGTATATATATATATATATATATATATATATATATATATTGTCATCCGCAGACAGATCTGTTTCGCCATATCACAGCTCATCAGTACGGTTAGACTCCAATATATATATACACACATGCATGTGTAGGTGTGTATACGTGCTAAAAAGTCTGCCTTCTTCTACCATGCGCTCATAGCTCAGAAGTAGAATCGCCGACTGAAGCCAATTCGGTCGGGTTTCAATCTTGGGTTAAAAAGCAATCAGTCTAACCGTACTGATGAGGTATGATACAGTGAAACAGATCTGCCTGCAGATGACTATACACACACACACACACACACACATACACACATAATAAATAAACTATTGGTTTTAGTACAAAATCATATTATGGCAAGGAATAAATTAAGTTTAATACTTACAGGCATTGTGTAAGAAAACAGGAATAAAAAATAAAATTACACAGAAGGAGCAGCCAACTGGTTTTAATCCCAACCTCTTCAGGGTCATCTGAGAAAATTTATTTATAATCAGCTATATCAACTAATTCAAGATTTTGTTTGATTTGGTTATTAATCAGTTCTAGAATAATTTTACTGATTTTACCAATTTCTGGCTTAGTGTGGATGATGATTCCAATGGGCAGATTTGTCACAAAATTAGGTTTATGGCAAAATTTTAAAGGTTTATGGTAAGTTTCTTTAGTAAAAGTTTACTAACTTTGTCATTAATTTTGAGTTTTTTATTAATAGTTTTATCTCAATATATATGTTTCTTTCATCTCCTATCCAGGTTAGTTGTGATTGGTCGTGTTGTTCGTATCATCAGAATATGTCGAATCATTTACATAATGATTGTTCAACATCGTCACTTAACAAATGCTACTCGACAAATGGTATCACAAAACAAACGGCGGTACCAGAAGGACAGTTTTGATTTAGATTTGTGTTATATTACAGGTAAGACAAGAGGAAAATCCCTTCCAGCTTTTCATTAATTTGTATTGAATGATCAAAAGATTTGATTGCTTCATAAAAATTAAGATTTCTATTTTAAAATTATGTTTCTAAATTGACTTTACCCACTTTTGAAGTAAAATTAATTTTCATTTGGAAAATGTACAAAAATTGAAATCAGACTATTGTTTTAAATGCACAAGAGAACTGAGATACATACCACCATTGGAATGAAAAAAAGACAAGAATTGTTTAGATAAAATTCTTTGTATTTCTGATAAAAAGGATCAAGGCAGACATATCTTTGTGGGTAAGAAAAACAACTTGGAGAAAGCTAAGAGTCCATAGGGCCTGGAGTTGATGCATGTGTTGGGTCAATTGACCTAGGTCAGTAGTGGTGACATTGACAGCTTGTTCATTCGCTGCGACTGCTTACAGTGTTGTGAACCGTGTTCTTAAAAGCAGATGTGGTGGATACTGGCTCCACATTTCTTTTTCATGTTTTTGCCATGGTGACAATGTTATTTTTTGCCATGGTGACAATGTTATTTTTTGCCATGGTGACAATGTTATTTTTTGCCATGGTGACAATGTTATTTAGTAATTTTTCTCTTATGTAAAAGTTCATTAGGATTAAACATTAGCAAATAAAATGGGAAATATTTTTTTAAGATAGTTGAATGTTTTTCAGTTCTTTTGTGAATAAATGCATTGTCTATTATAAAGATATTTTCATTGATATTCTGTAATGATCATTGCTCAAGAAAAGGATTAAAAATGGCATGTGCATTATTTTTTTTCATCATTTTCTAAGTAAAATATAAACATGTCAAAATTTATTTCTTGTCAATGGCAGATTAAAAAGTACAGACTGGATTTATTGAATTCTGGAAAATGAATTCCCAAAATTTTGTAACTAGATTCTTCTCTCAGAGTATTGTATTTTCCTTTAAACCCAGTTGAAAATTGTTAATAATGTGTCTTTTGTATAAAATACCTGTAGCCAAATGGTTGAATTCTTGAGATGATATCCAATTCCATTGAAATGAGAATATATTGTTATACTTAAAAAAAAGAAAAAAAAAATTTTTTTTGTTTTTTCATTTTCTTGATAATTGTTGTTTTTGAATTTTTTTTTTCTACTAAAAAGTTTGTATGGATAATATGTAGTCAAGTTTTTAACAATGACCAAAAGTTTTGATTGAAGAAATATTTTTTGAGCAATCTTTTTTGCAGTGTTACATTTAATATTGAAACAAATAGGGAAAGCATAACTCTTCTCACTTGTAACATGTTTTATCTGACAACATCTGCTTTGTTATGAAACATAATTTAAAAAAACAAAAACAATAAAATGGGTAAAGCCATTTTAAAAACACTGGTGTTGATTAACTATTCATTTATTTCACATTGTAGTCATTGTTAGTCTTTGATTCTTTTTATTTTTTAAGATTTGCAATTTAGTTGTTTAATTCTGGTGACTTTCAATCATATTTTTATTAAATAAAGTAACATTTTTTTCCCTTTATTAATTGTTACTTTGGAAATTTCTAGATACCAATTTTTTTTTCTATTCTTATAATTTTGAAATAATCCTTTCGATTTCTGTTTTTTATTAAAAATCTATTTTAATCAAATTAATTGTTCCTGTTTTTGTTGACTCATTCATGTTATTTCCTTAATTTTCATAACATTTTTGAATTTCTATGTTCCTCGTATAAGAAATAAGGTAACAAATTTCAAATCACTCTAAAGTCAGACCAACAATAATTTCTCAAAAATTTATTTTAGTAAAAATTAGTTAAATATTGTTTATTCATTTTACTTGTTTTTTTTTTCTTCATTACTTATTTGATTTATTTCAGAACGAGTCATTGCCATGTCCTTTCCTTCTGCTGGCATTATGGCTTTTTACCGCAACCCAATTCATGTAACTTTGTTTTTTCCTTTAATATTTTTCTTCCTTTTTTTTAGTTTGTAATCTAGTGAAATACATTCTTTTGCTGTATGTACTGATTTGGAAAAAGAGGGAAATACAGCATAAGAAATGAGGGAATAACTTATTTCTATATAAAGTGTATATCAAGGAACTCAAAACTGTATTTAACAGATGTTTATGAACATGGACATTTATATTGCATGATTTTTAAAGCAGTTTTAATTTGAATATCTATTCATTTCTACTGAATAAGTATTTTACTTTAAATCACAATCAGGCAAAAACATTTGTATCTATAATTACTAATAATTATCTATAATTAATTTTTGTTCTTAAATATTTTTTGAAGTTTGTGAAGCCAAGGAACTGAAATTTTACCAATTTCACTTTCTGAATATCAAGCAGCAATATTAAAATTATTTATATCTCAAAAAGTTTCTCATGCTTCATTTGTATTGCTGTAATAATAATCTCTATTGTACTTACAAATCCATACATGTATTCTTTGTTTATAATTTTTATTTACATACTCACTTTTTTTTTTATCTGCAGGAAGTTGTTCGGTTCTTTGAAACAAAGCATAAAAACCATTACAAGATTTATAATTTGTGTAGTAAGTGCAGTTGTTAGTTACTTTTCTGTTGAATATTTTATAAATAATTTAAGAGTATGCCAAATATTTTTGCTTTAGAAGTTGAGTTCATTTGTTTTTGTTCATCTTTGGCATGCTTTAGCCTTTTTTTTTTTTTTTTTTTTTTTTTTTTTTTTTAATCGAATTAGGGGGTTTACAACAATGTTTTCTGTACTTGGGAAAAATTTGTGATATGATAAAATATATTGTATAATTAATAACAATTTGACCAAATTTCTATGTAGGATAAAATAAAAGTATAAGCAATTAATTTGTAATGATTAGCTAGTTTTCCCCCCAAATAGAAACCTATGTTTTATCGCTTTAATGTTCTACCTTTTGGGTTGTATTCATAAATGCTTTTGTTTGTTTTATAGGTGAAAAAGATTATGATGAAAGCCTTTTTCATAACAGAGTGGAAAGGATATTTATTGATGATCATAACGTACCAACTCTATCGTAAGTTTCTTTTCTTCATTAGACAAAAAAAGAATATGATGTCGGTATTTATTGAGAAGTTTATCTGATCACAAGATTCAGACATTAAGAAAAAAAATAGTCTTGTTTTCTAGCCAAAAAAAATAATTTAAAAAAAAATTTAATATCCACAATTTTTACAGATTTATCTGAAATTTGTATTATTATACTGTCTGTTTAATTTTGAATACATTTTATGTTTTGTCACAATTTATTTGCCAGTTGATATGAAATTTTTAGTAACTGATTTTTTTTTTTGCATTATATGAACATAGGTTAATAAGTAGTGATAAAAAAAGCAATTATTTCAAATAGCAAAAAATTTTCAACATAATCTGTGTTAATTCTGTTGATAATTACATGTCAGGCTGCAGAATTATTGATCAATTGACTAAAACAGATGCATCTTATTTTTTACTGAATGTGTTTTACCAGAATAATTGGAGTTTCAATAGCATTCTTTTTAAATTTAAAAATCATTTTTTTTAAAAAATTAGCCCGGCAAGTTTCATAAAAATGGCAAACATCAATCATCAAACAAACTATTATTTTTCAACCACAAGTAGAAGCAGATTTCAATTATATTCTGAAGTCTGTAGATTCCTTAAAAAAAATGTTAAATGATGATTTTTGTTTTATTTTGTTGTGCTGTATATTTTTCTCTCTCTCTCTCTCTCTCTGTCTCTTTTTTCTTTTTTCTTTTTAATGTCTGCTAACATGGACTTCAAACAGTAGTTAAATGGGAAGCAGTCCTTCCTACCAGTTTAATGTAAATGAGAAAAATACATGGTCTTTGGTATAAACATAAATGCAATTTATCAACCTAACCCTGACCCTGGAGGAGTGATGGGTACAATTCTAGGTTTAAGTCTCTGGCTCACCACATGGCAATTATTTTATTTTCCAATTTCAGTTTTGACCTTTCATTTCTCTCCTATTTTTCTATGACAATTATTATTGTCATATTACTTACAAGGAAGTTTTTGTTTGCTTAGTTACTTTTAGATTTTGTTTTAAGTGTCTGATGGACAGGATCATATTGAGAAAGAATTGTTTGTTCTTTAAATAATATTAAGAAATGAAATATGAACTTTTTTTAGCTGTTGAATGAACAATAAAACAAATTAATGTAAGCCACTGAATAGTTTTATTTGCAAAAGTTGACATTTCCTGCATATTTCATTAAAAATATTTTAAACTTAAAAAAATAAATTTCTTTATTTTCTCTTGTTCTTTTATCCCATTTCCTTTAAATTGGTAAATTGCATTCTGAGACAGTTTTATTTGTCTTTCTCTTCAGAGGAATGGAAAAGCCTTTTTCTTGAAGATTTAAGAAATGGGATCCAAATAAAACTGATATTTGCATTTAAACATACAAATAATCTGTATTTACTCAAACATACACAACTAATTTTAAGAATCATGTTTTGTTCATAAACAAAAGCTTTACAGCAAACCTCTCTCTTGTTTAATGTTATGAAGTGACAATGATACTCCATTATTAAAAAGTAACCTGTATTAAGAATTTATGACAGAAATTTGCCTTTACTGTACATGACATCACACTGATGCAAACAGGATTCTTGATTGTAAATAATGTCTATTAATTAGCAAAGTGCTTATTAAATGTCTATTGTGTTTGCAGTGCCATGTCATCATTTTGTGAAAATGTGCGTGAGTGGATGGCTCTTGATAAAAAAAATGTCATTGCTGTTCATTGTAAAGGCGGAAAAGGCAGGACAGGGACCATTATTTGCACCTGGCTCATAGACAGTGGTCTTTTCGATAAAGCAAAGGTAAAATACTTTTATCTCATTTTCAGAACGTTTAATGCATTTATTTGGTGTGTATATACCTGGAAAATACTTTCCAGCTGTGGATGAAAAAATAATAAAGTTGCAAAGAGGTAAATATTGGGATTGCTGTAAAGTTGTCAGTTGAAGACACAAAGAAAGACCACCTCCCACCAACTATATTCTGTATCATTGAAATGACATTTGTGGTGATACCGAGCAAAAATGATGGACCGAATGTTTGCGCTTTCACAACCAAAAAGCAAATGACCAAAAGTCATCATTGTGCATCGGGTTGTGCAGATGTTCCGGCTGAAAAATAAAAATTAATCAAATATTAAATTTCCATTTCGCGAGCCTACGCGAATTCTATTTATCAGCCAATGGGAAGCCCAGAATCAAATACAAGTGTGAAATTCCAAACGAGCTGCTGTGATCCAAAAAGCAGATATAAAAAGCCGAGACAGAAAGCACCCAGCAGACAGACCGACGGAGACAGAGGAGTGTAGTTTGTATCTCCCTTGACCTAGTCAAGCGGCTACTACGTTTGCCTCCCTTCATCGCTCCTTCCTTCTTCCCTGTCTCAAAACTACTTACTGACCCAAGGAGCGACTACATCAAAGATATTCCTCACTTACACGCTCCCCACATTCCTAAGCCTTAAATCTCTTTTAGCTTATTATTTGCCATGAACATTTTAACCTCCGTTGGACCTATATTCAAGTATTACTTTAATTGTAAAAAACATTAATTGATATGTGTATATATAAAAATGTTATTTTTCAACTGAAATTGCTTTTCTTGATTTTATAATCATTTTATGACTTATTGTGGGCTATCTACCACAAGGCCAAGTTCCGTTAACCTGCAACAGTATACAACTACCCTTCTCTAGAACGGACTCCCCCTACAACCAGGAAAGGAATAGATAAGCAACCCACTATACATTCCATTAATTTAGGGAGATGAGTACATTATTGTGTAAAGAGCTGATTATTGACTTCAACATAGAAATGATGTTGACAATGTCAAGATATCACAAAGTTTGTGTTGAGTGGGTTCCACAAATACCCTCACAATAATAGAATGACCATTAACTGCAAATTGGTCAAAACTTGCTAAACCACTATATGAGTAAAAAAAAAAATGACAGTTTCTTGGATTGCATCATCACTATGAGCTGGTATTCAAATGGCTATCTCAGAATAGGTGACATGCAAATTCTCCATCAATGAAAAAATTCAAAATGCTGGAATCCACAAGCAAAGTAATATGCGCTGTCTTTTTGAAATAGAAAAGGAATGATCTGTCTGGATTCCCTGGAATCTGGACAAGCCATCAACTCTGACCATGATGTTGACTAAGCTGAAGGTCCAAATTTCTAGGTTCAGGCCAAAGAAGATTGACTTTCATTTATCAAGGCTGAAAAAAGTTTGAAAATCATGTTGCAAATTTTAACTGAACCCACCTACCATATGGCCTGGATATCGTACATTTTGACTTTTATCTGTTTAGGGTGATGAAAGATAGACAATATAGGTAATGTTTTCCTAACAATGTCATCATTGCTGCTGTGAAAAAATGGGTCATGTCCACTGGTGCAGATTTTTACAAGCATAGTATGAAGGCACTTGGTCATCACTTATAAAAATGCCTAGCTAATTTGACTCTGTGGAAAAATAGTGTCTTTAAAAAAAATAATAAAAAACTTGCTCTATCTAATGGTGATGTTGTGTTTGCTGAATTTGTTATAACTTTTGTGGCAATAAATTGCAGGCATTATTTCTGGAGCATTCCTTCATATTTATTCTTGTTTTTTGGTGACAAAAGATGATTTTTGGTTGTAGCTAAAATGATAAAACTATAATAAAAAAATAATATCTTAAACATTTCTTTGTGACAGAAAACTCAATTTTATATAGATTGGGTGTGGGCAAGGTTTTGCAAGTTTAAAAATTTGGTTAAATTTGAAAAATCTGTTTGCATGTATTATTTATAAATTTGAGACAATTCAGTGATTGATATTTAAAACTATAAAATTTTTCCTTTTTTTATGTAGGATGTACTTGACTATTTTGGTGACAGACGTACTGATCTCAGTGTTGGTAAAATGTTTCAAGGTGTCCAAACACCCAGTCAGGTAATAAATCAGAATATTAATTATTTTTCTCTAGTCATCATCACATTTCAAGCTACAAGAATATAAAATTCACTTGAGTTGATGTGTATATGGTTGACTAGTATTAAAACTCTAAATGAACCTTGTTATAACGTAATTGCTGCAGCATAAAATATAAAAAGAAAAGTTTTAAAAAAATGTTAAATTTGTTGCCAAGAGGAATGGCCAAGATTTTCACTCCAGGAGTGGATAGTTCTCCTGCAGGGTCAAATACATGGACAAGGAAAATAACCAATAGAGATGAACAACAAAAGCCAGGATTATAATTTAACAATATTTAATATAAAGTAACAATGATATGACGAAACATGTCTGTGTGGAAAGGTGTGTGAAATGTATGTGATATGATGATAAAAAAATGTTTTGTTCATAGTCTGAAATAAAAAATATACACCTTTTTCTTTTTCTTCTTTCTCTTTTGTTTATATTTTACTTATTTTAGCTCAGTTCTTTACTTTCTTTTCAAAGTTACAAGATTTTGTTGCCAAAAGAAGTTTGTTTTCTTCTTTTGCAATTTTGACAACATAAGTTTTCTTTCAGTTGTAAAGGTTTAGTGTTGAGTTGACTGATGTGTTCAGTTTTCTTTAACTGAGAGAATCACGTATGCCCTTACATTTGGTGATTAACATACTTAGTAATTCCCCGTTAGTTTTTGGTTTGTGACTATTTAGTCACTAAAGTAAATGTCTGTACGTGGTATGGGATTGATGTTGGTGAGTTGGATGCAATGTTGAATTTCTTCATTAATCATCTCCTCATAAAAAAGTGTTTATTCCTCAAAGTTCACTGCCAAGTATTTTTGCTGCAGTCTTCCATACTGGAACATGTGGTTTTGCACATGTGTGAGGCACTATTTATAGGCCATCAGCTGATCCTGTTTGTAAGGGGTCATTGTCTGGCTTCTGTTAATTTGATTGCTGATTTTGTAAGGTCGCCAGAGAGAGAGAAGATAAATGTCACAGTTAAAGAGAGAAAGAAAGAGCGATAGTTTGACAGTATGTCTGTTTAGTACACTGAGGGTTAGGAGTGAATATATTAGAATGTAACAACATCTAAAACAGATGATTGTATTTTTTTTCAAGTCCAAAAATCTCAAGATAGCCAACAAATTTGATTTTATATATATATTAGTTAAACAGGTTTTATCAAATTCTACTAACAAGTTCTTTATATTCAACTTCTATTGTATCTCTAATTTCCAGATAAAGTGTGATATTTTGAGATCAAAGTTATGAATAAATTGCCCAAAGAGGTTTTTTTTTTTTAAATCCTTGTCAAGAATGAGTGTTATCAGTATATTAAGCAAGATTTTATATATATATATGGCAGACATGAAGCAGACTACCACCACGTTTAATTTTGTTGTTTTTCATTTTTTTTTTTTTTTACTTTTTTCAGTGCAGTCCTATCGATTGTTACTTAAATTTTCTGATTATCAAAAATAATTTTGAAAAATTACAATATTTAAATTACTTTGGTGGGGAGTCAGTTTGTCATACAACATTATAGTAAATTGAGCCTTTAGAATTTACTATATTTAGAATGCTCAATATCAGGGATAAACTATTTGATGGTATAAAGAGTGTAGACATAGACATCAACACTTTATGGTGACAGGCAAGACTTCCAGTTGATAATCCATTAAAGCATGAAACTGACAGGATATTCAAATGTGTGTAAAGAGTATTTCTTCACCCATCCAATGAGGATTTGGAGAAAGATGACTAATGAATCCTTTTGTAATGTGTCTTGACCTTAACTCAAAACAATCAAGTCATTGATATTGTGATTTGTTTGCTGATAATGAAATGTGAAAAATACTGATTTTTTTTTCTAGTTAATCTATCATCTCTCTTTTCTTTTTTCTTTTTTTTTTTCTTTGGTATCCTTATTTTCAGATGAATAAATTTTTTATTTTTATTTTTTTTGTAGAGTCGTTATGTAGGATATTATCAAAAGCTGAAAAAAGATTTTGGTGGAAAATTACCTCCCAGAGTTAAATTGCGGATTGTTTCCATTAAAATAACTGCAATTAAAGGTGAGGCCAATTTGTTTGTGTGTTTTTGTTCTGAATAGATTTTTGCTAATTATAGTTGTCAGAATTGGAAAATTCTCTTTGATTTCATGACACGAAGGAAAAGAAATTGGCAAACATGGATGAAACATGCCTACAATTTCACTCATTGGTAATGTTTGTTTTAAAAAAACAATGATTAGAATTGGAATAAAACCTAAACTCATGATGAAAGTGAGTTTATACATTTTTTTTGTTCTTGAATTTACAATGAAAATATTAAACACTACTGGGTTGTTTATGTACAAGAATAACATAATATTTACAACATATTAAAAACTAATGCAATTCAATATTTATCATTTAACAATTTATAAACATTTACTAAATTATTAAGATATGTGAACCAACTATGAGGAAATCCTTATTTACCATTTTATAAAGTTTGAATCAATTGGCAATTAACTGATGTTTTGCCAATGATTCCAATAATAGTGTAAATAAATAATCAAATAGTGTTTATCATTTTTCATATCAAATCTTATGTACAAAGAAAATATATAAATTCACTTTCATTTATATTTTATTGTAAATCTAATCCTCTTTTTTTTAAAAAAATATTGCTGAAGAGTAAAATTAGTTGAAAAAAAAGTGATGTCATAGGGCTGAGAAAAATCATCCTTTTGACACTCTGCCTTACTGTGGGCACATTTATCTGTGTTTGCCAAGAAATTGTAGGGAATCAAGTGTAATACCCCCAAATAGTTTTACTAAATGACTTGTAAACTTCACAAATTTATGTGTTTGTTTTGTTGGTAAGCACAATTGGGTTCAACAAAAAATGTAATTAATATTAGAAATTGTTAATTTTCATAAATTTTTTATTTGTGAGTTGTCACCTTTCAGTAGCATATTGATTTTTTGCATTCATTTACAATTTTGTTTGGGCACCTCGATGTGGTGTAATGGTTAGCAATCTTGTCTCGCTAGAGAATCATTACAATTGAGTAATGAGTTCGATCCTCACTTGGTGCCCCATACTTTTTTTGGCTTTGTGCCACATTTAAGCTGTGCTTAGAAAATTGCCATTTACAATTTCGTCAATTTCGTTAAATTAGAAGTAGATTTAGGAAAGTGTATTTCTGAAGTGATTAAATCACTAAAGCAAACTGGATCCAGCTCTTGTTCAATTAAGATGTTATCGTCTATGCATTCAAACAATAACTGCATTTAATACAACCAATTGTTGGGTGTTTGTGCCTTGCTCTTTTTTTTTTTTTTTTTTTTTTTTGAAGTTCTTTGTTGCCAACATATTTGCTTTCATGTAAAGTTAACTTCTTCTACATTAGTTCTTCATTTTTGTATTTATCAATAATTCACTTGTTCAGTGAATATAAAAATTTATCAAAAAAACCAATAATATTTTTGCCAGTAGATTCACTGAAGTTTTTATTATGTATTGCACTGGCAGATATGACTCAGTGATGGGGAAATAAAGCTAAAATTCCAGTTATTGAGGTTTCACAATACACATTTACTTTTAGGCAAAGCTTTTTCTTTCTCCAAGCTGTCACCATTGCACTTTTAGTTAATGAGATCTATTAGTGACATGAATTGTAAGTAAAAAAAAAAAGTTTGACAACCTGATTCCAGTATTAGACAAACTTCCTCTGATATGGTAATGTTGTATATCGACAAACAACAAACACGCATATATATAAAAATATGAAGTTATATTTTTATTAATGACGATGGACCGTGTAGAATAGGGAACAGAGAATTGAGAGAGCGCGCTTCTAATGGGTTGACGGGAGTGTAGTCGTATCTGTTGTGTCTCTCTTCACCGGCCGATCTCTGTCGCTCCTCTACTACTACTGCTGAATCCGTGTGACGAGGTCTTTATATAATCTTCCAGGACCGGGACTTTTTCTTCCGGTTTTGCCTCGCCCACGTAATTCTCAGAGACACCTGTTCTGTTTGCCTCTGTAGTTATTTCCGCTGCTGCCGGAAATAAGGTCAAAACGACATCCGTTCCTTTCACCGACCGGAAACACCCTCGCTTGTATCAGCCTTCCTCGGGTGGGGCCAGATTGTTATATTACATTCCTCGCCCTCCCATTTTCCAAAATGTTCACCTAAGAACATTTTAAGCGCAACACCCTCACACTCCTCCCCATGCCACACAAGCCCGACAATTGTATAAAACATGTGCACGCCAAAACAACAAAACATGTGCATGCCGAAACAAAAAAAACAACAAAAAAAAATATATAGGGGAGCCTACATTGGCAACCCAACAATGTTCGTGTCCATCGTGAAAATTGTTCTACCAGCTCGATGTTTCATTGTTTTTTTTTTTTTTTAATATCCATTTTCACAGAATTGGGTAAAGTTCTTAAAAATGTTCATTTTCTTTCTTGACTCTGTCCATAAGCGTAGACGCCTCGATGCATAACCACATGATTATAGGCGGTAACTGTGCCCCAGTTTCTAAACTGACATCGAGTAAATGACCTTTGACCAACACCATGCGTGTTTCTGCTCGAGTTTATTGTTACACATGTAACTTCATTTAATTTAATTTAATTTCAAACATACTATGTTTGAACACAGAAAATGGCCATTATCTGCAGTACATATCATTCATAGTCTGACCGAGAAATGTTCAATAGAAAATGAAGAAAATTACCCTGATTCCAACGTTAATACGCATGCAATTTACTTGTGGAGGATTAGAGGTTTCATCTATATTAATTTAGTCTAAAAAAAATGGACCCGTGACTCGTAGTTCCTTAGTTTGTACAATGTCTTCTATTCCTTGAACTACTTCCTCTGGATTCGAATCCAAGCATATCTGATTTGTTGACATCTCTCTGTTTAACGCAGAGACATTTGAGTGTTGAACACCCGTTGACCCCGGAGTACTATTCACAACGGATAACTCCCTTTCCTTTCCCGAAGCACTGTTGCTTCTTTTACACTTAAAAATCCGCTTCCTAGCTATTATTCCAAGGATTATCATAACGCCGACTATGCCAGCAATGACTCCTATCGTCAACTTCTTTGGGAGTTCTTCATATCCTTCACTAAATCTTTCCATATCTATCTGTTCCAAGGTATTTACTAGTTTGCGGATAGGAATCTCCTCCATATCGCGCAATTCTACCGGCATGGTGTCCACTGAAAAATTGGGAAATTTCTGCGTAATTGGGGACCAAACCACTGAACCAGAGACGTATAATTTACTTTATGCTTTAGATACTATTAATAATTTTCCACATTTGTATCTTCCTAACTATTTCACTTAAACTATCGTTAATCCTCCCACTGCTTCTTTCCCAATCCTATAGCATATCAGCCAATAAATCTACAAGACTTTTCAGTTGTTCTTTCTTTTTGTTCCGATCAACTGTGGAATCTGCAGGTCTATCCGTGTCAATATAAAGTTTTCAGAAATTAATATATCTTCAAAAGATATTTCCCAAGTCACATAAATGAAAATTCACAGAGGATGTTGAATTGATGGGAACCTGCACAAAAGCATAATTCACAAACATAGAAATGTAAATCATTTTGTAGTGTACAGTCATTGAAAAGAAATCCAAAAAAAAGAAAACCTAACACTGCACAAACCAAAGAAAACATTGTTATCAACAAGTTAATCCAATTATCCACTTTAAAGAGTAGAAGAAACTTCCTTTACATGATTTTACATTTCACTTACTCAATAAAAGTAAGATTAATTAAGCAACATAGCAGTAAACTCACTTCACTTATATGGTAAAATATTAACAAAAAAATAAATCATTAACTCAGATGTTTTATACTTACAGATAGGTAAATATCTCAACTTTATTCCTCCCGTCAACCCCCTATGCGCTCTCCGCTAGGTGTACTACTCTCTGCATGTAGTCCTGCACCCCCTCCGTTCTACCCTTAATGTGTTCGACACCGAACAATCCACATTTCTCAATTCTAGGGTCAGATCGGCAAAAGTATGCTGTTCCATTTTTTTTTTTCTAACTAGACTTATAAACAAGAGCAGAACACACACACTATCAAATCAAAGAGTCACCTACCTTGGCTGATGTCTATAGTTGTGCGGCTACTATATATTTTCGTCTTCTTTTTTCTTTCTATCTGGTAGTTTTAAGTCCGTTGAATTTCAATCGTCGCCGTGGCAACTAGCTCGCATCTAACTGTTTTGTTGTCTCAAAACAGCAAGTCACTAGGCACCAGTTATTTGTCTTAATGACTGAGCCGGTTGGAATAGCGAACAGAGAATTGAGAGAGCGCGCTTCTAATGGGTTGACGGGAGTGTAGTCGTATCTGTTGTGTCTCTCTTCACCGGCCGATCTCTGTCGCTCCTCTACTACTACTGCTGAATCCGTGTGACGAGGTCTTTATATAATCTTCCAGAACCGGGACTTTTTCTTCCGGTTTTGCCTCGCCCACGCACGCCCACGTAATTCTCAGAGACACCTGTTCTGTTTGCCTCTGTAGTTATTTCCGCTGCTGCCGGAAATAAGGTCAAAACGACATCCGTTCCTTTCAACGACCGGAAACACCCTCGCTTGCATCAGCCTTCCTCGGGTGGGGCCAGATTGTTATATTACAGTAACAAATTTTAATGTCTAATTATTCTCCATATTGAAATAGAATAGTTGTATATGTTGTTTGTATGAACAATATATATATGACTATTCTATTTCAACATTAAGTAAAAGGATGATGTTAGTGTTTGTAAATATTTACAGTGATTTGTGTATTGAGTTCATTGCTGTGTTTTATTTTTCTTAATATTTAAAACAAGTCATTAATTTGAAGCCACACAAATATTATTTTTACTTTTTTGTAAAGTGAACAGAACTTTTGTCAATGGTTAAACATGTTATTTTGAAATTTGTTTGTCTTCTCTAGGTGTGGGTAATGGCAATGGTAGTGACTTGAGTATGGAAATCCGTGCTGAGGGCATTCTCATTTATGAATGCCATTTAGGAGCAAGCATAAATTGTCAGGTAAGTTCAGACATTTTAGAAATTCTGTACTTTTATCAAAGCTAGCTACCTACTTACACACACACACACACACACACACACACACATTATTTATTACTTAAACATTATTTTTAGTGGATACTCATATTTGAGGAGACACTATAATTATTTTTGTCTACTGGCCTGAATATTCAAGAAATATTATTAGAGAAAAATGAATGGAATGTCTACTCAAATATGAATATCTGCTAAAAATGTTTAAGTAATAAAAATCTGTTGGATTAATATCCATTCCTTTTCTTAAAACACTAGAATGCTCAAAAATTAATAACTACGGCATATCTAGAAAACTGGAAGCTAGATGACAATTGAAAGGAAAGATTAAAAGAGAGTGAAGAGGTTAAGGTGTGTGTGTAAAGTGGAAAAAAAAAAAGAATAATCATGACATTCTACACATACACACAGATCACAGCATAAGTGCACATATACACTATGAAAAAAAAACTTGCACCAATGAAAAATACATATAAAAAAGGAAAAAAACGAGAAGTAGTCAATTACTGATACCACCTGATGAGTGGATGGAGTAATTCCTGGAGGGTACATCCCCAGAAACTCTGGAGTCGGGATGCTGAAGGTAACTTCAATCTGCTATGTGACAAATGTTTAACTCATGTATATATGAAAATACAAGTCATGTCAGTATGCTTGTTTGCTACAAGATTTTTACTTATAGTATCATCTTCAATGAAAGAAGATGGGGAATCTTCGGTATAATTTGCTTGAAGGAGCTTCAACAAACTCTTGCATTCTGTGTTCTTGCATCATATCCATTGTTTTTATCAACCATCATAAGTTGTTTGTAAGATTCTAGGTGGAAATAGGATCCAGTAGGGAAGCTGCACATGAAAGTGACCAACATAATCATGTTGGTGCAAATTATTTTCAATGCTTAATTTGAATTTTGACATATTTAATCATCTGCAGTATATTCTACACAAACTAACCATCAAAATAATATGTAATACACAGATGTTTCCTAATTTTTTTTCTATCACCATTTTCTATAATCAATAAATAATTTTATCAAAATTGGTATATATTTATTTTAAAATATATGACAGCAATCACAATACAATTGAAAGTAGTCCTGGGCATGTTGGTAAACTGCATCTGACAGCAAGGCCTTTGATTTTTGGAGGTTGTAAGGAGCGTAGAACCACCTCTTAATTGCTGTTGTTTTTAGGTCCACCCTGACTCTGAGTGGTAGCACCTGTTAGGGTCCCAACTATGGGCAAATAGTTAACCCCCAAACTGGGTTCAAAACAGTATGAAAATATAAAAATACACCTTTATAGAAATATATACATAAAAATAGACTTTTATAGAAAAATATACATTTTTGAAGAAAAAAATTATAACCATAACACATTTTTTAAGGAAAAAAGTATTTTCAGCAAAACAATTCTTGCAATGACATCTAATGACAAAAATCAAACCTTTTAGCTAACATAATAGCCCTTTTAAATATCAATTATATATTGCAAACTCAGTTACTTTAGTAGTTTTTTTTTTTTAGTGTTTCCTTCTGTGTATACTTTAAATGTATTCTACTTCCTTAGAATTGATCAGATTTTTAAATTAATGAATTAAAAATGAATTTTCAAAAAATAATTCTCACAATAAATCAACTCGTATGTCATGTCTGCCTCTGTTTTAGTAATGAAAAAACGAAATTGTTAATACCCGGTCATTATAGAGATGTGTTTATTTTTAAAAAAAGGATTCTGTAACTTGTACAGTAATTGACATTATAACAAGTTTCAATATCCTTTAACCACTTGCAATACCTGTGGACTATTTTTGTTTTCTCTATTATTAGGTGATTAATTATACAGACAGTGATAGTATTGTCATTAATCTTCACAACAGTCCTGCATTGATTGGGGACGTTAAAATAAAATTTAATTCTTCTAGTGTGAGTATTTTTTAATTTCTTTTTCATTTTGCTTATATTGTATGTATTCATTTTATTTATCATAAATTCCTAGTTTTTTTTTTAATATATATATATTTTGGTTTTTGTTAAGGGACTGTGATATTTTTTAACTTGATTTCTCTTTTGCTTTTTTTTTTTTTTTTTTGCTTAACTCAAATACATTCACTTGAAGAGGATAGTTGGAGGCTGACTTTTTCATTTTTCTGTGGTTCCAAGAATATATGTTTATCTTGGGGAGATCATAATAGCACAATGTTTATTCAAAATTCAGTCATTTTTGGAGCAGTGTTTGGATTGGCTTAACAGTCCAATCTTTACATGGCAGTCTCTTTTGGAGGTATGACAGACAAAGCTGGGATGTAGAATAATGTTTGTTGCACAAGATCAGCTGCCTATTGTCCCATACATGCAAGCTCAATTTGACCCTCAATGCTACTGCTTTGGTGATTTCCAAGGCAAGTGATTAGGTTTTTGGTGATAGTAGAGCCCAGATATATGAAGTAATATGTGACTTCATATACCACATTGTTGCAGGAAAATCTTGATTCATGACATTTCGGTTTTTTTTTTGTTTGTTGGTTATGTTCAGTGTGCATGGTCAGCTTCAACAAACAGCATTTCTTTGCAGACTCTGCACAGCCTGGACTTTGCCCTGAGGTGGGCCAAGAGTTTACCATTGCTTCTTGTGTGCAAGTATAAATCTTTGAATTATATGAACACAAGGCTCAGTAATATAGAAAAGATGCCAAAGTAAGTCTGTGCTAAAACACCTTCTTTTATGTTGCTCTGAATTGTGAAGAGCACCAAAATTTCACCATCATAGCTGACTACACCCTGCTGATGAACACCTTGGAGAGATTGGTGATGTATAGTGCCATTGATTGTTTACAATATTTCTCCTGGAGCTGATGTAGAGAGATCATGTCAACTAGTAGATCTCTTAGCTCTAAATCCATATTTAATATTCTGGGTAGATGCAATCAGCAATGATTTTGAGTCAAGTTAAAACCACTTAGGCAAAGATTTTTCTAAAATTGCTTAACAGGCAGATTGTATTTAATTCAAATAATTATATAGATTGAAGATAATACAGTGATATTTTCAGATCAAAATTCAGTTAAAATGACATGGCCATAGTGATGTGCTCTTCTATATTAACTGATTTTCATATCTTTTATTTTTGTCTTTGTGGTCTAAGTTCAATCTTTACTAGCTCTTTGTACAGAATAAACATTAAAAGGTTAAAAAAAAAAATGATTGTATTCATACACTTTGCTTGGTTGATAATGAATGAAAAAAAAAAACATGGTTGAGTCTTGACATAAATTAACTTTATATTTTATTTTTTTAATATAATAAAATGAATCACATAAACCTCAATTGATCAGTTATTATGTTAATTACATAATCTGTGATTTTAATTTTCCAAATTTTTTTTTACAGAAAAAGCTGCCCAAAGGTTATGACCAGTGTCCATTTTATTTTTGGTTTCACACTTCATTTATTGAGAACAACAAGTGAGTAAAGAAAGATTGCTACATTCAGCACATATTTTTGAGTCTTTAGCCAGGCTTTATCATTTAAGAATGAAATGACAAAACTAAGTTTAAATACTAAAAAAAATATAACTACAAAAATGAGGGGCATGAAAATTGTCATCGCATACTTTAGTTTTGGGATCAGGTTCTTTCGTTTAATATTGACATACTTTTTGAGAAATTTTGCTTTGGTATTTTACAAAAACTCCTGCATTACAATCATTGGTGTTTGCTTTCTTTACTCACCTGACATATGTATTTTTTGTTTTTCTTTTTTTTTAAGGCTTTACCTTTCACGAGTTGAAATAGACAACCCTCATAGAGAAAAATACTGGAAATATTACAGAGAGAATTTTGCCATTTGTGTCATGTTTGAAGATGCCATTGATTGAGGTTTGTTCTTGTTGGTGATTTTTTTTTTGTCATGTATTGAAATTGTGTTAAATAAATTAAAATGTTACATTTTTTTTTCTTTTTTTGCATGTGTGCTTGTAGGAGTTTTTGTTTTAATTTTAACTGATACATTCATAAACATGCATTTTAAAAAGTTGGTGTATTTTTATTCAATTTCAATGTTACAATCAATTGAATACATTTTGGGTTTGTCTTTTGTTATTTTAAAACTTTTCTTTAGAGGAAAAAATATAATTTAAATACAAACTTTGAATGAGTGAACATGTTAAAAGATGCTTCACAGTAAGGAAGACCAGGTGAAGTTGATAGTAATCAGATGAAGACATTATTATGTGATGTGGGAGAGAACCAAAATACTCGAAACATCTGACTTGAGCAGTGAAAATCATTTGTTCCAGCTTGGTTAAGTTAGTTGCTTTGCTGTGTGGCTTCCATACAGAATCCTATTTCAATGTGCGATTTTCAAACAAACTATGAGGGGTGATAAATAGTGGATGCTATGCAAGAACACAAAATGAGTGTTGGATAGGTAAAGTGAATCAACATTAAATATACCAAAATTGTCAGAGTGGAAATGAGCTTCTCGTGTTAAAAAAACAATTCAAACTGGTGCTGTTCCAATTAAGATGAGTCAAAGGCAGTAATTGAGAAAAAGTGTCTGTCCAGAGTTAGCTAAAAAAAAAGTGGGGACATGATATTCCAATAAGGTTTCTTTTATTATGATCAGGCAAAAATTGTTACAACTTAGCTGGGATGGTTTCACTCATCTACCATATTCTTGTATGTGATACTTTTGGATTGCAATTTATTTCAATCTTCTAAAGAATTATCTTCACTAAGAAAATGTTGATTTCCTGGAAGTGTGCAAAAGGCACATAGCACAGCTCTTTGCAAGAAAAGATAAAATAAATGAAAAAATGATAAATTAGTTGTTCAATAAAATTAATGTTGAAAAAAAAAATCTTTACCCTTTTTTTGGTTATTTATGATATGCTACAATTGAAAATAATTTGTTTGAGTTGATAGCAATCAGACCAAGACATTGACAATTGTTTTTAATTTCCCTCAACTGATATTTCCTTCTTTGTTTTGTCTTTTATTAGTTCTTCATTCAAGTAATATTTATTTTTAATCCTTTTCACACAAATCTCTAATTTTAAAATTGGCAGTTTATCATGGATGTCTTTTTAAAAATCCTGATTGAGAAAGTATTATCTAACGAGAGGATGTTGAAATTGTAGACAGACTTTGACTAAATAGCTGAACATTAGGTCTGGTTGAGAACTTTCCAGCATACTCTTGTTTCTATAAAAACAAACCAAACCAAATAGCCTTCTACCTCTAGAAGAACTAGAGGCCCACTTGTTAATCACCTCACTTTTCAGATAAATGAAAACAATATTGCTTCTCTTGGTGAACTACTGATGTGCTAACAATTATCATTGAAAGAATTTATCAAGCTTTAGATAAGAATGGTGAAGATTAGGTTGTTGCTTTGGACGTTGCAAAGGTATTAGCCAGGATTTGGTATACTGGTCTTCTTCCCAAGTTGGAAGTTATGGTTTTGCTGACTATTTTTTTTTTTTTTTTTAAACCGATTCAGTCTTTATCAAATTATGAGATAAAAGTTGCCTTGAATGGCCACTATTCTTATGCTTTTTTGCATAAATGCAGATTTTCTCCTGTGCTCTTTCCTTTAACATATGTTGTTTCTAATTTTCATAAATGACCCTCTCGAGGTTACCAATGTTGATGACATAACCATTTACTCCTGTCTTAATAAGTCTACTCAGTTTGATAAAGTCAAACTGGCAGCTGATCTCAAAAATGACCTACAATCTATTGTGAAATGAAACAAGAAGTGGCTTGTTAATTTTAATTCCTTAAAAGTGAAACTACTCTTTTAATCATCTGATAAAACTCTTAGCTTCTATCAACATAGCTGATGCTTAATCTCCAGGAGAGTGATGTTTTCAGCTGACTTGGTTCAGTGTTAGATTATGGTGAAAAGAAATTATCTTACATATCTATAAGTCTATTGTTTGTCCTTGCTTTAAATATTGTTGCTAGATATGGTCATTTAGAGATTCTTTATAAAATTCAAAGAATCTGCAATGTTATCTCACATCTCAGCTTCACTCCCTTTCCCACCACCATAACATAGCTTCCCTGTGCTTTTTCTATAAATATTTTCATGGTAATTTTTATTTTTTTTAAATGAGGTTTTCTCTTTGGTACTATGCTTAAATTTGTAAAGCTATGGTACCAGAGTGGCAGCTAGGTCTCATTTTACAGTTGAAATGGTTAGATGTAACTGTAGGTTTTATGCTAAGTTTCTTCTTTTGCAATTCTTGCTTGTGAACTCTTTTGCCTCTAGTTTTCCAGTAAACTTTTATTCTCACTCTCTTTTTCTTTCTTTAATAATGTTTTTCTTTTCTTCCTCTTCTTTCATACGACGTAATCCCCTTTATCTTATTGGCTTTCTTGCTTTGCTTGGGGTGAAATGATTAAAAAAAGAAAAAAAAAAGATATCTTAGGAAGAGACTCTGGGAATTACTTTAAACAAATATCTCAATTGCATAACGTGTGGCTTGGTGAATTAGGTTAAAATGTAATTCTATAGAAAGATTTTCTTTACCAATTTTAGTAAAAACTTTAATGATCATTTTCTTCTGAGAGAAACAGAAATATAAACTTTGCTTTTGAACATATATTTTTTTTTATCAAATAACTAAGATCAAGTATGTAATTTTTTTATTTATTTTTTAGCATTCAACACATTCCAGAACAATCCTTACTACAGTATTGCTGTTCAAACTTTTCCTTCAACAAAAGCTGCTGACAAATCAATCTCCTCCCCAATCTCAACATGGATGACTGCAGTTCTACAAGTTTTGAATTTGAAGTTCATTTTATTTCATTTTTTTTTTTTTTTTTTTTCCAAAACCATATTTTATATGATACATTATTTTAAAAACCTTTGGCAATGTTAAGGGATGGTTGCTATTAAAGATACATTAATTTTCATAACATCATGTAGAGCAAAAAAAATTTTGATAGAAATCTGTAAAAGTAAAAATCTTTTTATAAAGATTTTTCTGATTATTAAACATTTTTATTTGAGTATTTTGGTAGCCTAATGCTGCTAACAGTTTTTAAGTGTATTTGTAATATATTACACTTATTGTTTTCCTTTAAGGTATATTTATTTTTGGTTTTGGATTATTTTTATGAAATGAAAATAAAAAAATATTGACTACTTTTTTTATAAAAAGGATAAGATGTTTTGTTAAAACCTTATCTTGGGTATTTTTTATCCATTATATTAAACAGTGTGTTTAGTTTCTTTTCACTTGTATTTACTAACAAAAGAAATTTTCTCTAAATATTTCATGAAAAATTATATACATTATTTTTTATTGTTGATACTTTGGGTAATGAATTGCTGCAATTATCCAAGATTGCTAACATACAGCTTAATATTAATTATAAGCTTATACCAGAAGCTTTTTTTTTTTTTTTAGTTTAAAGAAGGAAAAGTATTACATTTTCCTTAAAGGACCAACAAAATTTTTATAAAATTCATTCCATTCAATTGTTTTGAGAGGAAAGACCATTTCACTGTCACCTCCAATTAAAGTTGTCAGTGAAAAATGTTTTCTACTCAAGACAACTGAACTAATTTGTGACCATTATAAATTTTTTTTCAACACAAAAATTGTTTTTTTTTTATTATCTAAAATGGAATAGATGAGCCTTGTTTGCGTAGAAATTGATGTTGATACAAATTGATTATTCCATCAAATATTTCCAAAATCAGTTACAATGAAAATAGCATGCTAAACAAAGAATAAATTTTAATGTTTAAGTTGTTTACAGTAAGAAAATAATCGGGTAGATGTATTTTTCTGGCTGTTATCTTTCATTTAATTTAAGTGAGTTACCTCCCTTGCATTCAAATTGTAAATAGAAAGCAGATAATCAACTTTCAAGTGAAAATTTACATAACTGATTAATATTTCGATTTTATAAACAAATTAACTGCAAATGACGAAAATTTATATTGTCGTTAACTGATTCAGATTGTATTCTTTTTGCCAGAAAAATCAAATTTTACTATTGGGAAGAAAAAAAAAAATTAACGTCCTGCTCTTTGCTTTTCGAGAGTTATCTCCTTTGCACTGGCAAAACCATTTGGCTGTGCCTTTGACAATAACGAGTTGTCCCACCAACGACGTGAAAGCAGAGTACAATAATAATAACAACGGGTGGGGGATATGTAAAAACTTAATATTTTGATGACCTGACTAAACTAGTAATAATGATAATCAAGAGGTAAGGACTAGAACAAGAGATGTAAAAAATTGTAAGGAGGAAGTTTGGAAATAATCCTCCTTATTTATGAATTTTACTTGTCAACTGGAAATGTGTACCATTGTATTTTCATTCATTTCAATTTTATTTGCATTTTGGCAATAATCAAAGCCAAGCTAGAGTTGAAAATGAATTTTTTTTTATATTTGTTACTGAAAAATAATTACTTCTTTATCATTGGTGCCATCTGTCATGTAATGTGATGTGATAACTTGACAAATGTTCAAGCAGTGTGAATAAAAAAGCAAGCAAAAACAAAAGGTTTATTTTCACATCAAATGTTACTTATATTAGGGGGAAGTCAAGTAAAATATTTTTGAAAGATCCTTATTTGGTGCTTCAGTTTACTATATTGTTTTTCTACAGATAAGCCCAAAATGATTCCCAGGTATATAATGAAAAGACAGAAGCACTGGATGAGGAATAAGAAAAAACCTAAATTTTATTAAAGTTATTTTCAATTTGATCACAAAAAGGCTATTCAAAAGTCTTCATAACTAGTCTTCATAACTAGTCTTTCTCTGAGGCCTCAGATTCTTAAGGTTGGAATTCTTTATTGGGTTTTAATCTTGACATATATTTTGGGTTAAGATCTAAATTCAAGGTTTATTGATGTTTTAAATTCTTCATGATCCTATTCACTTTAACTAACTTACTAATCTTGCGAGAGAGAGAGAGAGAAAAAGAAGCCCCTGTAGTACAAATGCAACCACCATTATGCTTGTTAACCAAACAAAAGCTACATCTTCGTGTTTAAGAAGCTCAATTTTTGTTTCATTTTACCAAAGAAAAGTTTAAATCCTTGTCAGGATGAGCTTTTATGTGCCTGGCTTTAGAGCATTGTCATCTGCCATGGAGGCCAGGTTTATGTAAAAGTTAGTTTGCAATATATCTGGTATCAAACTGGCCAAAAGATCCTTAGCTTTTCTTACCACACAAGATAATCTCAAGCATCTTTCCTCAGCCATTGAAGTTGTTTTTTTTTTTAGTATGGGGATTCTTGATAATGCTTTAAACTGTTCTTTCCACTCAATGTGGACATCACAATCTTTTATCTGAGATCTGCATATTTTTGAATTATACCAACACATTTCCTTTTAGCAGTTTAACTCCAGTCATGCAACATATAATACCATACTACCGTGACCTTCATTAATGAAGGTCACAACACTAAAATGAATGTGTATAAGAGTAAAGAAGTCAGAAACTGTAATGTAAAAACTCAAATCCCTTCTCGCATTGTTCATTTCCATTCTGCAAGTTGTGAATATGAAGAATTCTGAACATATTTTATTATTTGATTGCCAATAATACTTCCAGTGATCATGTATTGTCTTTCAATCTTTTTGTGTCAAAGAAAAAGAATATTAATAATGAAAAATATTAATTTTTTTTTTTTTTTTTAAGGGGAATAATTTTAGGCTTTATATATACAAGAGAAAAGATTTAAATTCTACCCAACAGACAGTTATTTTTACCAATATTTTTAAGGTTTTTCTTTTTTTAATACATGCTAGTCTTCACCATGCAGTATTCTCTTCTACTCCTTGTAAATAGTAAATCTTTTTTAAATAAAAGGTGTAGGAGACTTTTCTTTTTTTTTTTCATCTATCCCCACCCAACCAAAATCCATTTCTCATGCATTCTTGTTTGTACATTATATTTGAGCTAAGTCTCAAGTCTTCTTTTGAAGAAATAAATCTTTAAAAAGTTTAAATGTTATCTTATTATTTAACTTTCTTTTCTTTTAGCAAAGAATTAATCATTGAATACTCAAATGTTTATTTCATGTAAAAAGAAAAATATTAAATGTATCAACTGACAAAAAAAGATCGATATTGAATATAAAAATAATTGCCCAAGCTACTTTTGGCAGAGAACAAAACTGGCCTTCTAGTTGTCAACACATTTCTTCCAGGTATAAAAAGACACCTGTAAGAAATTCTGAATACTACTTCATTTGGGACCATTAGAGATTTGTCTTTGCTATCACATTTCAACCAACCTTACTGTTTTTGGATGCTGGACCCAGTTAAAGAAGTTGGTTGTCAAAGTCTACTGTGCCAGTCATTACCAAATTTTCAGTTGTAGTCGAAGTTCACTGTTACTGGCCAAGTCACTGGAAAGAGAAAAATTATTTTCACAGATTGAATTCTACAATTACTGCTACTAAGAAAAAGAAAGGGTTTAATCTGACAATTGTTCCTGCTAACAAGTGCTATAGCTCATTCCAACCACTGCACCCATAGGAAACATATAGACTGAGTGACAAATGTAACGGAGCGGGTGGAACAATTTTTATAAAAGAGTGAGTTTTCATTTCCCTTGTGAATTATAGATTTTTCCTTTTCAGAAATAAAAATGGTTCAATTTAATCATTAAATGCACACACACACATATAGGTGTGTGAATGGAACAGTGCTCAATGTTGTATAACAGAGCAAAAATATGCTATTTATCGACAATAAGCCAGTATAATATATGAAGCACCCGAAGATTGCTGAAATGCATGAAACTCAGTTGTGCATAAAACATAGGATAACATATATATATAATGAAAGGTCCAAATGACAATCCCAGCATGCCCCAACTTCAACACCATTTGGCCTTAGAGACTTAGCTGTTCCCACTCTAAGTTGGTGTCACCAAATTATTCTTGATTTAATTTTTTTCAAGCACCCATCAGAGTTAAAGGATATAAAAATTGTCCATAATTTTTCTCCCAAGCACCCCCCACTTCTACAGCCATTTTCACTTGTAATCAAAAACCTTCAATCACATGATTTCTCCATATACACCCAACAATTACAGCATTGCATCAACAAATGAATTCTTCTATATCTTAAAAGCAACAAATCTCATAAGCAATACATCTATCTATATTTGATGTTGAAAATCTTTTTACCAAAATCCCAGTTGAAGAAACCATCAACCTTTTTTTTCAAAATTTCAACGAGCAACTCTTCAGAAACTACTCCTTGCCCATATCATGAAAGCTCCATTTTATAATCATAATGGCAACACCTAACATCCAAACTTATGCTGTCAGCATAGGAAATTCATTAGATCCTACTTTCTCTAACTTTTACATGTCTTACATTGAAAACAAAGTGTTTAAAATTGTTGATGATATTTTTTTGTTTTGAGAAATAAGGAGACATGAAATAGAATATATTGAATCTATTGCTAGGTCACCTAAGAAAGTCAGTTCACTGCATTGTGAGAGAATTTTTTTCACTTCAGACTGCTTTACATATCTATAAGTCTACCATTTGTCCATGTTTAGAATACTGCTGCCATGTATATGTTGTATACCGGAGCGATGAATACTGTATAACCTGCAAACCAATGTTGATGATCAGCTTGAAATATAACAATGGACAACATGTATAAAAATATATTAACTTATTCAGTTTATTCTTTGCAGTGATGGTTGTGTATAGAGGGGTAGTCAGAGGAAGCATGCACATATGAGGGAGTGACGGCTGTAGTTGTCTTCCTTGCATTCTTTTTGAGTCTTGGGCTTCTCTGCTCTGTGTCAGCCTGGGAAAACCCGATAGTTATACATAAGCCCTGTCGAGCTTCTCCCAATTACAACATTCCCAGGCAGGCCTAGTCTTTAACCAATTGCATTTTGATGTAATCACATTCTTGTTTATTTCATTGGTCAAATTTTTTCCGCTGATATAACACCTGATTATTTTATTGTTTCTGATACTAAAAACTATATATATATATATATTTTTTTTTTTGTTGACTTACTAAAATATAATTAATTCCTCTAATCATTGCTTTAATGTAAATTATATTCTGTCTTTGACATAATACACTGTTTGTTTTTCTGCATTCCAGCTTTGACTGAAATCTGTTTTTTTTTTTTTTTTTTCTGACTTGCAATATTTATCTAATTATATTCTGTGGGACACAGACTGCATTCCTTCCTCATTGTCTATATTTTGTGACCTTGAAACCCAGCATCTTTGACACAATACAATTTTTAATTAATCTGAAATCCTCACCTGTATTCTTTTTCTCCATTGATTTATTTAAGGTCAATTATATTCTGTTGGTCCAGTGCCCCTACTATTTTATCTTGAGCCTCTTGATAATATCCAAAGAATCAGCAATATTATTAGTCCTGATCTGGCAGCTCATCTTCAGTCACATAACCTTATCATAAGATAGCATTTCTGTGTCTTTCTAGGTACTTTCAGGTAATTGTTTGGTACCTAAACTTTATGAATTTAAGCGCAATACTAAACTGGCATCAATATCTCATCAGTTTACAGTTCAGCTGGCTAGATGTTTCTTTTTTTGCACTTCTCACTTGTAGGACTCCCTTCTGGCTCCATGCATTTCAGCCAACTTTAGTTTGGAAAAATTTTAATGCCATGTCAATTGCTATCTACTGTCCCCCCTGATTATTCATTTTGCTTGTTATTAATGTTGCTGTTCCTAATTTTTCTATACCCTGTAATTTCTTGCGTTTTTGTAGCTTTACTACCTTGCTTGGGGTGATAGCGATTTATATATATATATATATTTGGGAAGCAATCTCTTTCATGCAGGTTTCATTAAAAATGACAGACAAGGTTTGATGGTTAAGTTTTTAATGAAATATTTCATGTGATCTTATGATTTCTTTCTTTTGAGGACATAAATATATAAAAATTGTCCGAATGTTTGGTTTATTTGAGCACTTTCGCTTATACTTTTAGCCATTTTTGAGGATGAATTTTATTTTATGTGTAACAGAATGTAAGTGGTGTTATGTATAATGTCATGTACTGAACATGGTAAGCATGTTTTTAGTGTGTTCATAGTTGATGCTAGCAACATGCTTACCGTGTTTGGTATATAACACCTACCACTAATCCACATTATACATAACACCACTTACATTCTGTTACACATAAAATAACATTCATTCTCAGTATCTTGGGTTTTTTCTTGCTGACAATCATACTTTATCTTCCAACAGTTGATGGCTAATCCTTTTTTTTTTAACTTTCATTTACTGTCTTGTTTAGATCCTGTAATTTTATTTCTGTGTTTAACAATGCCATTTGTGTATCTTACATTTCCAGTCTAATTCTGCATTGCATTCTTTTTGTCAGGATTCAGATTATTAGTTTGGTAATGTGGCTTATTCTGATTGTCCGATGGAGCTTGCATTCATTTGCACCTGGTTTCTTAGGTAATGCTATGAAAACAGATTTGCTGAGCCACTTACATAATTTCATTATTCTTGACAAAATGAAATATGTGTGGATCAATATTTCTGCCTAAGATAAAATTGTAGTATATGTGCACTCTTATAAAAAATATTTGGAAATAAAATAAACTTAACCTGTTATCAGGAGTGTGTTAAGCAAAATAATTGTTGGACAAATTTTACAAATTTAAGAATTTTAATAAGACTTACTAAGATTCAGATGAAAAAAAATTCCTTATTTTTATTTCATGAAGGAGGTCTGAAAACAGAAGCACACCCACTCCAAAATAGACTATACATGCATTAATGTACTAGGGAAACGAAATGTAGTCCTTAAGACCCTCATACAAACAGAGGTATCTCCATTGGATCCAGTATAATGAAAGTATTAACGAACATCACATTAACACAGGGACTTTCGTCTACTGCGTTTCCACCCTCGACAACGCACAACAGAACCTCCAAACTCAAACCAGCCACCCAACTATACCTCCAAGTGTTCAGAGCACGCCACAACTCCTGGCAGCCCGAGGACAAAGCAAGAAGAGCACTCCTGAAGATTCGGTGCTAGCAGCAAGGTGTCCAGGAAACGAGGCAAAGGGCGAGAGGTTAGCACTACTTTCTCCCCACACAAACTAGACAAAGTGCTCCCTGTAATGAAGGTAAAAATGAATGGAATAAACTGAATAGCGTTGGTGGACTCCGGCTGCTCCTCATCCGTTGTGAGTGGATTGCTATGTCAACCCAAAAGATGGAAACGCACTACAATCCTGACAGCAGGCGGGAAGTGCCTTTTAAGCCATGGTATTGGAAACGTTACCTTAGCAGTGACTAACAGGAATCCCTTTACGACAGATGTGCTAGTGGTGAACAGCAAGCTATTGTGATTCGACCTCCTTCTGGGAATGGATGTTATCAAGAAATTGGGCGGCATGCACATCGATGAAGAGGGCAAGGCACATTTCTCTGAGGCGGCTCTTACCTTTGGCACAATAATAGAATTGGAACAAGTTGATTTTCGTGCAGAGTTTGATCGATATACCAAATCCTGGACAGTGTCGGCGAAGTGGTCCGGTGATCAGCCACCAGAAAAATTCGCAACTAGGTGCCGGAGTACAACATTCCTGCAAGAGCTTGAGCAGAATATAACACAAAAAAACTACAAACCTGTATTAATAATGAATAGTTCCTTACCCAGAAGAGAAATTGGAGCCCCTGAAGGGTCTGATCCCACTGATAGCAGTCATTCAGCACAAAGATAAAATAAAACCTGTGCTCAATTACCGAGAGTTGAATGAACATGTGGATCCGTTTATGGCTCGTGCAGATATATGCGCTGAAATAGCTTGTTCTCTAACGTTACTGTGGGCAATCTCTCCACGTATGCAAATGTACGCTTGCCATGTAGAAACACCAAAAAAAAAAAAAAAAAAATAATATGTACTTGTTATCCACCTCAATACGTATAAGAGGGACCAAAATTGAGTCTTGCCCCTCACGTGGAACTACTACACACTCCTCCATACAACCAGTTACACTTGCATCCTTTTCTTTCTTTAATGTACCAGTAGCAGAGAGAGAGAGAGAGAGAGAGCGCATACCTTCTGTCTCTTTGAGGTAAGTCTATTTGTTGCATTACTACTACAGAAAGTCAATCACCTGACAAAGCAATTTGGTTTCTGTTCTGGAAAGGAGTGTACTGATGACATATGTCATCAAATTACTAACAACTCCAGGAAATCAATAGTAACTTCCTCTTCTCATCCATTGGAGACTATCTTGCAAGCTCTGACTCAACTGAATGTTCAGATCTGATAAAACAACTATCAATCTACAAAATCATACATGTAGCAAGGACCCAAAACAGAAACATTTAAAATTTTATTGGAAAGAGGAGGAAAAAAATAAACTCATTCTAGTTAATCTTTTCCTGGACTCTTCCCTGTATATATACAAGCAAAGATGTGAAGATCATTTAAACATTCTTTCGCACACCTAAAATGCTGATCCATCTCCAAATCTCATAGACTGGTGCTAAAGAATCACAAAGAATGGTACCAAATAAAAGAAACCACACCACTTGAGGACTTGCAACAACTAAGATGGATATCACATGTAACTTGATGAGAAAACAATGATATTAAGATGCTGACATTTTGCATAGCTTCAGACAAAGGGTTAAGAAAAAAGCCTCCATCAAAACAGTAGAGTTAAGAAAAAACAATTTTTCAGGAAAATAGTTAAGAGAAAGATTTGATAAATTTCAACTAATGACTGCCAAATGTTTTCTTATAAAGAAATGGCTAATATTCTTCTTGCCATTATTGATCAATTGAATTTACACCCTTTGTTGTTGAGAGCCAGTGCTAATGACACCTGCCTTACAAGTTGTTTACATACTTGTGCTTCATAAATAAAGATAATCTATCAAGTGTTTTAATGATTGGAAAACAGAATAGCAAAATGGTTCAATTTGAATTATGTTAAGAGCTATGTTAAGGATTAAATTCAAGTCTTGCTTAAGATTTTTCTTCTTCTCTGACAACTCAGGATTATAGGATAACTATTGAGAGGGGTGGGGAAATGACAATGCCTCATTAAAAAAAAATTCAAAATAGTATTACAAATAGCATGTTTTTATTTTATTTTATTTTTTTTAATAGGTCTCCATGTGTACTTATGATGAAAAATGTCCAAGAATTAATTTTACCATCGTAATCGTACCATTTTAGAACATTCTGATAGTAAAAATTTTCTCTGCTCTACAGAACCAGAATTGTTTTGAAAAGTTGTTTACATTGTATACAAAGTGACATAACTTGCGTGTTAAAATGCGAGAAAATTTGTTCATTATAAGAGTTTAGTAATTTATGCTACTATTTTGGGAAAGAACTTTTTAAGAAAATTTGATTGAAATAATTATAAGTTAAAAATCAAATAAAGGAATTTACAATTGTTAAATAGTTATTAAAACAATTTTAATTGATTTAATAAGCTAAATTGTTTTAATAATTGATATTTACCAAACTTTTTAATAAATTTAAATTTGTTTAATTATATATGCATAAATTATATAATTAGCATTTATAGAAGATTTTTAAGAAAAATATAATTATTTTCTTCATATGCTAACAATTACCAAAGCCACCCAATCTTTTATGTTCAAAGAAAATAAGTTTTCATTATTTTTGGTCATTCATACTTCAATATTCCACAAGATACTTGCGAATAAAATTAAAACTTCATCAACCATGAAAAAAATCTATGTAATTTGAGATGATATAAAGTGCCTGCAAAAAATTAAATCAATTTTTTTTGCACTAATTTTTATACTATTTTCTTGCAATTAAAATCAAAATCCTAATTTAAAAGATGTTAATCACTTTTCATTATATTGCAATAAGACAAATGAAGATAGAATATTTTTGTGATATGACTTTATTTAAACTAAAGTTTAGTGCAGAAATCATAATCTATATTAATTTTATGTAAAAAAAAAAAAAAGTTCCAAAAAGTAAATCTGCAGTTTTGGGGATGATATTAATTTGCATAAATATTAGAAGTATATTCTGAGTCATAAATTTCCATTTTTGTTTATTTTTTGAATAAATAAATATGATAAAGTATAATTATATTTTATTCACTATTATTTGCAATGACTTGTTATCACTTATCAGATAAGCATTCATCAAAATATGTGGAAATAGTTTAAGTCTGGTTTTTTTCATTTTACACTAATCAAAAAAAAGATAACCAGTTGGTGCAAAGCCAAGTGAATACGGCAGATGGAAAGAGATCCAAAATTGTTTCTATTATTTCCTACTGATGAGTGCAAAACTTTTATAAACATGTTGCAGCTGCATAGATTGCTTTTCTACTAATGACTCTGAGGAAGCTTTAAAGTCTAGTGAATGCCCTGGTTTCGATTCAGTTTCCAATGTTTTTTTTTTTTTTTAGAACAAAAGTTTGTGAAATAATTTTGTACTTGTCAGTCATGAGACTGACTATAACCACTACATTTTTTTGTAGATATCTCCAGAGCATTATTCCCTTTCTTGAAGGTGAACTTCTGAAAATTATGAAACAAATGCACCTTCAATGGGGTTAAGAAATTTATACTTTAATCCACTTTCTGCTGTCAGTTCTGTGCAGAAACTAAGGTATATTAATATACTCCAAATTTATTAAGTTATTACAATTTGTTCCCAAGAGAAATTACTTTTGACTTAACCTAATCATTTTTTCTTTGATTTTTACAATATTCATCTGACGACAAATATAAGCAAAAAGAGATTAAGAGTAGCAATTAAATGCACTAAAAATTTTGTAAATAGTAATTTTTTTTCTTTTTTATTTCTCTGTAAAAGTGCATTATACAAAATAACATTATTACTAATGTTTAGTAATATTAATACTTAAGTGTTTATAGTCAATAAAAGCAAGGAAATTCTTACCTGAGAAGATCAACTAATTCTTGATATCACCTGCAAAAGACACATCTTAAGTGTTATGAAGAAAATATATTGGTTGCATAAAAAGTTCATTTGGTTTTTAGATGTCATTAGGAATATTTAGTTTGAATTATATAAAAAGAGAAAGATTTGCTTTTTATTATGGAGACAATTGTCATATACAGCATACACTTGAAAGAATAATTTTAAATGATTCTAACGATTAAGATAAAAGAAAGTAAGCAACTTTTCTTTTTCAACCTATTATGCTTTTTATCTTAAGATAAAAAATGCAAATCAAACACGAAAAAAGTAATATCTTTTATGTAGAAGGCACTGGGAATAATTGAAGATGTCAAAATTGATTTGTAATGTTTTGAGTTAGAGATTTCTCAATGAAAAATGTTTCATAGTGAGAAAGACCGGTTAAAGTTGATAGTAATCAGATCAAGACATTAAGAATAATTTGTCATATTTTGAGCATATTGGCTCTCTCCCACATATGTGGGAGAGAGCCATGCTCAAAATATGACTCAAGCAATAAAAATAATTTGCATCAGCTTGGTTATGTTAGCCACTTTGATGTGTAGCTTCCATACATGATCCTATTTCAATGTGTGATAAATAGTGGATACTATGCAAGAACACAATGATTGCTGGATAGGTCAAATAAATTAACATTAAATATACCAAAACTGTCAGATTAGAAATGAGTTCCTTGTGTAGAAGAAAATAATTCAAACTTCAATTAAGAAGCATCTGCCCAGAATTAGCTTAAAAAAAAAGAAGGCAGGGTATAATATTCCATCAGGATAATGCTAAGCTGCAGGTTTCTTTTGTGATCAGGCAAACATTGTTGCAACTTAGCTGAGAAGGTTTCACTCATTTGCTATATTCCCAATGTAACACATTATGAAGAAAATTTCATTTCACTAAAGACTACATAATACAGTAATTTTTTGTCATAATGTTTATAAAATTAAAAGTTCTTGAAGGATGAAATTATAAAGTTGCCTGAAAGATGAGAGAAGTTTGTAGAAAAAATGTTCAAGAGAAAAAAAAATTCATATTTTGTCTTTATAACCAAATGAACCTTTTAAGCAACCCAATAAGATTTCCACTCACAGTGATCATGAATAAAGTCCTCAGACTTACTGTATCACTATTCATCTTATCTTTGTTAACCTAGTAATCATAAATATTAATTCATTCAAGACTAATATTATTAACAAAGGTAAATTTGGAAGGTCAATAGAAACCACTGAAACATATTTCCAAAATATTTCATTCCTGAGTAGAAATAAAATTAAAAAATTTCAAGGAAAAAAACATTTTTAGTTCAAACCAAATTTGGTTCAACCACAATATTAAAAGAGCTTTGTTTGTTCACTTGCTGTTCATCGTTTTATGCTTTATTTCACAATAAAGCTAGATTATAAAATATGCTTTTATACAAGCCTCATTTAAAACTGAAAATATTTTTGGCATAAACCTGTGTACAATAAAACGTAATACTGGTAGAAATAATCTTGACAGTAATTATTAAAAAACAAAAGCTGTTGGTAAGTGGCTCTAAATTAAGAATTTGATTATGGATTCAAGTTCTACTGCTGACTTTTTTTTATTGTTTATATTTGTTGATGTGCAATTGTAAATGTATGAAAAGATTCTATATTTTTAACGTAACATAATTGGATGCAAATTTCAATAATAGTTTTACAGATATGTTAATCGTTAAGTTGAAAATATACAAATGAAAACAAACAAAATAAAACAGAATTAGGACTGTAAGGAATTTATTCAGAAAAATATCACTAAAAGAAATGAACGTCAAAAATATATTCACAAAAATTCAAGCTGCTGCATGAGGCTGGGGCCAAGTGAGTCAAGGTAAACAAACGTCTAGAGAGAGAGAGATATAGGAAGAGACATGGCTTATACAGCACAGAGCAGGAGCATGACAAAGAGATAGGCATGCACTCCATCCGGCCATTCTGGAACTCACCTTGATGGGTGAGCACTTACATCATTGATCCCTGTAGTGTATAGCCATGTGAAATTATTTCTTGTAAACACATTTACACTGGCTGCGTAAGACCATCACTGAGAAAGATGTTGTTCTGTAAAGGGAAAAGACTTGGAAAAAAATAAAATAAAATAAAAAAAATCCAAGGAAGATTAGTTGAAAGAAAAAAAAAAACCCCTTGCTGGGATTTTGTTAAATATCAAATTTCTTAACTTTTTCTTTCAAATAAAAAGAGCAAATGTGTGAATTTTTTTTTTTTTTTTTAGACCTCTGGCTATTTTATCGACTGACATGTTTAGTTATATTTAAATGGAGAAGAAAATAAAAACTTCAGCCAGACTTGTTAGTACGTGGGCGAATCATGCAACTGAATTCTTAATATTCTGAGATATATAGAACAGGAATGTAAAATAGATTGATAATTTTTTGTTCTTTTAAAAAAAAAAAAAAGAAAAAAAAAAAAGAAAAACAGAAAAACAGAAAGAAGAGCCTTTAATCTGTATATTTTCATCACAGAAATAAAAGCAGCTTCATTTCGCATTCTTGAAGCAACTCTATTGAATAATTTGACTTGGAATGAAAGTTTAGTTAAATTTTTTTTCCCCCTCAAAATAAGAGTTTGTTTAAAATAAGGAAAGAAATAACAATTTTTCATACATGCAATAATTGAAGGCTTTTGTCACCTCCCAAAGGAAATGAACTCCAGAGCAGTTAAGGCAAATGGGTATAGATAATGAAAGCTACTCCTCTTAATTAGGCAACTGAATAGAATCATTTCTTGAGTTGTCACAGAATTTGCCTTCATTACAAGTATTTACATTGATTCATTTATGTGATCTTGGCTTGGTTGAAGCAAGATCAATTACTTTTTCATAAGTTAAAATTAAAGAGTAAAAAATTGATTTTAGATATACAGATCAAGTAACTGGCTGAGGTTTTTAACGAGTTCTATTCTAGAATGTATGAAGTATACTTACTGTGTTGGTAAAATTATTAGTGTTTTGGAGTAAATTGTCAGAATTTGCATTTGAACACATTTTGATGTATTTGGGTCTGTGCTTGTGTAGCTCAGAGAAAAGGAACTGTTATACAAAAGGTAGAAAAAAGCCCAGTAAGGGAGGATCAGATGCAGCCTGTGTGAAAATTGGTTCAAAACTGTAAGTCAACACCAATAGCAGAACTCACATTTCACAAGTTGCAGGTTAACATTAACAATGAATAAATGGTGATTTCCAAATCTATTAACACCTTGTTGAAAGGTTATCAGTTATGACCAGGCAAATATTCAAGTGTTAAATTAGTACAATTCTGCAGGAGCCATTTCTGGAAACGGGCATGGGGTTAAGAGAGATTTAAATAAAATGCTAGGCTGTAGGTTAAAAAATTCTAGTCAGTAGCAACAAGTGGACAAAATAAGCTGCCAGATTTGGGATTAATAAACAAATATACCAATAAAGCTGAACAAAACAAATCTATTGAAAGTTATTAATATGTTTTTAAAGGATAATAAAAATGTTCTCAATTTTGATAATGGAGAGAACAACCATTCATGTAGATTGTGGAGAGATGAAGTGGTCACTCACAGTTTCTGGCCCAAGGAGCAAAAATAGTGCAAAGTTACGTTGTAAGCTGCAGTCAGCAACAAGTATGAATCATAGATGAGAGTATTTAACAGAGCTTGTTTTTATTCCTTTCATTTTCTTTACTAAGATATTTGGAAACTGGTTCCATTGAGTCAACAAAATTCAATAATTCATACAGATGTTGAGTTTTACTTTTTGATAAGGCCTTACAAATGCGCTTAAAATATGGTTGAATATTTCTTGTTGAAGTACTAAATAAGTATATTATGAAAGATTTTGATAAATTATATTAACGGAATGTAGGATACTTAATAAAATTATCGTTAGCACGTGTGTGCACACGTGTCCAATTGTATTATTTATTGCTAAAAGTCTGAGTAAGTGTAGCTTACTTAAAAGATATGGAAATTTTCTGATAAAAAGTTTCTAAAGAGATTTTGCAATCTAATATACAACTGACACACTAAATATGAAGCTTTAGCTGATACTTATTACAGTATAAATGCATATATAGAAATCAGTTTTCAATTACTAATTCGTTCCTTATTCAAAAATAACCATTAATATGGGCATCAGATAATAATTATAATAAAATGGGTACAAGAATTGGATGAAATATTGGTATAAGAAAGCTATGAAGAGAAAAGAAAAATCTGACTGCTCAACAAAGTTAACTCGACCTACAGCAATAGCAACAATAAAGAGAAATGATTTCAGATAATGGACAAAACTGACAACAAAATCTTCCAATATTTTAAGTTTTAGTGCAACACTTAATGGCAGTGTTCTGTAGTTCATTATATTGTTGAACCTCAGAGACACACACACACACACACACAAACAGAACTGGACTGAACTCAAGAAAAAAAGAAATGGGTCAGCAAACAGAATGAAGCTCTGACCTGATCAAATGAAGAGAGCTTTTGGGACACTTTAAAGTCAGCTCAGAACCACTTTTCCAAAACCTCTTAATTATCTCTCTCAACAGAGAGAGGAAGAAGAGGAAGAGAAAGAGAGGGAAAACAAAAGCTCACTGTATGAAACAGGAGTAATCAGCTGCAATTTCCAACTTATTTTCCTTTTCCTAAGGAAGTAGGGGGAGAAAAATGAAGAAATAAAGTGTTTTATTTTGATTGCCAAATGAACAACATACATGCCTAGTGCCTGTCCACAAGTCATACACCTGTGTACATATGAGCAAAAGGTGGTACATACTGTTCAAAGTGAAGCTGGCAAATTTAAATTAGAGTTCATAGCCACTGGATTCTAGCAACCAAGTTTTATTTTGATCAGAAGCCCACAACTAAAATTATACATAGGAAATGGATTATTAATTGCATTTAAAAATGTTAACACACTTGACTCTGATTAATATTTATTTTATGTCTGCATAAAGCATGCTAACTTGCAAGACCCCAATTTTTAAAATGTGCAATGTTGCAAGCATCTAGTTGTTAATATGGAGCAGCATGAAAAAATAGCTTTTCAATGTGGTCACCTGAATTTGAGTTTATATTATTATCACCACCATCATTGTAATGACAGACAAATTCAAAGAGAAGGTTTATGGACTGAAATATTGACTACTTCTGGAAAAGAAAAATACTTTTCTTCTGTTGCATTAAATAAGAGATATTTTTAGATTTAATTCTCTTATTTTCTTTAAGAATTAAAGAAAAATTCCAGTAAATCACTGAATGAAAGTGAATGAATAGAGCAATTTTGTTACCTCACCAGTTTGTACAAGCTGATGAATTAGCAATGAAAAAGTATGGAGGTATAATAATAAGAGGAGGAAGAGAGTACTCAACTGTATTGAGTGATCTTTTTGAAGGTTTAAAAGATCTGAATCCAGGGAATATGCCAGAAGGGATGGCAAGTCAAACAGACTGAGATGGCAGAAGATTACAACTGATTTAATAGCATAAGAACACAAAGGATGAAAGAGTAGATAATTTTATTAGGAGAGATCAGAATGTAAAAGAAAGAAGACAACACTACTGTAGAACAAACACAAACAAAAAAAATGGATTAAATTACAAAGAAAAAAATTACATTTTCTTCAATGAGAGGAAATTTGAAAAACAATGCTTACATATTAAAATCAAATTATTGAGATAAAACTGAGTAATAATTGCAATTTCTGGTTTGAAAACTGAATTTGTAAAAAGCAAAATGCAAAAACTAAGCATGAATTTAGGAAGCAAAGAGCTAAAAATAAAACAAAATTCTAAAATAAAAAGTAAAGAAAATTCGTGAAAAATTATAAATTTTCAATAGATAAAATAAACTGTTAGATTATATCTAAATTCTACAAAAAATTAAAATTTATCTAAATATTGTCAAAGTTGAATTGCGCAAGACAGATTTGGTTGACTTGTAAGCCATTGAATTTCAGCCAGTCTTTTTTTTTACCAATTATGTTAAATGACCAAAGTAGAAGCTTAGTCAATCCAACATGACACTAATCAGTGTTCATTGAAACTGAGAAGTTATTGAGAGAGAGAGGGCACACCAGCAAAAGTGACAAATGAGTATGACATGAAGACTGGTTTATCTTCAGGACAAGTGTCTAGTAGTTCATGTGTGTGTTCATTTCAATCTTTCACTGCCAGTTGAAATTGTGATTCATTATTTATGGACACAGATTGGTTGGTTATTGGTTTGTAGCTTCAGGATTCATAAGAGATTTTAATAAACAAACACTGCCAAAACAAAAAAGACAAAGCTCACATTTTTTACCAGTTTCCTTAATCCAAGCAGCTTTGTTTACTTGGAAAGAAAAGAAATAGAATCTGGAGGAGATAACAATTTTTTTTTGTCTTCCAATAAAAACCAAAGAAACAATATTCTTTAGAAAGGTTTACAAGATGATAAAATCAACAATTTTCAAATTTGTAATAGTTCAAATGAAAACAAGACAAAAAGAAGAGAGTAAGATAAACAAAAACAAAAATCAACCAGTCTTTAACATTTGGTTTTTATGCAACCAAAGCCCAACAATATAGAAAGTTTCAAAAAGATCCATTGTTTTTTTCTTCTTTTTAATTTGAAACTTTTTTCCTCACAAGATGAATAAATTGGGTAAGGGCGAGAGAGAAATTTAAATTATATTTTATATTTAAATATATATATATATATATATATATATATATATATATATATTGAGATAATATAAAATTATCATTGGGCTCACTGGTAGAACATCTGAAACCAAAACATTTTGAAACAGAATAATTGCTTGGAAGATTGTCTGATGATTCCAGCTTTATTTTTTTTTCCTTTCTTTTGCTCATTTTAATGATTTTTTTCATTATTGTGTGTATGTGTATGCACACACAATCTTTTTTTTCCCCTGTCTGCAGGCTGCAGTAATGTGACTCCACTTGCAAGAAGAGAGACTTCAGTAAGGACAACCAATAGAGGTTGATCAGGAGACAGTCAGTGTCCCAATCAGATACACCATCATCACTTGATTGTAACAGATGCTGACCATGACAACAGGGCAGGCCTAGCACCAAGGAGCAGGGAAGCTCAGAGGCCTTCAGGTTTGGATTTTGTAGTATCATAAACACGGATCAACTCCGCCTGAAAAGAATAAAAAACATTTTTATTAGAATAAATGAAACAACAACCTTCATTGTAAATAATTTCCAAAACTAAAAAAAAAAAAGAGTAGCAAGTGTAAAGTATTTCAAGTGTTCCTTTCTTTCATAGTAATAAGATATAAATAATGACATTCACAATATAATGACCTAGTAAAAAAAAAAAAAAGAAAAAAGGCACAAAATATACCTTCAAGGTTTTATATGTGAAGTTGAGCTATCTGGTAGGCTAATTTATGACTAGTTTAATTCCATAGGGCCATAATATTCATGGTAAGTAGCCTTATATGCCATCAAATACAATACTTGAGAGTTAACACTTAAAAAATGTCATTTTTAGACAATTTTTATTACCTCAGCAGAAACAAAATATAATATGTTCCCAAAATGTGCAACATCTAATTATGAGGCAGATAAATTTAGCAACAGATTTGAATTCTTATTACTGCTTTTATTAAATTTGTTTACATACCTATTAACAAATAGGTGCATAGAAATGAGAATAAAATCATTCCATTTTAATAATTTCTAAAATAAGTTCTACTTAAAAATGAGATTGAGGCATGGAAAAAGTTTTAACTACTATTAAGTAAAATAGATTAAAAAATCTAACTTGTGGCATTTTTATAAACAAGTAAAAAGAAATATTACCTGTGCGATCACACCGTGTTCTTCTTGAGAAAAGGCATACCCATCTGAGAAAAGGGGAAAAAAAAAACATTACGAGAAAACTAATCAACAGTTTAACTATGAAAAGTATTTGTATCAGTCATAAAAATAATTTGTAAGTTATTTATTGGAAATACTGTGCATTCTGATTTTAGTGTTAATATAAACTCCTTTTGGCAAACAAAAATGAATATTAAGCTTACCTGAACTGATGCTGGGAGTATTCAGAGGAAGGAAATGGATAATGTAGGAGTATTTAGTAAGCAAGAGAACATAAATAAAAGCTGAGAAGGATCAAAAATTCTCTAAAGTCAGTCTAATTTCACATACTTCCATAAAAACACACACACACACACAAAACAAACTTCTCGTTGAGGTATTTTAAATTAAGGTATCACTTGAATAGTTATATTTTAATAATTTATGGATATACTAAAAGGTACACAATATTTGTTGGTATTTGCAAATGAGCACTAAGATTTGTTTTCCCAACATATTAAACTAAAAGATGCCATAAGCAGTGGAAGTATAGAAATACACAAACCACTGTTGCTTAAATATTGGTTAAGTGTCACATAATCAAAAATAATAATATAATTTTTTTCACTTTTTATTTAATTCTGCTTTTTAAACAGACACTAAGTATACATGTAACCTTCTACGGAAAAGAAAAAAAAAACTTAAAAGGAAAAACTTGAATAGAACAATATACACACAACTTTCCTCATACATAAATGTCATTTTTTGATACAGTAGAGAGAAAAATAAAATGTGAAAAATGACCTACCTAAAATAATCATGCCATTAAAAAATAAAATGATACTAGAAGCATTTAAAAAAAAAAATTATGAAAATGTTTTTGTTTATTAACAAGGTTAATGTATAAAAATTCAGAAATTATTTAAGATAAATCTCAATTTTTTATAAAGCATAAGTTAACTCTGAATTCATATATCTATCAATTTCACTATTGAACAAATATAATTTTGAAGAAAAAATAATTTCTTCAATCCAAAATACTTTATCAATCCAAGTATAGAAAAAAATAGAATTTACTGATGTAAGTCCAAGATGTATGGCAGCAATGTAAAAATTCAAAAGCATGCAAAACAAAAGAGCCTGAAAAAAAAAAAAAAAAAAAAAATGCTGCCATTGTATGACACAGGCCACGTCCAATTCAGACAAATCAGGTAAATCTGCACATATTAATGCTAGCAAATGGCCAGAAAGTGATTTCAAATCTTAGCAACTATTCAGTAATCCTCAAAAGCTGATTGTGTTTGATAATTGCAATCATGCATAATGCTGTAGTAAAGGTGTTCACTTAAATATAGTCATTGTCCTTGCCAGAGGAAGAGGTATGAGCATGCTCTAAGAAAAAAAAGAAAAAAAAAAGAAGAATCTGGGCAGAAAAGGCTGCTTTAGGTTGGAAAATTAAGTTCACAAACACACCAAGCTTCTGAAGCATTCAAATTTAGCTTTAAAAGTTTTCAGTAAAATTAGTTGGCCCTGTTAATAAAATCTGGTTAAGATTAGTAAGAAAATATTTAAAGTTAGTAGACAGAAGCACTGCCATCACCAAAAGGAAACATATGCAGGAAAATATCATTTTCTCTTTATTTTTGCAAAAGCATTTTTGGTTTTAACAAGGATATTAGAAAGGTATTCTTCTCTCTAAATAGTCTGGTGTTGCATTAAAATCTAGAATTGACATTAAGCAGAGGAATCTATTTTCTGGACAGGAAGGGAGAAAATTTTAAAAAATGTAACAGTCCATTTAACCTCACCTTTAGGATAATATCTCATGATGGTACCTAAATTCAAAATATTTTTTTTGTGGAGTAAGATATATTATAGTAATATTTTGAATAAAAACAAAGCATTTCATGCATATAACATTGAGAAAAAAAATGAACTAAAATTAATAAACATAAAATACACATGCTCATCAAGTTTCTCTCTGTCAATAAATAGATTAAAATTTTAATCTCATGAATAAATCATATTGTTTTCAGTCTACAGATGCAACAGAATAATACTTAACCCATAAACTACAGTAAAAATTTCTGCAATGGTGGAAATTTTCATAATCAGCATTAAATGGATTCAAAAACACTTTGATGCACTAAATTTAATATAATCAAATAAGAAATAAAAAAATATTATGCCACCCATTTTCACTTAAATAAAAATTTTAAAAATCAGACATAAGAATGCAATTAAAGATTTTAAAACAGAAAAGTAAACGGTAAATAAACGTATGAAAATTGTAAGTATACAAAAAGAACCAAATAGTTTAATCCCCACCAAAAATATCAGCAATACAGAATATTAGCATTTTTTAAAATCTATAGTAAATGATTCTTGCTGAAAATTACAAAATTTTGTAACATATGCAAAGTCTTTATCTTCTACATCAGTTTTTTAACCCATGAAATTTGGGAAAATAGTAATATTTCTTATTTCTTCTTGTATATAGTTGTTTCTTTCAAAGCTATATAATAAACTATCCATTTGGCATACAAAAACTTTCAAATGTGAGGAAAAATTAGGTTGTAAGTATTAACTAAAAAGTTTTCTCCTTTTTGATTTCAGAAATAATTTTTACTTATTAAAATTAGGAATGGCAAAAAAAAAAAAATTAATTTTAAGATTTCTAAATTCATTATAATATGCACTCACAAGAAAGTATACATTAGCTCAAAGTTTGATTTTTTTTTTGAAAACCTCATATAAAATCATTTCTAAATGGATTAAGCTAAAATAATTATTATATGTTTATAAATTAAGACAGCCATCAGTTTATTCAGAAAATCCTAACTTAATAGTAAATATTAACCAATAATTCTAGTTTAATATTATCTCTAAATAGTATAGGTTTATATGTGAGACAATAAAATATCTTTGCCTGATCAAACAGTAAAGTGCAATTTTTACAATTCTACACTAAATGGTTAACAATACTGTAAAACAGAAGCTACCAAACATTAAGTAATTGATAACTTTTTTGCATGTCAGTTTTCATTAAAACAATGCATGTCAAATTGTTACTAAATATATAAAAATTATGCCACACTCATATACAATAGTATTTAAGAAGGAAGTTCCCTAATCTCTGAGAATAAATGATACTGATGACTACATACTGAAAGTTTTCAAGTAAACATGTGTCAACTAATGTATTTTGAAAAATTAGAACAGTATTCTTTGTTTAGGAGAATCAAAACAATCAATTTAGGTAATATTTTTTGTAACTTACTGGCTGACGTTACACCCAAGCTGGAAGTGCCATAAGATGTTCTGCCAGGGTTTGCTTAAAGATATATCAAGAATATGGAAATAATTATATCGCATTATTTTCCATACAATTCCTTCTTTAACGATTTCAAACGAAGAGGAGAAGCTTTGAAAGTAATGCCTCTTATTTTTCACCTAAAAAACTTTTTCCACAGACAACACCACAGATTAAGCATTTTTTTATGCCAGTGAAGAAGAATAGGCCTAATTTTGTGGGTTGACAGCAGGGCAGGGTTACCTAGAACATGGCTTGCCACTGCTGAAATGTATTATTCATTGCCTAACTCTGCACAGATTCAGTTTGATCTCTATATATGGTCAACAAGTATTGATGAATGTCAATGGGCACAATTTCTTCCCTGCTTAGAGAATTAAATGATACATTTCTGCTTTATATGTGTCCCTTCAAAGGTGTCATTTTACCAGAATGATGTTCAGTTTGGAAAAATAAAGAAAAACTTATTGGCAGGATGGTTCAACCTCTACTGCCATGCCATCATCTGCCTATGACGTTCTGGACCAGAATAATAAAAATATTATGCATTACTTTCAGAGCAAATGCTGTTTGTTTTGTGTAGATATTTCATTGTACAGTAATACTTACATTATATTTATTTATTTATTAATCTAGAGAGCTTTAAAAATTAGTTTATGATAAAGAATATTACTTAATCATCATCTGAATTCAGGTTATCTCATGATTGTTGCTAATTTAATCAACTGATGAATAAAGCTCTTAAAAATACATATTTTACAAGTTTCTGGATACAAAAATTAGGCATGAGTGATCATCCAAATATTAAAGACATTAATTTTATGTTAACATTTGTATACTTGTAAAATCAATACTTCTTTCACAAATACAATAATAATTTCTCACTTAACTGCAGAGTATTAGGTTGTTCAGAAAGTAACATTGCATCTAAAATATATAAACTGAGAAGAAATTGATTATTTCATAATCAAGGTTAAATAGTAGACAATGAGAGAGATTTTATTAAACTGTGCCCTGTTAAAAGTATCACTTAACCTCATGGTATACAGAAGAGACTTTTATTCCTGCTATTTCATGTTGAATGGATTTCATAAAATAGCAATGTAACATACAAACAAGAATATTTGTGCTGTAAACCAAAGTAAAATGACACTATTGATGTTTTAGTAAGTTTTAAAATAGTGACTGTCATTTTCTGATAAGCTTCTCGCAGGAAGATATCAATACTTTAGATATTATTTCAAAAGCATTTGTTAAAGCAGATTTGCACCAAAGCACCAGAGATTTAGTTTAAAAAAGCACAATGAATTTTGTTTAGCTATACAAATACATATTTCAATGGGAAATATCTGAATAGGGAATTCAGGTTTCCCTTGATTGTAACTTTTTTCTTATCAGAAATAAAAACATTTTTTTGTTCCCAGAGTTGAAAAATGAGTTTTGTAGGTTAACAAAAGTTATCATTATGTCAAACTGATCTAAACATAAAACTAGTACTTCATCCACCAAAGGATTTGCTATGAATTTGGCAGAACATGTAATAACTATAAATCACAGATTTTTAGAGGAACCCTTACTGAAGACTTTTTTTTTTTTTTTTTTACCAACAACTTCTCAAGCCATTTGGTGGTGAATTAAACTAGAAATACATAACTTTGGTAACCAAAAGACTTTCATTCTTCTGCATGAGAATGCAGGGTTTTAGTCAGCAAAATAACTCAGGAGAAAAATAATGTCATAAGGCTATGAAATTTTACCTTATTCTCCATGTTCACCAGATCTAACAGATTTTGAGATTATCATTTATTTCAATCACTAGAACATTATCTTTCATAACATTAACAAAACAATTTTATCAGTAAGAATTGAACAATTGGCTTTATGTTGAGCTACTGTAATTGTTAAGAATTATAGCACTGATTAATAAATTTTTAATTACATTTACATCATTTTGTCTCCACAAGTTATTAGAATTTGTTACACATTATCAAAAAATTGAGGATTTTTATCATAAATGTATGAGATTAAAACCAAAGTAAATCATTAAATAATGAAGAAATGTGATTCAAAATGTTTTGAATATATCAGTTTTAAAAATGATATTCCCAGTATGTTTTATTTAATTAGGATCTTGAAATGAAAAATAGTAACATTAAATAAAATTTTGTGATCACTTGGGAAACATAATCTTACCTGTGGTGAGCCAAGGTGATAAGATTGTTTTTTATATAGAGAAATAGGGAAAATATTGCCTTGATTTCTGAAATATGCAATTAGGCAATCTGTTTCTGTAATTTAATATTTAGAGCAGTAAAAGTGAAGGAGCAGATTAATTTAAGCTGATCTTATCATAGATAGATTGAAAATCAAGGACAAAAATAGAGTTTTAGTTTGGATAATTGAAATAAAAACAAATGTACTGTTTATAACCTGTTGCAAACCCTTTGCATTTGTTCTGTATGGTGGGGGTCAAATGGACAATGTGATAGAAAAAATGAATTGGAAGTTGATCAACTTTAGAAATGAACTCTTGGACAATGCTTGAGAAAGAAATTTTTTGGTAGCTAATTTTCCTTGAAAATAGCTTGAGTTTTATTTTTATAAATCTTATTGCCACAAAAAATGCAAAACCAAGATATAGTTATATTAAATAATTCAACTTTGATAAATGTTTGAATATTTCCATTGGATTTGATAACACTTGAGGTGGACACCACAGACAAATAGCCAATCTGACAAAGTTAACTTCAAATAATTTACTACTTTTTAATAGTCTTCAGAGAACCTATGTAACAAGTAGTCCTAGTCTGTGTAATGCTTTTATGTTTCAACTTTTTAAAAATGGTTTATTATTAATATAATTAAGAAATGTAAGCAAAGAGATACTTTTTCTAAATTCTCTTGCATTGACAAGGGTGTCAGTCAGCTCAAAATTATCACTGATGGAAATTGATTGTTTCAATATGTACTTTAGTATGCTGAAATTTATTGCATCATATAATAGCTTTAGAAGAGAGGAGAAAAACCTTTCAACGATTTAAGGAATAAACAAAAAGTAGACAAAAGAAAACTTCTTTTTTCCAAAAGAGGAGTCACATATTGGCATTCAAAAATATTCTGACAGAAAAATAACAGAAATGATAGAAAGCTTCAAAGAATGAAGATTGTAATTACAATGATAAAGAACTCAAATAAAACAAGTGAAATTAGAAGACTCAAATATAATGGTTAACAGATTAGCAGGCATAAACTTAAACAAGTTTATTTGCAACAGAAAGTTGGTAGTAGATGAAACCAAAGCAATTCCAGAATTCATATTTTAAAAATCATGTATACAACCAAGATACCTAAGGTAGATAAAATTGAAAACAATTACTTTTTAAAACAGACTCCAACATTTTTATAAAATAATTCCATATCATATTTCATTGCATTTAATTTTCAGAATTATAAAATCATTAAAACTAGAACATATTTTGAAATTTATCAAAGTCACACTCTAATCTTATGTTTACATAAAAAAGTACTTGGATAAATGGGTGAAACTTAAAATAATGTTCTAACATTGAATAAAATTGGGAAATTTTATTTATTTATATTTTAACTTTGCAAAATGATTTCTATGCCTTTGAAATTTAAGAGTTTGTATCCAAAAACAATGTTTATTCTGTCAATGAAAAGGTTTGGCTAATAAAAATATCTAAGTAAAATTTGAACATTGTTATTTTAATAGATGCATATTGCAATCAAAATGTTAAAATTTTAGAAATGAGTGCACAGTATATACAATTTCTCCATTTTAATCCACTTATAAAATATTACAGAAAAATGTACAACAGCCAACGACATTGTAAAAGGCTCACAAACAAAACAAAAGGAAGCAATATAATTTGCATTCATGATTTTCAAAGAGACTATTTAAGAAAAGTTGCTTGCAGCAAATAAAATTGCAATGTAATGAGAAATAAAGAACCATTATAAAGTATGTAAAAAAAAAAAAAAAAAACATCCAGAAAGGTAAAATTTTCTAAAAAACACAAGAAAGGAAATAAATTCAATACAGGAAAAGATCAAGATTTTAACAAAAAGGAATTCAACTGTATACATAAATAGATAAAAATCTATAAATCACAGTAACAAGACAACAATAAAATAATCAATAGAACAGAAAATTTAACGACAATCATTTGGGATGGGGAGAAAAAGTAAAAGACAGATGGTACTTACTACCCAGGTGAGAAATGATAAAAGAAAAAATAAAGAAAACAAAGGGAGAATAGAAAGGGGAAATTGCTATACTATTAACTAGGATCTACAAAGAGTACACAAAGTAAATGAAATAAAACTGAAATATGGGCATGCTAACAACAGATTCTGACAGATACGGATAACATTGTCAAAGTGTATACATAAATATATATTGCACAGCAGCAGTTGCAGGGTTGTGGAGGAAGAAATACTTACGCGGCTGATCAGATGCCGTGGGTATCCGTGTATGTGAACGTGAGAAAACATTTTTCAGCAATCGAGCCGTCTCAGTAATCCTGGCAAACAGCAGAAAGGCAGAGATAACAGTGGATATCACACCAACTGGGAGGTAACACGGCACTGGACGGACAGAGAGAGAGAGAGAGAGAAAGAGAAGGGGAGCACAGATTCACTTGGGTGCGCACCTTCTTCCGCAAATTAAAAAAAAAAAAATCTGGTCTTGGGAATGGTTGGAAGGAGGATGGCAAAAATTCACATAGAAAAGAAAATAATGTAAAGAAATACATATACAGAATGATATCAAATATGAAAAAGGAAAGAGAAAAAATAATACTGGTTCTCCCACCCTAGCACTAGTTGCTGTTATGCATATATAAACTCAATGCATAATACATTTTTATAGCAAAGTACAATATAGTTTTTAATAAATTATATATATATATATATATATATATATATATATATATATGAGGGAATGCTGAAAAGTGTTTGGTTGGTAACCGGGTGTGACCTGGGGAAGTAGAAGCTGAGAATTTTTCAGAACATTCTCATATTTTGTATGAGTAAACTAGAAAAATGAGTACACAGGAAGGATGAAAGTTTTACCAACTGGTAGTGGTGATGACACTGCAATGACAAGATAACATGCATCTTCTATCATGATTAGTAATATTTTTTTAATTTGTGCTGGTAAGAGAGAGAGGGAGAGGAAATGAAACATGCATGTCTTTTATTATGACTAGACTAAATTAGAAAATTTTTTTTTAAAGTGTGCTGGTAGGAGAGAGACAGAAGGAAAATGAAACTGTTGCTTCAGGTACAAAGCAATAAAATCAGTTTAACAAGAAAATAAAACATTTCAAAATAAAGAGAAAAATGTATCAATAAAAAAAACTTAAATATGAATATTTGGTCAGCAACTGTTTAAATTTTTACTGAATAAACTTATTTACACTTCATAATCACAACAGTAAAATAAACTATATTTTCTAAATATTTATGGCTAAAATTTATTTTAGAAATTAGTTTTAAAATCTAAAGACATCAATTAACTTTTCAGTCATCTAACACTTATGAAAAATCTTAAAAGCTAAAATCAGTTTTGAGCTGTAGAGAATTATATTAATTCCAATCTACCTGTCATGCAGTGTGTGGCATGGATAACTAATAAGATATTTAAAAAGAAAAAAAAAAAGACTGAGAAAATTGAAGAAAGCTTAAGTATTATGGACATAAATATAAATAGGGATTTTAGGTAGATTGGTAATAATGTAGATTATATAATAAAAATCAATTACTTCCTTAAAGAAAGGAAAAGAGCAACCCAAAAAATATTTTCATGTCAGCCTCTACATCCATAGATTCTATGACCTTTGCCTTTCTGTTACTTCTATGACTTATGGAAGATACAGATGTATTCTTAACTGCATCCAACAATGAAATGGACTTTAGAAAGTAATCATGACTGCATAACTTGTATGCAATGCAAACCCAAAAAGAACAAATAGTAACTAATTAAAAGAATTTCAATATAAGGAGGATAAATTATCAATAACCTTTGCCATTTTACTGATATACAGATTGTGTTAATCAAAATAAGTAGATTGTTCCTGATAATTAAAAAAAAAGACACTGTATTACCAAATACCTCATATTTTCAATTATTTTGTCAAAGATGAAGGAGGTAAAAAAGAAAAAAACATAATAAAAATAAAAGTATGTATATGTGGGGGTATCATTTAAAATTTACTCTCATGGTATTTTAAAAAAGACAATTATACAAATTGTGATAAATGTTAATTTTCTCTTACCTCTTAGTGATTAATATTAAATCTAATAACACTACACTAATTTTTAAGATTTCTATTTCCTAATGCTGATATTTTTAAGTATAGAAAAATTTTTTTACTAAGTGTTATAACCTAAAAGTTTACTGCATGAATAACCACCAAAATGGAGATTGGGAATAATAGTATATCAACAAATATGAGACTCACATGCTGTGTGAAGTATCTACTTCACACAGCATGTGAGTCTCATATTTGTTGATATACTATTATTCCCAACCTCCATTTTGGTGACTGCTAGTCAATATAATCACTCCTTTATTCTACTTCAATAGTGTCCATGTATTTAAGAGGATAGAAACATTCCATTTTTGTATACAGGTAGGTAAACAACACTATGGTAAATTCCTAAACAGGATAACTGTGGTATTTACTTACTCCTCATCAATCTTTACCTGTTTTAGAATTTATACCTGAATTTTTTTTTACATAATTACAACAAAGTTAACCCCCATAAAATTAGATATTTTCCAACTGTTGAAAACTAAACACATAGTAAACAGTTAAAAATAATTTAAAGAGTGTAAATTCAGGATATAACTTTTCTTTTTTAGACATATTCTTTGTTTACTGTTTTGTATAAATCTTAAGAGTGTACATAAACCTGTATCAAACTTTTGATAATGATTTTAGGCTCATCTGTAAATGTGCAGCATTAAATAGAAATTTATAAATATATAGTTCAATAATAGAACATATGGCATGATTATTATTCAGTGCTATTTAGAAATAAATCCCAAACCAACAAATTATCTAAAGTGACAACATACAAATAGCCAGAACAATTAGTTGAAAAGCTATACATTAGACTTTTAAATTGAGGACAATCTAGTAAAGATTCTGCAATATAGTTCTCCATTTTGATTCTAGAATTAGTTCAAGCATGCATTTTCATGTCTTATTATGATATAGCAACTGTATCATTCTTGTTGGAAATGGTTATGATAGATTGGGAACATTTAAATTGTATTTGTAGATTAGGTTCTTTGGCAAGTTTGTACAATAATTAAGAAATTTGTGTGTGTGTGTGTGTGTGTGTGTGTGTAGGAAAGAGAAGAGTATGTGTATTTCCAAGAGAGAATCTGTTATAAACATAAAAATGTGAATTTGTTTTATTACATGAGTATATTTTGTTAAGTCTAGAATTAAAAAAATTAAATAACAGCATGTAAATTGGAAATTTTATATATATAATCCTACGTCTCTCTCTCTCTCTCTCTATATATATATATATATAGATATATAATATAGCTCTGTTCATACATTGACTACTGTTTTATTAACACCTGAATAATAATACTATACATATGTGCACCATCATATGTATATTTATTAATTTACATCACTATATATCTTAGAAGTAGTACAAACTAATGGGTTGGCAGTCCACTGTAGTGATTTACTTTATTAAGAGTACTTGATACTGAGTAGAACAATATATATATGGTAATATTTTTATAAGTTTATAATAAAAACAATTTACTGCAACACAAGAGTTGTCGTGTTTCAGTACTATCTTATTAGCACCTCATCAGGCAGTGAAATATTCTGTTAGGAATCATTATATATGGAAGCTTAAAAACAACACAATTTTTACCATATCCAGACAATTAAGGGAGGCGATTTTCAGAGTCTTTGTCTTGATGAACTAATAGAAAGTCAGATCATGATGAATAGAGAAAATTTGATTGTAAGGGTAAAGAGGGGTAGAAACTTGAAATTAGACGTTTTCTATATCTGTGATCAAATAAATTGAATGATACTTAGGTAGCATTTAGCAAGTCTGAAAAGTTATCAATGAGACAATCAAATTTCTCAAATGTAGAATATGAATTTTTTCTCATATAATATACACATTTGGTTCTGTAAATAGATAATACTATTTACATTAAGCCCTCTACTTGGATCATTTTTAATATTAATAAAATTAATATTAATAGGATCTGGTTTTTGGATTTAAATATATATAAGAGAGGGAGAGTGAGCTGATAATTATTAATGTTTGATATCATTATTTTGAACAAATGCATATTTTATCACTGATTGCCAAACTAAAAACTTGTCACTAAGTAAATAGCAAATTTAATTTTCTGGGAATTATTTCAAAATCCACTTATAAAAAAAAATTTTAAGCTGAAACTATAATACCTGATATAAAATCATGCACTGATATTCAATAGAGTAGTTTTGTTTATTTTCAAACGTCTACTGAAATTTGTACAGAGATAAATAATTTGACCAGATCGAACATACTCAGCTTGTTTTGTAGCACAATACAATAACACTTTTGACATTCAAAAATATCAGTGTAGATTCTGTCACTAAATATTTAGCAAGGTATTTTTCACAAATAAAACTTGTGTGTGTGTATATATATATATATATATATATATATATATATATTCTTTGCTTGAATGTAAGAAAATAAATAATGAATAATACTTAGATAGGACAAAATTACTGTTAAAAAGAAGAGAAGATGGAATTGTATACAAGTCAATGTGACATGACAAATGCTCTATTACATGTAATTAAGGGAGTCCTGAATATTGGCAAATGGGTGTATGAATTAAGAATAATCAACATTTATTCAAACCTTTTTAATGCAAAAAGGTTTCATTGTCAGTCACAGAAAAATTCTCATAATAGGAAAAAACAAAAGTTATCAGGATAAGTGGCAAACTCAAAACAGATTATTGAAATACAGTTTGCAATTTCAGTTCTGTAAAAAGTACACACAAACTATAAAATGAATACAATTGAATACATTAGTATATACTTATTAAAACCTAGTTTTTGTAAGCATTTTTGATCAAACTGAATATTTTTAACAATTAATGAATTCAATGCAAATTAACAAGTGATAAAAAATATCAATATCTTGAAACTAACTTTCTAAGCTTCTAAAAATTCAAACAATTAATGTAGTGGTCTTCATTCTTTTACAGAAAAGAGTGACTAAGCCATATTTTCTGTAGGTTGCAACAACAGAAGTAGATAACAGCAGCTTAACAAAATAACTAATTTTGATTTGCAAAAAGACTAACTTAAAATAAAATTTAACCTGACTAAAGAATAATTCCACTTTATTCAAATAAAGTAATATTAACAAAAATACAAATCTTTATATAATTTCAAATTGAAAATGCAATAGAATCCTGATTTTTTAAAAAATGAATAAGAGAAAAGTATTTCATATATTTATTATGAACTCACTTTTTTTTTCAATATACAGTGAAACCTGCTATATACACCCTCTTTCAGCAGTGACTATCTGCTATTAATGACTGTTTTCTATGCATGGATGATTTGCTAAAGTTAATTGACCCCCAGTGAGCAAACACTTCCAGCAGCAAGTGAAAATCACTGATCAAGTTACAGCTTTGTACATTCCCAACTTCTAAATTAGGAGAAATTAAATGAGTAATCTATTTCATTTTGCTTTGATCTAAGCCAGGAACACTTCCTTATTGTTTTGTTATTGTATTGTTGTATCAAACTTATTTGTTGAAATGTACATGACCTGAGTTCACCTCAGAGTCTTCTGTTTTTTTTTTTATATATATATATATATATCAACATGTATTGCATTTGACAAGTTCAAGAGATTTGTTGTGATTGCTGTACCATCTTGGGTAAATTCTGGAATGGAAAAAAAACCACACCTGTCACTTTCTCAATGTCTACCCTCCCCCACCATTCACTTTGCTTTTTTTTCTGTATCTACCAACTCTATTTCTATCTGGGTATTTAAAAATTAATTATACTGAATTTCTTCAAAGTTAGGTCATCTTATGTTCTCATTTATTACCAAATTACATAGTAAAGTTCTAATACATACATTCTGATGAATGAAATGTACGTTCCTGGCATAGTAGGTCATGAGCCTTTAGTGAGAGCCCATCTGCCATGACCAGTTTTGATGGTAAGGGTGGTTGCATACTACAGGTTCCACTGTATTTGCAAATGTTTCTTCAGAATCAATGTTTCAATTACATGCAGATGCCAGAGGTGGAGAATCTGGTAGCCTTAGAGATTTTTATTTGAGAAGATAATTTAAACTATAAAAAGCAAAAACATTCAAAAATGCAAAGCATTCTCAGTGTCTTACTAAATTAACTTGTGATATGAAGCATTTTTTCTATTGAAGAGAAGATTTGCATAAACGCTTAGGGTTAATAATTAGTTAAGTGTGAAAATAATATATATCTTATCTGTGCAGTATAAGCTTTATCCTCCCTAAGAAGAAATACCATAAAATGAAGATCATAATACAAGGATATAAGATGGTCTTTATGCAGAGAAAATTAAACCAATTTAACAAGTACAACTGAAAGAAAAATGACTTCTTTGCCAAAAACAACAAGTGACATTGACTAAAGTACAAAGCTGAGAACAGAGAAAGTAATTGGTGATGTTTAAGACTCAAAATACAAAAACAACAAATCCCATGGGAAGGATTGAAGGCAAATATTTGATGATTTATTATTAAAAAAAAAAAAAAGTGCACACATGGTTCTGTTCTCATCCTCATTGTGCCTAAATCATAAATTGTTCAGATGTCTTGTATTAAACAATGAGAATAATGTAATAAGGAGAGAAAGAGAAAGGTAAACACATTCAATGTTATTGTAGGCCTATATCAGAAAACAGAAGTAGAAAACAAATATTTAAAATAAATTGTCACTCTTCTTGGAATAAAAAAAGATTGATTAAGAAAGAACAGTAAACACATACACACAAACACACAAACAAACAAAAAAAAATACAATATTTTGAAAAAAGGCATTTGTCTTTATTTTTCCAAAAATGGTGAATATAATACTTGGGACAAAATGTCAAGTCCCAGTATTTTATACATGATCATAAAAACTAGCAGATAAAAAGTTAGCATTTTTGACAAACATGTAAGGCTGATTGATTGTACAATTGAAATCAATTTCAAAACAACAATGAATGAAATGATGAATTTTTGTAAAATAAAAAATAAATAAAATAAAGAGAATCAAGCATGTTCTCCAAAAGAAATGCAACAACAATATACATATTAAATAATGATGATAATGATTATGATGAGTGGAAGAAAGACACTTTTGGTGGCCTGGTTGGTTGTAGTGCTGTGCTCAGAGTGGGCTATATAAACCCTTGCAGCTGAGATCACTTGCAATTAAATATTTACACACATTAGGCTCCAAACAGAGTAATGCAATAGACCAATTTTGTTACTCTTCTAAACCTGTATAGAAACTGTATTAAAATATTACAGAATGTTTAAAGAGTAACTAGTTTTCATTAACTGAATATAAAAAGAACTCTAAGCTATTTTTGAGTGAACAGTAGCTTTATATACAAAGGGATGATATAAATAAAATATTTGTAATGTTTAGTATAATCTCTCAGTCAACAGGAACTACAATAGTAGTACATTCACTAAAATATTTTAAAATCATACAGAATCAAAATATATCAAGCATAAATTTCATACTTTTAAGTTTCCAGACATACAGAACCTCACATGCAACTGAAGATAACATGAGAAAAGGATGCATGATTAGATAGTTTTACTTCCTGAAAATATGGACAAAGAAAATACTATGATCATTTTTTTTTTACTTTTGATTTATAATTTCAAGAGTTGCTATTTTAAAAATATTTTATTCTAGTAATAAATAAATACCTGTTTAGATTATAAAAAACAATTTGATCTGATATAGGTTAAAAACAAAATAACGTATGAGATTGTTCATTGTGTGTATGTACTATAACGACTTCGCCCAACCAGAAATTTGTTTAAAGAAAGTAGCATTTTATTGTTTAGCTTTTAATCAATATTACTATGTTTTTTTTTAAGAAAATAAAAAGTCTCATGTTGGATGAAAATTTGAAGGCAGAGCAAGGCACATGAATTTAACTATAAAAATTACTTTTAATTACAACTATCTACAAATTATGATGCAAGGTACATAAAAACTGCAACAATGGATGAGCTATATGTTATCAATAGTAGAAATGAAAATGTGTACTGTTCTGCTGAAATTGGCTGTTCAGATAGATTTATATGAGAATATCCAGCAGACATTGATATGGTCCTTGGTTCAGTCAGCAATAAGTGTACAAGTTGCTGCTGATATACCATAATAGAGAATTCAGCATGGGAGCTGTTTTTTGTGAAAATTAAAAACCAATGATAACAGAAAAAAAAAAAAAAAAAAAAAAAGACCATTTGCATTTTTCTAACACTCAACACTTTCTGCAAAGAGTGAAAGAGGACAAAAAAAAAATAAAAAAAATAAAAAAATCTACAAATTGTCAGCAACTATCAAGGTGATTAATCAAATAAGATTTTTCATATTGACAGTTTAAAGAGAGAGCAAGGGCGAGAGAGAGAGAATTCATAAAGGCACCACATGAAAGTGAAAATGTTGGTAGTATAAAAAACATCTTGTAGGCACAGTGAGAAAAAAAGTTATTGAAAAAGCCCTTCTGAGAACAGCAGTCATCAGACAGAATCAATTTCATAACATCTGATGCAATAATAGTGCTTTCAGCACAAGAGACAAGAGCTGCAAGAAGACATAAGGAATAAATCACTGCTGAACAGATGGACAAAAAGCGAAGTAGAAAAATCGTTACCATTCAATTTTTTTTTCCTTCAATGCACAAGCAACTGCATATTTACAAAAATATTTTTTTTTTTTTTTTTTTACAAATACATCCAAAATGCTTGTCCTATGAGGTTACTATTTGACAAATGATAACGGCGAGCAAATTGGCATAGTTGTAAAAACCTTATATAATGACATGAAAAGCAGACAATCTTTTTTTAAATTGCATGTGTTTTGGTCTTACTCATGCAAATATTTCCTTTGGTTTCTACATGTTGAAGGGGGGAAAATGAAAACTAAAATGTCCAATTTTCAATAATTCTGTCAGAGGCCTTTCAAGACAATCTACTAAATAACTAGATTCCTATTTAAAAAAAAAAAAAAAAATTACATATTGAATAAATATATCTGAACCATCCAATTTTCAGATAACTTTGAGTTATTCCTTTGAATTATAACCTTAGTAATATTAAAGTCAGCTATGCTTCCAACACTGTACAACTAATTTAATTTTTGACAGTTATGGATAGCATGAAGAATGTTTTATATATATATATATATATATATCAGATTCAAAGTTTGTTTATAGATACTAAAAAGATGTTAGATTTGAGATTTTATTAGCCCAGTGTTTATCTGATTAGAATAAACATGTAGAAAATTATTCTAAAATCAACCTTTCATGATCTAATGAGGATTTTTTTCTCATCAATTAGAAATTTTTCATAGAAAAAAATTGTTTCACAAAGCATTAAAACAAATAAATTCTCCGTAAACTGGATATATTTTTAAAGAATACAGACTGAAAATAGTTTTAGCTATACTTTTCATTTATCAGTTTAGAAATTTTTTTTTAACTATGAAAGTCTCTTATAACATTTGTTGTATTTAAAGAGGCACAAAGTGAGAAAGATGTCGCACCAGTTTACTAACCACTACTCTACAAGTCTGTAAGAAACTAGTCTTTAAATACAATCAAAATTTTAAGTCAGCAGTAACTTAGCACATACAGATGATATATAAACTGTTGCCTGTAGTCTCTGATATTAAATTAAAAAATAAACTGTGTTTTATTAAAAAAATGTTGTCTACTAACACAGGTATGAGGGATAAAAGTAAATGCACAAAAATTTATGGGTTAACAAAGAAACTTTTAATGGACGGACAAATCATTAATCACTGCTAGCACCAGACAATACATTTTTCTTTTTGACAATAAAAATAGGGATTTACAAAAAGAATAGAATGGAATATGAAAATAGAATTCAAATACTTGATTACATTGTGAACTTTTCTGAACATGTTAATGGGAAAATTTGCCAAAGTTTATTTAACCTCAAAGTATAGGTTAAATGTTTTTGAATAAAATCAAACTTAGGAGATATAAATTTGCTGAATTAAAAATGAAAACAATTATTAATAAAAAAATTTAAAAAAAGTAACCAATTTAAAAATTGGATAATATGCCGAATCCTTTGAGATACACAACCAAAATTAGACATGGTGTATTTTAAAGTTGTTATACTGATGTTGCATTATGGTGGTATGTCCATTCTTGCATAATATGGTATTATGTCAATTCTTACATTATATGTGGGAATGGATATAACACCATAATGCAACAAGATCGCTGTATACAAAATATACTGACAGAAAATAAAAATAGCAGCACCCTGAATGTGTGTTCCAATTTACTAAAGAATAAATGTACATACATACAGGTAATCTAGCTGGATTATAGTAAATCATCTCATCCAGATCAGTAAGAGGAGTATGAACAGTACACAACAACATTAATAGACAGCATATCCTCCTCAGACATTAACATAGGCCTGCATTCACTTATGCATACAATTGCTAAAATGGCAACTATCAACAGGTTAGAATAGCACACTGCCTTCCTATTGCAATAATGATAGAAAAAAACATGTAGAACAATGTTCTGAAAAAATATGATGCTGTTCAGTGTTCTCTCCATAAACACCAAATGCAATCAAGAATAAGTTATGGTACTCCACTACATGATGCCAATAGTAAATACATTCTGGAACATGTCACTTTTCAAATCTAATGCCACACACAAATGACTACCATTTGCTGAAAGTAGAATCTGCTCTAGACACTGAACATTGTTTTATATGATCATTCAGGTGAACATTTCATGACACCACTGGAAATGTGCACAATGGTATTGTGAAATTAGTGAAAGCCTGGCTAGAGGCACATATATATAAACTTCATCAGTCATGTCAATTACATTGGATTCTCTCACTACAATGGCCCTTATTGTAATATGCATCACCATTTAAAACAATGATATGAATGATATCATGTCACAAAATAGTTGAAGATCTAAAACAAAATAAAATTAAAAATCAGAATAACTATGGCATCCTAACAAGCGCATAATGTACACTGTGTAAAAACTTTTTTCTGGGTGTTGTAATTTTATTTCCTGTTAGTATAGTTCTATACTGCATTTGACTAAAATTGTAGATGGGTTTTTTAATGTTACAAGATATATTGCTAGATTTTTTTAAAAAACATTTCAATAGTTACTTTAGCCTTTCTATATTAGATAAATGGTCAATATATTCCAATAACCAAGAATTTAAAATAAAACTATTTTTTGGGGGATATCAAATGTTTGAGTTTCCTTGTAAACTTTCATTTATTAAAACAATTTCAAATTCAGTGATATAAGTTATATCTTAAAAAGTAATATCCATTAAATACAATAAAGAAAAATAACAATTAAAATTGATAATTTAAAGCAGATAAAAAGTTAATTATTTTTGTTAAATGTCATTTTGATATTCTATTTATTTGGTAACCAACTAAATTCAACTAAATATCAGATCATTCTGTTACACAACCTTTCTCCTTTTTTTCCTTTAACTTAAACATTCTGTTATCCCAGAATTTTGGTGATTTCTCAGCAAAGAACTTATTAAGGTGGTGTTTTATTAATGTTTTTTAATTAAAATCTTTTTAATTTAAATTTTTATCATTGAGATTATTTTCCAAAGTCCTAAATAAATGCAAATCTGAAGAAGTTAGTGAATATGGCGGGTAGGGTAACACATTCCAGCCAAGCTGCGACAATTTTTGCCAGGTTGTCAAAGAAAAAAGGGGAAAAAAGGACTTTTCCTGTTTTTCAATTCTGGAGATTTTTCTTAAATTACTGCCTTTAATTTATTCAGTTGTGAGCAGTACTTTTCAGAATCAATTGACTGGTTACTTGGTAGAAACTCTAAGTACAGGAATCCTTTCCAATCCCACTAGATGCACAGCATGACTTAGGATGAAGATCTGCTTTTGTGGTGGATAAAGCAAGTTAATATCATTTACACCAGGATCTTTTTCACTGAAAATTGTTGTAAACAATCCATTTCTCATCACCTATCACAATTTGCTTCAAGAAGCTTTCATTGCATTTATACAGCAAATCACAGATAAAAAATGTGATCCAAAAAATTCTTTTCACTCAGATCATGTGGTACTCAAACATCATAGCAATTTGTGTACGTGGTTAGTAAGTGGTCATGGATAGTGGGTTTTGATTAATATAGTGTTTCTGCTAATTCCCGTGTTGTGTAATGCAGGTTATTCTCAATCAATGCCTTGATTTGGTCCTCATCTGTAGTGGAGGAAGTCTGCTTAAGCATTCTTTATCAATAAGGCTACAATCATCAACTCTAAACTTAGCAAACCACTTCTGTACAATTCTTTCAGCTAAAGCACCTTCACTGTACACAGCACATATCTTTGTTGTTTGCAAGGCATTTATGGTAATAAAAAGAAAGCATCAAATGACTAAAATAAACCTTATAATCTTCCATTTTCATAAGGATGTAAAATTGACATGAATTAAGTAATTTTAAACTTTTTCTCAAGAGATAGTTTGAAGTATGCCCTAATCGGAAATTCAAGCATATTATATGTTGATAAATTTGTCATGTTCTAACATGAACAACTAAAAATCAGCACAAACTTTGCGAACAACTCAATATTTTTCTAATCATTTAAAATTTTAGATAAAAAAAAATTGAAAAAGAAAAAAGTGCAAGAGCATTCAAAATATCAATGAACTGGAGTAATATATCCAATTATATCCTAAGAAAATAATATTTACATAGTAATTTAGGCTGGTTAGTTTACTAACATCAAACATTAGTAAAAAGAGCTTGATCTGTATTATTGACAGCTGTGTCGAAACTTTAGTAAAATTCAATATAAGACAAATTTTTTATTGTCAAAAAGACTAGTACTAGCCAGATTGCTTAAAATGGAGGTGGTAAGAGGGAGCAGTTAATTTTTCAAGAGAAAAAGAAAAAACATAAAAAAAAAAATAGATAGAGAGAAAAGGTTAACACCAGTCATTATTGACCAAAAGTGTCTAACCTATTAAGTACAATTTAAACCAATATGTTATTATACATGTCTGATAAGCAAAACCTCACAAAATAGCTTTTTGCAGTGATCAATGAAATGCTAGCAAGCAATGGTTTTTCACAGTCTACTCCACATTTTGAAAGCAAAATATTCTTATGAAGGGTCAAATAAACTACATCCAAACAAAAAAAAAAAGAAAGATCTTTTGTGGGGGGGATAAAAAATTTTTTTTTTCCCTTAAAGTGAAATCTTTAAACACAAGATTTTTTTTTTCCCCAAAAAATCATTAAGTCATGAATAAATTTAATGATTAAATTCTGGAAAAATGACTGTTTCAAAGTTAGAACAATATTAAAATTGAAAAAAAAAAAAAAAAGTAGTCAAAAATAACCAAAATGATTATCCCTAAAATTGAATTAATCATCTAAGCTTAAAACTTAGATCAATTTGATATAAATTTTACAGTAATTAAATTTAACACGTAAATAGAGAAATTAAAAATATTTTAATAGCATTTATTTCAGGTATAATTTTAAAACTTTAACCCAATTGGATAGCTCCAAGAATAAATTCAGAATGTCAGCATTGTCAACTGTTCAGTATTAAACAGTTATTTCAGAGACACCAATCAGCTTTTCTCAGAAAAGAATAGCTTAATATAAATAATTATAAGCAGAAAAAAAAAAAATCAAAATTGATGGTCAAAAATAAAAATTGATGAACTGGAAAGAGTATTTGTGGGTAAACATGTATGCACATTATATATAACATTGTATGAAGGCAATTTCTTGGTAGGTAAAAACAAGCCACCATGCAATTTTTGAGAGTTATTTCAATAACAACCATATTTGTTATACAAAATGAAATCTCACTCTCTCATACACACAGAATTTATAAATTTGTAAATATGATCAAATAGGAAAAGCAACTTGTCAAATAAAACATGCCAAGTGAAAAATCAAAAACAAGAAAACAGTTTGAATTGTTACAATGTCAACAATATCACAAACAATTTGAAGCTGAATGCTGAGAAATATTAGGTTTCTACAAAATATTCTTCAATGTAAAATCTTTTGAAAACATCAGAAAATTCGTTATCTTGTTATTTCATTTTGGTAATGATTTTAAATAAAAATTAATTTAGAAGTGAAAGTAGAATATAGAATATACTGGCAGTTTTCAAGAAAGTAAATGATGCGACTTACACAGTAGTTACTTGTGTGTGTGTGTGTGTATGTGTGTGAATGCGCTAATTTTTAACAAGTAAATTTCTCTCAAAATATAATGTAGAAACCTACAAGTGCCTACTAAGCATTCAGGTAATACAAAAATATCTTTTGTAGTTGTACCAATTTACTTGGTATGGAAGGCAGAAGCCACAGTGAAGTCAAGAAAGTGGTTATTCTTTATGGCAAACTGATTTAAGGATCACCAAGAAAAATGAGCTTCATGAATTTTTAACTTTTCAATGAAGATAGAAGGCTCTGTTGTCTGAAATTGAAAGTGCCTCAAACAGGCTCAGGATCTGATGAACTAAAGGAATGGAGGGAAAAAGCAATCATTTTTCAGTGATATATCTAATACATTTATGACATTACAAAAGAGTAAATCAATTTGCCATGAAAAATATGAAAATAAGTTGTTGTTCTTAATGAAACGTCAATCTGACTGAAAAGCTTTATGTGGGAGATTTGAAGTTGAAAGCCTGGATTGGTTTCTTGGCTTGAGGTTTAGATAATTTCAGGATAATATAACCTTTGTTGAATTTGTTTCTATTTCTCCTCCCTTCATCTGTTGTATTTGTCACCATCTTTAGTAGAGGCATATAATGGCTGATACAATGCCTGAATTGCCTACATCTGGACATATTGTTGGCTCAGCAGTCTGTCGTTTGAATCATGGAGCCTTCCAGGATAGCATGACTTGTGCTTTGGTGCATAAGGAAATTAAGCAATCAGTTAAAAATTCACAAGATAATGCTTGCAAATGTAATGTATTATAGGCAATAGATGGGTTAGTGAATAAGTGGACATGACAAAGGGGTTAAGTATGTAGGGGTGTGTAGCACCATAGTTAGGAGGGTAACGGGGGAGGGGGCAATTCAAATATACATAGTGGATGGCTATAGAATTCTAAAGAGTTTTCTTGAAACGAATTCCCAGTCAAAAGTTGAGTTAGTAACAAAATATTGTCAATATTAGTAAATGACTGAACTTAATTTTGAAATATTAGATGAACTGATGCCAAATGAAATATACAATTTTTTAAGCCAACATGCCAGTTGCTGTTACTACAGTTTTGTATGGTTGCCCAATATTTTAATGGTGGTTATTCTAACAGATACCAGGAGATCTTGTTTTGTATAACTTTCAAATAGAGAATGTACATCAACTACAGAGACATTAAATAATGTAAAATCATATTTACCATTTTGATTAATATTAAATGGGTTAAATTTATTTTGAGGGAAAAAAAATTACATTGTTTCTTATTTGCATACTGTTTAATTGAAATGACATTATTAAAAGCTTAACAGATGGTAGCTTTTATGATTTTTAAAATGTATGCTTGTCTATATGTATGGTTATATTGAACACATTATATACAATAAATATGAAGTGATGTACAAAACTATGGTATTGTGAAACTAAATGTTGAGTTCTAATTAAAAAAGTTAGGAAGACATTTGTTGACATTAAGAATGTACAGAAGGGAATAAATCCCTTTAGGATATTCCAAATCTTATTTACTAGGATAGAATAACTAGAATAAACAAAATTCAGCCAATACATACATGGTACTCAAATTACTATTCTTTTTTTTAATTTCAAAGTCACGTATAATATACTAATGACTTGTGTTTTGTAATATAGAAGAGATATCAGCATAATGTGTAATTAAGTCAACTATAAGAGCTACAGCATTCAAGAAAATATTTTTTCATAAACCCCACTGAAGTAAATGTTAAATCAGAACAATACATTTTTGCATCAATATGCAAAGAATAATTCTATATATAATGAAAAAATATTAAAATATAATGATTACAAATTAATGAAAGACTTCAGTCAAAGCAAATATTTTGGAGTCTCAACTCTAACCAGTACATTAGATTAGTAAAGATTTTTCAGATAAATGTTTTAAAAGAAAATAACTACCAGCTTTCAATTTTGATTTTAATCATAGCAACACTTTTCTGATTTAGTTATTTACCATTAAATTTACATTAATAAAATTTTCTCAATATTTAATGGACTATGTTTAAGATTACTGAGATGGAAATATAAAAGGAAAATATAAGTATCATTTAAATTAAAAAGAACTATATTCAAAATGAAAGTTACTTATTTAAAGAGATACTTGTTTAAGTAGATAATGATAAGTCTCACTAATTATGGTTATACCATAGGTTTCAAAAGTTACAATTAGGATAAGTTCAAACTATTTACTTTATTTTTTACATAAAAATATTTCATATTAAAATCAAAGTTCTTTTATAATTTCTAAAAATCCTATTTTTAAAGCTATGCAAGTAATATTAATAATATAATACTTTATGAAAAGAAGATATTTCCAAGAATATTAAAAGATTACATATATGCAAATATTTTTTCAAGTCAACAAAAATATATAAATATACATGAGTAAATTTATTTACATTCTTAAAGTAATTTAATAGTGTTTAGTTCAAGACAAAATAATTGAAATATTTTAAGATAGTCACTTAAAAGATAACTTGGAGTTAATGAATTCAAAATCATTATTTTTGTTAAAGAAACTGATTATCTAACTACAGATAAAAGGATTACATATTTCATCAGTATTTTTACTGTATACCAGTAGCAAAATTTTCTACATATTACTATAATTATATAAAAACCAAATACTAAAAAGATTCATCTTTAGACAATGTGCTCTTTAACATGTCAGTATACCAATGAAAATATCAAACTTTCTTTGTACCATTCAAGGTTTGAGACAAATTGTGTTTAATAACTAGAGAAAAAAAACAAAAAACTTACTACATAAAAATGGATATTCTCAACTGAAATCAACTTAATATATACTATGATAACAAAAACAAAATTTCAAATGAAAAACAATTACAAAAAAATCTTATTCAAAACTGGGCAGTGTTTGTGAAGTAAGTGTATACAGGGAAATGAAAAAAAAAGCAAAGAAAAATCTTAAAGGAGAGTAACAAATAAGATTAAGAATGAAAGTGTAAGGATATAACAGACTGCTTAATGCAGCAAAATCTTTAAGGCAAGAAAGGTAGACATGTCTTTTTACTGACATTTCCACCACAAACTGTACATAAGGAAAAGCAAAAAGGAGTATAATCTACATCTATAAGATTGCAGCAATGACCAGACACTGGTGTACCAATGAAGAGAGAAGTAGGGATTAAATTTAAAATAAAAAAAAGAATTGAGAAAGGAATAACTAAAAGAGTCATCTAAGACAGAAGCTGGCATTGTTCAGTGGTGCATGAGTGCTTTTTGCAGAGCGGTAGGGATCTGCTCTGACAAACAACAGATTGAAGTGGGTATGTGTAAACACACCCACTGATCAGTTGTCTGGCTTGTCAGCAAGTTTTTTTATCAAAATGATGTGGTCGCTTAGAATCGGAGACAGATACTTCTTGACTGAACTTGGCCGAATGGAACTCATCTGTATCTCATCTGAACCTTTTTTCTCTCTTTGGCGTCGCTGCAAAGAAAAGCACAGGAGGATAAGCGACAGCTAGCCAACTCCAATAAGATGGAGAAGGGGGCAGATGAAGTAGCAAGCAGTAGTAGTAATACTAACAGTAGTCGTAGCAGCAGTAGAACTAAGTAATCAGTGGACAGGATAGATAAATGGTCTTTAAAAGACCATAAGAAGACTGAAGGAAAAATAAGATGAATGACGGCAGAAGCATTCTCTTGGAAAAGAAAATGAACATAAAAGATTTATCAAACTTTGAATATAAGAGTAAAAGCTCATGTTCTTGAATAAAATCACTAAATATTTCTTTGGAATGTTGAATGGCAAGAACATAAATAACAGAAATTGAAAATGAGATTTGTCCACTAAGAAGAAAGGCATATAATTGAACAGAACCTTTTTCTGAGATTAAACTAGTTCTGTTAAAACTGTCACAATCATTCAGAAATTTTTAAAATCGTTTGCATTGTTCTAATATAAGTTTTCACATGTGAGCAAATATGTTTGGAGTAATGCTATCACAGTAAATGCAGTCCTAGCTCTCTTGAAATCCATTATTATTTAGAATTCAAAAGATTATGAAAATATTAGAATAAACAGAACAATAAGTTTAAATGTTGTGCAGCTTATATATATATATATATATATATAAATAATAAAAAAATACATTGTTGCAGATTAAATTATGTCAGACCAAAGAAAGTTAACTCCTTATATATCTGTTGGTATAAAAGAAAATAACTGATTCAATCATCAGAAATTTCATCTTTTATTTAAAATTGTAATCTGAAACAATAGAAAAAATGACTTATAAAAGTCAAGGTAATCATATCTTAAAACCAACTTAAAAGTGGTTGATGAATGTGTTTGCAAATAAAATGACCAATTAAACCAGTTAGACGCAGAAGAATCATTGTAGACATAAATAATAACTATAGATGAATGTCACCAGGAAAAATTAATTATAAGCAAAGAAAAAAAAAAAAAGAATATAAAATTAACTGTTTAAAGTATGTAACTTAGAAATGTAATCAACAAATGTATTTGGGAAATTGCTAATTCAGAGTATTTTAAAAAATAAATGATTTTAAGTGATTTTAAAAGTACATTTTGTAATTCTACTTTGATATATGTTATATTATAAAATAATGATACATTAACAAATGCTGAATCATATTTACAAGTGATATTTTGTGATTCGATATGAAAGACAACTTTTCAATTTTACAAATTAGGTATGAGCAAGTTTCCAACACAAAAACAGTTTTTAAATTTGTATTCAAATTGTAGTTATCAACAGTGCTGAGAATGCTAAAATAATTTATGTGATAATAATCATCAGTACAAAACCAAAACCCTCCCTCTCAAACAGATCATTGTGAATGTAAGAATATACTAAAAAGGTATATGATATAAAGTGATGTATATATTGAAATTATTTACATTTCAAAGTAGATTCATAACTTTTTGTTTTAAGCAATCAGTAAAATATTTACATACTGATAAGACTTTAAAAAATATCTGTGAATATATTGAGTAATATGCATTTTTTTTTTTACTGATTTTACATATGAAATTTTCAAAACATTTTCCCATGTTTTTGAGGAGTTGTTGGAAAAAGAAAAGTTTTAATGCATTATCTTTTTAATTTGGCATATCATACCAGAAGGACACACCATGTAAAGAAGATCTAGCATCTAATTGAGAACTTCTATAAATGTTTCCAGGCTAACACCTTGAGAATGTTTTTTTTTTTATTATTGCTTGTTAATTTGCATCACATCCTGTGATTTTATTGATTCTGGGCAGTTAATAAAATATAATTCATCTGATCATTTTGTTCATCTTTTGAAAAATATCAGTTTTGTGATATAAAATTATTTTGTGTTGAGAAATTAAAATATGAAAAATAATCTATACATCAATTACACTGTAATACAAAAATATTTTCAAACTGATTTTATTTCTAAACACACAAAAAAAAAAAAATTTTTTTAAAATCTGGATTTTCTGCCCTACCATTGTATTCATACTTTGTCACAAATCTATTTTTGTTTTCATGGGATAGATACCTTTTTATCTTTATTTAAAATAAAAACTGATAAAAAAATATTCTCATTAGAAAAAAAAAATTCTTTTATCATAAACAAATAACAGCTCATTAAAATAAATAAAAAAAATTATCAAAAAGACTTTAAAATTTCATGTACTAACCATAACTTCATCAACATAAAAAAATTATAAGGACGTGTTTATGATAAAGCAATCAACAAAAAATGTTTTGATGCTTATTAAAACTATAAATACACTAATATAACTTATATTAGGTATAGACAGATTAACATTGCAAACAAAAATATCTGATAAGGATAGAATAAAATAATAGTAAATAATTTACTTATGAAGAAAATCTCAAAAAGAAATTTCATCATCAAATAAAAAATACCATTACATATATTTCAGAAATAATATCGTATGTTTTTTTTTTGTTTTTTTTTAAACTTTTTCACTTGTTGGGAATTTATTTTTTGTTTATTGTAGCTATTATCAGTAAAATAGTTACAAATCAATTAGAATTTCATAGGTAAAATATGAAAACATTTTTATCTCAATTTATATAATTTTAAATTTCAATCTAAATAGGACACTATCTACAAAATGCTTCATTAATATTCCTTTACTTAATTAAAGACAAAATTAAATATAAAAAGGCGTATATTTTTTTAATACCAAAAAATATTTTACTAAACCAAAAATTATTTTTCAGTTATTTCTCTGGTAAATCTTTCTTTACCAAAGATAAACTGTCCTAAAGGTAGGAGTCAAATTCTTTCAGTGGACAAGTTAATCACAGCAACTGACATGTTTAGCAATAACTTTTATTGAATAGAAAGATCAATTAGTTTAACACTAAAAACATTTAATGTATAACATTTTATAACACATAAATGGTTTACTTCAACAAAAATTTAAAAACAAATTTCCATTCTTAAAAAGAATGACTTAAAATGTAGAAGATAATGTAACAATGAGATAGCAGACTGTTTTTGGTATTCATAATTTTCAGGTAAGTTTTTCACCTAAATACACATTCCAGTAACTTGAATATTAATGAGCAAGACATTTCTTTAGAACTTATCGGCACTTGAGGAGCAGGTATAAAAAAAATAAAAAATCTAAATAACAATGTATTGAATTTGCTTTAATCATTTTCCATTGTTAATGATACCTTAAAATTTCTATGTGTCAATGTAATTGTTATATTTTCAAAAGTTTAATAGATCTAAAAATCTTTTCAGCTATTTGGTAGCCACATTTTCTTGACAACCTATAGCAGTAACCTGCCAAAACTTTTCACAATTATTGCACTGTGGTATATCCACAACAAAGGCATGCTACAATACATCTAAGATAATGCACATTTCCAAATAGTGTCTTCAATCAACTAAGCATGGTCATGCCAATAACTTGATTAAAATGATGGCTATTCAATATTCCTGTGATTGTTAAAAGTACAAGTTGCCATACAGCTCCCTGGGAGGACACTTTTTAGTCTGTTGTGGACAAATAAGAAAATATTAGAATAAATTAAAAAAAAAAAGAAGAAAGATATTTTAATGAGATCAATTTTACCCGTTGTGTGTTAATACTGGGCAAAACTAACCACCAATAAAAAGAAGCTGAAAAATATGAAAAACTCACAAACTGAATAAAACAATATTATGATTGAAAACAAAGCATTTCTTAAGTTAAATAAATACTGGGAAAACTTTCCAAGAATGTTTGTAGGCTAATTCAACAAATTTCATAGAAAGGGAAGAAAAATTTATTAAGAAAAAAAAAGAAAAAAAAGAAAAGTCTTTGTGGAAACTATAGTAAATTGATGTGTATATTTGGTGTTGTTCAGTGATGGTTCATCAGGAATACAGTGTAGAATCATAGGCATAACTAAGGGAAAAAATTCCCTGTTGCTATGTGTTAGCAACTTACCATCAGCAGTAAAACCGCGCCATCACAAAAATTCACACCTCTAAAAAATAGGTGGTATCATAGCAAAATAAATGGATTTAAATATGGACAGGTAATTAATGGTAATAAATTGGTGTCTCTGGATTATTTCAATAGGAAGTGAAACTACTATCTTCTTTCATATGTTAAATACAAGAAATTTTCAATAATAAGTCAGGATAGTAGTGACATATCAGTCAGTCAGCTGGAGCAGAGCTGTAGTACAAAGCAATCAATCAGGAAAGAGGTGTAGTGTCAAGGTGCAGTAGTATGGGTTGGTAAGTCTTTCATACACTCCATACATTCAATGCAATTTTTAAAAAGATGAAAACAATCTTTACAAAACCTCATACAATGAAGAAAATCCATCAGGCTGTAAGGTAAGTGTTTCATAGGTTAGTTAACATGCAGGGATAAAAAAATAAAATATTAATTTAGAAATGTGATACTTACCTTCTTTTAGTTGATTTCAATACTACTCCTGATGGATCTTCATGGGCAAGTTCTTTTTCTTGTACTTCTTCTCTTAAAGTTTTAAGCAATGTGCGTCTGATGCTATATAAAAAGGAAAACAAATGAGAGAATGTTTATATAGAAAAGTAAGGCTTACAAAAGAAAAAGGTTAAGAATGGAACAAATGAGTTTAAACAATGATATTAAAAAATATTAATACAGAAAGATAGTATGTTTTGGTATTATAAACTATGATAACATTTATCATATAATGATATCATTGAGTATAATACTTTTTTATACCATTCATATATTCTGTAAAAATTCTATTTATCTTATAAGACAAAAACTAATAAGAACTCCATCACTTCTGTCATGTAAAAACTAATAGATGGAAATAATCTAGCACAAAAACAAGTTTTTCTTTTTTGCGTTCATAAAATGTGTAATTGCTAGAATATCTTTGTGCTAAAGGAAATAGTTCCACTTATAAGTAGCAGATTGGAGAGGAAAAAAATAATTTACTTACACTTTCCACATGACATCACGGAGTAAAGCTGTTGTTGGGATCAGTAGTAACCCCAACCAGAATATCAAACAGCCAAATACATGATCATCCTGGCAATATGAAAAATAGCAAATAGTGATAAAAAGTGTTAAAAAAATATTACAAAAAAAAAAAAAAAAAAAAAAAAAAATGAATTTAAGAAAATAACTAAAACCCCAAAATCTTGTCTTGATAAAAAGAAAGTCATTTTCTGAAGACAACAGATTCTTACATATTGCACCAAATCTATACTAAAAATAGGCTACATGTTGATAAATTTAAAAAGAAAGAAAATCTAATTTATCAAAAGTTATATTCCACTTTCTAATTTGTAATATTTTAGGTTTTACAAGTCCCACTTGGTACTGATTTTTAGTAATACTACTAATCAGTTTGCTAAAATCAAGTTACTGGCAAAGATGCTTCTGTATTGTAATCTACTTGAAATTATTAACGATTTATAATTGTTGGCATATTATATGCTTACTTAATTTTCCTTCACAGAAATTAAAAAATCTTTTGTAATAATAATGAACTTGAAACAATTTTCTTCTTTTTTTAAATAAATAGATTAAAAATAATTACCATGTCTACCATTTCAGGGGCCAAATTGATGACAGGCCAAACATGGCTATATATGATGAGAAACAAAAACCAACTTGCTATACTTCCCCAAATTGCAAGGTGAGTTAACTGCAATTGAAAAATTCATTTTAAGTTGAAATAGTGTCAAATGAAAAAGATTTTTTATAATGCTAAATGTAAAACAGGAAAGTTTTATTTCTATTTTAGAGGACTGTGTGTGTGAGAGAGATTTGTCTGATGAAACCGGTATAGTTGAAACCTGGATAGCAAGTAAGTGGTTAACATTTCATCCTTTGACATATTGTTGGTTCTGCATATTCAGTACTTTTGCTTGTGCATTGAACACTTTTTTGAACAACTGTCTACTGGTCTAACCAGTACCTTGTGTGTGTGTGTGTGTGTATATATATATATATATATATATATATATAAAATCTATTAACATATTTTGTAAAGATATATGTATTTACTACTCCTCTTGGATTTTGTTCAAACTATATTATCAGAGTGATACTGTTTACACTTAAAAAAATATGCAAATTTTATTTTGGGAGAAAGTTAAATTATTAAATAGGAAAAGAAACATATAAACATGATCAATGTTAATTAATCATTAATAGTGCCTGACATACCCAAGTCCATGCATTGGTTTCCAAGCCAGCTTTTAGACACACAGTAATAACAACATACTGAAAAGGAAATAAGAGAAAAAATTTTGGTCAAAGCAGAATAATTATTCATCAATTGCATGTAAGCTTTCTAGTGAAATTTAGTGTGGTCTGTAACATGTGAACTGCACATCTTGTGTTGTTTTGAAAATCTGAAAAAAATCTAACAAACTTTTGAAACTCAGTGTGCTCTTTTACATGAAGATGCATCACCTTTTAAAGGAGAAAACCCCTTTCATTATTCTTTTTTGAAGAATATGATAAATGAGTATAACTCTTCAATCAAATAAAACCTATGCAATTACAGTTGACCTAGAGCCACTATGATTGTTTTTTGTTTAAGAACTTCAAGAGAAATAAAAAGCAGCTTCTTTCAACTGTTTTTCTTTTGTTTCAAATGGAGAAATCTGCAGTTGTGAAGTCTCATGCCATTATTGAAAATTGTCAACCATCATCCTCCAGAGAATCTGATGTTGTACCTCCTTCAAGATATCAATTTACATAGGCAATTTTATAAAAAGGTCTTTAACATATGACTTTTAAAGAATGTGGGGAGAAACTGACCATGTAAAATGTATATTCACTGTAATTATTTAGGTGAAAACATGATTACAATATTAATTTAAAAGCATTTCATTCATAAAGAAATTAGTTGAAACTTACCGTATATACAAAGTTTCCAAGCAGCAAGTAATTACCAACTTCACCATTTGTATAAAGAATATCTATGAATAAATAAATGCAAAATTCTATTTTGAACAAAACTATTTAATGAAATCTTCAACAAATCAAAATTTACAGAAGGATTTTTTCTATTTAATATTGGCAACGTCATAAATCTAAAAAGTGAATACCATTCGTAACTCAAATATTATTTCACAACATCGACAATGCATCTACAAAAACCAGTATTAAGCAGCAGATAGTCTAATTTTAACTTATGAAAACCGCCATTTCTATATAATTCATTGAGTAAGTCAATTTTTTTTTGTTTTATCAATTTGAATGTTAATCAAGTGACTGGGTTATTTCAGTAATGTACTTCTGCATATATTTAATGCATAGACAGTTTAGATTGGTAAGCAAAACAAGTATGTGGGAATATCTTAAATATCTAAGACATTTTTTTCATAAAATTTATTTTTGAAAAATAATTTTAGCATATTTTGGGAATAGGTTTTTAAGCATTACTACCTCTATCGAGACATGATTGCCCAAGTGTGTATTATGTATGGTACTTGACTGACTGACCTCTGTATAATGTAAATCTGGTCACTTATTGTGGAACAGAGGTAGAAACATTAAAAAAAGAAATCTGATTTACTTTATTTCCTCAATATTATATTTCTTTTGGTAAATTTTTCAATATACTTTGTTTTCAAGGATTTGTGCTGTTTCAGCAATTCTATGAGTATATTATAGTGACAACTTCAAAATCCATTAACTACCAGTTACATTAATGAAACTCATTTTCTTATACGAAAACTAAACCATATTTCTTATATCATACAAAAGAAACAAGATGATTCATAAAATTATATGAACTTTGGTAATACGTGAAAGTTATCACTATATTTAGAAATACTTGTGAATGTGTAAGTTAACAATATGAATTAAAACTATGACAATTTCTCATTGTTATGTTCTTGCATTTTTAAACATCAAGTAACATACTAGCATACGTCATATTAATTTTAAAAGACAAAAATATTTACTAAATGTTACCAATTTTTAAACAAAAAGAAAATTGTCAAAGAAAAATTAGAAAATAAAGGCATCATTTTATGATGAACTTACATTTGAAAAAATTATTTAACATTGCAATTAAAACAGTAAGAGGCAAGAAATAAAAGAAATATTGTTACTTCATGAAAAAAAAAAAAATAAATAAATAGTATTCTTAAAGATTTTGCATTTTAATGAAAACTACTTACCATGTTTGAGTGCAATGACTGTTAGCCAAAACAGTAAAATGGAATGATAAATGGAATTGATGATCCACATCCAGAATACCTGTAAAGTGGGACCAAATTGCATAACTTTTTAAATTTTGTTCAACAAAGATAATTTTCATCATCTTCAAAAGAATGCACTGCTAAAATTTTAATTATCTTTTTGAATAATTTTGCTTCTCATGACAAATTTTATATATGTAGCTATCTATTAACCATAACCCTAATAGAATAGTAATTAAAAAACAAAAAACAAAATGTTATAATCTACCATTGCCTAATAGTATAAACATGAGTATTTTAAAAACTTACAGGGTTTTATTTGTAGCATTACATTTTATCATAAAAGCTTAATTTTCAAATGTATGTGTTCAAAATAATTTTACGATGTTAATTCTGAATAACAAGCTTATTTCCTATTCTATTGATTAATCAATTCTTACCTTGATGTTGAAAAGTTCGCCACTTTGGGACGTTTTATATAATGCTGGAAATCTGAGCATATTTGCTGCATTGCATGTGCGATCAAAGAGTCCTAATACAAGAGGTGGGGATGCAGTGAATATCTAAAATTAAGTAAAAAAAATGTGTTAATAATCTTTATAAAATAATACAGGAATAGCTTTTGTGTAACTATTTCAATTTTTACTGAATATTAATAATGAAATCAAACCAACTCATTAAAATAATCAAATTAAAAATAACAGTTGCAAGGTACTAATCTTCAACTAGCTAATGGTATTATTTTGCAATTTCATAAAAACTTTCTAGAAAATTGTTAAAATGAAACTGAGAAATGTTTATTTTAAACAACTGATTGTGTACTACTCTCGTTTCAATATATTACTTAAAAGAGAAAAAACTTTTGTAAGTGCTAATTACCTTGAAATTTAAAAAGGAAACAATTTTTTTTTTTAAGGAGCAATCTCTGAACATTTCAAGATAGTACTGCCAGAGCGAGAAACAAGAAACAAAAAAAAAAAAAACACAACCAAGAATCTACACTTGATGGTATTTTGAGAGTTTTCTCAAATGTTCATCATTTGACAAGCACTCATCAGAATGTAATTCAAAAATATAACTTACAAGAAATTAATGAATCAGTTGGCAGCTTATATAGCATTTATCATATTTGAAGGAAATGCATTATTTTTCTGGCCCACTTCTTCAAATGAAGACATTTCTTAAGTGTTGCCGAAAAAAATCTCAAAACAGTCTCCAATTAATCAGTCAGTTAAGTGCCATACATGATACACATTTGGGCGATTATGTCTCAAAAGAAACATGACTGATTGGGCAGATTTTCTTGCAGTATTTTGCCATTACTTTGTGATAGACTGGTTGCCAACTAAGGTTAAAGAATCCAATCTGTCCTATTATTTAACTCATAGCTGGAGGGAAGAGACAGATGAATACCTTTCCCAAAGGTATTTGCGCATAAGTGAATACTGGGAATCCAACTGAAATTTGAACTTGGCCTCCCAATTTCTCGTTTCGAGCCAATATCCACTGCACTACAACACACTATTAAACTTTCCAAATTATTATTCAGTACTTTTTCAATTACCAATTAACAGTGTATTAAACTTTAGTGTTATTTATTGCTTCAGTAGTATTTGGGTGGAGTATAATCAACAATTATTTCATTAAGTGAGCTTCATATAAATTAAATTCAAGATTATCACTTAAAAGTTTCTAATGTATTTACTTGCTATCTTCTACACAACTGGAAATAAATGTTAGATAAAACAAAGTCATAAAATGTAATTTGAATGACTATGGCTTTAAAACCAAATATTCATATATAATTCATAGTGATTATAGTTCTGTGCACATTCCAAACTGATGAACTATTTGTCATGCACATTTTTTGTGAACAAACTAAATATCAAGTAAAAGTACATATTTAATAAATATACACAGTACATCAAAGAAAGTGATAATAAAAACAGAACTACATAACATGTCTTATTTTTGAAATGAAGTATTGTAACTTTATTTACATTATTCAAACTTTTGTCCTCATCTTTATTGCCACATTCACAACATTTCATAAATACAATAGGAACCAGTAATACAGAGAATTAGGGAAAAACAATAACAAAAAATTGTAATATGGGCTCTGTTAAAAAAAAATGTTATTGAAACAGGTTTATAAGTTCCAAAAATTCACTCATTAATATCCCTAGTGGATAAAAGCATTTGATTGATTGATCCAAAAATGACTTGTTCACAACAGTTGTGGCCACAGCAGAGAGAACAAAATCTTGCAGACTTATCAAGGGGAATTAACTAAAACTGAGCTATCCAAAGACATGACACATGGAATTAGAACAATCTACCTCCATGGACTAAAAGGTTTGGTTCAAAATTTCAACAAATATCACCTGGAGAAAGCTGGAGTGTATAATAGCTGTAACATGAATGTGCCAATAAAGATACAGCCTGAACAATGTAAATAGCGTAAATAAAATTACATAAGTCAAAAGGTTATCAGAAGGAATACATTTGACTTCTCAGTATTCACATCAGCTATGTAAATATTTTCTCAAGCTAGAGAATTAATGAATGGTGTTTTATGGGCATAAGAAGAGAAGGTTAGAAGTACAATTTATTAGGCTATGTAGAAGAGGTAACAGTTAACGCTAAACTTGAAGAGGTTAAGTTTGTAGTGATAACTTCCCGTCAGGAGTCTTTTTCACAAATTAGCAGTTCTTGGGAGATCCTGTGAGTGAAGCTTCCTTTTTACGAATATGACAAGGATGAATGCTTTGCCCGTAGATTCTCCACCAATTCGACACTGGACTCGTTAGGAATACCTACACCCGACTTCCCACCCAGAACTAAGGCTCAACTAAATAACGTCCACATTACACCCTCGCTGGTCGCCAAGATAATTGCACAACTTGACCCACACAAAGCGAGTGGCGGTGACGGAATCCCAGTCATAGTACTGAAGAAATGTGCCCCAGAACTCTCCTCTGTCCTCTCTAAACTCTATAACCTCTGCCTATCTGCTTCCTGCTTCCCTGCCTGTTGGAAGTCCTCCTGTGTAGTTCCTATATTTAAGAATTCTGGCGAACCCTCAGACCCCGCCAGTTACCGTCCTATTAGTCTCCTTCCGATCTTTGGCAAAGTTTTCGAAGCCATTATCAACACCAAGGTGATTCAGCATCTCACGGCCAACAGGCTTCTCTCTGACAAACAGTACGGATTTCGCTTCACCAGGTCTACTGCTGATATGCTAACGACCATTACCGAGTACATATACCGGGCACTTGACAAGAATGGAGAAGCCCGAACTGTTGCCTTGGATATCTCCAAAGCATTCGACAGGGTCTGGCATGCTGGCCTCTTGTGCAAACTGCGGAGCTACGGGATAACTGGACATCTGTTTAACCGCACATTGAAGGTGGTATTAAATGGGCATGCCTCCCAAAACTACCATATGAACGCGGGCATCCCTCAAGGTTCTATCCTAGGTCCCATGCTCTTTCTGATCTACATTAATGATCTCCCCGACGCCATTAGATCCCAAGTTGGCATGTATGCCGATGACACAACAATCTACTCTCGCATCGATCAAAAACCAGGTGTGGGCGACAAAGTGAACCTCGCTGCCATACTTGAAAAGGACCTCCAATCCGTAGTGGCCTGGGGTAGGAAATGGCTGGTAAATTTCAATGCCTCTGAAACGAAGCTGTTATCAACTAACCACCATAGACAGTTGCATCTACCTCTCATTAGCATGGGACAGGCTAGCCTCCCAGAGAGTAAAATACTACGCCTCCTTGGCCTTACACTTTCGGCGGACCTCAAATGGAATGACTATATCGAATCCATTGCCAAATCTGCTGCTATGAAAGTCGGTTCTCTGTGCAGGGCCTGGAAGTTTTTCCCACCTGAATCTATTCTGCACATATACAAATCTACCATCTGCCCGTGTATTGAATATTGCTGCCATATCTGGTCAGGTGCCCCTGCTGCTCTCCTTGGGCTTCTTGACAAAATACAAAGGAGGATCTGTAACGTGGTTGATACTGACTTGGCAGACTAGCTGCAACCACTCTCTCACCGGCGTGATGTGGCTTCCCTGTGCCTCTTCTACAAGTACTTTCATGGCCTCTGCTCCAATGAGCTTAGATCACTGGTGCCGCCTAAGCACGAATTTACACGAGATACTAGATTAGCAACTAGGTCCCACCCTTTTACAGTTAAACAAATAAGATGTAACCCGTAAATTCTACTCCAACAGCTTCTTTTCTTGCGCTTCCCGCCTGTGGAACTCCCTTCCACAAGTCTGCTTTCCCGACAGCTACAATCTCCAGGTGTTTAAATGTAGGGTCAATAGACACCTCCTATCACACTAACTCCTAATTATTCTCAGAACACTCATCTACCCAACCCTCATTCTCGGTATCCTTACCCGCCTATCACCCACCCTCTTACATTTCCTATATTTAATCATCCTTTCTCCACTCTATGTAGCCCCCTGCACAGTAGTGGCAGTGACATGCCTTGCTCGGGGTGAAACGCTTATAAAAAAAAAAAAAAAAAATGAAGAGAATGAAAATGGTTTTTCCTTGTTTATGTGGCAAAGTGGGTCTTAGTTGCAAAGGCCAGGATTAGTGGAACCAAGGAATGTAGCTCTTCAGACCATCTGCTATGTAATCACAGCTATAAAGTCATGGTAGACTTGCAACATTTCATCTGTGAGAAAGAAATTATAGGCTGGAAAATAATCACCCACAATCTGCATAGACACTTTTAAACTATCAATATAAGCAAATGTGAACTGGGCAGATTCAGCCTAAATATGGCAACTATACTGCATTTTTGTTCTGATCTGGCTCTTTACACAAGATAGGGCATACAAGGAACTGAGCCTTTTCTTTTTAGCAATGGATTATATATATATATATATATATATATATATGTTATATACACACACAAGTTCCACTTGAGAGCTGATGGGGTCCCAATAGGCATCCAACGCAAGGAGCCTCCTTGAGAGAAAATACCTATCATCATAGATGAAAGTTCATGGTCTGGTCAGTGATAATGAAACATTACTTGTTTAATTTTAGAGGTATTGAATGTTACAAGCCAATCCTTCCCTCATGTATCACTGGCTAAGTCAAAGGAGAGACCTGGTTTCAGTTTCTGGTCATCCAGATTTTGGGAGGTGACCATATCACTAAAGATCTGAGTATGTTCTTAGGTAAAACATAAAGCAGAAAAGAGGGTAGCATTGAGAAGAGAACATTGGGGAAGGCTGGTATTAATCTCCTGGGCTTCTGATGACTGGCAGTTAACAGCAACCTTCATAGACCTACCTGTTATGAAGAACATGATAATTGAGAAAAACCTTCCAGATAGTCCATCAGTACAGTTTGTGTCTGAGTCACACTTTGTCAAATATCTTTGATATGTTTAAGCAATCATCCTCATGATGAATTTATTGTCTATTGCCTTGCTAAAACCATTAGCAATGACCTAGCAGAGTGAAATCTATACTTGTTATCATTCAAGAGGTTGTTACTGTTGAGGTATTCAACAATGTCCTTGTCGATTATGCTTTGCTGATGACACTAAGGTGGCTAATGAGTTAGTATTGCAACAAGAATGAGTGCTCACCTGCATTCTCAAAAACAGGGCACACAGTTGACATTCTCCAGAGACTTGGAAGGCATCTAGTCTTCAGGTAGCAGTTAAAAAGTTTTGCCAAGATTGTAGATAACTCTAGGTTGATGCCCATAAGAACCACTGGAGTTTTATTTGAATTAGTAGCCTTCTTAGAGTCAAAGCATTTGATAAGTCTAGAAATTTTTCATACCATGATAGAAATATTACAAAGCTTGTAGTTTGTAAGAAGGAAGTCAGGTAAGGAGTGGTCCTTATCTAATGTAGAATTAGAGACAAAATTCATTGCAAAGAGCCTTGTTTTATTTGATGAAGAAATTACCTCAAGGATATTTATGATAGTTGACATTGATACTTTGCCTTTATTGAGAATTTTATTCAAGATTTTCTAGAACTCACAAGAATCAGGTCTTTTGTTTTACAATCTTTGCTTGGACTGACTGCATAAATGTTCTTTGCAATGATTGTAGACAGTTCAGAATGCAGTAGAAGTTCTACTACATTGTTCTAGAAACAACAGTAGGGATTATGGTAGACTATGGCTTCAATACATTTTGGCATGAACCAAGGCTGGGTATTTGGTTTTGCCAAAAAACAACAAAAAAAAAAAAAAAAAAAAAAAAAACAGTCAAAAAACATGAAGAGGAAATAGTTAAGATATTCAAAATGGCTAGATACTTTTCAAACAGTCTAGATCTTTTTCTAATTCTTGCACTGTCAATTGCTAATGAATGTGAATGATGGTTTGTGCAAGAGATTTCTAAGCCAAGAGAATTTATAGTGATCAAATAAAGACATTACACAAGAATAATAAAAATACCCAAATTATATGTAAATATTTCTCTTTTTGAAGTAAAATGTAGATGCTTTACAATAACATTGAATGTCATTCTGTTATACAAGTGTGGCATGCTGTAAACCTTGGCCTACATAAATTAAGCATGGAAATACAGATATGATTATGGAATGCTGAAAAGTTCTTACCTGACCAGATGGATTAAGAAAAAGAAATAAAATGGTCATTTTGTTAGATTTTGGGAAGCAATTCAGGTTGAGGACTTTTCAGCACCTTCTTGTATATAATTAAAATATATCAGTATGCTTATTAATTAAGCAAGAAGTGCTAATAAAATAAGACCCATATTTAATATCTAAATATAAACTCTTAATTCAATTAGTTTCACACTATTTACAATTAATATAAATTACAAAAGTTTCTGAAACTCAGCATCCAGGTTCAGTATTTCCATGTTACTGTCACTAGTGACTATCACCAAAAAATTATGGATTCAATCAGTTTTATGCAGATTTGTATTTAAATAAAAAAAAAAAAATGAAAGTATTACACAAAAGTGCTTAAGATTACATACCACATTATACAAACCAATGCTCCATCGTTCAAATACTACCTGGCCGGAAAAACCATTAACCATGGCAAACCAAAACTGTAAGAATATATAAGATAAAGCTGCCAAAAAGGGCTAACAGGAGGGCCAAAAACCAGAGAGTCAAGGTTAAGTGATATCATGGAATTTCTTTGCTTCAACTGAGAATTGAAAAACTTTCATTTTTCAAAAAATATTTTTTTTGTAGATTTTATTATGGGAAGTAAAATTTAATTCTATTATTAAAACCATTCAATGATACATTTTTCTGGAAAGATTTTGTGAAAACTTTTTTTTTGTATGAAAATTCTAAAGAAAAAAAGTATTTTAAAAATGTAGGGAGGGTAGCTTAAAGGTTGTAGATGCAAAATAAGAAATTTACAGAAAATAAAAATTTTTATGATATTTTAAATAAGTCATCAGATGGAAAATATTCAGGAAAATAATATAAAAAAAGCAATGCTTGAATTCTTTAAATTTCATAACTGATTTCTAAGTATCAACAACTTGAGAGTTATTATATTCAAATATATTTATTTTTAAAAATTCAATAACTTTTTCAGGTCTCAGAAAGCAAAGAGAAATTCCAATCACAAAACTTAGCAAAGCTATAATTAAAAAAGGGAAGAAGCATTATTGCATGGACCTGTTTTTGGCAAGTTTGAAGGTCAGAGGTGGATTGATTGTATCTGTTAATGAAGATATCACATACCACATTGTAAAAACCAAGAGTCCACCTTTCAAATAAAATTTGTCCTGAGAAACCACAAACAATATTGAACCAAAGCTGAAATAGACATTAATATTAATGAAAAGAAAAAACATCAATAATCAGAGAATTTGTATGAAGAATACACACTTCCCACTAACTGAATATGAAATTTTAATAAACTATTTAGTTTATGCCAATTTACTATATAAAGGTTATGAATTAAAGAAATGAGTATCTTAAAATGCCATGAGAAGTTTCTAGATATTTACGAAAACAGTGTCTTATTTTCACAAATTTAGCAAGTGCTTTGACTAGGTTTAGAAAAATTAATTTCATATCATAAATGTAAGAGTAAAAAAAAAATAAGGAAAAAATATGAAAAATACAATCTTGTCCTTGAAAGATTATATATATGTATATATATATATAAAAGACTAATTATGCAATAAACAAAGTTAATTATACAATCAGTTACAAAAGTTTATTTACATTTCAAATTATGATCATCATTTTAATTCTTGATTTTTAACTTGAAATAACTGGGGAAAATTTAATACTTTCTGCAGCCATATATGAGTGTGAGTCAAAACATAATGCTTATTGTTCTTTGATTACAACAGATTTAATAGTAGAAGTACACAAAGCATACCAAAATGAATACAAAAAGTTTCCAATCTAGTTCTTAACAGGCCTTCTCCATCATATTTGAATTAGACCATGTATACTAGAAACTTTTTGGTTGCTTTCTTAGCCATGTGTAAATTTCTTTCTTCACTTCATCATAATTAGAGAATCATTGTCCTCTGAATGCTAAATGTGTTTTATAATTCCAGAAGATCACTGGTGGCAACCACCCTGTGCTCTTTTATGGAGTATCAATATTCTGGGAACACACTTTGCACAGACCTTTTAAACTGCAGCCAATACATGGCTCACCTGTAAGTTTTCTTAGTGTTTTCCAATGATGATTGTTCTTTCAGCTGTAATGAAAACATCAGGGTCATTTCATCTTAAATCAACCAACAACCACATGTGACCGCCTCAGAAAAACTTGGAAAAATTCACAGGTGTATCATGATCAAATTTATCTATAAATTTCAAATATTAGACTTGCATCTTTAATAGTTCTAAAATCAGAGCATCTTGAAATTTAACTGCATTTTTGCGTTTTGCAAAAATAAGGCTTATTGTGAGGATCAAAATAAAATTGAGGGATCTCTCATAAGTGGCAGTTTATAATCTTACCGTTTAATTTCATATAGATTTTTTAGTTGATGCATTTTTGTGTCTACAAGCATGTACTTATTTGATAAGAATTTTTTAATGTTAAAAAAATTGAAACTAATTTATAGCTATGAATGTTTCAGTTTAGCTTGGATTCAGTTTTGCAGGTTCCCTCTGTTGTGTAAAGTTAGAATTTGCTAAATTATTTTGGCCTGGCAAAAATTTCAACTTATTGGAAAGACCTGTGAGATAAATTGAGAGCTAATACTAGACAAAGTACAACTAGATTTAGAAACTTTTCAACTTGCAGCTAAACTTACAGTGCGAGTCTTGAAACAGGATGGTTTATTGCTAAACTTAAATATTTATATTTATTTCCTTTAAAAATATCTTTTATGTAACTGTTTTATCTATATTTTCAAGTATCAATAAAATTGCTTAACATGGTCAAATTTGATGCATTTTCACTATTTTGACAATCCATTTAAAATCTTAAAAAGTCTAGTGAAATATTTATTTTAATGTCCTTGGATAAATTTCTTTGTTCAGTTAAAAAAAAAATTGTAGATCTCAAAAGACATTTGTACGGATTCATAGCATCTAAACCATTTGGAGTAAAGGTAAAATAAAGACAAAACTGGTTTATTTGCATAGGAAATTATAGGGGTACCAACTTTCAGCTTCATATTTCCTTAAGTACCAAATTTATAAGTTGCCAAAATTGGCAAAGTCATGAGTTTGGCATGATAAGCTGTTCTAGAAAAATGTTTTAACTCTAGATAGCTGTTTTTCCACAAAACAAAACTGTCACATAATTTTCAGATATATAAGAATATGTGGTAAAAATATAAAAATTTCCTTTAACTGCTTAACTGGTCTGCTGATGTCATGAAAATAGACAATTTTGAAGATGTTAAAATAAAATAAAATAAAAAACAAGCAATTTTAAAATAGTAACACTAACATTTCTATAACAAAAATGAATCTGTTTATTACATAGAAATAATCTATTAAGTCATAAATGACATGAAAAGTAATTTAGATGCTATATTTGACATACTTGATAAATGAAAAGTCTCAAGTGGACAGTGTCTTTTGTCATCTTGGCCATTTTCAGGTCCTTATAAAATTAAAAGCATGTAAGACACCTATAAGCTGTTATTTTTGTAATCTGCATTTTCTAATGAACCAACTCCTTAATGTACTTCTATCAAGTGCAGCCTTTCTATAACCATTCAATAATAACCTGTGAATATTTGCAGTATTTTCTCCATCCTAAAACAAATTCTGTAACAGCTCTTTGATTTTCAAAGAGGATTAAGGATAGGAAAAGTAAAAAAAATGGGCTTTTAGGAAAGCACACACACAGCAATAACTGAGCTTTTATAACATGCGTGTGTGCACCGCAGTAATAACAATGTAAGAAGTTCAAAACTGAAAATTATCTATCTTCACAGAAAATGCAAACCTAAGGTTTAAAATGAATTTCTAAAATGAAAAATCTTTCTTGAAGCTTTTATTTCAGTTTGAATTTCTAGCTAATAGTTTAAATTCCAAATTTCCAAAAAAAGAAAATACTTCACAGTATTTCAAAGATTAATTTAAATTGACTGGAAAGAGTTTTTTTTTTTGCTAAAGTAGCTGATTATTGACCATTTTTAATAGTCTTTAATTACAATGTAATTTTCTTTATTAAAACAATCTTCCAAAAATAAAATATACATTTCTGAAATTTTGAGGAATGTTAACAGATTTAAAGTATAATTAATCTGATTTGAAACAAATATTTACTTTAAAATATAATAGAAATGCATTTTTTAACATAGTAGTAACTTTATTTAAGCAGTTGATATTTATCTAATGTTCTATGGGAGCTTCAGCCATAAAATATTTGAATATAACCTGAGATAATCATTTTTAAGTACTTACTAATCTTAAAATTTAAGAAATATTCTTTCTAACTGAATTTTAGATGCATTTTGGCTTTAAATTTACTCTAGTTATTGCTTTTATTTTCTGATAATGTGTCTGAACTTCTGTATCTACACATGCAAAAAAAAAAATTCAAAATTCTTTTAAATGTATTGATGAATTGTACTAAGCAATTCCATTTATTATTAATAAATATAGTTTACACTTAATATCATCTAAAAAGCAGAAATTAATACAGAATTTTAAAAGATTTAAAACAATTATTCTAATTAAAATTAAACAAAATAAAAATTAATTTGCGAAGAAGTCAAGAAAATTTCATTCAAATCTGACAATTATTTAATTTTCAAAACAATGTAAAAAAAAAAAAGCAAGAAAAATGCTAAAATTGCCTATACTAAGTGTGTGGCCCTTTTTCATCATTGTATGCTTTTTTCAGCAAATTAGTGGAGGAACCTACTTAAAATGAAATCAGAAAAGATATTAAATTTTGACTGACCCTTGTAAATCCAAATTTAAAATGTGAATAATAATTTGTATAAATTTTTCACAAATTTAGATTAATTTTTCTTAAGACTAATGTCATTAATATATCTTATTCATAAAATAAAATGCTTTTCTAATTAAATGTCATAGTTTCATTGAAATTTTCAAATATGTTTTTTTGTACATGCTGCATATTAACTGTGGTAAGATTCCTGAGATTTCAATGAAAGAATAAGCAAGAGGGAAACAAGACTACTTCAATTCACAACTGTAATCCTTATTATTCAAACATGACAGCAACATATATAATATACCTATTATTGAGTATCGCACATTAAAACATAAAAAAAAATAATCCAAACCCTTGAGTGTGACAAGAGGAATATATATATATATATATATATATATATATATATATATATATACACATACACAAACTACCGGCCATAATTATTAGGCCACCCCAGTGTTTAAAAAAAAAAAAAAAAAAAATTTATTTCATACTATTTTTTAGTATTGCCAAGTGAATAATTGTAAATGAAAATAAAATGGTTCTTTTGTTAATACTGCATAATAACATGTGCATCAAATGAATTTATAAATATTTAATAATTACCTATATTGCAATTTCATCAAAATAACCTCCTTTTGCCTTTACAACAACTGCACACACACACACACACACACACACACACACACACACTTGACATTCTTGCAACAAGTTTTTAAAAATAATATTACTAGCTTGTTTCTTCTTACTTCTGTCCAACTCATCCCATGCAAGTTTAATTGGTGAGAGTTTTGGTGACTGAGGTGGCCAACACATAAGTTTTAACACTCCAGCAGTTTCTTTTAATTTTAAATAATTTTGACACAATTTAAAAGTATGTTTTGGGTCATTATCCTGCTAGAGGATGAAATTTTAACCCACAATACACAATCCTGATGGAATTGCATATCTTTGTAAGATTGAATGGTACTGTTCTTTCTTCATAGTCCCCTTTAAATTCAACCAAGTGACCTGAACTCATGCTCACAAAACAACCCCAAACCATGTAGGATCTACCACAATGTTTCATCGGTGACTGTACACACATCTTTCACTTGCTCCCTAACCCTCTTCCGCATGTGCACCCTCCTTTTACTCCCAAACAGTTCGAACTTAGACTCATCAGTACACAACACTTTTGACCACTGTTCTGGTGTCCAGTTTTTGCGCTCTCTTTCCCATGCTAGTCTCTTATTCGCTGGCCAAAGCAAAGGCTTCCTGGCTGCCACTTGTCCAAAGAACCATTTTTATTTTCATTTAGAATTATCCACTTGGCAATAAATACTAAAAATAGTATAAAATACATAATTTTTTCTTAAAAATTGGGGTTGTCTAATAATTATAGACGGTAGTGTATATACATACACACACACAAATACACATCAGTCTTTAATAGAGTGGAGATATATATATATATATATATATATATATCATAGAAGTAGTACAAACTAATGGGTTAATAATCCACTGTTTGTAGTGATTTACTTTATTAAGAGTGCTCAATACTTAGCAGAGCATTATATATGGTAATATTTTTATTATAAGTTTATAATAAAAACAATTTACTGCAATGCAAAAGCTGCCGTGTTTCAGTACTATCTTATTAGCACCTTATCAGGCAGTGAAATATTTTTTTTATTGTTAGAAATTATTATACATAGAAGCTTAGAAAACAACACAATTTTTTACCAAATCCAGACAATTAAGGGAGTGCAGGTTTATCTTAGCTAATCAATCAGGAAATCAGGTCATGATAGAAGAAATTTGATTGTAAGAGTAAAAGGAGACTCAAAAATGACATAAGACCCAGATATTTTTCATGGGAGTGATGAAATGAATTGGGATACATATGTTGCAATATTGCAAATTTAAAAAACATTAAGTGTCATTGTGAAACCATTACTGGATTTTCTTTAAGCTATTATTCAACTCAACAGAGTTAAAGGTTTTTTTTTTATCAATATAAAAAAATAAAATTTCAAAAATAATTTTATTCATTTGTGAATGAGTACTGAAAGTTTCACTAAAATTAAGTTTTTTGATGATCTTCTCAAGGTTATCACTACAGCTATAGCTTAATTTCAGTGTGTTTCTGTTAAAAACTTTTCTAAGAATTATTTTTAAGGAAGTGTTTTTCAATTAATTTTAGGAATTTATGCCCTTAGTACTTATTTGTTAAATGGGGGTGTGCACAAAATGATATTTCTCTTTCTATTTTTATTGTTGTTGTTATTATTATTAATATGTTTATTGTATGTCAGGTCTGGGCATTTATAGCCGCTGTTTTTAAGTGCTGTGTCATAGAATTTGCTATGTTTATAAAAAAATGTTTTCATTAGAAGAATTGTTACTAATTCTGTTTTCAATAGAGAATGGTATGTGCTTGATGATTGATCGAGGGTGGTTAGATTTAGGGTGGGTGTATATAAGATTATCGTTAGTTTTTAAGTAGGGAGAGTATATTTCACTGATTGGATTGAGTGTTATATCTAGGAAGTCTACTTTTTTTTAGATTAGCTTTGATAGTTACCTTAAGGTTAAGACATTTCAGTTCTCTATGTAATAATTTTCTTATTCTATTTCTTATTATATTCTAAATAACGACATTGGTGTTGATCTATTGAGTTAATCTGAGTAGTGTTTTAATTTGGAAATTGATTCTGTCAAGGATGGTTTTACTGATTTTGCCAATTTCAGGTTGTGTGAGGTTGATAATCCTGGAGGAGCAGATGTTTTTTTATTATAAACTTATAATAAAAATATTACCATATATATATTCGGGTAGGTTGATTTTGGAACTGTAGAAAATCGCACTTGAAGAAAGTTGCAAAATAATGTCAAGAGTTACAAGAAATTTTTTTCTTCAAAACTTTGTATTTATTTGAGCATTTAAACTTAAAGACGAAATAAATTGGGATTTTTATCGCGATATAGGTGTCAACAGAAACACGTGTCGCTTAAATAAAACCCGAGTTTTAACAATAAGAAAAAATTTCAGGTTGTGTGAGGTTGCTAATCCTGGAGGATTAATAATAGATATTTTAAATTTTGTATTCTTTTTTCTTAAGAAATTAAATGAAAACATCAGAATTAAAAAGAAATAAAAACACTATGATATTTAGTTTAATATACAAATAACTATTTATGTATGCTGTTTTATTAATTGTTAATTTTTTTAGTATTCACTTGTTGAAATTACCTCCCTATAAAAGATTGTTTTTACTTTGTTTACGCTTTTAATTATCACGAATATCTCTTGTATTTTTTAATAGTTAAGTCTTATTTTAATGAAAAATTCAACTTTTATAATTATTCTGATTTGTTTATATTTTTAAAATTAATATTTTAATATTAAAAAGCCTGTTTACGAGCTAATCTTGGAAGTAACACTACTTTAAAGTAAGTAAACATTAATGTATTTATTTCAAATGTTATCAAATTTATTTTAAAAATATTTGTGGAATTTCATTTCTGATACTACATATATTTATTTTAGGTATTTCAGGATCTTGAATAACTAAAAGGATCAGAGATGAAAATTAGGGTCTAAGGGCACTTTTCAGCCTGGACCTGTTGATAAAAGTGCTGTAAAAAAGTAAAAGGTTAAAGAGAGGTTAAGAAAAAATTTAGTTTCATCACAAACAGCTTCAACATCCAATGTTCAGGCTAATGTTTCTTCCCCCTCCTACTCATCCTCCAAGTGAAAACCCAGGAGAAGAATATTTGCAGCCAAGGAGACATCCAAAAGGCCCTTATAATTTCCAAGTTATGCTTTCAAGTTAGTTAGGGAGGACATATCTTCTAATCTTAGAGCTAGCCTTGTCAATGCCTTGCTCTTGGATTTGAAGGCTATGGGCCTTCTTATATCAAATATTAATATGAAAGATATTATAGATAAATGCAAAATTGATAGGGCAAAGTCTAAAGTGAAAACAACTGCCCAACAAAAACAAGAAAGTGTGGAAAACCTTATATGTATTGCAGTTGATGGAAGAATGAATAAGGACACATTGCTGTATGAGGAAACTGGAGGAAAATGAATAGAAAACTATGAAAAAACTAAGGAACCAGAACGCCATTTAACTTTTACAAAGGAGGCACCACGTGAAAGTCAATATCTGATACATAGAGTTCTCCCTAATAGTGGTGCAACAGGTGTTGTTCATGCAGAGCAAGTAGTGGATGTTTTGCATGAATTCAACAGTGAGAACACTATCAAGGTTATCCTTGTTGACAACACTAATGCCAACACAGGCTGTGAAGGTGGAATGGTTGCAATTTTAGAAGCAATTGTTGCTATTTGCACCATAATGAACTACCTTTCAGAGCTCTTTTCAAGAACACAGATGGTTGCACAAAAGGCCCTACAGCATTCAGTGTTCCTCTGGGGAAATTATGCTCAAATGATTTACCACAAATATCATTTTCCACTATTAGCAGTCCTCTGCATTCAATTTTGAAAATTGGTGAAATACATGATCTTAGTTGTGACCAAAGACTCCTGTATGAATACACAGTGGATATTTCTAGAGGTAAGGCTGACTCTAGATATGCCTCCTGGAAAATCGGTCCTTTAAATCAGGCAAGGTGGTTAACTTTGGCCATCAGGCTTATGCGTTTGAGTCGTGGCACATACCTACAAAAGCTCACAACAAAACTTCACAGTTTAATAAGTTTTATTGCAAATGTGTATGCCACTTGCTAGTTTGAAATTAAAAGAAATAAGTTCCACAATCAGCAAGTGCACATTTTTAATATGATCCAGAAGATCAAGAAGCAGCCTCATGAAATCCAACAGATCACTTTAAGAAATATACAAGGAAGTACATTTTGTTTACTGTCTGAAAACCTATACTCCATTGTCAAATCTGATGAAGTTGAAGTAAGAGAAGAAGCTTTAAAAAGAGTTTTAGCCATTAGGTAATTAAATATTTATTTATATATCAATGACTCAATTATTTATTGCAATTTATAGAATCATTTTAAAGATTTTATCTAATTTCACCATAATTATTGTATTAGAGACTGGAAGATTTTAAATTAATCAATAAATAAATCAATAAATAAATTTTTATATTCTTTCAGAAAAGTTTAAAAAGAATACCAACCATTAATTTTAATGTCACACACTGGATACAATTGATAGATTTATCATTGTGGCATTTTTGAACCACCAATGACAGGAGGTTTTTCTGAATCTGAACTTCAGGAATCATTGTTAAATGGAACCAAGCTTGACTTGTCAAATTTGCCCTCACTTTTCCACAGCATGGAATGGGCAGTCAAGTTAACAACAGAAGCTTTGCAAACTGTATACGGTTTTGAAGCAAGGCATCAACATATTACAGCCAAAGTTTTGAGTCAGAAATTGAGACCAGCATTTTTGTATAAGGGCTCTTATAGAGCAATTTGACTATATATTAAGCACTATTAAAATAGTGTTTGTTTTTCCTTATTTGTTTGTTTGTTAGATTTTCACTTATAACAGAAAAAATCATTTAAGGTATTCAAATATCACTGCTTAATTCATAATATTTTTTAAAGCAGATACTGAAAGGGGAGGGGGCAGATTTTCAATTTGAAGATTAGTCATCATTTCTTTAATATCATTTTTATAAAATAAAATGACATTCCTTGATTTAAATACTAAAATTATTTGGTTTTCTAACTAATATTCAAGCCAAATCTTGCGATAACAAGGAATTTTCAGTATATTTTTGTCTGTAATCTTTGATGCCAAACGCTCAAAAGACCGTTGAAGTACTTGATCTAATATTTTGTATCAGTACTTAATAGGTCCATACACAACTTTCAGTAAGTGAGATTTTTTAATATTTAAAAAAAAGTGAAAAATCAACCTACCCTAATATATATATATATATATTCTTCACTACTTGACAACATAATTATTGCAAAACACTTAAAGAGCAAACATGCAGCAAGAGTTTTAATAACTGGTAGTAAAGAGAATGAAATCTTTGTCTTTTGAAAAAAAAAAAATCTTTGACAGAAAATTTTACAGATAAAACTCTTGGCATCTAGATAACCTTTTATTGTTTTCAAACAATGAAGGTCTTTAGAACCAGCATAAATTATGAGCAATTTCATGTAATACATAAATATTTTTTTATATTCAAGCAATACCAATAAGAAACATGCCCACAGGTGGGCAGTGATAATGTATACATTGCACTGGTAAAAAGCAGTCTAGACACTAGCTGAGGAAAATGACACTTTCTCCATTAAGCTTGAAAGAAAAAACCCCATACCCCCAAACATATAACCTATATTTTCAAATTTAAAAGTCAAACTTCATTCTGATTAGTTAAATTAAATACACACATAAAATCTAAATTTTTTTCTCTTCTCCCTCCATATAACAAACATATTGTTTTCTACATTCAAATGTAAATAATTTTCACCACAATTATTCAACATTGCCTGATGACGAGGTAAAATCTTGAAACACAGAAATTTCTGTGTAGCAATGTAAATTAAATAAATCTTAAATAAAAAACTATTGAGCACTTTTTTAAAAAAAAGTAAATGCCGGAGAACTTGGGATTCTAAACCTGTTATTTCTCTTCACCTGGAGATTATATTATGCTCTTGTAGGTCTCATACATTGACACCCACACACACACATGGTCACGCGGCGTCTACGTGACAGTCGTAGTTCCCGCCAAAAACGAAGCCTTTAAAAACTGGAAACAGCACGTGATACAGCAGTTAGGATTTCGTCCCGGGGCGAGGGCAGACAAGAACAGACATGCCTCCCTAACTCATACAAACACACGCGCACTAATTGCGGGTAGCAGTTAGTGGCGCAAATATTTTTTATTCTCTTAATTTTCTTCTCTGACATTAACTTTCATTGAAACCGGACTCTACAACTTCTTATGCATGCTTTCTCAACCCTATGTAACCTTTTTCAATATATTGTTTTTCCGTTTACTTTCGCCTTCTTGTTCATTCATAAATCTTGCTTCAAACCTTAACGAATGTTACGTCGAGTTTCGACCGTTAAAATATAAATTAGTAAGTGGACGGCCTTCATCCACTACAATGGTGACCCCGACGTGATCTCGATTCGGCGTAATTCAGTCCAGCATCGTTGAAAATGGAACTCAGCATTCTTCTGTGTCTATCAACAAGAACTACTATTCAACGTCGTTATCTCCCAACTCTTTCTACAGGACTCCAAGATGGCGACCCCACACAGAATTTTTACAATCGCACACTAGACAGCACAACTGTCATCTCTCTCTCCCAGGTTTTCCAGAAAAAGAGTAACACAACGTCGACTTAAAGACGTTTCTTTCAGCATTCAACGCAATGTCACTCAACCAAACACAACGTCGACTTAAAGACGCCTTTTTTTTCTCAACCAGAACACTGAGGAAATCGACAAGCCGAATTAGTTATACTGGAGAATTGGGACCTCCAGAAAATTCGACATTAAACCTCGATATCTTTTTAGTTCTCTCAAACGCGTACACTCGGTATCAACAAGCTTCAATCAACCACTTTGCAAATCAAAGTTTATAACCAACTGTTAATTCTTCTAACACCAACATAAAAATCCACACGTACAGCAAAACACGGAAACTCTTACAAACGCAAGCAACTCAACGTGGAGCATTGGAATAAATTAGAAGATCTTTAACAGACACATCAACTACCGAGAATTTTCCAGAGCATGCCGCATCCTGGCACTCGGATAGGGGACACTGCAGCAAAATCCCTACTCACGCGCATCGCATTTCAGACTCTTCTTCTTTTCAGCCTACGAGAGACAACCAAAAAAAATTCACCTTTCACAAATTTTTCTCATTTTTCCATTTCACCATGTGCTTTTTGAGAATCCAATATGGCTGACCAGCAGTCAGACGTTTCAGCAACCTCCTCCCACACCTATGAGCAACGTCTGTGCCCCCACCTTTTTTTTCAGCAACCAGCCTTCTCTGTCATTTTTGGCATGATTACTACTACTACTACAGGCATCATCATCAACGTAACCAAACCACCATCTATACGGACATATTGAAAAAAATATTTTTAATATTTGTTTCAATCTAGGGGGGGCTATTTGTAGGTCTCATACATTGACACCCACACACACACATGGTCACGCGGCGTCTACGTGACAGTCGTAGTTCCCGCCAAAAACGAAGCCTTTAAAAACTGGAAACAGCACGTGATACAGCAGTTAGGATTTCGTCCCGGGGCGAGGGCAGACAAGAACAGACATGCCTCCCTAACTCATACAAACACACGCGCACTAATTGCGGGTAGCAGTTAGTGGCGCAAATATTTTTTATTCTCTTAATTTTCTTCTCTGACATTAACTTTCATTGAAACCGGACTCTACAACTTCTTATGCATGCTTTCTCAACCCTATGTAACCTTTTTCAATATATTGTTTTTCCGTTTACTTTCGCCTTCTTGTTCATTCATAAATCTTGCTTCAAACCTTAACGAATGTTACGTCGAGTCGACCGTTAAAATATAAATTAGTAAGTGGACGGCCTTCATCCACTACACTCTCATTATGATTGAGCTCTCTGGAGAAGAAAATTTTAAAAACAGTTTCCATTTCGGCTATATGCGTGACTCTTCAGAAATGAAGAGAGTTCTCTCGGTGACTGGTGTCTGTATACACTGCTTATATACAAGACGTTAAAATTTCCCTTCTCTGATGCCATGCGCCGATGGCTTAGGGAGTAGAGACTCTGACTGACACCAAATTAGTAGTCGAGTTTCGATCCTGGCCAGAGGCAAGTGGATATGTCTAGCCACACTGATGAGCTGTGATACAGTGAAACATTTTCTAATTAAGGATTATGTCAATGAAAAGGCAAGTCATATGAAATACAGGCATAAATATGATTTTGGCTAAACTGGATATATTCTTGAAAGCCAGCTGTTTAGACTGTTGTTAAGATAAAAACAGAAACCAATCTTACAGTGTTTTCCAATGTATTATTCAAATTGAAATTTATCAACAAAATCAGATTAATTATTGCTAGGATTCATACAGTTATAAAAATTTGCTAATATCTTAATGTTTGCAAGTTGTGAATAAGCCTTTTGCATAATAATATTTCAGAAATAATCTGGTTTTCAAATTCACATAAAATAACTATAAAGTTAATATTAGGGAATCAGTCATAATATAAGTCAAAGCAACTACTCAATATTTTTATATAACCCAAAGAAAATCATAATCTATTAAAGAGAAACCTACTCAAAAAGTAGCTATGGCTAAATAACAAAAATATTGATAACTAAATTCAAACAAAGAAAAATGTATTGATATTCACTTATAAACAGCAACTGTAACTTACCTCTATGACATATAAGCATATATTCTTGTAGAAAGAATACAATATCAATTTACATAATCTTGAATAGCTCCATGCTCCATGGACGAGTAACAATTTATTAAGATACCGGAACTGAAATTTAAAAAAAGTGTGCATATTAACATTTATCTCATAACATTTATCTTAATAGATAAATTTCTTCTATTGCATAACTGCTGATTATACAAATTTGAATTTTTTCAGACAAAATTATGCTGAGTCTAATAAATTGTTGCACTAAGTCATTATAATAGATTTATTTTTTGACAAATACAAATAGTTCTTTAGTTCTACTAAGAAAGACAAAAATGGCTACAGTTTAAACATATTAGATTTTTAAAAATATATTCACAAAACATACTGAATTTAAAATATAAAATTATATTGAAAGCTTATATTTTAAAATTGTGCATTTTATTAGCTAATAAAATAATTTTTGAATCAAAACTAGTGGTTCCAAAGCTGATATTTAAGTTTTCTGAAGTTAAATTCTTTCAAAAGCAATTAGTTAATGAATATCAAAACATTGTTTACTGGTAACATTAAAAGTTTATTATATATGCAATACAATACAATTAGTCAATTTTTAAAATGTTTATTTCAGCTAAATGTTTCATAAAATCATAATTTCATATATAAAGAAACAAAAATTCAATAACTAAAATATTTTTCCTTTTCCTTGTAAAAAATAAATAAAAAAGAAACAAGTTTAGTTTGTTAAGGAAGAAGACAAGATGCATATTCATAAATTTAAAGGAAAGAAAATCTGACTTGTGAGGTTGTTATGTTACCTACCTGAGCTATAGCGTAGTCTGAGGCACATGCTGCTTGCATCCCTTCATTACCACTGATGCCTACACCAACATGAGCAGACTAAAAGAAAAATATTTTTTCGTTATTTATAACTTGACAAATATTTAGTTAATTTAGAACTGTATTTTTTTTTTTTTGTTTATATAAAAATGACAAAATATAAAAGAAAATAATTAGCCTAAAATAATACAAGAGTATATTAAAGAGAAGTCATTTTATATACAATATGAGAAAAATTTCTTTTTTTTTTTTTTTAGAAAAACGTAAGTTAAAAATATTAGGTTGATTAAAATGTTTTTGTTGTTAGAGGGAATAATGTGTTCTTAGCTTTAATTAATTTCATTAAAAAAATTGCTTTTCATTGTATCAAAAGCTGTGCACTTTTTTAATATGTCAAAATTGAATTATCTTTTTTATTGATTTAATAATATAGAGGGGGAGAGACTTCCTCTCTCTATTACTTGCTTATCCATACCCAAAGCTACAAACAAGTGGCTGAAGACAGGAAATTCTCTCATTCCAATGTGACCCAGGGCTATGAAATCATCAAAACAGGATGACATTATTATATTTATGGTTCACCCACACAAATTCATTTACTTTTCCCAACAAAAGTAAATGTATTTTTCTCATTCTATTCAATTTTAGAGAAATTTCTTATCTTTTAAATCAAGAAAAACAATTAATACCAGCCATCTGGAAATAGGGTTACATAAATATCTTATTTTTACTTAATCAACTGAATAATCATTTTTGTTATTCAATAAATATGAACCAAAAATAGAAGTATTTATTCAGTTTACCATAGTTTTGACACAAAGCTACAAGTACTGCATAATCAAACTCACTACTCAATAGTAATAATACACAAGGCCATGGTACAGTACTCCCAAACTAAGTCTATGTTCACGAGAAGATATAAAGTGTTTAAATAGACATACAAGTATTAATAATGATTATATATAAATAAATAAATACATATTTTTTCTTCCATTACCTATGAAAGCTAAATCTATTTGTAGTTATATTTACTAATTTGAAACAGTTTCATACCTGGATCATGCCCACATCATTGGCTCCATCTCCAATAGCTAAAGTGATGGTTTTTACAGAATTTTTGACAAGCTCAACCATCTCAGATTTCTGGATGGGAGACACTCTAAAAATAAAATAAAATCATTTATTTTTAAAAGTTTATTAAATTAAAAATGTTTCTTAAACAAAAGATAGTAATACTTCATTTTTATGAGAAAACGTTTTAATACTGAACTATTTAGTGATGAATTCAGGTTATTTAGTACTATAAACTAATAACATACTATTAAAAGAATACATTTTTAAACAAATTTATTAACATATTCAATTAGCATATGTTTACATATTTAAATATTAGTATAACAAAGAACTTATTGAACATCATTGTGAGCCTATCAAAATAATAAAATTGAACTTATTTACAAACAAAATGCCATAAAATATATTCACTACTAGGAAAAATCAAAAAAATTATTAATGAATGGCAAACTGTTAAGGACTTTATTAATGGAAAAAAAATCTATTACACATATTTATAGTAATATCTGGTTTACACAGTATACTCAGGGCTCTGAATTCTTGCCATACATGCTAAAATATTTACTCATTTCCTTGAATAAATACAATCAACTAAGCAACTTTTTGTATACTCTTAAAATTCTTATTAATTCAAAATCTTTAATATAGTCACTTTCACAAAATTAACAAAATCTTTCAATTACTTCTTATTCAAGACTAAAAATGTACATTTACATTGTAGACAGACAACTCAGAGGAAAAATATTTTTTTCTTAATATCAAATTATTTGCACTTAAGCTCTTGATAAACAGATTTTAGTTTAGCTATGAAAGCAATAATATTGCTATAATTACACCATATTTTAACATTTCACACAAAATGAATATAAATCAAACTTACCTGCAGCAAATAACAGATTTACATGAAACAGCAATATCAAGAAAGTCTTGCCGGCAATCACAAAGAAGGGCATATTTCAGTGTCTGAAGTTAATATAAAAATAAATAATACCGCTAAAATAAAAAGCAATTTCATAAATTATTTTTTATCAATATCTCAAATATTAATTCTGATTAGAGATAATGAAACAGGAAACCATATTTTCCCAATAGATGCATTGAATTTTCCTAATATCAATCTTTGATGGTTAAATAACTGGCTTAATTAATTATACATATAGTCTTTGTACTATTATATATTATCCTGCTTCTTTGTATGTCTGATTTAAACTTTCTGAAGCTTGATTTGGGAGGGGGGCATTAAGATTTAATTAAGTAAATTTGAACGTCTTATTTTAAAAGAAAAAAAAAATTAAGTTCAGCAGGCAAATGACATCAATCTACTGTTTAGATATGGAGTGAAATTAACTTAGAAATACAAATTTTTTTTATTTTATTTTAGTTTTAATGTTTTTGATAATTTGAATTAGTCATATTTCCGTTACATTTTAATACATCAACTGGCAATTTAAATTTTAAAATTTATCACTGGTACTTTGAATTTTTACAAATAATTATGACTGGGATATTCATAGGAAAAAAGTAAAAAAAAAAACTACAATAACAATTTATTTACATCTAGTAAATGGAATATTAATTTGCCAAAGAAAGTTCAGTTTGGATACTATTTTCTTAAATGTCACATCATAATTTTTTTAAAACTAATCTTTATTTTTTTTTTTCAGCTAATGATTGATCTTACTCTCCTTTCCTAATGAAAAGGCAATTTCCAGTTATTCTTGCATTAGTAAAGCCAATAAGTCTCAAAGATAATATTTTGATAAATTTAAGGATGTTATCAAAGACTGTGTGGTGAATATGAAATAAAAATAACTTTTTTTTCACAGTTTGTAAACTTGCAAAGTGTGAAAATCTATTTTAACCAATAAAAAAAAGATTGCAAGTGTGAATTAATTTTATAACCAATGAAAAGAGTGATTTACAAAAAAATAATTAATTGAACTTTTAGACACCCCTGTCATATTTCTGACTGACCTATTTATATACTGTTCAGTTTCAGTTGGAGTTTGAGAAATGGTGGAGAGAGAGAAAAACAGAGACTATGCTTATGAATATCTCCAGTGTCAAATTTCATGCTGATATATTATCAGCCTCTTTGTGGGGCAGTGGATATCGACTCTGAATGATAAATAGGGGTGAGTTCAAATTCCACTTGAATTCGTTGCATTCACTTATGCACAAATGCCCTTGGGAAAGGTATTAATCTGTCTCTTCTCTCCAGTTATGAGTTAAATAACATAACAGATTGGGGTCTATAGCCTTGGCTGGCAACCAGTCTACCACAGAAAGCAATGGCAACTTACTGTGGGATAATCCTCTGCCCAGTCAGTCTTTCGAGACATGATCACCCAAAGTGTATATCATGTATGGCACTTAACTGACTGACAACTGAGAATATCAGGGACTCTTCAACAGTTGAAGCTAAGTACCTAATCTTTTATATTGAATTCAACTGTAATGCTTTTATGTGAAAAGAGCTCTTTCAATTTGTTTTAATCATTTTAGAAACCTTTGTTTGTATTAAATTCAACTATAATACTTTTCTGTTAAAAATCGAATTTTGGTAATTCACTTATTGTTTGATAATATGAATATTTTTCCCTTTCAACTGTTTATCAAGTCTACAAACTTTAATATCTGATTTCTTGTCTTGAAATGAGCTACTGACAATTACAACTGAGTAAATTTTGAAATAAATTCCTTATTTTGTGTCATTAAAATATACACGTGTTTCTGTCATTGTACCTTACCGTACTGAATGCTAAAATTTAATGTCAGGTCTCCTGTGAATAATTAAACACCCCCACCTAATCCATAAAGAAATAAAATAAAATCAGAAACTCCTGAATACCTTTTAGAAAAATCTATTGAATTTAACTTGTCATAAGAATAGCATTTTACAAGTTATCTTTTGAAAATAATTTTATCTCTTCTTTCAATTGGTTGAAGAGCTAAGAAAATATACTGTCTTACTTTAAGTTTACTAAATTTCAGTAAAACAAATTTTCATTTAAAAATAACATTTTTATTTAAATGAAACACATTAATATTTAAAGAACTGCATAAAAATAGCTCATTATAATGAAATTTAATTTACCTGGCCATCAATAATTAAAGCAACATCATTCTCTTTCCGTAAATGCTCCCCAAAATCTTGTACATGCCTTCGGAGAGTTTCTCTTGTTGCCTGTAACAGAAGAGAACATAATAGATTGACTACTAATTCAGATAATACATGTTACCCAAAGTGATATAAAAGATCTCATGACAAGATTGTGTTGAGAGAAAAAAAAAAAAAAAGAGGACAGGCATAAAAGTAAAGACAGAATGAAAAAAAAAAAAAAAAAAAAAAAAAATGAAAAAAATTAAATAATAATAATAATAATAAAAATAATAAAAAAGCAGAAAATAAAAATATATGGCTAATTGAGAACTAACACAGAACATTCCAAATTTTATTTTCAAATAAAAACTGAACACAATGCAAGAGCAACAAACATGGCTGCTGGAGTCAGTTGTCACATTCTGATGTACACCTTTTAAAATCACATTTATTTATAAATGAGGAGAATTTGAAATTTTGAGAAGTTTTGAAATGACCAGGTAAAGAATGGGGTTTCATTTATTAATTTTTATATATAACATTTCAAAAGGTTACTTTTATTGAATTTAAAGACAATTTAAAGCATTTTAAAATAATTCAAATATGTAATAAAAATGTAAAATGTATTTTTTGTAATAATCATTATTTTATGAAATCTACATTAAAATATATTTTGTATCATATATATAAATAGAATCCATAAAATCATTAGTTTTAGTAAATACTATTTCTTTTTACTGTGTTTTATTAACCACATAATTTGTGTGCTTCTGTTAATCTTTGAAAATCCTAATGAAACTGAAGTTTAAACTGCCAGGAAAGATATGAATATCTGGAAACTTTAAAAAAGTCTTTTTACAGATTCATAATGCTTTAAATAGAACATTGAAAAAGATAGTATTATTTACTAATTATATAAATTTAATAAAATAAGCTAAAAATTAAAAAAAAAATGTTAGGACCTAATACTTAATAATATAATTCTCTTGAATGTAAAAATATTCAAACATTCCTAAATGTTTTTGTAAACAATTCTCATCAAAACAAAGATACTTCTTAGAGTAATATAGGATTTCATACCTTATTTTAATAAGTTATATAATGTAATTTATTAGCACAATTTAAAATAACTTTGTTTTTTGAATTTTTTCCCCTCGAGGCATGTTAATTTCTAATTGCAGGAAAACTTGTCACGCAAGTAGTATTTTAATAAGAAATTTTTGCATAGTTTTTTTTTTTTACAATATATTTATGAACATTACCCAATGACTTAAAATCTATTAACCTATTACAGGTAACAAATGTTACAAACATTCCAACATACTTATATATATTTTTTTTAATTAATTTATTCAAATTAAATTTTCATATGCAATAAAATTTAAAACATTCTACCATAAAAAATCTGATATAAGAAATGTAAAGGCAATAATAAAAAAGTATTTTTTAGCATTTGTAAATGATAAATGTAAGTTTATGGTTATATTTAATACTTCTTAAGAAGTGACAATTACTACAACTGTCCACAAATGTCTTGAAAAAGAGAACTAAATTATAGAAGCAACAGCAAAAACATTGAGCATATCAGCAGCAAAAGCAACATGGAATGAAGCAGACAAACCAACACTGCTTACTGCAGGCTGTATACACTAATGGTTGCATTAAAAAAAAATTAAAAAAAAAAAAAAAATGAAGTTCATTAACTCTTCCCATCTGAACAAAGCTGTTGCTCTCTGAAAACAAATAGACATTCCTTGTTTAACAGAAAATTGTGAGTTTTGTTGCATCAGTGTGGATCTATTACAAAAGTTAATGCTTATATGATTACAGATATGGTATTTCTTTGCTGATAAGTTCAAAATTGCTTTTATTGTAAAATTTAAAAATAATTATTGCATAAGAAAATTTTTATTCTGATATAGAAAGTTCCTACCACTTTATGAACTTTAAATTATATAATTAATTTTAGTAAGTGAATATTTTAAAATCTTGTACCATAATGTAAGGATGCTATCATGAATTTATTCTGTTAATTACATTCAATGTTTCTTCCTACTTAAGAATAAAGCCATTAAAACCTACAGAAAAAGTAATTGTTTCTTGAGTTTTTTTAATTTTTTTATAATCATTTCACTCCAATCAAGGCAGGACTGTCACTAGCATTCAAGGGGTTACAGTATAGAAAAATACTGGGTATTGAAGAAAGGATCTAGCAGCATGCTTAAATTCATATTGTCAGGCTTCACTTTGGTGAGAAAGTTGAGATGCCAAGTCAGTACCAATCACATTGCAGATCCTTCTTTGAATTTTGTTGAGAACTTTGAAATTAATAGTAGGAGAACCTGACCAGATATAGCAACAGTATTCAATGCATGGACGAATGATAGATCTGTGCAAGAGGATTCTAAGAAAAACTTCCAAACTTGACACAGTGACAACCTTCCTAGCAGTAGATGCAGCTATAGCTCTGATGTAGTAGTTCCACTTCAGGTCAATTGATTGGATATACAGGAACAGCTATATCTTAAATTATCCTAATGACTATTGAGTAGAAATAATTATGGGGCATAATGCTGTTACAGATATTGTATAGGGCTTTTTGTTAATTTTTAACTCAGAGTTAACTGTGAGACTCTATAAGTAATAATGAGAGTAAATGAAAGTGTGTGTGTGTGTGTGTGTATGTGTGTGTGTGTGTGTGTGTGTGTATATATTTGTATCTTCTATGTGCTGTGTCCCTTCAGGATATAGGCGATCATGGCCTTCCACATCTCTCCATCCCTTGTAGCTCTTAACAACCTTTAACTTGTTACCCCCTACCAAACCCTGTTCTGCCATCCATTTGCTCAAGCACATCAAGTATGTTATGGATTACTTTCTACTGTCTCTCTTTCTCTCCTGTGAGTATCAGATTCTCTAAGCCCTCCTTCCTCATTACATGTTCCAGAAACTTTAGCTGTTATTTTCTAATGTTAAGTATAACTTTCCTTTTTGTTTCCATCCTCTCCAAAACCTCAGCAGTAGATGCAGCTACAAATTTGATGTAGTCATTCCACTTCAGGTTGATTGAAAAAATGAGACTAAAGAGGCACAGTGTGTTGCTCTCAAGGAGACTTGCATTATCTATACTGATGGCTGGCAGTAATGTTTCTCTGAGAGTAGTTTTGTTTTGAAGGCATTAAAATTTACAGGCCATTTCCTGCCCCAGATAATCACTGATTGGAGGTCTGTTTCAAGAGCAGCAGCCAGGTTTACTTTGTCGTCCTTCACAGATTTCCTATTGAGACCAGAATAAATGGTGGCATCATCTGCACAGATGCCTACTTTGGAACTGATGATACCAGGAAGATTATTGACAAAGACCAGAAATAATGTAGGACCTAGGATAGAGCCACATTTGTGTGAAAGGATCTGGAAGCTTGCCTGTTCAAAACAACCTTCATTTCATGATTCGTTAATGAAGATTTAACTAAATCAAACAATCAAGAAATACCGTAGCTCTGGAGTTTGTGCAGAAGGCCAGCATGCCAAATCCTGTCAAACACTTTTGAGATATCTAGAGCAACAGCTCCAGCTTCACCATTATTATGAAGAGCCTGGTATACATATTGAGTGATGGCTATTAGCACATTAGTGGTAGACCTGACAACGCGGAAGCCATATTGTAGGTCATGAAAGGTGAGATGCTTAGCTACTTCAGCACCGATTAGAGCCTTAAATACTTTGCCGAAAAGTGATAAAAGGCTAATAGGACAATAGAGGGGTCAGAGGGTTCACCAGAGTTCTTAAAACAGGAACTACACATGAGAACTTCCAAAAAGCAGGAAAACAATAGTTATAGAGTTTGGAGAGGACTGGAGCCAACTCAAGGGCATATTTCTTTAGGACAATGGCTAGGATTCCATCATCCCTGCTTGCCTTATGCAAGTCTAATTTAGAAATGATGTCCAAGACCAGAGATGGTGTTATGCATGTATCATATCACTCAGTTGAGCCTCTATTCTAGGTGAGAAACTGGGTATGAGTACTCCAGACAAGTCAAGTGTGGAGTTGGAAGGGAATTTGCAAACAAAGCATTCAGCCTTGTCTGCTGTAGATGTGAGGACTTCAAATTGATTGAATAGAGGAAGGATTGAGGGTTTGCTGTTGTTCAGCACACTCTTGCAGAGTGACTAGTAATCTCTAGAACTGAATCTGCGAGATGCTACACATGGTTTCATTCTATCAGCAAACAATAACTTTGCATCATTTAGGACATTCATTATGAGCAGAGACAAAGAGATGTCTATTGTAATCAGACATGTAACTCCGGTGCAACTGGAAGAAATGATTCCTGTGGACAATAGCAGCTGAGCATGCAGGTGAGAACCTCTTTGAATGAGAATGAGATTTAACTTTCAATTTCCTTGCTAGAATGAAAGCATGGATGTCTGTTTTCACCCAGGACCTCAGCAGAGTTTTGAATAGGGAGACTAAAAACTTTGTTCCAAGGAATGTCATGAAAGTCCCAATCTGCATATTGATAAAAGAAATATATTCTTTTAGTAGGAGGTTTCTACATTGAGTGGGGGAGCAGAAAGAGATGTTTACAAACAACAAAACTTTATGAATAGTCATTACAAATAGAATATATTTAGTGTGGTATCTGAAAAAACTTATACTAAATAAAATTTAATAAGAAAATTTGGTTATTTTTGAGATTATATCATGATGCAAAAAATAACATTATTCAATTGACTTTAATGTAAAAATATTAACCATTTCTGCTTAAATTAATTTGAAGCTTGAAGATATAAACAGAAATACTTAATTACATATTATTATGACAAAACGGCTTCATGAATTGGTACCCCAGCTACAAGTTAGACTATTATAGATTTAATCAAATCATTAACTTTAATATTTTAATTGCTTCTTATTACTATTTCATATTACTTACACTTTAAGGCTGTAAAATAGAAGTTTTTTTTTATTTTTGTAATAGCTGTAAAAACAAGTGCAAATGAACATTTAGCAACTAACAAAAAAAAATGATTTTAAGATACAAAACTTTTTTTGGTGTTTTATGAATTCAACTAAGTATATTTGATAACTGATTTTCCCAATTTTAGTTTATGTAAGATATTTTATGTGTAAATAATTGCCAATATGTTGAATTTCTACCTAAATTAATAAAAGATAATATTCAAGCTTTCATATCTAAACTACTGCAAATAACTATTTTTCTGTTTTGTTTCTTAAATACATAAATTTAGCCACAATCATTAACATAAAAATGCTCTGTTATAAGAGAAAACAGTAACAAATCTAGAAAAAACATCTAAAACACTTAAAAAAAAAAAAAAACAAAAAACAAAAAAAAAAAAATTCTAAAACTGCCAATGAATAAGAACAAAGAAATCATAAACAATAATAAAACACAAGTACCTGATGGTAGGATTTGAAATCACACTCCAAAACTGAATTTCAAATAATAAAGGAATGATATAAATGCTATATTTAAAAATAAGAACCATATATAATTTGGATCAATTTCTAAACAGATCAATTCTGATTTTGCATCCTTTTGATCCACAAGTGAAATAGCAACATCCCAATACATTTTTATGACAAATCATTTTTGTAAATAAAACATGGAAGAGTCTAAGAATTTCCCATTTTTGTTTGCATGCATCATTCTCTCAGAGCTCAACATTGCAGAAAAAAAGGTAGTTTCTTAGTAAATAAAACAGCAAGGCATATAGACATTAAGGAAAACAAACTATTTGTTACAATTTCTTCAAACCATTTCATAGCACTGGCTTTATTGAACAGAAGCCAACTACAACATTTAATGCCTATACACTGTACACAGTGTATATCTAAGAGGTCATTAAAAGTACTTAAGATAAAAGCTGATCCCAAAATACCACTCACACCCAAGTGGCATTTTGAACCATTGCAGTTTTCTGATTGGAACTTGAAATTTTTAAATTATTAATAGGAGAATAAAGCTAACAGCACTAAGTAGTGAAGATAGAGTTTACACACAATTCATAGAGATTAAAACAAGTACCACAGCAGTAAAAGTCGTGCTAGAATACATACTTTAAAAATTAAATTTTCATCAGCCTCAGTCCACTTGATGTGTCGGTTACCAAGTTTATGCTGCAATCATAAAAATGCTTTCACTTTTTGGGATTTGAATTTCTAAATTTATGGATCAAATGAATTTGTCAAGAAATCACCATGTCAGTAATGTCAGAGTGAAAGACAAAAGTGTGCAGCTGCATTTTTACTTACGTCTAAGCTATGTTCATTGACCATCAATAGAGGTGTGCCCTGAGTAAGCAGTTTACATGAATAACCTGCAATAATAATATGGGTAAGCAATCAGACTACATTTTCAAAATATGGATCATATAATTTTCCATAAACTAAGTTAAAAATGACAATGAGAAAAATTATTTGTAAGAAATAAGTCTGTAAGCTACATGTGTGTGTGTGTGTGTGTGTGTTAGCATTTAAGCAATATTATTTTGACCAAGATGTTTTAGTATGAAAAAAAAGAAAGAAAAAAAACAACAAACAGAAAGAAGCAGTTATTTAATACTAAGCTAGTATAAAAGAGCGGATGTAATTTTTTTTTTTTTAAACTATTTAAAACTGAAAACATTCAGTTTTAAATATCCAAGGAGATACTGACAAGTTCTTAGCCAAATCAAGAAACCTCTAGATTTTGGGAAGTAAGTTAAGCTAGTCACTTTTCCACACCTTCTGCAGGTACAAGTAAACAGTTGACAAAGAAGTAGCAATAATAAAATAGGGTTGACGAATTTTATTAATTTCGGGCATTAACAACTGTTATTTATTTATAATAAAAACTGAATTTTATGTTTTAAATTGATCTTCATATTTAAAAGTTTCTCAAATTAAATTCTTTGAAAAATCTATTATCACATTTTTCGTTAGCAGTGCTTATTAAAATGTTTTTTCCAGTTTAATAATTACACATACTTTCAGATTGATCTAGAGATATATAATTTAAGAACTTAGATTCAGTTTTATTGTTTATATAAAATATTATATGACCACGTTAAGGTTTTTAAATTCAATTGAAGAAAACAAACTTACCAATATTGACAGCTGTTTCTTGCTTGTCTCCAGTGAGAACCCAGATTTTCATGTCTGCTTTCATTAGATTGGCAATACTTTCTGGTACTCCCTGAAATAAACAGAATATTCTTAGAACAATTTGTCAATAAAGTTAATTCAAATATGGAAAAATGAAAAGTTAGATTGAATTATATCAAAAATAAAAATCAGTAAAAAGGTCAAAATTTGTAATATGCAGACAATGTCCTAAAGTTCCTTATTTTTTTTAAGTGATGCAAATTTTATGACTAATAATGCATTCAAAGAGAGAAATACTGTTTGCATCTAGTTTATGTAGAACGTTTCCAGCAAAAATGAGAAATTTATACAAAACCATTTTAACTTTAATTCATTAATGAAAACTGATTCATTTCGTAGTGAACATTTTTCATTCAGTTTCAATGCAGCTATTTTTATAAGTCATTTTAAAATTATCATGAATATTTGAAACATGTATAACAGTATAAATAACTAAATTTATTTTGTTGTATTGTAAGATATATATATATATATATATATTTTTAAATTTGTTTATTTAGGCAGCAAAATGTTATTATCATTCATTTCTCAATGTACCCAAGTTACCATAACTCACACCCCTGAAGATCTCGGAAGGAGATTGAAAGTACTTGGGTACATTGAGAAATGAATGATAACATCTGTCAATGTTACAGCTCATTTCTGACATGTTTCAATTATAATATGTGAAAGATTATGTGAGTATGAATGGATTTTATTATAAATAAGCAGACAATGATTGCAATTTATTTAACCTGACATATGAGTGAAACACAATTTTGATGAAAATTAAAACAAAAACTTACAAATGTTTTAAAGCCATTTAAAACATAAATACAAGGTTATAATTTACAATATTAAAGATATGCAGGGTGCATCATATAATTGAGATATTAAATAGAAAATATATTTTTAACAAAAGGTTTGTACATGTGTTACACTCAGTAGAAGAGGCAATTCAATGAAACTATCCTTAGTCTCGAGACAGCTTCAGTATTGGCTATATGCCTGGATCAGGTGATTCTTGTTCATATTGATCATCATGTCTATGATGATAGACTAGGTGCATTGATGAGACTTCTGATATAGTAGACTAGAGGCTTGAAGTCAGAAAAGCAAAGAGATTATGTTGGGATTGACATGAGTAAAAATTCTTAGCCAGCCAGTCTTAGGCCACATGGTGTATATGGTAGAGAGCAGAGGTCTGCTGGAACAGGTTTGACTACCTACTTGATCTAGGAATTTTATCACCATTTCCAGTATCTTGATATAAGCTGTTGGCATCAACACCAACGTCCAATGAGAATAAGGGTGTCATAAAAAAGGCCTCATTGCTCCCAACATCTAAGACCACCACAAATATAAACTGTGGAATTTAATTCAATGAAGTCTGTGCAATCACTTGCCATTCCTATTCACCTGGCCAATTTCAAGACAAGGTAATTTTTTTTTAATGATATATATTCCTTATGAGTGATTTCTTACTATCCATATATATATATATATATATATATATATATATTAGTTTTTCCTCATCTCATATATATATATATATATATATATATATATATATGAGATGAGGAAAACTCTTTAGCTGACACATTCCATCCTCAGGAACTTTCAAGGCAATGTACATTCCTTGTCTCTTTTATTCATTTTATTTCTTTACAGATACACCTTCTGAAAAGACATATATATATATATATATATATATATATAAGAGGAACTCAATACGTAAAGCCACAAGTTTATTCACCTGAAGAGAGTCAACTTTAGACTTGAAACATGTATAGCATCACAAATATCATTATGGACACTTAAAGTATCATAACATGCATAATAACAACAAGAACAATAAATATACACTTTAAACAAAACATTCATGGCCTCTCACTCTTTTTATTCTATACCAATTTCTCTCATTGGAACAACCCTATTTCTTTTTCTAATATATATATATAACAAGTGTAAAATCAGGCATGTCCGATAGAAATTTTATCAACCTTTTCAGTTATCTGCACATGGTAAGTTTGAGTTTCTGTTTAATTTATTCTACTGAATTTGTATTTTATTCATTTATAATTGTTATTCATTTCTTTGTTACTAAATTATACTAAATTGCTCGGTTGTTTAAAGGTCATTCGATATAGATAGTTTGAAATTTTTGTTATTCTGCTAGTGACCTCTTCCAAGGAAAGAATTTTGAAGACCGTTAATCTTTGAATTCAGCCATTTTCGACTTATACTAAGTTAAAACTTAGTAATTTTATATATCCAAATGTATAAGGAACGAAGAAAATATTAACAACGTTAAAAACATTAATTTAAAACAATGCTCAATATAGAAATAGATTTGAGTATTTATGATAAATCAGTTAGCAAATACTATTTTTAAAATAGCGTTAACTACCTGATGAAACATCGTTCCTTCAATGTCGAAACAAGAAAAAGACCCTCATGTCGAGTTGAGAATCTTTTGTTTGAAATATTCTTAAAGTAAGTCTTTTTTTTTTCTTCTGCCTATTTTAAATTTTAAGCTTTTCATGTTTAATTGGTTTTCTTTAATTCTTTTTTGATTTTAGCAGAAATCTCTTGACTGGGCTTTTACTACTGTGTTTTTTGTTTTTTTTTAATTGGAGTAGATAGACCCATCTATCGCCCGGTTCACACTCCACCCACGTCTATTGAGCGGGTTGGGGGGGGGGGAGCTCATCCCTTGTTCCCTGTTTGGGATGTGGTTTCCGGCTTTCTTTCCAATCTTCTCACTTTTTCAATTGGAGTAGATAGATCTATCTATTGCCCGGTTCACACTCCACCCACGTCTATTGAACAGGTTAAGAGGCTCATCCCTTGTTCCCTGTTTAGGATGTGGTTTCCGGCTTTCTCTTTTCCAATCTTTTCACTATTACGTAGCCCCCTGCACATCAGTGGCGTTACCGCCTTGCTTGGGGTGATACAATTAAATACACACACACACACACACACACACACATTACATCTTTCCATTGTTAGAGGGCTTTAAATAATTTGTTTTGGAGGTATCAGTCAATTTTGAAATAGTCAAAACACATAATCATGCATATACACATATGTTTGCATATGTTGCAACAACTATGAAGTTTCTATTCATTTCCTCACTTCTGGGCAGGGGATGTCTTGAATATTTAATTATTATAATTTGCTTTATTTCCCCATTTTTGCATTCTCTGGAGTTTGCAGTGTGGGCTTTTTCTGGACATTTTAGGTTCTTTGTGGAATGTAGTTCTTTATGGCTTGCTTCTATTTCCCTGCATCTTTCACATACTTGGTGTCCTTGCGCAATGTGTTCTGTGATGATCACACAGCTTTGGCAATTGTGGCATCTTTGGGAGTTGGACATGTATATTTCAACAATGACTATTGTATATTCTATTTTTATTTCTGTTGTGGTTTAGGGCTGTTGAATGTTACACTGTAGGTGTCAGTGTATATTGGTTTGGTTGTGTTCTTTTATTTGGATTTGATTTATGTCTTTCATACATTGTTTTATGAGGCTGTTGTTGATTTTTTTTTTTAATTCCTCTGTAAAGCACAGAGAAAGTTCTGGACTTTTAATTACTCCTTTCGAAGAATTTTAAAGAAAGTATTGAAGAACAGGAAAATGTTAAAAACAAAGTTTGAACTGTTATGTAATATTAGTCCTCCTATATGGAAGTGAATGCTGGACAATAACATCAGATGAAGAAGATACTTGAAGTAGTAGAAATTTGGTTCTATAGAATATTGCTGAGGATACCATGCACTGAACATGTGAGTAATGAGGAAGATTTAGAGTAAATAGAAACAGAAAGGACACTTATATCTAGAATCAGAAAGAGACAATTGAAATCTTTAGAAAACATGAGGAAGGACTTGGAGAACTTGACACTCACATGACATATTGAAGGGAAGAGAGACAGAGGAAAGCAGTAAATAACCTACCTAACAAACTTGTTTAATTGGTTGGCAGAACAGGAATTAGGAGTGATAGCAAAAAGACAAACCTTACAGAAAGCCATGGCACATAAAAAGTGGTTTTAATTTTAGTGTCACAAAACTGTCATATCCAAGGGAGGGTTTCTGTGTCATTTCTATTTCTCACTTCAGCTACAAGTAGGTTATTTTTGTATATATTCTTTATTTTTTTTTTTACTGTTTTAGGAGATGCCTCATTTTATAGCATCTTTTTTATTAAGAGTGGATATAATTTTGTGATCTGTTTGTGTTTTCAGTGGGTTCTGACACAAGGAATGTTAGAAATTTTATTTGGTCTTTCTCTTTGATTTTATGAAAACTTTTGGATGTTTTATATGCCTGCATATGAATTCTTTATACTTTTGTAGCTGTGCTCTTCACCCAACCCTGGAGCTCCATGTGGGGTTGTTATAAGAGGTGGTACCCATTCAACTCATCACTTTAGGACTGTACGGCCAATCTAAACTTATTTATAAATGGAACTTTGTGTGTGTGTGTGTGTTCGTTACCTATAGACTTTGAAATGGCTGAACTGATTTTCTTGAAAATTTACACACTTGTACTATAAGTGTCTGCAAGTGTTCTAGCTAGGTTTTGTGTCGAGGTACCCCCAATAAATATCGAAAAGGTTATGTTATGGAAGGAGTGGTTCGATTTTACTCAAATTGGATACACTCATAGACAAAAACATAAAAAAAAACAATATTCATAAGTTTCAAGGTTGCAGTTCTTACAATAGTGCAGAAAATTGATTATATATATATATATATATATATATATAAATAAAAAAGGCAATGTTTGTGTGTGTGTCTGTATGTCCTTTATACAAATCCACAATTTTTATCCGATTCTCACCAAACTTCACACAAATATTCTTTAGGCTGAGCCTGAGCTCCAAGACCATGGATTAGTTTTAAAGCTTTCATTACACCCGAGCAATGCCAGGCTATACTGCTAGTATAATCATGTATGAAAAAGACCCTGAACACCAGTTGACCCAGGAGTCATCTATCTGAGTATAGATTCACCCTGTGAATATGATAGCTATGTGAGGACCCTTAGTTTTCACCATGATTGTTTCTATAGCCTGCTCTGTTCAATATTACTATCTGGTTGATCAGATCAAAAAACTCTCTGACCACCTATCTATTCCAAGATAAGGGCCAAAGTAGAGTGTTGCAGTTTGCATGACCTCATATTCACCCAGGACATGAAATGCTCAGCCACTAGAACCCCAGGTAGTATCATTGGAGGAATGTTACCTTTCTATGGAAGTGTAGTTGATACATTTTGCAGTTCCAGCTGACAGAGCAGGTCAATATCAAGAAGCAGACTATTTCTAGCTTATGACTAGTAGTTGTGCACAGCATGCATGCATTTTCTTTTCTAGTGTGAGATTTGAATCTGCCATGTTTATGGAAAACAAAAGATGTTCTCCAATACCTTACACACAGTGTATATTCTTGCATAAATTATTGATAGGTTAAGCAAATATATAAAATAAACTGACCTCTTGTAGTCGGTCTTCAATTGCAGTGGCTCCAAGTAAATTAAGATTCTGTATATATAAAATAAAAAAAGAGAGAGTAAGTAATATTAGTAATAATAATCGAAAAGTACACCTGATACTTTCAGATTCGGTTGAAAATTTGTAAAATCAGGTGAAAAATGCAAGAAATTCACTAGACTTCACTTACATATGAAAAATCTCATAGCTCCTAAAGGTGATGAAAGAATTAAAGAAATAAAATTAAAAAGTTTGATAATATTTTCTTTTATACCTGATTAAAACCACACATACAGTAAAAGTACAATGGTTGATTACATAATTAAATTGATAAACCTATCAATTGAAAACTTTGTAATTTTTCAGTTAAAACAAGATTCTGATGAACTAGAATTTTAATATTCATAATAACTTAAAATTAAAATATGCATGATATACCTAAATTACAAAAATAAAAACAAACCTGTTCAATAAGCTCAGCAGCTTCCTCCAGTTTTTTCTCTCTATTTTGAATAGTTGTACTTGCTTTATAGTAAGTGTGCTTCCATTCATCGTAAAAATCTAGAGAAATCTCTGCTGAGGCAATACAGAGAGTCCTGAGACCTACAAGTACAATAAAGATTATCTTGATTAAAAATGATAGCATAACAGTAGTGGTAATGTATAAAACAATCAAACTTGAGTGCTATATATTAAGTATGTAAGATAAGGAGATGAAAAAAGTTTTGTCTATTTGTTTTATAAAAAGATTAATTCAATCACTATAAATTTTGACTATTATTTACTTGTTTTTGGTTGTAACTTTATTCAGGCCATCAATTGTTTGTAGTGAGTAGACAGCATGGGATCAGTAATAAAACATAGGCTCTCAGTGAGAAAAGAAAAATTAAAATATCAAATAGCTATAGGAAGGCAATTCAAATATAGAAATTAAATATATATTTTATGTTATTCTTCATAAATATTTTTAAGACAAGTGTTTAGAGTGAAATCATAGCAGTTTTTAATTTTTAATACAAAAGGTTATGATGAAATATATGTGCAGTATGTAACATACCCGTTGTAGCAAATTCTTCCAAATGTGTCAAAGTTATGTCCTTGTATAACTGATTCTCACCCAGACGTTCATATATCACTGTATCCTAATTGAAGAAGAGAATTAAAAGCATGTCAAGATAACTATAAGTAAAAATATTTATTGAAACTGTTTGATAAAGAGAAGTTTCCTTATAATATTATAACATATTGAGTTGTCTGGAAAGTTTATGCCAATTTTTAGTCGTTCAATGTTCCAACATGTTAAAACATATCAAATTTATCGACAGATACACTTACATTTCCAATTAGAGCACACGTCAAACTATCTCTTGAGAAAGAAAGTTTAAAAATACTTAATTCGTGTCAATTTTGCACCCCTATAAAAATGGAAGACTATAAAGGTGCATTTTAGATATTTGATGCTTATTATTCTAAAGACAAAAATGCCTCGCAGGCAACAAAAAAGATATGTGCTGTGTATGGTAAAGGTGCTTTAGCTGATAGAACTCTATGGAAATAGTTTTTGCTTATTAGAGTTGTCTTATTGTAGCCTTATTAATGAATAATGCTCAGGTAGACTCTTCCGCTACAGATGATGACTAAATCAAGACATTGATTGAGAATAACCTGCATTACACGATGCAGAAATTGGCAGAAAAACTAAATTTATTAAAATCCACCATGCATTTTGGGGACCACATGACTTGAGTGAAAAGAATCTTTTGGTTTACATTTCTATCTGTGATTTTCTGTATAAATGCAATGAAAATGCACCTTTTTGGAGCAAATTGTGAAGGGTGATGAGAAATGGATCATTTACAACAATGTTCAGTGAAAAAGATCCTGCCTTGACATGAGCCAAATTAGCCACCCCAAAAGCAGGTCTTCATCCTAAGTCATGCTTTGCATTTGGTGGGATTGGAAAAGAATCCTGTACTTTGAGTTTCTGCCAAGTAACCAGTCAACTGATTCTGAAACATTGCTCACAACTGAACAAATTTAATTCAAGAAAAGTGCTCAGAAAGGTGTTGTTTTCCATCAGGATAATGCTAGATCTCTCATTTCTTTGATGACCTGGCAAAAATTGCTGCATCTTGGCTGGGATGTGTTACCCCACCAGCCATATTCACCACATAATGAACTCCTAATTTACATTTATTCGGGTTCTTGCAAAATAATCTCAATGGCAAAAATTTTAATTCTTTGGATGACATAAAAAAAACAACCTTGATGGCTTCTTTGCTGAGAAATCATTGAAATTCTGGGAAGATGGAATCTTTAAATTGAAGGGAAAATGAAGAAAGGTTGCGCAACAAAATGATTCATATTTAATGGCTCAATTTTGTTTTGTGCTTTAATTTTCCATAAAAATTGGCATGAACTTTTTGAACAATTCAATATTTTAACCTAGATGCACATCTTAAGAATAAACCATTCATTTTAATTGTCTTTAAAGTTTTTGTAAATATTTCAATTTTATCATCTCAAATAGTATATACAAATTCATTAAATACTTTAATTAATCAGTAAAAAAAAAATATATATATATATATATATATAAAAATCAATCTTGCATTTATTAGTATTCAACCCATTGTGGACACCCAATAATTTTTAGATAGTGTTTATAATTTACAATATGTCAATCTCAAATTTTTGGAAATTAAGGCAGTATTTTTCAATTAGGCTGTGCTGCAAATTTTAAATTAACAACAAAAAGGATGAGAAAAGTTAAAGCCTGTGTAAAAAAAAAATACAAATCAGTCATTTGTTGATAGTGAGAAAACACCTTTAACATAACTTTTCTCTTGATTCTAACTGAATAACAGTGCAAAACAATGAAGACTATGCCACTATTACGGTATCTAAAAATGAAATGTTGCAAAAGAATTTGGTGTTATGATAGGTCAGCTTAGTGAGTTTAAAACTCCTGACAGTTGATGATTGAGTTTGGGTTGAGAAGAATGGAAGGTATCAGAACAAGCAAAAAACTAATATTACTTGTTAGTTTTCTTTTAAGCACAAATTTTCCATTAATCTAAATTCAAAAACTAAGTTGATTTAAATTCTACTTGAAACTTTTAATGCTTTTCTATATTTTGTAAAAAAAAGAGTTCTTACTTTGAAGGCATTATTTAAATTTGTAGTTTCATTTGTCACAGGATTTAATATCACAGTGTAGTATCAGTTTTTGTACATCAATGAAACTCAATAACTTTCGATTGTGCACCTTGAATACAGGGATGTAGGGTGTAGAAGTCATAAGACTAAAAACTACTGTCTTAAGTTTTTATGCCTTTTCTCTTCAAAGATATATATAAAAATCAAACACGTACTGCTCCTTTGCAGAAAAGTTTAATCTTTCCATCTGGACATCTAAACACAACAGACATTCGTTTACGCGCACTGAAAGAAAAGCAAAAAGTAGTAAGTCTGACAAAAGAATTTATATCAGTATTTTTATTAATTTATTTACTAAAATGCTTTGAGTAAATATATATCTCTCATAAAAACAGTATGAAGAAATAACAGTAACATGAAAAAAAACATCGAGAATGAGCTACAATTTTTTTTCTATAATATAGTAAATTAGTATATATGATAGTAAACAAAAAATTCTCATCTGGAGTAACAAGCTATTCATCAAATTTTTGGTTAGTGAGAAAAAATAAGAAAAAAAAATTTTCAATTAGTAATCTAATTATTACATACCTTGTAAACTCTAAAACATTCAAAACTTCATAAGTTTCATTTTTGCCAAACTGGAATAAAAAAGAAAATTGACTAAGGAACAAGTTTTTCTTAATTCTTTATAACTTGAATTCCAAAAATCATCCATGTATAGAGCTGTTCATAGACAGAATTTAACATTATTAATATTATAGAGGAGTTTATGGCTTTACTATAGAAGATAGTTATATGAACATGTTGATTCCAATCTTGTATGAAAATCACTGCAAAATACTCCCCCTCTATCTCAATTTATGATTAAAATCATGCAGATACCTGCTGTGATTTCTTCCTAGCCAATAAGATATGCCACTTCTAGGTCTAATCAGACTCAGTTCCAGTCTTTATCTTGAAATCAGAACACTGAGATTGCTTCAGTTTTGTTTTTTAACACTATTGTGAACTTTTTGCCTTGCATATATTGTTTGTTTGATTAATATTTTTGCCCGGTTCTTTTCTTTCTCTTGTTATTGTTTATTGCAAACTTTGTCAATTCTGTTTGTTGGGCATTTCTGACAATGGCATTTAACCGTGGCCACTTATTCTACAGAACATGATAAAGAAAAGAAATAACAGCTAAAAAATATACATGGGATTTTTGCAGTGATTTAACAAGTGAACACCTCAAAGTATGAAACTACTGATAAAGAAAACTATATTTTCAGTAAAAAAATAAAAAATAAAAAGTGAAACTAATTCTGTTTAAGAGTAAATTATATAACTTGGAAAGTGCATAATAAAAAGTGAAATGTTTACAATACTAACCCAACTTATGCTTTGCCAACTTTTTAAAAAATATTTTGTACTTAATCATTAATTTCATTCCCTTCAAATAGTTTTAGTATATACATTTTATGCTTATTTACTGATAATTGTTAAAAATTATATTAATTAGAAGATTCAAATGTGCCACTCTTTAATAAGAAAAAAAATGTGTTTACCACTTCAATAGTAACAGTTTCTGGAGTTCTGGTTGTAAATATAAAGCCTAATTTCTTGGCACCTCGGACTAAAGCTCCTTCATCTGTAAGATACAAACATTCTCATAAAAAAACTGCATGATTATAAAATATTAGGTACATAATTGTTACTGATTTTTCATTTTTCTTTTTATAATAGATTACATGTAAGATTAGGGCAGGTCAATTTTGAAACTGTGATATTACACTGAAATTGAAAGCTGGGCTTTGACATAACAAATGATGACAACATATTTTATAAATTACTGTTTTTTATGTTGGAATTTAATTCTGGTGATCAGGGAAAGCTTTAATGCTGTCGAAATATTCTATACACTTGTGAAAACAAATGTGTAAATATTATTCAAAATGTTTTACAATTGCAACATTTACCTTGTTCTCAAAGACAAGTAAATCAGAATTATGAATAATATAGAAATATTCACTTTACAAAGACAAAATGGAAATTAAATACAATGTATGAATAATAAATATATTTAGTTGGGTTGTGGCTAGTAATGAAAATTGATTCCTTTTTTTCTTATATGGAACTTAGACTTATTTTTCAGGGGTGGGGGGGAGACAAACACACACACACCATAAAAAGATGAAATACCTTCATATTTATCAATAGAATAAAATATCTTAAAACTGAATAAAATTTAATCTAAAGTTAGAACATTACTGCTTAGATTCATTTGTTTCTTATCAATCAAGAGCAAAAAGGTTGAATTCTTTTCTAAATTTGTTTGCAAAATTTGAATAAAGAAAAAAATTAAAAAAAAAGGAAAAATGAAAAAAGAAAAAGAAAATAAAAAAAAAAGAAACTGAATAAAAACAGCAATTTTTATTTTATATTTTTAGGCATTTATAGAAACAAAACAATCCTAGACATAATTTATAAAATAGAATGAAATAAGTGAATTACCAGGAGATGCTGCCTGGTAAATGATATTGCTATCATCCCCATTAGTTTCTGGTACAACTGTATGGCACACAGCCATCAATGTTAGGAATTCTCTAATTTTGGAAGATGTTTCCTGAAAAGAAAAAACAAAAAAAAAAAAAAATGCACAAATCACAATTGATTTAGTAGATTATATTTCTAGTTTTCAACTGACATCAAAGAAAGATTTGGAACAGCATAATTTAACAAGATATAGGTATCTTACCAGCATACTCATGCAATACTGGATGTGACAAGGTCATGGCTTAAAGTGGGCTTAATGGCCATACTATGGGAAAATTCATAAGCCCCCTTGGTACTTCTCCTTCTGGGGTTGCCTCAAGTACCAGGCAATAAAACCAGCTTACTCCTGAGGGAGAGGTACTGCCTGGGAGTAAAGACCTCTGTGGTTTAGGCTTAATATTGAATGAATATGAACACAAGCCAAAGGAATGAGTCATTACTTTCTTTTGAATTATGAAATTATTTTATTTTATTAAAAATATTATCAAAATTAGCAATAAAAAACCCACTTACATGTTTGTGCAAATTTTCCAGCAACAATGGATCATTAAACTCTTCATCTTCCGTAATAGTGCTTAAAAATGCAAAAACAAAGCTCAAAAGTTTTTCAGTAAAAATAATACTGAATGCTAAATATATAAGAATTCCATTTTAGACTCATGAAATATATTTATCATATATTGCAGTAATTAGTACAATGTAAAATAATTTTTGGTGAAATAGAATTGTTAAAGAATCTCTTAATTTTTATGTTCATATTGACATCTAGAATGCTAAATTATGTTCGATTATTTCATTTTGTGTCAATAAATTTCATAATAGAGTTTTCTTAAAGTTCCAAATAAAGACCACTATGGATTAAAGAAAATTTTAACTCATGGAGGGAAATAGAAGAGAGTGATTTATGAATACTTTATAAATTCAACCAATGAAAACTGTAAACCATCTACCTCTTAAAAATTTCTTGTCCTCTGTAGTTCTTAATAAATTTAATTTGCATCTCACTATGCATAAAAATTGTATTTCTGTACTAAAACTACTACATAATTAAAAATATTTTATATTTTTAGGGACACACAAAAAAATAACTCACCCATATATAATTCCTGCAATAGAACATCTCTTGAATTCCATAATGTTCCGAGTTAAGGTGCCTGTTTTGTCAGTGAAGATATATTTGACCTGTATGAAAATAAGTAATTATGCCAGAGATGGATGTTTTATATTTCTTGCCACATTAATCAATGAGAAATCTTAAAAAATTAACAAAACTATTTTCCACAAGATTATTATATGTACACACACTAGTAAGTCATAATAAGTACATAATCTGTGATGTAGAAAGATATTAGATGATGCCTTGAACAAATATGGCTACTACTGAAGGAAACTGACACTCTTATAAAAATTTTTAAAATAGAAAAAAAAAAAATTTTTTTGGAGCTAATTTTTGTTTGTTTTTATTGTAAGCAGGGTTCCTGTACATAAAATACAATCAAATTTATCTATGATTTTTTAAAAATAATTATCTTTAGCTTGTTTTTATTTACGAATACCCACATCATTGATAACTGTGTATAACTGATGCTGTCCTTTTTCCTAATTTATGTTTTCCTCATTTTTTGAATAATTCTTTGTGGAACAGATAAGAAAATTTTTTATTTAATTTCTCACAAATTAAAAACTTAGAGGAAGGTCTAATGAATGCTATAAAAAATTAATCACACACACACACAAAATCTACTCTTGGGCTTACAGAGAATTATCAGAAAAGAAAATTCCTTTGAATGACAATTCTGTGGCCAAATCTCTTGTTAATGAAATACATTGGAAAAGAATGGCTAGACTGATTGAAGCTGATAGAAAGGCAATGGTAGCTCAAAGAGCCATTATCTTTAAAACAGAGACATACAGAAGAGCATCTTGAATGTGCAACATGTCAAACATTGAAGCAGATGGGTTACAACAGCAGAAGACCACAACAGGAATCACTCCTGTCAGAGTAAAAAACTGAGGCTATAATTTGCTAATGATCACAAAAATTGAACAGCAGAACATTGAACAATGTCACCTGGTCTGATGAGCCTCAATTTCTGCTGCAAGTTTCGAATGGTAGGACCAAGATTTGGAATAAACAACATTAAAGTACAAATGGTTCAAGCTGATGGTGGTGTAGTTGTATGGGTGAATATTTTCTTGGCATACAATGAGACACTTGGTACAAATGAAAGATGCTTTAAATACCATAGCCTACTTAGATATTGTGGCTGAGCACATGCCTCAATTCATGTTTATAATGCAGTCAACCTCTGGTGGTCACTTCCAGGAATAAAATGCAGTGCTACAAATAACAAATTACATCAGATTGTTATCCTACAGAGCACCTTTGGTATGTGATGGAAAGGGGATTTGAATTTTGGATGTGTAGCCAACCAATGTGGAAGAAGTACAGGTGCCATAACAACAACATGAATTTAAATTTCAAGAGAGCTTCTCAAACATTGTGATTGAATTCATGCCAAGAAGAAATGAAGCTGTTCTAGAGGTAAAAGCAGAAGAGTTTACCTAATAAAGTGACCTGTGAGTATACAAAAATGGACAAAAGTGAGTAAGAGAAGAAAAGTGGAGAAACAAGTTTCTGCTATACTCACTTGACCTAATTCTTCATTCAGATTAGAAGTTCTTGCCATTGCTGGAGTATCAGTTGCTTCATGATACATGTCGATATCCTGAAAACAAAATATAAAATCAGATTACAAAAACGTTTTTGTTAAAAATAATTTTTAACTGACAAGGAAATGTAACTCTACATAGGATTAGTATGGTCTGTTAAATCTAGCCAAAGATTTTTGTTTTACAATCAGTTTAGTTTTGTAATTTAAAATAATTAACATTTATTTATGTGCAGAACTTAAAATATTTACAGTGCACTAATCCTCTGGTGGTCACTTCCAACAGGAAAATAGTGGCAGATTTGTTTATAGGACAGTTTTCTGTATACTTTTAATTGAGGGATAAGTTTATTAGTTACTTTAACAAACAAGAAAGTAACTCACCCAATTGATGAATACAGCTTGTATAAATTTGACCACCTCAAGAGTCACTTGAAGACTTATAGGTATCAAATTATTGTATAAAATGATGAAGGTCAAAAGATTATAGCCAAAATTGCTAGGAGCCATTTCTGAAAGTGACAAAATATAAACTTGTTAAAAGAAAGTTTAATAGTAAAAAACAAATTGATTTTTGCTTTAATGCAAGAGTTGTAAATTTCCTTATCTGAAACTGAACCAAGAAAGAGTAATACTTCAGACTATAAACTTACATGCAAAAAGTGTCCTAATAAACTAACTAAAATTAAATCATATTTTGGTTTTGGTAAAATATGTGAATATTTATAAGTTATAGGAACCAAACTAAGTAGATGATGAAAAGAGAACTGTTTGTATTGTTTTATTCTTTTTATCTATGTTGAGCAGATATATCCATTTTCCAAAGCATATTATCTTAACTTAATTTCTACACTATTTGACAATGAAATCAGTTATAATTGAAATAATGTGTTTATATGGTTTTCAGAATTCCAGATTTGAACAAAGTTTTATTATCAGTAATATCAGATGTCTTTTGCTGAGGATAAAATAACATCATACCATTGTTGAGACAATTTCAATTCTTCTGATTATCAATTCTCTAAGTGTTTTTACAGGAGTCCCTAAGACTGTTTGGAAGGCTTCAATAACAGGTATAATAATCTTTATTTCATAATTTGTTTAGTCTTTTAACAGTGTCCTGATATTCCTTTAGCTTTTCACATTTAATATCACTTTGATCTATTATATGATAGATACTATTTCTTATTTTTGTTTATAATGACTCCAGTAGGTATCCTACCTTAAAGTGGTCTGTCAGAATTTTCAAGTTCTAAGAGATTTTGCTTATATTTTTTAGAACAGCTCGTTTGTGTTTATATCAGGTTTGTATTACCATTATTACAACATTAGAACAAAATCCATTAAATTAAATTCTGAAATTACTTTCAGCAATAATTTCTTGATAGCTAACTAAAAGAAAAAAATAATTTCTAACTTAAGATGTGCCAATATTTTCATTACAGTAAAATTAGGGCAATTTAAAATGTTTCTGAAAATGATGAATTAGAATTAGTAAGGATTGTTACTCATACCTGCATATCCTAGATACCAATCTGTATTAACATGGTTGTGAGTCCACACAAAACTGGCAATTGCACTCAACAAAGATAAGAATATCAAAATCACAAACAGGATAAGAATCTGAAATTATAAAATTAAGCAAAAGTCAGATTATAAACATGGTTTAATTAAAAATAAATGCTTTTGTTATTTTAACCATAACTAAATGCAAAGACTGAACCTCGATATTCCTATAAAAGGGTTAAGAGTGCATAAAGCATTAATTTATTAAAATTATATTACTGCAACTAAAATTTAATTCTTAATGATGCCTTGAATTTTTAATATGGATAAAACATGTATTTTTTATAAATATTTGCAAGAGATGTTGAAAAGTTCTCAGCCAAACCCACTTCTTCAAACCTGATCGAATATTAATTTTAAAATTTTTAAAAATCATTTCTTGAGTGAGCCACTAACTTTTCAGCATACCCTCAAACAAGCATAAATAGATTTAAAAAAAAACAAAAAACATTGTAGAATTTCCTTTTATTATTTAAAAAAAATAAATCAATGCACTTATAAATACAAAAATTTAAAAAATGTATTGTTGAAAACTTTAAACCAAATCAAATAAATGTAATGAAGTTGATGATGTAAATTTGATAAATAGAAGAATCATTATGCAGTGTAACAAAGTTTTTACTTTTTTTGGGTCTTGAGTTAGTGTTATTTTCTAATTGGTTCTGTCTAGAAAGCAAAAGAAATGCTAATATTTCCTTCAAACTTTGCTTCTGTGACATGCACAGAAAGAGAAAATAGAATCATGAAATTCAGTCCCATAAATTTGGAGGGAATCAACTGACCACTCAAACAATTGCTTCTTCTGAATGATGGACACTTTCAAATGTGAAGTTGGCAAGAATGTGCCTGTAATATATCCAGACCTTCTGTCATTTACTACCCCAATGCCACACTGTCCTGAGCTCCATGTATCCACTTCTTCAAAGAGAGAGCAGCCATCTTCAAAAGAGAACAGCAATTCAGAAGAGGCTGAACACATTGATCCAGATTACAGAGGTGCAAGTAAGGAGAGAAACCCATATTATTGCAATCAAAACCACCTCATAGATTTTGGTCTCACAAAATCCAGTGCTGAGCTTTTGATATCAAAGCTCAAGCAGTAGAATTTGTTAAATGAAAGTGTACAAGTCGCAGATAAGAGAAAGTATTACCAGTGTTTTTAAAGCTTTTTCACCTATCAAGATAGGCTTCGCTTTAATGTGATCAATCTGTTTGAGATAATTGGAATTTCCTGTAACCTAAGCAAGTCATTGACAGCTCATCCAGGAACCTCAAAGAGGAATACAGCAGTGTCAAGATCTTGTTAGATGCCATAAAATATTAAGGGTATGGTTGAGAAATTATCGAAGATTTCAAAATCATAGACTTCCTGTAAGTCTCAAAGGCAGCTTTACCAAGTTTCTGTGTTATCTTTGCCTTTCTTTCGGACAGCAGTTACTGCAGAACACTACCACAATGAACTGATTTCAGTGTTTGAGTTTGTTTTTTTTTTTTAAATCATATCACCCCAAGCAAGGCAGTCCACTGCCACTATAGTGCAGGGGGTTACATAGAGCGATTGGGTATAGTAAATGTCAGAGGGAAGGTGATAGACGAGTTATGAGGTACGTAGGGAGAGCGTTGGTGGGAATGGGTGCGAGTTAGTGTGTTAGGAGGTGTCTATTGACCTTACATTTAAACCCCGGGAGGTTGTAGCCGTCAGGGAAGCAATCATGCGGAAAGGAATTCCACAGGCGGGAAGTGTGAGAAAAGAAGCTGTTGGAGTAGAAATTGCAGTTACATTTCATCGGTTTCACAGTAAAGGGGTGGGACCTAGTTGCCAATCTAGTATCTCGTGCAAATTCACATCTAGAGGGCACCATTGATTTAAGTTCATCCATGCAGAAGCCATGAAAGTACTTATAGAAGAGGCACAGGGAAGCCACGTCACGCCGGTAAGAGAGCGACTGCAGGCGGTCAGCTAAGTTGGTATCGATTACATTACAGATTCTCGACTATATTTTGTCAAGAAGCCCGAGGAGAATAGCAGGGGCACCCAACCAGATGTGGCAGCAGTATTCAATACACGGGCGGACAGTAGATTTATATATCTACAGGATAGATTCAGGCGGAAAGAATTTCCAGGCCCTGCACAGAGAGCCGACTTTCATAGCAGCGGATTTAGCAATGGATTCGACGTAGTCATTCCACTTGTTTTACTCTCTGGGAGGCTAGCCTGTTCCATGCTAATGGGGGGGGGGTGTCTGTGGTGGTTAATTGACAGCAGCTTTGTTTTGGAAGAATTGAATTTTACGAGCCATTTCTTACCCCAATCTACCACAGATTGGAGGTCCTTTTCAAGCTCAGCAGCGAGGTTCGCCTTGTCACCAACACCAGATTTTTGATCGAGGCGAGAGTAAACTGTGGTGTCATCGGCAGACATACCTACTTGGGAATGTTATGGCATCGGGGAGATCATTGATGTAAATTAGAAAGAGCGTAGGACCTAGCATAGAGCCTTGGGGGACAACCACGTTTGTAGGATAGTTCTGAGAGGCATGTCCATTTAATACCACCTTCAGAGTGCGGTTAGAGAGGAATGACTGGTAGTTTCTGTAGGAGGCCGGCGTGCCATACTCTGTTGAACGCTTTAGAGATGTCCAAGGCAACGGTTCGGGCTTCACCATTCTTATCGATAGCCTGGTATATATAGTCGGTGATGGTTGTTAGCATAATCAGCAGTAGACCTTGTGAAGCAGAAGCCATATTGCTTGTCCGAGAGTAGCCTGTGGGCTGTGAGATGTTGAACGACCTCTGCATTGATAATGGCTTCGAACACTTTGCCAAAGATCGGAAGAAGGCTGATAGGGCTGTAATTTGCAGGTCCGAGGGTTCACCAGTGTTCTTAAATATTGGAACCACAGAAGAAGACTTCCAACAAGCAGGAAAGCAGGAGGAGGATAGGCAGAGGTTGTAGAGCTTAGAAAGGACAGAGGAGAGTTCAGGGGCACATTTCTTCAAGACTATGATTGGGATTCCGTCCCCACCACTCGCATTGTGAGAGTCAAGTTTTGAGATTATGTTAGAAATCAGCGAGGGCGTGATGTGGACATTATTCAATTGGGCCTCTGTTCTAGGTGGGAAGTCAGGTGTATAGACTCTAGATGAATCCAGACACGAGTTGGTCGAGAATCTACGGGCAAAGCAGTTTAATGGTACATTAACCTCTGTGGGTTATTTAATGCCCAAAAGGTGGTGTTTTAAGGTATCTTTTTAATGTTTGGTTATAGTGAGATGGTTGGTTTAGTTAGACTTTGATGAAAAACAATTTTTTTTTGTTCTAGTTTTTTATTCAAAAATGTATTGCTGAGAATATTTTTAATTCAAAAATGTATATTTTTCTATAAAAGTTTATTTTTATGTATATATTTCTATAAAAAGTCTATTTTTATACTTTCATGGTGTTTTGACCCCAGTTTGGGGGTTAACTATTTGCCTATAGCTGGGACCCTAACAGGTGCTACCACTCTGGGTCAAGGTGGACCTGGGAACAACGGCTATTAAGAGGTGGTTCCATTCTCTTCACAACCTCCCAATCAGAGGCCTTGCTGCCAGATGCAGTTTACCGTCATACCCAGAACACCGATTTCAGTGTGGGGAGGAACCTCATCAAATGAGAGCCACTGGTGGAACCCTGGAAAATATAGTTTCCTTGACTGGAATTAAAATTGAGCCTTATTAAACAATTTTTCATAGCTCTATATAGGAGGCTGCAGCCTTCAAGTGCTTGTAAGACTTTTTATCCAAGCTGTCTGCTGTAAAAATTAAAGCTTGTGTTTTTGTTGGACCACAAATAAAGAAAATCAGAGTGCAAGAAATTCCCCAAGAAGCTCACTAGGATGAAGTAAGCAGTGTGAAACAGTGGCTTGGGGCTTTCTGAGGAATCAAAGTTGAAAACTATGTGGAGTTAGTTCTTCATCAGGGTCTGAACAATGGCATAATGTGTTAGAGGAAGTCCCTCAAAGTCCATATCCTTGATACTCATCTAGATAAATTCAAGAACATGGGAGCATACTCAAAGGAGCAAAGCAAGCACTTTCGCCAGGATATACTGGACTTTGAATGCTGCTACTCAAGATGGCATAACGAAAACATGATACAAGATTATATTTGGGAGCTGAATTATGAAAGTAATTTACAGGGCAAGCATAATTTGCAAAAATTATTTCTAAATTTTTTGTAGTCTCTTGTGTAATCCTAGAATAAAAAATGTTACGATTGAGTCATATGTTGTTTTGTTTCTACTTTGTGGGAACGAGAATGTTCATATTTGCAAGTTTTCCCAGTGGAATTAGGTAAATTTCAGAAATATTAGCCATTTTTCATACTTTCATAAGTGTTCAACTCATGACTGCTTACTTAAAAAAATAAAAGAGAGAAACTAGTAATAGAATTAGACAAATAGCTGAGGATAATGTAGATAATAATTATATTAAGCTTAATATATACTGTACTAAATTGTACACTATATTAAAAATATGAACAAGAAAATGTGTAATACTTAAATGAAATTGTACAGTCACTAAGTAAAAGAGAAAATTTAACAAATTGAATCAAATCTGTATGCTTTATGAAACTGAAAAAATGGTAATACTTGATTTATTAATCAAATAGCATGAAAGAAATGATAAGGATGAGAAAAATGAAATTTTCATATATCATGAGGAAATTTTGAGAATACAAGTTATACTTACTGCCTGGTTAGTGACTTTTTCTACATTAGACCTCTTCAAAGGTGCAGATGTTGAGTTCAGCATCAATTTGCTCTCATGTCCTGTGTAAATGACAATACCTGTAAAATGTCATGAAAGATATAGTATTAATTAAAATTGTAGATGGAGGGAAAGAAAAAAAAAAGGAAATTTATTAGAGCAATAAAAGCAGACATATTAGGAAAGTAATTCATAAGAAAAAAAGAGTGGTAACAAAAAATATATTACTGTAAATTGGTAATACCAAAGTATAATGATGATTAAAAACAGCTAAATCAGTTTATCAATGCTCTCTCATCAGAGCAAATGAAATATGTGCACAGTAACTAAAAATAAAATACAATTCCAGACTGTTATAGGTAGATTTTCCCAAAACTGGAAATGCTACAAAATTGAAATAAAGAAAAAAAATTTTTTTATAATTGTCTCACCCAAAGCAAGGCAGAACTACCACTGGTGCACAGGCATTACATAGTAGGAGAGTGAAGAGAGAGGTGAACAGGTCACAGTAGGTGTCAGAGAATGGGTAAGAAAAAGATGGTTGGTTAGTTGTTGGTTTGTTTAACCATCGACCTTCTTTGGGTCATTTAATGCTGAAAATCAGTTTTTTTTTTAAGTTCAAACTTTTCCATTAGTTGGATTTTTCAGAATTGTGACCTGGTATTATATTTTTAAGTATACTCCTCTCGCTCTCTCTCAAAAAGAAAAGAATGTTGTCCATGCGAGTGTTCTCAAATATATCTTTCATATTGTTGGTTTTTAAGTATTGCTTTCTAGCAGTAGCAAGGGCTCTACATTCCACAAGAATATGTTTGACTGTACAAGTTGTCTGGCATGTCAAACATTGTGGTGGCTGTTCTTGTTTGAGTATAAAGAAGTGAGTAAGGCTTGTGTGGCCGATACGTAATCTGGATATAACTACTTGTTCTTTCCTTGACTTTTTAGTAACTGGTCTCCACTCTCCCAAAGTGGGCTTGATTTGAAAGTGTTTGTTGTTTGTGTTATTATTCTGGTATTGTTGCCATTTTGCGTAAAATAATTTGTTGATTTTACGTTTCAGGTCAGTATAAGGGATGTTGATATTATCATAATTCAGGTTTAAGGCTGATTTGGCTACCGAGTCTGCTCTTTCATTACCTCTCACTCCGATATGGCTTAGGATCCAACATATAATTATTTCTTTATGGCTAGACAATGAGTCCAGTCTATTCAGCAGTTTGGTGATTAGTGGGTTCTCAAGCTTTTTATTACTGAGTGATGTTAAAAGGGAGAGTGAGTTTGAAAACATGAATTTCTTATGTTTACTTTTTGATAGGATATTGAGAGCAAGGTCAATGGCACAGACTTCTGCAGTGAAAATGGAGCTTTCTATTTGGAAGAGCTGTTTTGTAGATTGTTTCATTCAGAACTGCTGCACACGCTGCTCTACTGTAGTCCTTGGAGCCATCTGTAAAGATATGTAAATGGTCGGGGTAGTCCAGGAGAATATTATAAAATTTTTCTTGATAAATGTTGGGATGGGTTTTTGCTTTGGGGAGTTCATTCAGTTAAAAGATCATTTTGGGTTTTTTAAAAGAGTCCAAGGTGGGGTTTCAGACAAGATGTGCTCATGGATATTTACGACAGACATTCCTGATTCTTGTAGAACTGATTTCATTCAAAGGCCAAAGGGTTTTATAGCATTTCTTCTTGCTTTGAATAATTCACTATATTTTGGATGGAATGCAGCATCATATGCAGGATTATGTGGATACAATTTCAACATGGCATAATATTGGGTAGCCAGTTTATGACTCCTTTGCCTCTGCATATAGACTTTCCACTGGGGATAACACTCTCAAGCCTCCATGTCAGCTCGGATCTAGTATCTTTAAGTAAGTCTTTCTAGCTGACTGATATATAAAACTACCATAATCTAACTTTGATCTAATCAGTGACCTGTATAACTTCAGTAAAGTTTCTCGATCTGCTCCCCACTCTGTTTGGGGGCTATCACACATAACAGCTGTAGTCTTTTATTGCAAACTAGCCCTCAGGTACTTCAGATGGAGGATAAATGTCAGTTTTTGGTCAAATATTAACCTCAGAAACTTGTGTTCATTTATTACGGGGATTTCTGTCTTTCCAAGTTTTAAACTAGGATCATTGTGTAATTTTCTCTTATGATAAAAATGTTTGCATTTAGTTTTTGTTTGAGAAAATCTAAATCCATTTTCTGTTGCCCATTTGTTTATTTTTTGTAGGCATTGTTGTAGTTTGTGCTCAATGGTGGGTATATATTTTGACCTGTAAAATATTAGGTCGTCCACATATATGTAGTTGAGTAATCTCAAACTTGAGAATGCAAAATAGTTCTTCACAAAAAGAGTGTTGATTAGTAATCACAAACTTGAAAAATGCAGCAAGAGTTCTTTCCAAAGAGAGCATGGGTAGTAGTCTAACACACGAGAAACACCTCCCGAGTTCTACTTAGCAGCCATATTTATATCTCCTCAAGTCTCGTGGTTGCCATGAATTTGCGGCACTTTGTCTTCATAAAACCAATATGGCTTCCCAACGATATTCTTTTGTGCATGGGCGTCCATGAGGTAAGTTTTTTTTAAAACTACAGTATAAAGATTCATCAACTCCAGAGGTTAAACATTTTGTTATATTGTTTATTTTTATGTTAAACAGAGTCACAGATAATACACTACCTTGAGAGACTCCCTTTTCCTATTTTTTTTATATTAGAGAGAGTGGGTCAGATGTGGACTTAAAATTTGCAGTCTGATCAGAACCCCTTAATAAAATGTGGGAGTCTACCTTTTAAACCGAGATCACATAGATCTTTCAATATTCCATATTTCCATGTAGAGTCATAAGTCTTCTCGAGATAAAAAAAAAAAAAAAAAAATTGCTGAGGTGTCCATCCCTAATAAATGCTTCTCTTATAGCTGTCTCCAAGCAAACCAAGTGATCTGCTGTGCTTCTTTTATTACGAAATCCACATTGTAAGTTGGAAATAAGGCCATTAGATTCCAAATACTAAACTAGTCTATCGTTTATCATCCTCTCCATTATTTTGCATAAACAACTGGTCAGTGAGATTGGTCTATAGTTTTGTGGATTTGAGTTGTCTTTTCCTGGTTTTGGAATTGCTATTATTATAGTTTGTCTCCATATGTCTGGAAATTCACCTTCTGTCCATAGTTTGTTATAAATTCTTAAAAGTAGTTTTAATGATTCTGTAGGTAGTTGCCTCAAGAATTCATAATGAACTTTGTCCGGTCCTACAGCAGAATTGTGTGATCTTTTTATAAAATCTTTATTGCACTTTTTAAGGTTTTTCAATTTGAAGTTTAGTTTGTACTGTTCTGCGTTTTGTTTGAGCGTCTTAAAGCTAGATGAATTTTGGGAAAGGTTTCAGCTAGCAAATCTGCTATGTTCTTTTTATCAGTTATGATGGAGTTATTTTTTAAAAGGTGTTTAATTGATGTTGCTTGATGTTTACCTACAATTTTCTGGATCATCTCCCATATTGCTTTCAGTTCAGAGGAGGAATTCAATTTGCTAGCACATTTTTGCCAGCATTTTTTTTTTTTTTACTGCCTTTATCACCCTGTTTAGCTCTGTTTTGTTTATATTCTATCAGATTTGAAATAGTGGGCTGTTTTTTAAATTTCTTTAGAGCAGCTTTTTGTAATCTGACAGATTTTTTATATTTATTGTCGAACCAGGGTCTGTTATGTTTGTTGAAGTTTTTGGAATGCATACTTTTGCTATTTCTATTAGTGTTTCTATGAAGTGCTCTACTGTGTCAATGTTTGTCTTAATATGAGTCAGCCTACTGTTACATTTTTTCTTAAATATTTGCCAGTTGGCCTTATCTACTTTCCATCGGGATGTTTTTTCACTATTGGGTTTTGAGCTTTGGATCAGGATTGGAAAGTGATCAATGCAACAAGTATCATCGTATATATTCCAGGTAAAGTCAATGTTTACTAATGGGTCACATATGCTTAAATCAATGGCTGAGCGATTTTCACTAGAAGTGTTGACATATGTAGGGGCACTGTTATTAAGTAGGCATATATCATTTTCGTTAATAATCTTTTTTAGCACTTTGTCCTTTTTGTTAGTGTCTTTACACACCCATAGGATATTGTGACTATTGAAGTCCCCTAATAAGATGAAAGGTCTAGGCAATTGGTCAATCAGCCTCTTCAATTCATTCTTGTCAATGTCATCATTTGGTGGGATATATATAGAACATATAGTCATTGTTTTATGTAGTGTGGCCTTAATGGCAACTGCTTTGATGTTCATTAATATATAAATTTTATTGTGGGGTGTATTGTTTCGGATCAAAACTGATACCCACCAAGAAGCCCTGTCTCTGGAATTATGGGTGTAATTAAACATCTGATAGTTCTTAATATTGATGTATCATCTTGTTTCAAGAAGGTTTCTTGGAGGCAGAAGACCGTGGGCTGGTATTTTGTTATAAGTAGAAGTTCAGTTGTGTTAGCTTTTAATCCTCTTCAATTCTATTAAATAATATTTTGCATCTTTAGTTTTAGTGATTTTGTTTTTTGTTTGTTTCCATGTTTTTGGATCTGACTTTATTGGGGCTTTTTAAATATTTAAAGTTTTTTGTTTTGAAGATTTTTCCTCCATCTCCATTAGTTCAAATCTGTCTTTTGTTTTAATTAGTGTGGTTCTTATTTTATGTTTGTTATATTCCTTCTTCCTAGGAGATCTTTCTTTTGGAGTTAGCGATGGACTTTCAATGTTATTTATTTTTAGGCAAGTGGGAAGAGGTTCATTAGTTTTGGTCATGGTAGTATGGAAGCTTGGGATTTTTTGTTGTTTGGTTTGTATTTTGGGGAACATCAGTTTCATTAGTTGGAGGTTCAGAGCTTTTTTTTAGAACTGATTCAACAGGGAGCTTGGTTGATAGGATGTTTATACTTTCTTTTAGTGATTCCATTAATGATTTAAGTTCTTTTAATAGATTTATCATTCCATGATGGACCACTGCTAGGGTTTGAATGGGGTTGCTGGTGATTTGGGATATATTGGCATACGTAGTTGTTGTCGTAGTGTCTTCGAAAATTTTTCTAGCTTCAGGATATAAAATATTTTTGGTGTGTTTAATTTGTTATTTTTTTTTCTTTTTTCCAAATTTCACACTCTTTTGAATCAGCAGCATGGTTTTGTTTGCAGTTTGGGCAACTCTGTGGCTTTTCAGTTTATGTGGTCTGTTTCACTTTCTCCACACCTTTTACAGACTGAAGGCATGGTGCATTTTTTTTTGTGGTACCCAAATCTTTGGCAGTTGAAACATTGGAGAGGATTTGGGATAGATACATTTACTTTAGTTATAGTGTATCCTATCTTCATCACCGCTAGGATTCTTGGAGTGTTGAATATGAGTATGTATGTATGAGTTTGTACTATTTTATCATTCTTTTTAATAGTGATTCTGCAAGCATCAGTGACACCTTGAGAGCTGAGGTTGGATTTTATCTCATCTAGGGTACAAAGAGAAAGATCAGGGCTTCTCACTACAACCTTTGATGAATTCAAAGAATTGTGGAGGTAAGATTTTATTGCCAAATTATGGAATGATTTGTTTTAATAGAAAATCTGAATGTTTTGTTACTTCTACTAATAAAGTATTATTTGCTAATTTTTTCACAAATTTTGATTTATCATAGAGTTGATTGTTTTTTTTTTATGATAAAAGAAGACAACATTGTAATTGGGGTTTCTTCTATTGATTCAAGAACAATAAATGGAGGAAAGGAAGTCTCATCTGAATCAGTTTCGACATGTAAGCGTTTTGTGGTTTTTGATTTTTCACTTGGGATTTTTGGTTTTTTGAATTCATAAGAATTTTTAATGGGTTCACTGACAGTGAACCCCACCCATCATGAGGCCCTATAATGGGAAATGTCAACTCATTTGCCTTAACAAATCAGGGCTACACGCTGAGGAAAAGGAACTAATAATTTGAGATCACTGGGTTTTCGTTCCCGAGAAGATTGCTCACCCAGTGTTGTGAGGGAAACATCAGTCCTTGCTCAGCATAATTGACCATACAGCCACTGCTTTCTAATTCAGAGTTAAAAAAAAAAAAAAATCTGAAAGAGAGCTTGACATGACCAGCCAATTGATTGGATCAGGCCTCTCCGACCTCCCGTCTAGCCCAGGTAAGGGCCAAAGTAGTGTGTTGCAGTGTCATGACCACTTTATACAGGTCTTGAAAGAGACATGACTGACTGGGCAGAAGATTATCCTGCAGTAGGTTGCCATTACTTTCTGCAGTAGACTGCAGTAGATAGTTATAGAACCCAATCTGTCCTGTTATTTAACCCATAACTGGAGGGAAAGAGATTAATACCTTTCCTAAAGGTATTTGCAAGTAAGTGAATGCAAGGAATTCAACTGGAATTCAAACTCGGCTCACCGATTTCTTGTTCCGAGCCAATATCCACTGCACCACAATGCACATCCATGGGTACATTGGTGTAAAGAGAGCTGCATGAGAAAGTGTAAATTGAGAAGAAGGATGGGAATCAAGGAGATAAGAGATGACAGTTGATGTTGCATTTAAACTCTTGAAGATTGTATCTATCAGGGAAACAATACTGAAGGGAGTTCCACAGGCGGGAAGTGTGAGAAAAGATCCTGACAGACTTGAAGTTGTGGTTACACTTGATTGTTTTCACATTAAAAAGGTGGGACCTTGTTGCCAGTCTAGTAGTTTGAGTAAATTTGCGTGGGGAGGGCGGGCACCAAGTAGTGAAATTTGTTGGAGCAGAATCTGTAAAAGTACTTGTAGAAAAGACAGGGAAGCCACATCTCATTGATGAGAGAGACTGGAGTCAGGATTTCAGATTCTTCTTTGGAGTTTATCAAAAACCCCCAAGTGAACAGCAGGGGTGCTGACCAGATATGACAACAGTATTTAATGCATGGGCAGATGGTAGATTTGTAAATGTGCATGATGAATTCAGAAGAGAACTTCCTGGCCCGACACAGGGACTTGACCTTCTTTGCAGTAGATTTAGCTATTAATTCAATGTAGTTGTTCTACTTAGGTCAGCTGAGAAAGTGAGGCTGCGGAACTGCAGTGTATTGCTCTCGGGAGACTAGCGTGGTCCATGCTTATGGTGGGTCGGAAAGATTGTCTAAGCTGATTAACCTAAAATCTTGAGTCATGATAATAAATAGATCAGATCAAAAATTTTATATAGACATCATATGGGGCACCAAACTCATTCAGAAATATCTAAATTGTAAGCTGTATACAACTGCTTTCTCAGATCAATAGTTAAAATTGGCTTTGAACAAATCCAAGTCTGTAGGTGTTAGCAAAGACCAACTTTCTTCAAACTTTGTGGACTGGCACTACATAATCAAAAGAACTGTACCAAATAACAAAAACCAAATCAGAAAAAATAATATAATCAAGGTGTTAACTTTCAAGAGTTAAAGAGTGATAGCCAGCTAGAGGATTTGAGAAACCTACTTTCTGAAAAACCATTTTAAGAGAAAGTAGCACTGGTTGCTCAGTTAATGAATCCTTGAATGCTTCCTTATGAGGAAACAGCTCACCATAACCATTCTTGGTTCTATATATTTTAAATAGTAATAAATAAAGTACAGATACTGTCAGTAGATTGGGAATGTATAATATATTTTTTTTTTCAAACTCTCCTCCTCACATAATTATACAATTTACATATACCCAAAGTCAACAGGCACCAAATTACAATTATATTGCATTCATATTGTATGTTAAGTTGCAACATTCAATCATGTCACTATGTTTTACACCAAGACAAAGAAGTGATTAAAAAAAAAACATTTCAGTGATATGTTAGGTGCAAAAGGGGTTGTCATGAGGACATGGTGGAAAAATCAATATTCAGTTTGTTGTAAGCATCAAATAGTTGTAAGCATCAAATAGTCTATAAACCAGATACATTAATTGAACTAGGGTTCTTATGCAGCTGTCAGGAAAACCAAGAGTTCTAATTAACAGGCTGAACAATATAAACAGGTGGTTGAGAGGACAAAGTACCTGTCTGTTTAAACCAGAACATGCATTCTGTAAGTCAAAGTGCTCTGAAAATTATGAAAAGATCCAAAGAGAATTTGGAAAAATTCTAAATACTGAAAACAGGATTTATATAATATTTTTAGTTATAAAATCTGTTTGCTTTCTTTTTCACTGGCTCTCTTTTAGTAGTAACTTTTATTTATTCTCTCTCCTGAGCTCTTTAAAATGTTATTATATTATTCCAAATGAAGGATTATAGTATACTTTTTAACTTACCAAAAATCCACTTGGTATTTCTCAACATGGCTCCACGCAATAGCAGTTGGTCTGGTCCCAGTGGAATTGCTCTGTAAAATATCATTAAAGAATAGATTGCAGATTGATATTAATAAAAAAAAAAAATCTCTAATGAATATCTACATTTTTTTAATAAAAAAAGTGTAAATTATTGCAACAATAATGTTAAAATATACATGATAGTGTTAAAAATATAAACAGAAGATTAATATATGATTAATATTATGACCTTGAGTAAGTTCTCACTGTTTTCCAATGGTGTTTCCAGAACTGTGTGCATGTAGTTTCAGATAGTAAAGAATATATAAGAAAGTACTATAAGTAAACATGAAATTCAGTGTATGCCATTTTGCCTAAGTGTAAACAACTTTCTTTTTTATAGCGTTAAACAAATCAGAATTCATGCCAAAGAAAATGCATTTGTGGGGAATTTTACTGCACTACTTTATTCAAAAGAAATCTGCAGTTGAAGAATACAGAATTCTTGTTGAAACTTACAGCGGCCATGCTCTGTTAGAAACAACATGCAGAGATTGGTTTAGAGGCTTCAAAAATAATGATTTTGACGTTGAAAATAAAGAACCTTCTGGGACACTGAAAAAGTTTGCAGACAAACAATTAGAGGCATTACTCCATGAAGACTCATGTCAGGCGCAAGCTGAACTTACAGAATTATTAGGTGTTGATCACATGACAGTTTTGAAATGATTAAAGTATTAAGTACAATTCAAAAGAAAGGACAATGGATGTTGTATGAGTTGAAACAGAGATGTTGAATGACATCTTGTCAGGTGTGAACAGTTGCTTTCACAGAAGGAAAGATTTTTTTGCATCATATCCTGATTGGCAATGAAAAGTGGATACACTACAATAACCCTAAACATAGAAGACTGTGGGGCAAGCCCAGCCATGCATAAACACTGGTGGCCAGGCCAAATAGTCATGGTTTGAAGCTTCCACTCTGTATTTGGTGGGATCAGCTGAGTGTAGTTTATCATGAGCTGCTCAAACCAACCAAAACCATCACAGGAGATAGCTGTTTACTATAATTGATGTGTTTGAGCTAAGTATTGAAGAAAAAAAATTGGCTGCTATACGAGCAGAGACATGACAAAGTGATTTCACAACATGACAATGCTAGGCCACATGTTGCAAAATGAGTGAAAACCTATTTGGAAACACTTAAATTGGAAGTCCTACTCCACCCACTTTATTCACCAGACATTTCCCTGTCTGATTACCACTTGTTTCAATCGATGGCACATGGGCTGGTTGAGCAGCACTTTCATTCTTATGATGGGCCAACTTGTGGTTAGCCTCAAAAGATGTTTTTCCAATGTGGAATGAAAATGCTGCCAGAAAGATAGGAAAAAGTAATGGCTATTGATAGTCAATACTTTCAGTGACATGTTTTGTATTAATTTTTGTAAATAAAACATTATTTTCATGAAAAATCAGCAAGAACTTATTCAAGATTCTAATACATGTTCATTTTGAAATTCTAGTCTTCATCACCAAAAATTTGCTACATCCCAGATTGTTGAGACAAGCAAAAACTATTGAGAATAAAAGACAAGTGTATGTTAACACATTACAAAATAACTATTATTCATTTAACACCTGAGAACAGCAAGGATAAGTTGGATTAAAACCATGAGCTTCCACATGCAGGTAAGCTTATCAGCATGTTGGATTTCAGAAGTGATATGTTCAACTAGTAGACAAGAGATGTAACTTAATTGTATTTTGAGTTATTGTTCTTTATAGGGGGGAGATAAGTTTGCACCCCACCCAACAAGAATGAACAGTTGACAAAAGCTCTATGAAGAAAAATCTTAATAAAAATATTAAAATTATTTATGGTGCCAAGGCATCAATTATTGTTATCACATTAAGGACCTTACTGCAGAAGAATGGTAGACTTTGAAAAAACAGTAACTACTCTAGCATCTACACATCGTTCATTCAGTAGTGAATTAGAACACTTAGTTACTGGCATATATTTACATGGTATATCACACGCTAAAAGTCTGCCTCCTTCTACCAAGTGTCCATAGCTCAGAGATAGAATCGCCGATTGACATCAGTTCAGTCGGGTTCCAATCCTGGCTAAAAGCAAGCGGATGCCTAACTGTACTGATGAGCTGCGATACAGCGAAACAGATCTGTCTGCAGATGACTAATATTTATATATAAAAATAATCAGTAATGGTTACTAATGGAAGTATATTCCATAGATATTTACTTTAAAAAGCGTTCAATACAAAAGCAGGACATAAATATATGGTAATTATTATTATAATAATAATTGCATACTGCAACATGATAGCATCATCAGGCAGTAAAATGGGTTTCATTTATTTTGTAATATATAGATAAGGAGATTTAAAAAAAAATTAGATAAAATTGAAGAAATAAAAACAAGGTCATCCAATGAGAATTAAGTGGATTGGGAAGTAATAAGATTTCAAAGAACGGTGTATATAAGATTCGCTAGCTACTACTATTATTATTTTATTTGTACTTATGATAAATTTAAAAGTTTAGCTTACCAAACTGCTAATTTTTTTAATTATTATTATAATATTATTTGTACTTATAAACAAATGTCCTTAAGTATATATTTTAATATTTTATTACCTCAGTTCATTATTCATATCTTTTTGTTAGTTTTTATTTTATATATTTTTTTTTTTTCAGTGTTTGAATTCATCTTCTCTTTCTTTTTTTTTCCCTTTTATTTTTTTTTAATTTCTTTTTTCTGCTTTATCTTTTTGTTTTTTTCCAGTTTAAAATTTGACAAGTCTGGATTTCCATGTTCAAACATTCGCTACATTACCATCTAGCAAGCGAATCTTACATACAATGTGCTTTGAAATCTTATTACCACCCTATCTACTTAATTGTTTTCATTGGATGACCTTGTTTATATTTCTTCAAATCTCCTTATATAAACCCATTTTACTGCCTGATGATGTGTTTTAGCACCAAAACTGTATAGCTATCAAGTTGCAGTATGCAATTATTATTATAATAATTGCCATATATATATATATATATATTTTTTTTTTCAAAGCCAATATGTCGATCAGTTACCATTTTATCACTCATAATGGCTTCAGTTAGTGTAGTCTGTGCAAAGTTGATCCCCAGAATACTGACAGATTCCATGAAAGAATAGAAAGTGGTTGTTGCCCAAGAACTTTTGAAACAGCACAACACAGATAGAACCTTCTTAAGAGAGCCACAGGTGATGACACTTGAATTCAACATTATGAGCCAAAAAATATCAATAGAAAGTTTGTGATGACCATTGTATTTCAAGACCAGAAGGAATTACTTGCTGTTAGAGTCTATGTCAAACAATACCACTATCAATCCTGAGCATATAATCAAACTCTGAACACGGATTCTTTGAACTAGGTCACATTTGTATAAAAGACTTATTTCAGGATGAAAATGCAAGGTGTTGCACAGCAGCTTAAATGCTAGACAATCATAACACATGGTTGGATAATGTTACCTCTTATCCATCCTACAATCCTAACCTAGCCTTCTTCAAACTTGCATCTATTTGGGCCCATGAATAGCAGTTCTCCAATGATGAGATGAAAAATGCAACTTGCACATGGCTAAGAATGTAGCTATAGTATACATGCTTTCATTCATGATTGGGGAATGAGACAATGTTGAGAACTATATTTGGAATTCAGAAACTGTGATGCCCGTTTTAAAATGTTTTGTATGCTTCTGTTAAATCAATTGTAATTAAAGAAGAACAGGTGTTAACTTTTTAATCAACACATATTAAAGCAAAAATAGATTAAGAGTAAACAGCTTTAAGTGACAATGTATAGAGGAAACAGGACTTCAAATACTGAATAATTAAAAAAAATTAAAAACTGCAATTGGAATATTGTTGTAATCAAACAGATTCAAAGAAAGTAATTTGTGGCAAGGTAGTAATACTACTGAGATCAGATTTTATAAGCTAGAGAGAAGTAATCACTTGTTCTTTCTTCTACTCCTTGACTGTCCATTTTAATTCTAAACTATCATTGTTAAAACTAATCATCAATAGTAACAGTATTTGTGCTTTGATTGAAATTTGTTAACTACCATTACTCACCATGTCAAACATTCTATATCCTCAAACAAAAACTTCACTATATATTCCATATCTATTGTTTTAATTATAACATTATTTATTGATGGAAACCAGTTTTCATCAAGCCATTTTCCTTATTTTTTTTAAATAAATTAAAATAAAATTAAATTGATCAAATTTAAGATTCTTTGCACTATTTTCAAATACAAAAAGTACTTTAAAATATACTATATTTATATTTTCCAAAATTAAATATCCTTAGACCTGAATACATATGCATGAAAGAGACGTTGCATTTTAAAATAGCAGATCTAATTCAGATGAAACTTGTAGATAAGAAATTTTGTAAAAGTATTTTTCCTTGTTTTGCATGAAAATGTAAATATCAAAATATATAAACAGGACATTTTATGTATGTATTTGAAGATTACTTACAGCCTGTGTGAATTAAAATACTTTAAAACAAGAAAAAGAAAACAAAAGGTGAATTTAGTACAATATTCTCAATTTGGATAAAAATAAGTATCAGATTATAATCTCAAAACTTATTTGATTTATTATTTATTAGTAAAAACCTAGTAACTAAGTTTCTTAAATAAGTTACTTATTCATATTTATTATTAACTCGTGTACCAATTTATTTTATATATTCACTAATGTTACAGCAATATTTAAACATGGGTTTTAATATAAGATTTATATTCCTGCATTTTTAATTTGTAAAATAAGATGGAAAAAAAAAAAAAAAAAAAAATTAAGAAAAAAAGGTAAACTTACTGCCTTCCAGAAGGCCGAATGTTTCCAGCAAAATCATAGAGGAAACGGTTTGGTGTTTCACATTCTACGGTGCCACTGATTTCCATCAGGTCTTGATGTGTCAGTAACCTGGATGTTTGCGGCACACCCTGAGGAGAGAAAAAAAATCTTTTTGTTATGATTAAAAAAGCATTGAAAATGAATTGATGTCTTTGAAAAAAATTGCAATTATAAGAAGACAATTGTATTAATAAACATAGATAACAGTATACAGATCAACCTGAAGCATAATATACAAAAATTTTAGTTAAGAGTTATTGATACTGGATTAGTTAAGTATACTTTTATCTATTTTAGTCTAACTTACAATTTAGATATATTGTAATATATATATATATAAAGGCAATCTGTGAATCTGTGTGTGACTGTTCCCTATGCACGCCTACATTTTTTAAGCTATGCCATTCAAATCTACAGGGAAGCCAGGTCGACACATACTTTTTGAGTTTAAGTTCAGTAATTTTCCCTTTCGCACTTTTTGGCCAATGGAGCCAATTGTTTACATTTGCTCCGTAAAACATACAAGATCTAAGATGGTTGTTAAATTACATCACAGAAATCAAATCACATGTGTCAAATTTGACTAAAATATGTTTTATTAAAAAAAAAAAAAAAAAAAAAGAGACTTTATATTTAATTTTCATTCTGACGTCTTAAAAATTCATTTGGTCAACAAAAAAATGTGAATATTTTTCCCCATAATTTTGAAACAAAAGAAATATTAAAAAAAAAAAAAAAAAAAAAAAAAAGGTATTTTCAAACAAAAACAAAACATGTAAAAAAAAAAAAAAAAAAAAAAAGTGGCAATGGTTAATTTGATTATTTAAGTCTTTTTTTCATACTTCAGAAAATAAAATTAAAAAAAAAATAAAGCTTTTTTTCACTAAATATTTCATACAGGAAATCAACTGTCTGTAATTCGTGTGGCATTAATGAAACTTTTTTCTCTAAAAAGTAATGTCTACATTTATTTTTAAATATTCTTCGAAAATTTTTGAACTGAGAGTATAATAGTTTTCATATTTCTAATTTCAGTAAAACAAAATAAATAATTTTTATTTTTATGTTAAATTCATTTAGTCAACAAAAAATGTAAATATTTTCCCCCGTAATTTTGAAACAAAAAGAAATGCAATATCGTTTACAATGTCACACAAAACATCAAATAACGTTTATGCAAAACAAAAGAAAATAAATTTTTTTCAATTAAATTTTTGAACAACTTTTAAACAACAATTTTTTATATAATTATTTTTTATATAACAGAGTTTTAAGGAATTTATAATAGAATAGAAAGAGACAAAAAGTATGACTGGCACTAAAACTACACCTTATACTTCGTTCGAATACTAAAGCAACATGCATTCAATACCTTCTTAATGCTGAAGTTCTCCTTCCCAACTTTCAATAAATGATTTCCATCTACTCCTCTCATTGGCATCTTCTCCTACTACTAAAATGTTTTGAGTTGCATGGGTAACACCGGGCTATGATGCTAGTTGTTTATAAATAGTCAATTTAGATACTTAAATTTAGAATATATCAGGACTAACTTTTTTCATCAATGTCCCTGATCCTTTAACCTCCCATTCATGCAACTGCCTCAAAAATCAATATTTTTATATTTTTTAAAAATTTTCTTATCATTAATAATTATTAGCACAAAGGGGGAAAAAAAAAAAAAAAATTAAAATATTTAGGAAATAAATTAAGTCAGTCAGTTAAGTGCCATATGAGATACACACTTTGGCAATCATGTTTCAAAGAGACACGACTGACTGGGGAGAATATTTTCCCAGAGTAGGTTGTCATTACTTTTTGCGATAGACTGGTTGCTAACCAAGGCTACAGGACCCAATCTGTCCTACAATTTAACCCATAGCTGGAAGTAGAGATGGATTAATATCTTTCCCATGGATATTTGCACATAAGAGAATGAATGCAAGAGATTCAAATGGAATTTGAACTCAGCTCTGTTTTTTCGTTGTTTCAAACTTGAAATGTTATGGCTATGTCATAAACGTCAGCTATCTTTTCATTGCTATTCTACAAAGTACCATTGTTAAGCAAAAGAAGCAGGAAAATAAATGATCTGACATCATCACTGAGTGAACAGGAATACCCTTTGCAGAGAGTTGGACATTTGCATGCAATTAAGACATGTAAAGAGAGAATATCAGTAAGTAGATGTGTGTAAGTGAATGATAAAATGGAAAATTCCATAATGACACATTTCACTTCAAGATTAGTAATTTGAAATTTCTTCTCAAAATCCTTCACTAAGGATTTTTCATTTGCTTACATGTTTTAATTTATGATTTTTTTAAAAAGTATAATTCATTATGGTGCTTTGAAATTAAAATTAAGCAAATTAACTTGCATAGGTTTCACTCCAGTAATGTAATATGAAATGTCTAAATTTTTTACTTACATTTAGAGCTTATTTAAAAGCTTGATATTTATAGAAGTAAATAAAAGAGAATAACTTGATTTTCATTGGGTTTATAGCCAATGGAATCATTTTACATTAGGTGAATAGTTTTCAACATTATTATGTTAGTGTTTATAATTAAACAAAATTTAAATTATTCTAATTTACACTAAATGAAAAAAACAAAAAAAACATAACAATGAACATATTGAAAAATATTAATTTAGCATGAGATGATTCAGTTGGTTATAAACCCAGTTGAAAGTTATTTTTTCTTAATCACAAGATTCACAAAAAAGTTATTATATATGTGATAAAAAGTTGCAGTAATATAACTGTCAGTATAAAAGTATTTTATTAAATGTGTTTTTCTGGTACATTCACATCTCCATAAGCCATAGAATCTCAAGTTTAATTTCCTTTTAAAGTGGAAATTAGAATAAATTAGCAAAAAAAAACAAAGATACAGACAGCTTTCACATGTCACATATTAGTATAAATAAGGAATTCTCTGGCTTATGCTAGTAATATATAAAATTAGGTAGTTCCATAGATTTGCTAAAAAGCGAGGATACTATGATGAAAAAATGCCCCAAGCTTAATTAAAAAAAAGTTTATCAAAATCTTTATTATTAAGAAAGATCAAAGGACTTTTTTTTATTATTAATTAATAATTATTAATTAGATTTAGAATGTTTTCCAATTTTTTTAAATTACTGGGTAGTTAAAAATTATAAAGTATTCATATATTCCTCAAGTAATTTTTACAGAATGGTGCTAAAGTCAGTGATTTTTAGTGATTACAAAAAACTTCCAGTCAATTTAAATTAATTTTGAAATACAGTAAATTATTTTGCTTATTGGAAAAATTAAATTTAATCTATTAGCTTGAAATTAAAAGTAAAATTAAAGCTACAAGAAAGATTTTTCATTTTTAAAAATTCATTTTAAATCTTAGGTATCACATTTATTTGGAGTCATCTATATAAGATACATGTTTTACTGTATGTATTTTTCTGTATAAATTTTGTTTAGTCAACGAAATGTGTTTTAAATGACCTGCAGACCAAAATTAATGTGACTTAGGGCAACTGCTTAAAGTATTTGTCAAACATCAGTCACATCATGGATAATATAAATAATGATAAAAACTAAGCTGAAAGTTTAGCAATTCTCAGATTATTTTTTTATAAAGATTTTATAGGATAGAAGTCACAAAAAGTTTAAACTGCACATAGACTTAATGATTATGTCTTTTCTTTTAGTGTATAATACAACACTCACTTTACAGAAGAAAACTTGCTTCTTGTAAAAAGATATGAGAAAAATGAAAAGCCAATTAACATGAGGCTAAAATTTTAGGCTGGTTAAGAAGGTAAACTTGATACTCTCTATTATGAAAACATACCAGTCAGACATATACACTGGATGGCTGCTTGCTTTAAAGCAAGCAAATGTTTCACATGAAGCATTAAACAGTCTCAAGCAAATGGGACTACTGTATGTAGCTATTATTTAGTTTATACAAAATTATCAAGTTTGGTACAGAGTTTGAATCATTTTACAATTTTGCATTTGTACACTTCAGTTACCACTATTAAATTATAAATTTCCTTAAAGCCTAAGTTAATAAGCACAACTGAAAATATATTGATTGATGTACCAACATGTTAAACAGGCAATTCTAAAAAACATCAATCTTTTGTAATACAATTTACTTATTAGTACTACTGGCAATATATTTGAATATTCATATATTCAAGAATATACAACAATGTGATTTTATATATTTACCTCTTCATGCAACTTGATTACTTAATAATTAGACATTCCACTGTTACAGTAATAGATATTACTTGCCAATAAGTGAAAGTAGTTCATGTTACCATAACAACTGTATAATTCATTAGTAAGCAAGCTTATCCTGCAAATTTGCTGCTTTTATTAGTTTTCTTTGGATTTTTAATGATTTAGAAGAGCAAAAATCTTTTCTGTATGCAACAATATAGTCAATTGTAGATTACTTACACAGAAAATATAACCAATACAATTACAAAATTATTGCAGCCATTTTCTTTTAGTATGAGTAAATTAGTATTATAATTTTAAACTTAAAATCAAACCAGAATTTCTGCAATATACATAGGGTAAGCTATAGACAAACTAATAATTACAAATAAATTTCCATGATAAAAATTTAATTACTATTTTTAATATTTTATGTAGGCTGCCTATAAAGTAAAAAATGATTTCCCTCATTTTATTGAATTTGATAAAATGTTACACAAAAAATCATGAGGAAAATCCAAGAAAGTTTGAAAAATTTTACCTGTCGAATTTTCAAGTTGGTCTCTCCATCCAGGTTAGAGGTTTCTATATAACACATACCTTGAGGTTCACTTGAGAGAGAGAAAAAAAAAATGAGTGAAAAATTAACTAGAGGAAATTTTTTAGAAAAACACTTAATGGGTAACAACAATATAATGGATAGAAATTGCAATTTTTAAAAGTGTTTGCTTTTAACCAGATTTGACATCAGAAAATTTATTTTTTTAAATCAAATAAAAATTTCAGTTCAGTTTTAACCATTTGTTTTTTTTAATTATTGGCACTTGACTAGTTTGAAGTGAAGTTCATGAATTGATTTTACGATAGAAGTCTAAAGTTTTCTACAATGAGCATTGCAAGGATTTTCAGAATTATTCAAACTAGTACTCTCACTTTTGTTTACAGTTTAGCCTGACCTTACACAAAACATCGAATAGCAAAGATCTAGAAAATTTGTGTTCTATTTAATATCAGTATAGTTTTCAAGTTTAAAATTATACCAAGTAATTATCTTATAAAGGTCAAATCTGTAGAAAAGATTAATGGGACCAAGAACTGCATGTACAGTTGTGATATAGAATGTAAGAAAAATCCAGATGTCTAGTTTGAATAATCTAAGCTGAAATCATGACATCAAGTATATAGACTGAAAAGGAATGCAATGTTCTATCTGGAATGAGGTTAAAACAAGATATGGTTCCATACTGAAAACTGCTGATGGTGAAGAAGGTATCATATGTGAATTGTCAAAGAAAAATGTATAAGCTAAGTAAGAGTGAAATGAAACATAGTGCCTGGGGGAGGGGGAGAGAGAATATTCCCTGAAGAGTGGACAAACAGGCCTACCTACAAAACTGTAGTTGGGATGCAGAAGGTATCATATATATATATATATATATATATATAAGAGCACATAAAAAGATATTTCAGTAAGAATTATTTTAAACAGATAGAAATGTTGATCTAATATTAGGAGGTTGAAGCAGAGAATAGTTATATATGCTTTCTATTACTATGACTACTATAGTTTCTTTGACAGGAACATTGATCAACAGATTTTCAATGTAAACTTCTATCTTGCATGACAAGAGCCTTTTTATAATCATTATAACATTTACACATAGATTGAGAGGTATAGGTTTGTCTCTTGGTCCCACTTAATCTAATTTCTATTTGACCCATGTAGAAAACAAAAACTTTAATAATCTTATCAATACAACCATACAGATTTGATACAGTGATAAAATTCATAGATATAAAAAAAAACTAGATAAAATAAAACACTTTAAAGAAACATTTGAGAATAATTTCATCCAAGACTTTATTTATGAACTCAACATTACCTTTTCTTGACATTTTTATTGACACTAAGTCATCATTTTACTGTTTCACCATATAAAAAATAAATTAACGCACTCAGAGATACCAAATAGCTACTATATAAAACAGGATTAATCATGCTAAAATAATTTCTTTTTTGGACACATCATTTTATAAAGAATTAAGCAATATAAAAAATAAAAAAAAGTTTCTCCAATCATGACAAGTGAATATAAAAAACTTGATATAGCCCCCTGCCAAAAAAAAAAAAAAAAAAAAAAAAAAAAGCAATTATCCTGATAAAACACACACACAATTAACCTATTCATGATAACCAGATGCAGCCTAAATATAAACAAGATGAAAATGTCATTAAAAGCATAATTCACTGGTACATATCACTTAACCAACCTAATACCTTAGATTTATCATTTACAATAAAAAGTTTGACATCTAATTATTGTCAATAACTCAAGTACTAGGAGATTACATCCCTAATATCAATAATCAAATATTAAATTCTTACATTAATCACACACGCCACACATGACCCACACTTTCTCATGGTTGACTTGTCGAAATTTAAAATAATTTATGCACATATCACAAAAAAACTATCAACAAAAAGTAAATAATACATTACTCATGACAAGAAAAAACCTTAATATTCTAGAAACTATTATTATATAAAGTAACAATTGACATTAAATATCTTTTATAAAAGAAGACAGTATTTTGAAGTGTGTACAAAATGTATTAATGGTACATGCTTTTCTAATGTGGTTTAGCTTCATGTAACCATTTTACATAACTTTAGACCAAATCAAATACTAGTGTTTAAAAAAAAAAAAGATGTCCAAATATAGCCAACAACTATAGTGAACAAAAGCTGAACTAAACATGAACTTCAGATATTTCATCCTAATGTAAAGTATATTTGAAATTGTAAAATTACAATAAACAAATAAAACACATAAATCATTTCAGCTGCATTTAACAAAGCCAGATTGGGTAGATATATGAGAATGTTCAGAAAGTATTTTTTAACCAAAATGGATATTATCAAAAACCTAATTACCTTCACTTTCAATGAATACAGTTCAATGAAAAAAAGCAACTCCATGTTTAAAGAAGTTTGGATCTCTTTCAAAAAGTATTAGAATATTTTCAACTTGTTTTTCAATGTTTTGCTACTTACACATTTTTTTTAGTGATTAAAAGAAAAAATCTGTAAAGCGATAAATCTAAAGAGCCTGGAGGATGTTGAAAAACCTCCAAACCTCATGATTTTAAATTTTTCTTGGGTTTGTTTTGCAGAGTAAGCCCTTGAATTATCAGTCTGGGGAATAATGCCTTTTCTATTTACCAATCCAGGGCACTTCTGCTGTAATGATTAATTTGCTTAATAAAACTAATGATTATACAGAGTGTGATAGATAAATTGTTGTCCAGATTACACAAAAATTAAAATAACCCTGACATCTCATTTTAACAAATATTTACCAAAATAACACAAAAATATCTTGAAATACTAAAGACCACAGCGTTCAGATAACTTCAGAATCTCCTGCAACTCTTCTGGATGATCTCTTTGTTTAAGTTAGTGAATGATGCCATAATCCTTGCCTTCAGTTCATCTTTGGTGTTACAAGGAGTTTTGTTGATTTCTTTCTCAACTGTGCTCCACACATAATCAACGGGGTTGCAGTCTGGGGCGTTAGATTCCCAGATATAAGGAGTGATGTGTTCACAGAAGTTGCCGTATTTTTGTAATCAATATTAAACTCATTCATCTCTTTCTGAACTCTCTGCACTGTCCTCAGATTAACACCAAAACACTATGAAATGTTCATATTAGAGCTTCCAGCACAAATGCTAAGCTGTACAGCATGCTGTTCCCTTGTGGAATGAACAGAGTCATGATGCTCTTTTTCTCACAGATGGTGCCCTACTGACACTACTACACTGTGCAGTTGACAAAATCAAAAACACTACCCATGCACAAAATTAAAAATGGTGACAGTTTACTCATCACACCCTGTAAATGGTCCTTTGATGTTACAGTAGCTTATAATGGAGGACACATTTCATATTTCACCAGACTTGTGTGTTTGGAGATGGCACTGGTTTCTCATTCTGGGACAACTACTTTTGTTTTCTATTGATGTGTAAAAAACATTTTTTATCACTTGTTATGATCCAATCTAAAAATGAAAGATTGGCACTTCTGGTTAAAATATTGCTGCAGATGATGGAATATTGTTTGATTCTCAAGTGAAAGCTCAAGAGGAAACAAAGTTCCTTCCTTGTAAGTAATTTTTTTCCCCAATTTGCTTGAAATCTTCTTGGACAGTTGAATCTGCTGAATTAATTATGGTTTTGTGCCAACTCTCTGGTGCTTTAACATGGATTCAATTCAATAGTCTCTTTCAAACGTTCGAGTGTTGATCATTTTCCAAAGTTAGTCTTGTTGGTTATGTTACAATTGCCATTTTTAAAACTTTAAACAAATTTTAAGACTTTTTAAACCACAACTGATATGTATGATCCTTCACTACATCCATGTTTTTAAAAGCTTCTGTGGCATTGAAATTCATATAGTAAGTAATAGCAAATATATGCTTTTTAAAATAATAATCGTCCATAGGTTTAAGTTCTAAAATACATTACAATTGACACACTGTTAGCAAGAAGTGGTGCTAATTCTAGATGCAGTTTTGTACTATTCAATCTTGGCTCTGCACTGGGTGAATTGCTCGTAATTCATGTAAGAAAAATATGTAATTACTTCTGAACACCATAACACACACGGCATATTTATATGTGTATTTGGGGCCAGCAATCCAACTTTAATACATATTTCATTGGACAAGACTGATGTTCTTTTGTTTGTTTTTTGCATTCAGTTAAAGTATTTTTAAATATTTTGTTGTAGTTTGATTTTTGATGATTAAATGCTTTTGTATATTTTTTTGTGGCAGCCCCATTTGTCTTAAACTGCTTTCAACCAAAGACAGGAAAAAAAAAAAAAAATTAGAAGTACCTAGCCAGTTTTGTTCACTATATACACGAAAAATCTAAAGTGAGCCAAAACCTACCGCGGTTTCACACTACGGATCGTCAGGGAAAAGGCTGAAGTGCTCAAGATAAAAAGCAAATAAATAGACTTTCACAAAGAATGGGTAAAGCCATACCACCACAAGAAAGGGGAGTAAAAACTTTAATAAAACAAACTTTATTAGAAATAACAACTACGAAGATAACTTCAACAAAAAAAACAAAAAACAAACAAACAAAAAACAACAACAAGAACTAAGCAATGAATTTATTATTTGAAACTTGCATTTATTTAAGATTTCTGTTTTAGCATTAAGTAGATTATGGGCGGGTTCGAATAAGGCTATTGCTAGTTTTTCCTCGCCGCATAAATTACAGAATTTTCTGCCTTTATTATAATCTGTGCATTTTTTTTATTATTTCCCATTCTAAAATGGGGTCTTTTTTAATTTTAGATTTTACATTCCAAATGTAATCCGCTAAGGTTGTACTATGCCTATATTTTTCATTTTTAAAAGAGCTTTTATGATTGTAAAATCTTACTTTGAATGAGTCATGCGTAGCACCAATATACGTTTTGGGATATTTGACATGCTTATCTTTATAAACTTTGACACTATAAACTACGTTGGATTGATTACAATTTCCTTTAATCGGACATTCAGATTTCACTCTACAATTACATTTGTTAATCGTGTTTTTATTGGTAGTGGTTGTTTTCATTTTCCTTTTCCTTTTGTTACAGTTATTAATTATTTTGCCAATATTTGGAAGGCAAGAATAACTAAGTTTGATAGTATTTCTGTTGAATATTTTTTTAAGAGGGCTATCGTTATTGAAATGTTTATCAATAAGATTAAAGAACATATTTCCAATTTTAGATTTAACCTCTTTATTATATGGGGGGTTAAACCATGTTATATTTCTGTATCTGGTTTTATTAATTTTATCAGTATTATGGTTCAAGAATTTAAGGACATCAGTGTATCCACTTTTAATAAGTGCAGATTGATAAATATTTTTTATATTTATCAAAAATTTCAAGATTAGACGAACCCGCCCATAATCTACTTAATGCTAAAACAGAAATCTTAAATAAATGCAAGTTTCAAATAATAAATTCATTGCTTAGTTCTTGTTGTTTTTTTTTTTTGTTGAAGTTATCTTCGTAGTTGTTATTTCTAATAAAGTTTGTTTTATTAAAGTTTTTACTCCCCTTTCTTGTGTTGGTATAGTTTTTCCCATTCTTTGTGAAAGTCTATTTATTTGCTTTTTATCTTGAGCACTTCAGCCTTTTCCCTGACGATCCGTAGTGTGAAACCGCGGTAGGTTTTGGCTCTACTATTGTATTTTAGTACTTTCGTATTGAGCACTTTTTCTTGTGTTTGGTTCCGTTTGGGTTTTTTTTCTTTTTCTTTACTGCGGAATATTGAATGTTTGTTCTTGTTCCGCTGGTTTCTTTTTTTCTCCCCATTTATCCGACGACTTAGTACGCCGGATTGTAACGAATTTAGGTTGTTTGTTAATGGTTTTTTCAAAGGTTTATATTGGCATAAATTTACAGAGTGCATTCATACAGAGTCTAAGTAGTTATTATTATCATTATATATATATATATATATATATATATATATATATATATATATATATAATCTAAACTTGTTTATAAATGGAAATTTGTGTGTGTGTGTCCCCGTTACCTATAGACTCTGAAACGGCTGAACCAATTTTCTTGAAAATTTACACAGTTGTACTATAAACGTCTGCGAGTGTTCTTAGCTAGGTTTTGTGTCGAGGTACCCCCGATAAATATCAAAAATCGATAATTGAAAAAATTGGGTTATAGAAGGAGTGGTCCGATTTTAATCAAATTCATACACTCATAGACAAAGACTTAAGAAATGATGTTCAGAAGTTTCAAGGTTGCAGTTCTTACAATAGTGCAGAAAATCATATATATATATATATATATATATATAAAAGGCAAGATGTTTGTGTGTGTGTTTATCTGCCTGTATGTATTTTTTCAGCCCTTTTATTTTAGTTTAAGCTTCGGGTTTGGCTCTAAGTAGGTATAATTGTAGTTCTTAGTCATTTACTCAGAGGACTTATTTAGCCTTCAAAAAACTTATTTCATATCGATACCAGGAAACCAAAATTTGACTTACATCCATTCATTTTTCTTTCAGTCTACGGTTTCACTTTAACTGGAAACAACTATTGCTCTTTAGTCTTTCGTGCCAATGCCCAAAGTGTCTGAGCTCCAGGACCATGGATTAGTTTTAAAGCTTTCATTACACCCGAGCAATGCCGGGCTATACTGCTAGTATATAAACATGATTTACTGGACAAAAATAATCTCTTCTTCAGACAGTTCATGAGGAACTTAGCAGCATTAAATAAGCCATAAATCAACAATAACTTCCCTAATCATGTCTTCAACAAATAAAATTAACCTTAATGAAATTTAGAAAAAAATAATGCAAGATCCTTTTTCTGATACAAACACACCATTAACTTATTTTATTGTAAACATATGCAGTTTAATTATAAATAGTATGAAAAAGCAATTAAAAACATAATTCACTGGTACATATTACTCAAGAATTCTAACAAATATCTAAGACTTAAATTTACTATAAAAACATCTAATTATTCCCAACAATGCCAAGAATTTTTGCCGATGGTTAATTGTACAAACTGCCATTCCGTTGTTTATCTCTTCAGTCTTGTTTACAGATGAGGCAACATTTGGAATAGGTAGAATAACAAATTTACACAATCAACATCACAATCCTCATGGTACAATACAGGCAAGACACTAGCATCGGTTTACAATTAGGGTGGGATGGAATTGTAGGTGACTGTCTGGTAGGTCTGTATGTTCTCTCAGCATGTCTTACAGGAACTGACTACAGGAACCTTATTTCAAACACACTTTCAGATTTGCTAGAGAATGTACTCTTGCTAATACAAAGATGCATGTGGTTTATGCATGATGGGGCTTCAGCTAATATCTACCACAAAAGATGGATAGGTAGTGGAGGACTAGTTCCATGGCATAGATGTTCCCCTGACATCAATCCTTTAGATTTTTATTTATCAAGCCACCTAAAACAATTGCTTTATACAGCAGACATCAACATATCATTAGAATCTGTGAAACCAATCGACACTATGTGGGAGTATTTGAAAGGGTCTACCAGTCAATGATCCAACAAGTGCATGTATGTGTAAAAGCAAGCAGAGGACATTTTGAACATTTGTTATGAGTTGCTGTGTTGAGTACAATGACGACCTTTTGAAAATGTTTTTATGGACATTTTACCTTGTTTTGGTGTCAGGAACTAGTTCCCAAAGTTTGTAAAAAATATTTTTAGATTGTACATTTAACAGTGTCTACTGTAAGCTTTAAACTTAACTTCAAAACTCTTAATTCTGATAGCCACTTAAATTAACCAAATATATCCCAAATCAGATTTTAAGATTAGATAACATTCTAAATGATTTTGTATTAAGTGTTTATTATGAAAATTGGACTGTGGAGCTTTTAATAAATTCTCTCTCCAATTAAAAAAAATTGAAGTAGATAGACTTTTTTTTTTTAATTACATAAATTTTGAGTGATTTATAGAACAAGCCAATCCTCAGTATACTCAGACCTGAGTATTTTGAATGTGATTGCTATATGAAGGACAAGTATTACAGTAGGATTAGTACAGAGTGAAACAGTGAGTTAATTAATGAAGATATAAGTGGACGTAAAAAAAAGAAATCGGTTTATTTGCAGTAGCTAAAATTACTTTTAGCTATTTGTAGTGGACAAAATCAATAGGTTAAGCTTAGTTTTTTTTTTTCAAGTCTTTTATAAAATTAGTAGGATTACAAAAAAAATTCAATATTATCACGTTCAAGAAAATCATTAATAAACATGATTTTATAAACATCTATTTCAGTTGCAGATTTTTTTTATAATATCAAATTGTAAATAAGTCCTAAGAAGCATTTTTATGGCAAAAAGGTTTCCAATTAAAAATTGTTCCAAATAATGCCAAAAGCTCAGTTTCTTTTTGAAAAGAAGAATGTTTTATACGACTGATTTTAGTCTAATAAATTTTATTTAACTGTAGAAATTCTTGAAATATTGATACAAATAACAGAAGAAATAATGTTAATAACTACAACAAAATGAATATTAGGATATTATTAAACTTTATGAAAACAAGGATAAATTATGTAAGAGCTTTTACTTCCCTAAGAGGTCAACTTACCTGGAAGATAATAATACTAGGTCAGCTGGAAAGAACTTGCTGCTCGTTATCTTTACCAGATCACCCACTGCTACGTCAATCCACTTAACTGGAAGCCAGTCCCCATTTTTTAACACTATAATTGAAAAGAGAAGTTAAAACTTTAGCACATTATAAGTTCCTAATGAGAATAATTTTTCACCTCCTTTTTAACTAATATTTTCAACTTCTATTTATACCTGTTAAATTTTATGTTTGTTTGTTAAAAAGGTATTTTAAAAAAAGGGGAAAAATACTGATGAGCAGAGGTATCATTTAACCACTAAGTATTTATCAATTTGGAATCATCTTTACAGAAATATTTTCATTTCAGATAAAAAAATGATCTACTTAAAACAATTGCTGATATGTTTTCTATAACAGTGAAAATTTTAATGTTGTGAAAATCAAATATATAAAGCAACTTAAAATATTTTCATTCTATTTTAGAAGCTTGTAGTTGAAATATGCCTTTATTTAAAATAGTTACTTATTTTATTTAGTAAATAAAAATAATGATGTATATCTTTGTGGAACTAATTAGAATATTCCAGATGATGTTAGTTAAGTGCCAAATACTTTTAGTGCATACAAATATACAATTTAATAATACACAGAAAATATGCAGAATAAAGACACTTGCAAATATTAATAATTAGATATCACATTTAATAGTAAACTGAATTTTAAGAAAATAGTGAATATAAAACTGAGTGCTATTTATTATAACGTTCAAAAACAACCATTTTGCTGATTATATCAAACTGAAAAATGAATCTATTGTTTTAGACCAGTATAAGATTAAATCTCACTATCATAAAAATTAAAAATATCTATAATGATCTGTCATAGAGGAATAGATTTTATTTATGAATAGTGCATCCTAAGGAAAATATATTGACTGTAAATGATGGATTACAATTACAGTAGCAAATTTCAAAGTAGACTAATGACTAGATAAATATTTTGTATATGTCAGCAGATTAAAATATTCTTAACAGATTAAGTACCAGTGATATAACCATATAGGATGTGCGTTGTGGTACAGTGGATATCGGCTCGGAACGAGAAACCGGGGAGCCGAGTTCAAATTCCAGTTGAAACCATTGTATTCACTTACGTGCAAATACCCTTGGGAAAGGGTATTAATTCGTCTCTACCTTCCAGTTATGGGTTAAATAGCAGGACAGATTGGGTTCTATAGCCTTGGTCGGCAATCAGTCTACTGCAGAAAGCAATGGCAACCTACTGCGGGATAATCTTGTGCCCAGTCAGTCATGTCTCTTTTGAGACATGATCACCCAAGCGTGTATCACGTATGGCACTTAACTGACTGACATAACCAAATTTAAATTAATAAAAATGAAAAATTCAATATACTGACTACACCCAAATGAACATAAAATTTGATTGCATTATGCTATTAGCTGTCACTTAAAATATGTTTAAAAAATAAATACGGTATTTTAATAACTTGGTCAAATTAGAGAAACAACTATTTTCATAATAAAAATAAAAGAAGAATTAAAAAACAAAGCAAAAGTAACATATTTGAAGAATTCAGTTCTTTGATAGCACAGTGAAATTTGAATAATGCAGAACAGATCTATCTCTAATGTCGGGGGGGGGGGGTTGCAACGAATTGCTTTCTCAGTTGTTGCTTACACGCAGCAGTATTTCTGTGGCCTTTAAAAGTTAACACGTTAAACATGAGTAACCACTAGCTAAATAAACACATTTTATAATCTTTCTTCTCCTTTAATCCAGATGTGACTGGTGTAGTCAATGACGGTATGAAGATAGGGCCTCATCAAATTCACTCAGGGAACAGGCAAGTTTGAAGTCGAGAAGGCAGTAATATTGTACTTTCTCCATTTGGTACAAGTGCTCCCTATATTTTTAACAGCCTGTCTGGCCTTTGGGATCCAATTACCTGCCAGCCTTATTTCATTTAATGCTGTGGCCAAGCCCAAATGCTGGTTTTTCTGATGGTATTCCTTTATTATCAGGTTGGTCATAGGATGTTCCTTCCCCAACAAAATAGGGTTCTGAACCTTGCACAGATGGTATTCTGGCCTACATATCCTTCCTCTAGAACAGATAATATTAATGGTGTCCAAAAAGAGGTTCAAGCTGCTCACCAGCTTAGGTACACACTTTCCTTCGAATCTAATAAGAAATCCAATTCTGATTCAAAGGATTCCTTCTGCCTGGTCCTGAATAGGTAAATCTTTGAATGATGATGATGGTCCATATCCCTCTTTTGAATTTTGTTGACAAACTTGAAGACCAACGAAGTTACATTTATTAGATGACTAAGGCTGGAAAATCGCTCCATTGGGACATGTTTGAATGTCAAAGTTAACCTTTTGCAGGCACTCTTTTGATGATATATACAAAGAGGATAGGGTATTTATATCATTTCTTATTTTTACTAGATCATCCACATAAAAGTTGGACTTTAACATGAGAACATTCATGCAATGAGAACTTGTCGGCAAGGTACTTCAACACTTAATTTAGAATAAAAGAGCTTGCATTAAAACTGAATTGCTGAATATCAGTAATAGTGCAAATTTTTCCCTTTTTTCAGAACAAAAAAAAAAAAAAAAAAAAAGAAATAAAATAAAACGATTTAAGTCCTTCTCCAAAGGCAAGTGAATCATAAGAAATGCCTTTATTATGTTGGCCAACAGGAAGTATAGCAACAGTTCCAACATGTCTCCTCTCAGGTTGACTCCAGGATAAGCTGCCTCATTTAGTGAGACTGAATTCATTTGTTTGTAGAAACAATTAAAAACAGGCCTCACCTTAGTGGTTGTGCAGCCTGTTAGCTTGAGCACCAGCCTGTGGGGATCCAAATGTAATTGCTGAATTGTTCAGGAGCCACGGTTATCTTTTCAATGATCCCCTTGTCTTATTGCTGTTGGAAGACCTGTAAATATTGATCGTAAAGCTGCTTCTTCTCTAGATCCTTGGTTACTCTTATCTAAGATCCGAAGAGTGGCATTATGATTCGATAGCACAGACTATTTGAACCTCATACCTAGGTAGCTGAATGTGGTAGCAACCATCCTTGAAAGATATGGAGTCCCTGAACTTTTTCACCTTTTCTTCATCCAAGATAGAAAATCCCTCAGAAGTGTTTAATCCCAGTGACTCAAATTTTTTTTCCAATTCATGCTGGACATTGCTCTCCTCAAACCAATCCTTTAATGGATCAGGATAGCATTCTTCCATGTTGAGTATATAGTTAATTCTGGAAGCTTCAAGTGGAGGAGTTTTTGCCAATAAAGAGGCATAATTAATTCATATCCCTCCTCTTTTCTGCATTCAACTGGTTCTCATACAGAAAGCAGCAACTGTTACCAAAGGAGATTAATCCTCTATGTGTAGAAAATGCAGCTCCATACATACAAGAAACTATCTTGAATGGTTCTGAGAATTGAATAGCATCAACTCCCAGTAGTCCTTCAACAACAGCTTACTTGTTCTGAAAACTGTATTCGGCCACTAACTTGTACTTCTTCAAATTCCTAAGTATTTCTGGAAGTCATTGCAATTGATATGAGAGATTCAATTTGCTGGAAAGAACTGAGAGAGTTGTCAAGAATGATTCCCAACTAATGAGATCTGTTTAAAAGGCCTTGTTCCTGAGCCTAAAATCGTTTTCACCTTGGAAGAGGAAAGCCAATTCAATCTTTCTAAGACTGTCATGTTCACATAGCTTCTTTAATTTCCCATATCCAGAAAGCAGTTAATCCTGACTCGCTTAGCTTTTGTCCCTACCTCAATGTTTATTATTGGAGGCATAAAATCATAATGGTAATCGTTTGTGTGCAGACAAGTGTCAATATGCAATTTGCTGGTTGGGCACATAGCCACTATAAGTAGCATTACTTTTCATCTACAATGGCCACATATTTCCCATGTGGGACTTCTTTAGGCACCTGAAACATAGGCATAGCTCTCTACACCTTGTGATTCTGGCTTCATAGGAGGTACAGCAAGAACAGTCTTCTGATTGATGTCCATTTTCCACAAAATTTACACCTTCTTTGGTCCCGATTTGCTGCAACATTAAAGGTCTCCAGAGAGAAATGTGAGCAACTGACAGTTTCAGTTTATCTTCAAGGTGGCCGGGGCTTGGTTACAGAGTGTTTCTCTGGTTTTTAGACGGTCAGAAATCATTTAACAATTTCTACAGTCTTGCTTAATAACACAGATAATGCTGAATAGGTTTTTCCTGAAATCTTTTCATATCAGATGGCAGCTTGACAAACAATACTTGAGACATTATAGCTCCAGCTGATGCATCATCATCTTGGTTACAATTATAAGAGGTCCTGAGTTTCCATACATCAACTTGAGTTTTTAGGATAAATACTTTTAACCCTGCCAAATCATTAAGACTCTCCAGCTGAAAATCCAATATTCCTTGGATGATTTCTCCTCTTTGTCCAGGTATTGGTCCCTTAATAACTTCAGAGCCACTGGGTAACTATCTTCAGAGACTGAAAGATGGTTGATAAATTGGAGGTCACTACCCTCTAACAAACATCTCAAGTAATACAATTTTCCAGTTGCAGATGGTATGGAGATCGCACAATTCTTAAAATTGGTGAGAAAGTCTTTGAAGCCCCTTTTGCTGGCTTCAGTTTTGTTTCCACTGAAATGAGCCACTTCAACTTAATTTTAAAGGGATCCAACAGAAAAGGAAGAATGGGCTGTTGGATTAAAAGGAAATGATTTTGGTGTTCTTGGTGTATCATTTACACCCTGACTCAGTATTTGGTGGCTTGTTAATATCAGGAGTCTTTTGTTCTTTTGAAGGGAGTCCTAGAGCCTGTCTTAGTTCAACTCTCCACAGAACTTCTATCTGCTGCAGCATCTCTCTCTTAAATTTGAAAATTGCCCTGATTAATTCAGCCAATAGTTCAGGTTCCTCTTTAGCAGCAAATTGTTCCTCCATGCTCCAGCTTCTCTTCCAGCCATCCTTCAATTTCTCTTTCAAAAGGAAGAGAACATGTCCATAAATAATTGTTGTTCTTCCAACCCCTCTAAAGTTGACAATCTTATTTTGAAAAAAGAATTGCCTTTTCTCTAACTCTTGCTTGTTAACAAGGCCTTCCATTGGCAATTTGTTGTAAGGTTAAATAACCAATTCATTCTGAATTTGGATAACCAGTAATTCATTGCCAAATGTCGAATTTCTTCTACCAACTGGTCAAAGGAGGGTAAGGTGGTAGGTTGCAATGAATTGCTTTCTGAGCCATTGCTTACAGTGTATTTGTGTGGCCTGTAAAAGTTAACACATGAACAGAGTAACCACTAGCAAAATAAACATATGTCCATCTAGTTGACTAACAAATAAAATCACTCCCCTGAGGGATGAAAAGTTTTTCACTTTATTCCCCACTCACTAATGCAAATGTGAAAAAAAAAACAAAAAAAAAAACACTGGTGTTGAGGAGAAATTAAATTTCCCAGATCTTGGTTCTATGACTGCCCCATAGATTCCATCTGAGAAAGTGTAAAATTACTACACCAATCCAATGTACAAGAACTTGCTGAAATGTATCTAGTCTGACCTACTCCCCAAAATGTGACAAAATATTACATTTTATTTAAAGAGCTTCTTAGTCAGACTGAAAACTTTTCAACATCTCCCTGTAGAATTTCATAAATATGGAATAAGTGTAAAACAATAGAAATTGGACTTGCCTGATTTAGATATTAAATAGAGAAAGATGATGCAAATAAACAAACAAAATAAATAGGTTAGATGTATGCTCGTACATACAAATCTCTTATCTAATTTGAGCATGCGGTCACACAAATTAAAGATTAATTTGTGATAATTTTGACTACACTACAAATGAGGAAAGAATATTAAAATGCAGATAACATTGTAAAGCAATACTAGTTAGTTTTAGTGCAAATCTCTAAAGTGCTTCATTTACTATTAATCATGTGAAACAACTGACATATATTTGAATTGAAATAATAGAAAAATAATTTTCAGAGAATTTAAAAATATACAAAATTAAAGCCTATATTTCTTTTAACTTATTTAATAGAATTTACATATTTTTAAAATGAAAAATAATTGAGCTTACCCAAGACTTCTCTGTTGTTAACACCTTCATCAGCTCTGTGTCGTTTCTGAAAAGATTTTTTTAAATGGGTCAAATTAAAGTATACATAATGTTAAATTTTATTCTAAAAGTTAGTGTCATTACAAAATTGTATTACCCACTTGTGCTGGCAAAGGTTTCAAGATATAATTACATTATAAAACACATACAAATAACTTATTTGATGGTGTGAGATTATATATCCTCTTTATTATAAAGACTGTTGTGTATTTTATATATATATATATATATATATATATATATATATATATATATATTTTCCCTCCTGTCATGTTTATGGAAAGAGACAACAGTGAAGTAGCATTGGTTCATTTCATTCTCTTTACTACCAGTTATTAAACTTTACACTTATAAAAATCCATACCACATGTTTGCTCTTTAACAATAATCGTCAAGTAGTGAATATATATATATATATATATATCCGAGTGAGTATAGACTGAGGAGAGAAAAAAGAAAAAAATTTTTTTTTCCCCTGTCCAAAACATTAATTTAAAACAGTGCTCGATATATGATGTATAGAGCTGTGAATATTTATTATAAATTATGTTTTAGAACATGTACATAATTTCTTCTATATATATATCCTCTTCTCTACAATCATATGGCTGTTTCAGTGTTTGGATTCAAACACATCATCGGGAGGAATAAAGGTTTGGAATCATTCTCTGTTTATATTTGGTTCGTTGTTGTGGGGGTTGGTTGGGGTTATTGGTAATTAAGTGAATGTGTTTCTTGTTTTGACTGTTAGACTTTTGAAGAATCTGGTGTGTAAGTGTGAAATTGTTGATTAATGGTATTATCTGTTGGAATGTACGTTTTATTGGTTGGGTATATCTTTTGGTTAGAGTTTCTAAGAGGGCGGCGTGTTGAGTTGTCCTTTTTATGGTTGGCTATCATTTAATTGATTGATGTCCGCTGTTAGTGGACCTAATTCATGTATTTACTTTGATCCTGTGTCTAGGTTTTCACTTTGGGGTTTCTTAGATAGACATGATAGGGGTGGGGTGTTTTTTCTTTCCAATTTTGATTTTTTCGGTATGGAATATTTTTTTTATTTTATAGGTTTTTTTTTAAATATTTTTTTTTTAATATTTTATACTCAAGTTTGGAGTATTTTTGTATTTCGGCGAAGTTATTTCAAGAAATCTAAATTTGTATTTTTTAGGAAGTAAATGCAAATTAGTGTTTTATCAGTTTTTTGTATAAAGTTGTAAGTTTAATCTTAATTTTAAGATTAGAGGGTCGGTTTTTTCTTTTAATTTTTTTATATTCTTTTTTCTATAAATTATCGTTTGGAATCCTATTTATTTCTTTTAATTTTTATCTATTTTATTTATTTAGATATTTTTGCGGGCATTAGATCTTGCTTTAAGTATTTATTACATAGATTTTTTCTATAGCATTTTTTATCTTTTATAATAATAAAAAATTTCTATTTAAATTTCCAGTACTTTTTAGGGTGATTGTAGGGTTAGATCTTACGTGTGCTTATAGTTTATTTTTGTGTATGATATAATTATTCTGAAGTAGTATATTTTTAATCTTGATTTTGAATATATGAATTTTGATTCAACACGCCGCCCTCTTAGAAACTCTAACCAAAAGATATACCCAACCGATAAAACGTACATTCCAACAGATAATACCATTAATCAACAATTTCACTTACACACCAGATTCTTCAAAAGTCTAACAGTCAAAACAAGAAACACATTCACTTAATTACCAATAACCCCAACCAACCCCCACGACAACAACGAACCAAATATAAACAGAGAATGATTTCAAACCCTTATTTCTCCCGATGATGTGTTTGAATCCAAACACTGAAACATCCATATGATTGTAGAGAAGAGGACATATATAGAAGAAATTATGTACATGTTCTAAAACATTATATATATATATATATATATATATATATCCTCTCTATTATAATAAAGGTTGTGTGTGTGTATATATATTTTCCTCCTGTCATGATCGAGGGGAGAGAATTTTTTTTCTTGCGTCTTAATGTAAGATACATCATTATATACGTTGCTGTCATTTTAGACAACATACTGATGTAAATATTTTGCATGTCACGAGCCTACTCATATTAATGTAGGAAAATATATTTGGGCCCAATCAAATTATTAGTTCACAAATTACAGTTATAAAACAAGGGAAAAATATGAATTTTGTGTGTTGATAAAACATTGCTTTCTGATGGGGAACAATACTATTCAGGCAAAGCAATGGTTTGATAAGTGTTATTCAGACTCTGCTCCATCAGAAACAACAGTTAAGAGGTGATATGCTGACTTTAAATGTGGTCGTACAGACACAAATGATGCTGAACACTCAGGTTGTCCAAAATCAGAAGTTGTCCCAGAAAACACCAAAAAAATCCACAAACTCATTTTGGCTTATCATAAATTAAAGTTGCGTGAGATAGCATAATAAGAGTTGAACATATCAGAAGACAGTGTATTCACCATTTTGCATGAACATTTGTCAATGAGAAAGCTGTGTTCAAAGTGGGTGCCGTGGTTGCTCACAGCTGATCAAAAACAACAACATATTGATGATTCAGAGCATTGTTTGCAACTGTTTCAATGCAACAAGACATTTTTGCATAAATATGTGACAGTGGATAAAACATGGATCTACCACTTCACTCTGGAGTCAACTCGGCTGCCAGCTGAGTAGACAGCAGCAGGTGAAAGCTGTCCAAAGCGACCAAAGATGCAAACATCAGCAGGCAAGGTTTTGGCCTCCATATTTTGGGATGTGCAAGGTATTTAGTTCATCAATTACCTTGAGAAAGGAAGAACTATCAATAGCAAATATTATATAGCATTATTGGCAGATTTGAAGGAAGAAATTACCAAAAAAATGGCCACAAATTAAGAAAAAAGTGATCTTTCACCAAGACAACAATGGCAAAACTACATGAATTGCACTTTGAATTGCTTCCACATTCACTTTATTCTCCAGATCTGGCCCGCAGATTTGGCTCCAATGAAGAAGTGATATTGGAAACTGAGGCGCATTCTGAGGCCAAAGACAAATTGCTCTACAAGAAAGGCACCGAATTGTTAGAAAAACATTGGAATCAGTGTATCACCCGAGAAGGAGACTATGTTGATGAATAAAATCAAATTTTGCCTAAAAGTTGTTGTTTTATTAGTTATGCCTGGGATTTATTGAGTAATGTGTTAAATGGATTGAATAGAAAGAAAATATCTAAAGTTGCTGTTGCAGATATAATAAGAGAAAAGATGTAGAATATTATGAATATTGGTTAAAGATAAACAAATAAAAAAAATCACCTTTCAGAAAATATCATAAAAAGAGATCTATAAACTGAACAAAAGCAAAAAAAAACAAAAAAACAAAAAAACATGAAAACTAATTTCTTAAGTCATTTTTAGTGATTTTTGGTGGTGTTGTAATATTTTTGGCTAGTATTGTAGGCAGTAAAATTATTGGTCCCTCTTAAGTTGATGGTATCAAGATATATATGAATTATTATTATTATAAGTTCTTGAAAGAGAGGTTTTTAAAAGGTATACAGATCATAGCCAAGATGTCTGAAGTTAAAGTGTATATTCATGTAATACAATGCTTCTTTAAATTTTGAAAAGCTGACAATTACTCATCTTAAAAAAAGAAAAAAAAATATTTTTCTTTCAAAGACACCAAATTAATGGAATGACCATCAGTCTATCCAGATATTAATCCAACAGAAAACTTGTGATCCATCATTGATATATATATATATGAGAATGTAAAACAATATCCATGTAAGGAAAATCTCTCAGAAGCAATAATAAAACTGCAGCATATTAAAGTGCACAACAGTATAAAAGTTAAAAATCAATGGTTAAAAGACATGTTGAAATCTTATAAAATCATCTTGTAATGATAGTTACAAGATGATTTTATAAGATTTCAACATGTTGAATCATTTGAATCTTACTCTTCTTTAAATAATTACCTGCATTCATATTGTTTTTATTGCAATATTTTGTTAAAGTTGTTAAGCTCAAATAACAATGTAATGAGGGAATTTTCACATATTTCCATAGTCATGGAACTTGCAAAGAGCTTATTCATCATTAAGAATTATGATACGTTAGAAAATTGAAGTAGGAAAACTGAAATGTTTATGAGTATTACTGTTCTGTATTGCTGTTCATTTTTATTTTTTCTAAGGTTAGTTTAATTTGTTAACCAATTATCTGGTTTAGAGAAAATGGTAATATTCATTTTAAGATTTTAAATTTATTATCAAATACTTTACGTTTAGAGCATATTAAATTGTTTATGGTGGCTATTTGGTATCTGTCTGGATATTCACTGTTGTAGTTAAGTAAGTATGAGTTAATTTCTCTCTTTAATTTTTCATTATTTGAATCAATGGGTACATAAAAAATAAAACAACTTGCTATTTATGTTTATACCAGGACAAACAATGAAACTGTCAAAGCCTAAACAAAACCTCTTTAATAATGGATTATGAAAGCTGAAATTACTCTTACATTGGACAACTCATGATATTTTCACCAGAAAAACAAAGAAAAAAGTCTGAAATTATATATTTCAAGTGAATAAGAAACAGAAAATATTAACAATGTTCAAAACATTAATTTAAAACAGTGCTCAATATAAAAATAGAGCTATGAATATTTATTATAAATTATAGTTTAGAACATGTACAAATTATCATCTACTATAAAGTGTACATTTTGTTTCGATATTGAAAGGACAATCACTACCTGATGAGACATTGTCCTTTCAATGCACACTTTGTAGTAGATGATATTTGTACAGGATCTAAACTAAAATTTATAATAAATATATACACACACATATCAGATTAAATAAACTGCAAACATTGTGTCTGCTTATTTTTAATAAAATCTTTTCATACTCATAGATAATCTTTTATGTATTATAATAGAAAGATGTGAGCTTTAACATTGGCAGATGATTTTATTATTCATTTCTTGATGTTCCCAAGTACTTTCAATCTCCTTCTGAGATCATCTTCAGTGGTGTGAGTTGTGGTAAAACAAAAACAAAACACGCAAAACTGTGTTGATAAAAATTACTTTAAATTTTCTTCCTGCTTCAAATATAATAGTTGACAAATTGCTTAGCATTCAATATAATGTGAAAATTATCCGAAATGGAATTTTTTTTTATAATGTAATGTCATGGTCATGCACATGTTAAAGCATGAAAAAACTGTTCTTTTTATAAACATGAATACTACAGTATTCATACCTGATTAATTGACAGCTTAAGTTTGTTTTTTAATGAATATTGCCTCAAGGATCTATAGTTTGCTTTTGTTGTTTTCAAGTCCTTTGAAGCTAACCAAAAGTTGACAGAGTTTTTGGCATCTTCATAAGAATGAAAATGCTGCTCAGCCAGGCCATATGTCATTGATCAAAACAAGTTTTAATTGGACAAGACAATATCTGGTGAATACCGCAGGTGGAGTAGGACTTCCTATTTAAGTTTCCAAGCAGGTTTTCACCCATTTTGCAACATGCAGCCTAGCATTGTCAAGTTGCAAAATCACTCATGTCGGCTCGTATAGAAGCTGTGTTTTCTTCTCAAGCACATCAACTGCAATCGAAAGCAATCTCCCATGATGGTTTCAGCTGGTTTGAGCAGCTCATAGTAAAATACACCTAGCTGATCCCACTAAGTGCAGAGCAGAAGCTTCAAATCATGGATATTCAGCTTTGGTGACAATGTTGATACATGGTCGAGCTTACCCAACAATCTTCTACGCTTAGGGTTATCATAGTGTATCTACTTTTCATTGTGGTCATGATATGATGCAAAAATACCCGGTAAATTTTGGTTTTAGGTCCCGAACGCTATTTTTCCAAAATAGCCTTATTTCTGTGCAAATTTATATGCCGAACTCCAATCAACAATTACATATTGAAGAAACTTACCTTTTTTGATGTTAACGACCAGAAAAAAAAAAAAAAAAAAAAATTGAACTTATTGCTCTTTTTGTCACCCACAACCACCTAAATCAGAAGACATTCGCTGCAGAATCACTTTAAGCGTAGCAAGCTAATTTCGGCCTATTTACTTCCTTTAATGAAAATCTATGAAGAAATTACTATGCGATTTATTTTTTTGGTACTCAATTTCAGCAGAAAGTTGCGTGTATTTGCGTGTTTTTTTTTTCCTTTTTTTTTATGTTGGTAATTAATTTAAGAAAGTTGCATGTACTTAATTTAAGAAGAAAGTTAACTTTCAAATATATGAAAATAAGTGATAAGTGTAGTTTTACTTAATTTTTTCAGACAAAAGTTAACTTTCATATATATATGAAAATATAGATTTTTTTTTTTTTAAGAAAGTTAACTTTAAGGTTAAGTAAAACTACACTTATCACTTCTTTTCATATATTTGAAAGTTAACTTTCTTCTGAAATTAAGTACCAAGAAAAAAAAGAAAAAAAAAACAAAACACGCAAATACATGCAATATATTTGAAGGTTAATTAAACTACACTTATCACTTATTTTCATACATTTGAAAATGAACTTTCTTCTGAAATTAAGAACAAAAAGAAAAAATAAAATAAAATAAATAGTGTAGTAATTTACAGTAAAGGAAGTATAAAGACCGAAATTAGCTTTCTACGACTAAAGTGATTCTGCAGTGAATGTCTTTTTATCAAGATGGTTGTGGGTGACAAAAAGAGCGAGAAGAAGTTCGATTTTTTTCTGGTCATTAACATTAAAAAGGTAAGTTTCTAAAATATCTAATTGTTGATTGGAGTCCAGCATATACATTTGCATGGAAATAAGGATATTTTGAAAAGCCTTCGGGACCTAAAACCAAAATTTACCAAAAACCCTTTCCTTTTCTGCCGTTGAAGCAGCTGTTCACATGTGACAAGATACTGTTTGACATCTCTCGACTTCAACTTATACAGCACACAATGTCCTTGCTTTTGAATCATTCCTAATGCTTTTAAACATTTTGAAACCGTGTGATCAACTCCTAATGATTCTTCAAGTTCAGTCTTCATGAAATAATTCCTCCAATTCTTAGTCTTCAAACTTTACCGGTGTGTCAGAGTGTTCTTTATATTCAACATCAAATGCAAAGCTATTTACACTTCAGCGAAATGACATACACTGAATTTCAAGCTTGTTTATAGTATTTCCTTACAGATGTGTTACCATCTGAAACTACATGCATACAGTTCTGGGAATGCCATCTGTTGGAAAACAGTGAGAACTTATTCAAGGTCCTAATATAATAAATATAATGCCTATCTTCTACTCCCGTAGCTCCTGTGAGAGAGCCCTTTTTTTTTAAGCCTTGACCAGTTATCTATTTTCATAATGACATTAATATAAAATTTAGTTTCATAAATTTCCTCTTGTAAATTTAATTTCTATTTTGTCAAAAGAAAACCTGAATGCTACATTGAAGAAAATGTATTTGCAACAAAGTTTGAACAACTTATGCTAAATCAAGTCACAAAAAAAATACCAAATTTGACAAAGTACAGACCATTAAGAAAAACAAAACATCAATGTACTGTAAAGATACAGAGGAATATTTGAAAAAAAATATGCAGAAATATTAGTCTATAAAAAATCCTTCAAATATTGGTCAGAGAATCCAATTATGACCATAGTAATAACTACAGTAATAGTTGGTTTACAGATATTTTATCTAGAAAAATGATAAGAAAAGAAACCTCTCAATAACACTTAATTGTAGAGCCAAAAAATTAAGTTTTATATGAATTGAAGATATTTATATGCCATAGTAACTTTTTAACAGTACATCCATTTCTCTAAACAGCTTTGTAACTACAAGAAAGGTTTTTTTTTGCATAACCTCAAATTACTCAAAATGTTTAAAGGAATATTTCAAAGTATATATATATATATATATATATATATATATATATATAGATATGATAGTAAAAGTAAAAAAAACTAACAAAGAAAAATATTCGAAGAACCAAAATAAGAGAGATTAATGGGTATATTAATGAAATCATATAGTAAACAAATAGAAGTCTCTTATTTTATTTATATATATATATATATATTTTTTTTTTACAGTAGCCAAATTAATTCTTCGATTCGTAACTTTGCAGTTTAATCACAATCATAAAAAGGGAACACAAAAATGATACTTGGAAGAATATTTTTAAAGATGTAACAGAGCACTAATCTTGAAATTATAGGATGGTGATTTGGTGAGACTACTAACTAGATGATAATTGTTGATATTCTCAGGAAAGTGGGCTGGATAGTTAAGAAAATTAAAACTGAATGCATTAAAAATTATGTTTTAAAATAATATAATGAAATTAAGTTCCAAGGAGAATTGAACCCAAATTTAACTAGACAGAATTCAGTATGATTGAGCAAAACCAAGACTCCCAATCTTCTCTTAATTCCTGCTGCTAAGAAAGAGATGATTAATGTATTGTTTGAATTGCTTGGGTCCTGAAAAAGAGAGAGAGACAGACAGACATTGTTTACAATACTTTATTGGTAGAGAAAACAGGTGATCACCAAAAATAAGGATCTAAAATTATTCTGGACAAAAGACCAGGGAACATCTGATTTATGTAGAAAGGTTGTGTCAACCAACTAGTTCTAGGTAGCAAAACAAATTTGTTTCTTTTCCTTATTTCACACGCTTCTTGCTTTTCATCGTCTTTTGTACTTTGTTTGTATGTCTGTTCATCAAGTTGCTCGAGACTTGATCAAGCCTCACCTGACTGATTTATCATTGAATCATATAGTCACTTTTCTACAAACAAGTCCATATTCTTTTCACCATCCATTATAATTATGGGTAAGGCAGGTAGCATCCATTATGACAGTTCTTTCACAGATCACCCAGAAAAATATATCTTTATTAAAAGATTAGCAAAATTTGGAATGTACATGAGAGATATTATAACCCCTAAGATTAACTTTCTTTTTGTGGCATTCACTTAAATTTTTTTTTTTATAGCTAACACTATTTTGGACTTTTAGCACAAGTGAGACAGACTAGATTTCTTCTTACAGGGAAAATGAGGGTAATTAAATTTGGGCATTGTGAATTGTCATTTTCTATCATCTGTGTAGGTAAAGGAAATAATTATTGTTATTGGGAAAGATTTTTCTCTCTCTCATATGGCCAGCATGCATTTGCTGGGCACTCATTCTTCAAGCATGGAGCAGATGATCTGCATTTCGGTGGCTCAGTACAGACTAGAACTGCTTGTAAGACAGTCATTGCTAAAGAGCAAACCTACAATATCAGGACTGGTGCAAAAACACAGACACGTATAACTAAATGATTGACTGGACATCACTTTAATGGTTCCAACCAGAATCACCAAATCACCACTCCTGCAGTAGAGTCTTTTAATTTACAGTAGGTAATAGAGATATTTTATTCAATCAGTTTTTCTATATGTTCAATAAACCTGTTAGAGTTTATAAACAGTATTGTCCATTCCATTGAAGGACTTCTATTTTAAACTTGGGTTCTGATGAGCACTCAGTCAAAAGAAATGAAAGTTGACTACAGCTATGGATAGTGTTGTGTAATTCACATTATATTTCATCATCAACTCCAATATTGTAAGAATTTGGTAAACCCAAATCAACTCTATAAAAATGATACACTGACCTAAACTGAGGAGGCAAAAAAAAAAAAAAGAAAAGAAAAAAAAAGAAAAGAAAAGAAAAAAAAGAAAAAGAAAAAAAAGCTGATTGACCATAAGGTTGGTATTACATAACAGAAGCTAGTGGAACTAGTGTCTCATGATTGAAAGGAAAAATAGCAGAAGTGACAGAGCTTGAAGTTAGGGAGTTCAGAAGTGATAGGTATGTTGATAGACGTATCAATGATAGAAGTGTTGTCTGAAAATTGTCAGATAATTATCTTTTCCAGTAGCAGATACTAAGGCTACTCAACATATTTCATAACCCAACTTGTGTATTCAGTCATATGATCATATAGATATGGAGTTTAAATAATTTTAAGCATATTACATTGTTTTGTTTTTTTTAAATCAAAATAATAGAAGTAACAAAAAAAAAAAAAAAAAAAATGATCTATTGATTCCAGCTTTTAACTTTGCTTTTAAATATCAAATAGAAAATTGATAAAATGCCAAATGGTGAATATTAGTGCATTATTAATAGACCAGTAGAGATTGGTAAACAAAATCATTTGGAAACGTGGAAATGTAAGCCAGCAAAACAAGCTTACCCAATCTTCAATAATTTCTTTGATTGCAGACACTGTAAGGATGAATAACAGTGGAACTGCTGTGGTATATCGTCCTGTTGGTGATACATTAGGAATTTGCTGAAAAATAAAAATAAAAAAAAAATGGTAATGGAATGTATCTGAAATTTAACATGTTATACTGAAGAAATTTTTTAAATGGAAAATTTAAAGTATTTCACCACATTGCTCATGATTTGTTACCTGAATAAATGCAGAAAAACCAAAAAGACAAGGTCAAGAGTCACAGAAAAATTAGCATAAAAGTGATGCTTCTTTCACAGATAAAAGTTGACATGAATTTATTGTAATAATTATTAATTCAGTTTGTGAAAGGCTTTTTGTTCATTAAAACAAAAAACAAAAAAATGACAATGGTAAAAATATCCTAGAAGGCATCTATATATAAAAATCAGAAGAAAAAACAAGTTGAGAGAGAAAATTACTATAAAACTATTTCTTCTCCCATCATGAGTAGGCATTTATTTAAATATGACCAGTACAGATATCCATTGCTTTTGGAAACACATTTTCTGAGTGTATAGAAAGTTCTTATTTAAAAAACATCCAAAGAATAAAAGATACTGATATAAGTAATGGACAAACAATTTTAATGAAAAAAGAAAAAATTAAAATGTTGGAGTTTTATACTATAAAAGTTTATATTTATAAAAGTGATTACAATAGATAAATCAAGATCAAATGCCAAAGTTTTCAGGTTATAATAATGTAATCAAAAACAGATTTTCCAAAGGTATGTAGTTAGTAAAATAGTGTCAAATAATTTTAGTTAACATTTTAGTCATACAAAAAAAAAAAATAAAGAATGTATCTGTCAGCAGAAAATAAATTTAAATTCAATATGATATAGTATCCAGTCCTTCTCTTAGTTATACTGTACTAATTTAAGAGTCAAGGTTATTCCAGTTTAGCTCACAGAATACTCTAGAAATGCAGACATTAATTGGTTCATGTGCCAATTGCATATATATATATATATATATATATATATATATATATATATATATATATTATAAATTATGTTTTAGAACATGTACATAATTTCTTCTATATATGTCCTCTTCCCTACAATCATATGTTTGTTTCAGTGTTTGGATTTAAACACTTCCTCAGGGGAAATAAAGGTTTGGAATCATTCTCTGTTTATATTTGGTTCGTTGTTGGTTGGGGTTATTGGTAATTAAGTGAAGGTCTCGTTTTGATCGTTAGACTTTTGAGGAATTTGGTGTGTAAGTGTGAAATTGTTGATTAATGGTATTATCTGTTGGAATGTATGTTTTATCTTTTTATCGGTTGGGTATATCTTTTGGTTAGGATTTCTAAGAGAGCGCTGTTGAGTGGTCATTTTTATGGTCGGCTATCATTTAATTGGTTGATGTCTGCAGTTAGCAGACCTTAATTCATGTATTTACTTTGATCCTGCGTCTAGGTTTTCATAGATGTGATAGGGGTAGGGTGTTTTTTCTTTCCAATTCAGATTTTTTTGGTAAAAAAAAAAAAAATTACACCCCCCTTCTCTTTCTTCCTTCTTTTTCTTCTCCTTCCTTTCCCCCTTTTTTTCTTTTTCTTTTTTCCACTTTCCTTTTTCTTTTCCCTTTTATTCAAGTTTGGAGTATAATTTTATTTAGGCGAAGTTATTTCAAGAAATCTAAATTTGTATTTTTTGGGAAGTAAATGCGAATTAGCGCTTTATCAGTTTTTTGTATAAAATTGTATGTTTGATCTTAATTTTAAGTTTAGAGGGTCGGTTTTTTCTTTTACTTTTTCCCTTTTTTTTTTATCTTTTTTCTATAAATTATCGTTTGGAATCTTATTTATTTCTTTTAATTTTTATATATTTTATTTATTTAGATATTTTTGCAGGCATTAGATCTTATTTTAAGGATTTATTACATCGATTTTTCTGTAGCATTTTTTATCTTTTATAATAATAAAAATATTTATTCAAATTCCCAGTATTTTTTGGGGGTGATTGTAGGGTTAGATCTTATGTGTGCTTAAAGTTTATTTTTGTGTATGATATAATTATTCTGAAGTAGTATATTTAATCTTGATTTTGAATGTATGAGTTTTGATTCTTTTACAAGTTTGGGAGCCATTTATTTAATTATGATTTTTCTAGTACAGAATATTTTTGTATTTAAGTAAGGTTATTGGTGTAGGCTTTAGTGATAGACCTTCCTTTAAGGATTTATTGGATCGATTTTTTTCTATAGTATTTTTTATCTTTTATAATGAGGATATCAATCGAACTCTTTGTATTTCTTAGCATGATTGTAGGATTAAGTCCCTAATGTGCTTGCAGTTTACTGTGGTTTCGTGTCTCTGATTTAAGAGCTTGTTACTATTTATATATTTAAGGATCTCTATTTTTTCTTGAAGGCAAAGAAAGCATGGTTCTTTTATAGATTTTGCTGTTCTTGCTTTTTTGAGAATTTTCCATTTGACCTTAGGTGTTTTATTTTCGTTTTTTTAATTTCCAAAAGTGTTTGGAGAGAGATGTCATGTTTTGTTTTTCTTTGTTATTGAAGGATGAGAGGTGACTGTAAAAACGCTTTTTAAATACGTTCATAGTATTCCCAATATATATTTTTTCATCCTTAGGATTTTCTAAGGATGAGATCGAACAACACACATATATCAGAGATTTCGTCAGACATTTATTGGCCATGGGGCATTGGTTGGGGTTTCTACAGTTACAGAGGTTGCTGTCATGGGACAGATTTGTATTAGTGTTGGATTTATTTTTGCTGTGTATTTTCAATATTTTTGTGTTACGCATTTTGATTATTTTTTCTAGATTATTAGAACAGCTATAGCTTAATTTTATGGTATTTTTATTAAAGATTTTGCTTAGAGGGTTATTTTTGGGAAAGTGCTTCTCTATTAATTTAAGAAATTTATGCCCCAGCTTGAAATTAACTGATTGGTTGAATGGAGGGTTATACCAGATTATTTTCCTGCTTCTATTTCTGCTTTTTGGACTTTTGAATTTTTCCATAAAACTGATTTTTGATGATTTATACCCGCTTTCATTAAGGATTCTATTATAAATTACCTTGTGCTTATCAAATATCTCTTTGTTGGATGAGTGTGTGTTAATGCGACGTTCAACTGATGATGGGATGTGCTTAACAATGGATGGTGGGTGATTAGAGTTGGGGTTTATATATATTGGGTTAGCGTTGTTTTTCATGTAAGGTTGGAAAGTGTTCGATACTAGGTCTAATGTTATGTCTAGGAAGTCTACTTGCTTGATATTGTGGTTAATTACTATGTTAAGGCCAAAGGATTTAAAGACTATGGATTAATTTTTTTGTTTTTATCAACCTTCACCTCCAGTAGATTTATCCATTATCATCAGTCCGTCATCCCTATACAGTCCTATCTATCATATATATATATATGTATGTTTTTTAGTATTATGGTTATTGGTGCAGAAAATGGAATTGATGCACAGAACTGTTTAAACTGACTTTTCTAGAAAAAACAAGAATTCATCTTCTTCAAGTCATGGGTCAACTAGCAGAGCAGAGTCCCTTGTTTTTGGTAGCAGCTAGTCTAGGAGAGAGAAAACAATTTAAATCATTACTGACTTGTAAGTATCTTTGGCTGAAAAGAAGTTTAAGGAGCAAACCCCTACATAAGTCTGAAGTGGAGACCCTAAACCAGTTGGATGTTATACTAATTCACCTTCTGGAAACTCCTGTAGCTGTACTGGTAGCAAACTATTGGTATATCCTTTCCTTTGGATACTACCATCAATAGTAGATGAAAAAAATTACATTTTTAGTCTATTACACATTTTTATTTAACAAAAGGAAAAATAATGCAACTCAAACAGTAAGATGCATTTGTACAGTTTATAGAGAAGGTACTGTAAATAATTGAACATTTACAAAGTGGTTTGCAAAATTTTATAATGCAACACACTTAAATGACAAGGATGTGAATAAATTAAAAATACCCACATCAAGCACTAAAAATCCTTTACCAAAGATTGGTTTTACTCATTATAGGTTAATCACAACACTGTTCGACTACTTGTGCATGCAATTTGATCCTCATATATCTTCCCCAATGTTCTACTCCCCACTGGTAATCTCTATTGAGTCAATGTGTATCACTTTCAGTTGATCAAACCTTATCAAATCACATGGTGTTACTTTAATCAAGCAACTTTCTTAATTCATGCTCTTGAATATATTCCAAGAACAAGAACATTAACTATCAAAAACAGATCTTTATCCAAAGAATATGATATTGTGGCATATAGGGTAGGATTGAAAAAACAGTACTCTAAACTTTTTCCAAAGAGCCAAATGACTAATTCAAACTAATACTGCTCCCAATCTGCCCAATTGGGACTAAAAATGATTGGAAGCAGTCATAAGAATATACATAATATTTCATGAGAATAATGCTGGCTTGCATGTTTTTTAGTGACCAGGTATAAATTATTACAACTTAGAGTGAGAAAGTTTTCACTCACCTGTAATATTCACCAGATTGTGTTTCTTTGGATTATTATTTATTCTAGTCTTTAGAGAGAAAAACAAAAGTAGAAAATGAGAGTAAGGAGGATAGACTGAAATTCCCATGTAGGAATTTTAGCTGGTTTTTCACTGACTTAAACCATACTATTTTCTAATCTGCTCATATTCATGTAATTTTGGAGACAGTCAAAGGAATTTATCTAGCTTTGGACATGTCATCACCCCACTGATCACAGAGGGCACAAGCAATATCCTCCATAAATACAAGTTGCTGGAATGTGCGGTGAGTCAGTTTGAGCCCAGTTCTAGTTGCTAAATATGTTAATTAGCTCATTGTGTCAAGCATACCTAAAAAGTAATTTGGCTTACACAAATGTCCTAGCAGTGGATGACTAAATTGAAGAAAGGCAAGTGCTACTGGACAATTTTTATTTTTTTAAATAAATCTTTCTTCTTAAAGATAATTCTGCTTGTTGAGTAGCCTATTCCGACAAAGGCATTATTTGCCCAGTGTCCAGACAAAAAGAATACTACAGTTCAACAAGGATGGAAGAAAGTAAATCTTTTTCTTACTGGGAATCACAACAGAAATCACTAATATGACCAACTTTAAATAGCACCATAGCCCATGAGACCACACCCAGCAAAGTTACCATGGCTACAGGTGTATGTTCAAATTTGTTACAACCTAATCAAGGAAACAAACTAATATTTGCAATAACTGCCAAATATTACTGATGACTATAAAAACATTTTTCTTAAAAGATAATTTTAGCTGGTAAAAAAAAAGCTAAATTTCTGAGATTTGATATTTTAACTTTCATGAATTGAGAAAAAGAATTGGTGGGCAGCCAAACTTAGAAAATTCAAGGACTTTTCAAGGAGCTTTTGGGCTATTGCTGTTTTTCAAGGACTTTTTAAACCCTGGGAAAGACCCTGATGTTTTCAAGGTTTCCAGGACCTGTATGAACCCTGTACTAACCTATACGTTGTAGGAGCTTATATCTTGGAAATCCAAGTGATGCTCTTAAAGATAACTTTTTCAAGTGGATTTGTAAATTGGTTCTTTTGTTTTTTATGTTCTTTTACTGTTCACAAGAACATTCTATATTTATTTACAAGCCAAGATTACATTTGAAGCAGCAATGACTTTGTGCTTGGGGTCTAACTGACCTTTTACGGTGAATGTATTTACAAGTTGCTCTTTATTAGCCAATGCTCAATCTTACTAATTCATTTTAAAATGTGCTGAAATTTAAAGCCAAAGTTGAATTGCTGGTATAAGAGATATTAGAGAAAGTAGTTGAAATGAACATGACCATGTGTTGTATACCAATGCAATTTACATGGCATACTTTTGAACAAAGATTTTAAACAAAGACAAACTGTAATTCTTCTACTACTAGATTATGATTAGTAAAAACTATCTTTCTAGCAGCTGTGATATATTGCTCAAGCAAAATCTTTGTCACTGATCCTTGCCTGGATTGTTAGAAATTGAGATATTCTTCCTGCTGATGAATTCAATCTAAAGATTGAATAAAATCACTACACATTGTGTTCTGATTTATCAAATGAGGAAACTTTCATCTCCAGTCAAAATGTTTTCCAGTAGGATCCAAGTTGAGTAAAGATCACACACAAAAAAAAGTTAGCTTTTTTTTTTTTTGGTATCTACAATTGGGATTGTAGATTAACTGATAAAGTCTTGCAGAATCTTCATATAACCAAAATCATAGTAGTTCTAAAAACTGTAACTGATCCTCGAATTTATTTTCCCTTTTTTGGCAGCTAAAAAACATGTTCATTACAAGCCTTCCTGTGATACACAGCAACAACATTCATTCATGAATTCATCATGAGACTAAGAGCAGTAGTTACAATCTGTCAAAGCTTCTTTCTATGAACTCTGAAAAACTGCTTTCAACAAGTGTCCCACCTCAAAACTGCTTTAATTCATTCTCTGTAACTGCATATATATGCTTCTATAAATATTACTTATAAGTCCATAGATGATGTATTAAACAAAGCTACTCTAATTTTGCTGTTGACAATCAAGGGTTTTTTGCATAAGATTTTCTGGTCAGTTGTTTTTATAAAGAAGTAAGGATTTTGGGAGGAATACTATTCAAGTAAATACAATTTACTGAAATATCTTGATAACAAAGTGACAAAACTGGTTCTATTTGTCATGTTAACCTTGCAGGTAGTATTACAATTATTTGCACTGAAAGTGGAGTTGACAAGTTTAAAACATCACTTAGTATATTGTGTTCACTTTTGCACAAATAACTTTGGGAAAAGTATATATCCATTTTTTTCTCTTCTTAGCTGTGGGTTAAACAGTTTAAGGGAAGGATTACTATGCATTCAAAACCATGGAGATGTCAACAGGAAACCACTCCATTAGCTTTCCCAAAAAGTCATAATTCACAGATGAAGAATATGTTGTTTGTTATAATTACCTACCCTCTGAGAGGATATGTCATTGGGGAAAAAAAGCATTTTAGTAAAAGCAGATGTGAAGCAAATATAGTTAAGGATTTATTTAATCGTGAATGGTTTAATATATTTCATGTAATTATTCACTGATTCAAACCATGCTGTAATAGCCCATTCTAGGCCAATTTTATTTATTGTAATTGACACTTTAAAATATTTTTCAGCAATTAAATTTACTCCACATTCAGATACAATCAACAATTCTTCATTTAGTTTTCCCCTAACACCACAGCTCAAAATAAGACATTACCTCACTTAATTCCTTGCCACCATAAGCCTTTTGGTAAAGGTTTACATAGCCCAATAAGTAGAGGATCATTCTCACCCTTTTACAATAAGTTATGGTACTTAATGAATTATGGCCTTGTTGTTATTTTATAATATATTCCAGTTTGACTTTTAATCATTTTTGTTCTAATTGATTCTTCAATGTTACACATATTAGACATTATGCTACATGATCTAATAAATTAATTTGAAATTTACAGCTTGGTGAATTCAAATTTGAAAAGGTGCAGTTGCTTAAAGCTTTTGTAAAACATGAGAGTGAGCTGAAAAGTCCATAAACTGACTATGAAGGAGTGATGCTAGAGTTGTGAAATCTTGTGTGCACTAATTTCAACTCTTTATTAATAACTATATTGTTTCTTTCCAGATTAAAATAACATGGGTCTGTTTGAAAAGGATTGTTCATCCTGTTGGTAAAAAAAATGTCATCAAGAGCAGATATGACATCAACAGTGCAATATTAATTTCCAGATAAGTGTTTTTTTTTATGTTGGGAACAGATGATTGGAGAATAAGAAGGATGATCAAACCAGTTCAAATTACAGTTGCCATTGAAACCAAGGACTTGTGTGCTGCAGCATTGTCCTGATGAGACAATTTTCCTTAGCATTTGCTCTTGATAGTTTTTCATAACTGCTGCAGCAAGTTGGTATAATATTCTCCATTGATGGTGTGACTTTGGTTTTTGAATCCCAAAATCTGAAGACATCACATTCATTGCAGATAAAATGACAATGACCTTTGTAGTAGGTAAAGAGTGCTTCCACTGCATGGATTGTTTCAAAGTGATGAACCCAACACTTATCTTAGGTTAGAAAACATTCAAGGAAACTAGTTGGATCTACCTCAAACAATGTCAGACTTTCCTGTGATGTGATGTGATCAGCCAGATGCACTTTTGATCAGGTATCAGAAAACATGGAACTCAAAACACAAACCTTTGTCATACCAAGTGCACTGTGCAGAATAGTCTCAACTGTCTCAAAAGATATGCTAATATCATTGGCTATTTGATTTATAGTTATCATCTGTCATCCATCACCATGCTTTTAACACAATCAATGTTTTCTTTGGTAGTAGCAGTTGCAGAATCTCCAGGCCTTGGATCATATCTTCAGGACTCCCATCCCCTCCTAAATTCAGTTGCCCACTTTTGCACTGTTGATAAAGCTGGAGTATTTATCCCTTAATGTAGCAGTATCAGCATGAATATCCTTGGGGGCTAAACTCTTTTTTGTAGGTAACACCACAACACCAAATTTTGTCCCTTTTCAAGAGAACTCACTGTTAATTATTTTTAAGTTTTCTTTGAACAGCCAGATGTCAGTTTATTTTGAAAAGAAACAATGCAGTTGAAATTAATAAATGTATGATTTAACATCTTAAGCATCACGTTTTACCTAGTTAGCCTATGAACTTTTCAGCACATCATCATAGTCTTAAAAGTAAAAGCTAGAAAAATTAAGTAAATCAAATCATACACCCAATATTATTTGGATGGTCAAACCTGTATTATTTTTCTAGCATATCATGTGTGTAGATACTTTATTAATTTAACACTATGTAGTTTTCTTTGTTTAGTAAAGCAGACATGGAAAGTTCCCAAACTTTATGTTGCTTAGAATCACAAGAATATTTGCTACTACAAAAATAGACAGCCTGGTGAATATACTAATGAACAATTTCTTCACCAGTTGCTACATGTTAGAAGTTTCTTTTTTCTCATAGCTTACAGATGAAAAAAATGTAGTATAAAAAAAAACAAGATGAATGATGATGATGAGGGGGGCAGGACAAAAGGTGCAGTGCATGGATGCTGCTCACTGGCAGGCCAGGTGTTTTTCTTTCTTTCGTCCCTCAAAAAAATAGATTTCAGGTTTCTTTTTCTGGGCCCCATTACACTGGGCAGGTGTGAAACAGACACCACCTAAGCTGCTTCTCCTTCCTCTATGTCAGTCTGATTGTCAATCCGAAACTTCAACACACAATCCACCTAGAAAAATCCTGTTCTGCCAGCAGCGCTGGCACCCGCTTTTATGCCATTCCAAGACGGCCAAAATTTGCATGTGTGCAAATATCGTCTAGTTTTGAATGAGATAGGCACGCATAAATTCTGTCTTCAATAGCGGCCATCTTTTTTTTTTTTTATTATCTTACAGGCAAGACATATTCGTGCATGTTTTGAATTCCGAGGTAAGTCATGTCTTTCGTTACAAAAAGACTGAAACCAAAAGATTGTGATGGCAATAATAAAAATACAAAGATTTTTTTGCATTTGAATAATGTTGGCTATGTTAATGACACTTCTTAGAGTTGTAGACAATAGATTACATGTAGAAAATAGGGGTTCATTAAAATATATAAACTATCTGAATCGCTTTAACATCATCCCTAAGATTTATCAATTGGACATCCTTATCAACGTTGCAAGTCTAAGGGGGAGAACGTTTAATCGTAAATCATCCTAATTTTAAGCAAAGTTAAAAATATAGGAATTTATTTTAAAGATATTGTTCACTCACATGAATATAAATTTTTAAATGCTTTGCCATATCATGCTACAAAAGTTTTTGCTGGTATATTATTAAAAAAAAACTTAGGGTCATACTTTAAGAAACTGTTTTGTTACAACCAGCTGTCAAAGGTACTTCACAGAGGAAGAATGACAGCTTGGATTGTCTTGCCAGCCATGAGTTCTGGTATATATTTTGTTTCAAAATTTAAATCTGAATTGTTGAAAAAAAAAAAAAAAAAAAAAAAAAAAAAAAAAAAAAAAAAAAAAAAAAACTTATTTTGAAACTTAAATTATAAATAGCTGTAGCTTACAAATGTAGAAGTAATCTACATGTAGGGAATATTTAAAAAAAAAAAGAAAAATTTATACATAACTCCAGAATAGAGATTATATAACTACTTTTAAGGACAATCCAGCTGGGGAGTTATTCTTTAACAATTTGTCACATATCAAGATTAATTTTGTATGTCTTCATATAGATAAAAAGCCTGTATTTTTGTTATGTCAAATTTATGCACAAATTTTATAGTGATTTGTAGTAGATATGAAAATTACATACTAACATATTTAACCTATACTAACTCACATGATTCTTGTTTTATTTTTGTTCAAATATTCGATTGTTGGTAGATATAGACTGAATTTTGAAAACTATCAGAAAGATAAGCAAGCAATAAACCAAATATTTAAAAAAAAGTATGGTTTTGCATTTCTCAGAATAAATGGTGTATTTTGAGTTCTAACTAAATGTTTTTCTTAGCTGGGATGATTACTATTGCAATCATTTTATTTTTGTGAAAAAAAAAAAAAAAAAAAAACTCTTGGGTTACTTTTCTATTTTTTTCATATTTTGTGTTCTCAACACAAAATACGAGTTTTATAAGACAACAAAATTTATCAATTTTTGTTGCCAATCTCCAGAAAACAATTATGATGACTCAAAGAAAAAAAAATAACAGAATAATGAGCAAAAGTATATAAGCCTGTATTTTAATGTGCGAATCCTTCCATCAGATTTTGCAGAAACATTTACAAATAATTCAGTTTTATGTGTGTCAGGTTGATATGAGATTCAAATAAATAATTTTCTTGTTGGGTTGAGCATTATTCAGAGTAATAATATTGATATTATAGAAAAGAATAGAGGATTTGGACCATACAGAATATTAAGCTGATAAGATGATGATGATCATTCATTATCTAAGCCATAGCATCAGGCTAAGCTGTCTCAATCAAGGCAGCTATAGCAACCAGAGATTCTATATAGGGCAACTAGATTAGTTAAATGTGTGGCTGCTAGCAAGCAGTGATAATGTCTAATCTTTGTCAGAAGAGGAGACAAATATGTTTAAAAGGTGAGAGGGACATCAGGAAAGCAGTGAAAGAGGGAAAAAAAGGGCACAAAAGACAAAAGATGGCAATTGGAAGTAATTTATAGCTACAATAGATGAAACACAAATGATAATAGAAATCTTTGGAGAAACAGACAAATTTTAGTATACATATGGGAGGGAGCACTAAAATATTCTCAGCAAAACTGGGGAACTTCTCTCCATATGGTGTTTGGTCAAATGAATCAGGCTGAGAACTTTTCAGCACATATATATATGAGTGAACATGTAAGAGACTGATTTAAAAAAAAAAATAATCAGTCCTTTTTTTAAGTTCTGAAATATTTAAATAGAAAAGAAAAAGGACCATATAAAATAAGAATTTGTTAACTTGAAAAAACTATTTCAAGTCATTTAAAAAGCTCAATCTTTCATAAATATGATAATGTACATCATTAGAAATTCATATTGTCAAACTGCATTAGAATATAATGATGCTAGGATATACCATTTGTACTGTTTCAATTTAAAAATATTGTTACACAATAGTGGAACATTATCACAAAGTAATCTTACATAAAATTTATCTTTAACCAGGATTAATTTGATTTCACCCTCCACAAAAAAAAAAAAAAATTATTTTGATTCATAAGATTAAAATTAAGATGAAAGTAATACTAATAAAAAAAAAATTAATAATGGCTGACAATAATATTTCAAGGGGGTAGTAATACAATGACAGCTAGTTATTATAATGATGACATGTCCTCAAGGAACAAATATGTGTCTTCATGAGCTGGTGTAGTAGAGAAACATCATGGCAAAATGTTGAAGGGTTTTTAAGTTTAAAGGATAAGGTAGCTGACAACCCAGGAGTCACATCTAGATACTTCAAAACAATCAATCAAGAGACTATCTGAGCAGACTGGGTTACCCAACCTGAAGGCATTTCTGAGTCCATTTGCAAGATTATGTGATACTTAAAAAAATAAACAAAAAAACTTATCATGTTGTACGCATTTAGTTGTGATACATGTGTGTAGTATACCTTAATCAGACTGTATTATGATAGATATATCAGAAATCCCTATTTATTCAGGTGTACAGCAGTCACCAGCTGGGGAAGACAGTTGATCAGTCATTGGAAGAGTTGCCAGGAAAAGTCTTCAAGGGGAGTCATTAAAAAGAAGCCCTCAGAATTGTAGCAGTCTCCAGTAATAATTATCTTGACAGAGAAAAGTACAGAGAACTTATCTAAACCAGTGGTCCCATATTGTTTGGCTAATGTTTACCCTCACAGATTCAGCAGTAGTGAATACAGCTGACACCAAATTAAACCAACTTGTTATTGTTTATGAAAAAAGCATTGACTTATTCCTTAGTAGAAGTTATTTGTAATACAACTAATCCAACTAGTACAGTCAATTTCACTTTGTTCCAGAGATCTGCAAGACTTTGCTGGATACATCTTTTCCAGGATCTTAAAAACACAAGATGGGAAAGACTAATAAAAGACTGTTGAATCAACTATCAGCTGGAACAGAGTAGTAGTGACCAACCACTCAGATGTGGCCAGAGGAGATAAGACACTAGCAAACTGTGGGTCTGAGATGAGAAGTAAGTGTTATAAAGTAGTTCTGTCATAATCCAGAAGACTGCCCCAGTAGGAGTATTATAAATGGTACTGTAACAAGAATAATGTCTCCATCAACAGAGTTATAGTTGGTTGCAATGACTGAGGATAAGCAGTGTTATATCTGGTGCTGTGCCAGAGTATAACAACACTCCACCAGCCAGTAAAATGAAGTAGTGTTATAAACTGGTTTTTGTGACAGAGGATACAGTAGTGTAATAAGTGTAAAGAACAAGGGACTGTATATGCATGTAGATAAGAAATTAACAATTATAAACAAGAATCTTAAACTATTTACATTGTTCATACTATTGTCCTCATCTTTATTGGCATTATTACAATGTTTTGGCCTTGTACGCTTTGACCTTTTTTCAGGTGCTAGGGATTTTGAACTGAACCATTTATTACGATCACTGGATTAGATCATTCTCATTCCATGTGCGATGCAACTTCAGGTAGCCATGTATTTATCTATCATTAACTTAACTCGCTAAGTTATTTGTTCAGTGGCCCAGTGGATGTAGATGCTGGTTAGTTCTAGTGACTTGACCCAAAGAGTTAAGAGTTCAGTACCAGGCTACAGAAGTGGTGAACAAATGAGTTAACTTTCTTAAGTTAAAAGGAGATAAATACATGGCTATCAGAAGCGGCATTACACATGGAATGAGAATGATATAATCCAGTGATCGTAATAAAGAGTTCGGTTCAAAATTCTCAGCACCTGAAGAAGGCCGAAGCGTACAACGGCTAAAACATAATGGTAATAAAAATGAGGACAAAAGCCTGAACAAGTGTAAATACTACATCTCAGAAGTATAGACAAAAATCTTAAAGTAATATTTGTAAATCATTTTTGGCAGGTTATATACTATAGTATACTTTTTGTATTTTTAACTGTTTTATAAAAAGAAAACAAAAAAATAAGGTAGCTAAGGTGCTGATAGATGTTTAAACTTCAAGATATACATTTAGTATATCTTGAAGTTTAAACATCTATCAGCATTTATTTTAAGTTTACCATGTCAATTACAGCTGTTGACAATGCTAGTGTCTATTTTAGCACTTTGGTAATCTATCAATATTCAATATAGCTGCATTTACATTATTCATCTTAGAAACTTAGAAATTTTATTTACTTTTTTTAAGTTGATACATCAAATGTTTCTACCATAAGTTTTTTTTTATTTGAGAAAATAAATTTTTTCAGTTAAACTTAAATGTTTTAAGAAAAATAAAACTTAGTTAAGAATATAATAGTTCACATTTTGAAAATGAACCTACACAAATATTTTACATGTCTATTGAAAAACTTAATATGATAGTTGGTACATTCAATCACACTTGCATATAAAACATTTCTATGATAAAAGAAATAGTATTCGAAATGTAATAAATCATGTAACAGTTTTGAAAGCAACTGATTTGTCTCCAATGATACCTAAAATGCATGGTTTGGTAGATAAAGAATATATTTAAAGGTATAAGCATCTAATGTGAAATATAGCACAGACAGTACATTAATACATTTGATAAGTTCAACATCAAATTGAAGATTATTTTAAACAAAAAGGGAGCATGGTAGCTTACAATTATGAGATTATCATTAAATATAATCTGACACTGGAATTGAATTGTTATAACACAATAAGCATTAATAACAGATTTCATCAAAGATGTTACACTTTATATTTTAATAAAGTATATTGAATGTCTTAAGCAGCCTTTGATGTAGTTATACTGCATTAGATGATTAAGGCTAAATCAAGTAATATATTTTATCAGACAATTAAGTTCTCATTTTCATTACAATTTATGTATTAATAATAAACAATATCAATGAGGTTTCATTTTAGAGTTTGACCAAATTCAGGTTAACTTTTGACAATTTTGAACTTCTTGGTTTGTTAAATCATCAGTAAGTCAATATCGAAGTAGTTAACATTAGTGGTTATAGCTCATATTCGGACATAAATAGTGCAACCAACCTGAAAACTAACAGACTGAACAGTCAGATGCCAGTGTGAGAAGTGAAAAAAGAAGAAAAAAAAGATTGTATTTAAACCAATAGGCATTGTCCATTTGGTTGGTATGGAGAAAGACAGCCAACAGTTACCAAGACATCACAACCATTCAGAAAGTACAAACTACAAGTAATTGTGGTAGTAACAAATCAATGATCCAGATAAATCTAGTTATATTCAATATGCTAACAAAATAGCTATAGATTAATGAAATGATTAGAAACCAACATATTTTGCATAAATGTGAGAAAACATGATCAACCTGAGCCAGTTTACAATCTCCTTGAAAATAGTCATTTTTCCATTTGGAAAACCCATAAGATTTTCCATTAAATTAGGTATGTCCAACAAAATTGCTGAAAGAAGAGCATAGTCTGAAGAAAAAGGCCTCAAACTAAATAAAAACTAAGTTTTCTTGGCAGAATGTTTATACTATCATGAAGATAGATCAAAGTATTTTCTAATTATTTTTACAAATTTTTTTAATTGATTCATTTAGTGGTAGAAAATCTTTTTTCTCTCTCGTCAGTGCGAGGCATAAATTGACGCTAGAGTTTATTACGTCAAAATGTAATATTTTGCAAAGGCATTTTTTGACTGTGAAAGAAAGATTAATTTGGAAATTCTTGCAAAATTAAAATAAGGGTCAAATTTGGATGAAAGTTCCAGGAGTTATTCATAATTGACTGAAATCAGTTTTGAAATAATTATTTTTAGAAAATGTTGGTAAAAACTTTCTCTTTTTTTTTTTTTTTTTTTTTACATATGTTACCCCCGACCAATTAATTTCCAGAAATGTCAAAAAATGTGACTAGGTCTCAACATATAGATACTTTTAATTAAATTCAGGAGTCATTGGGAAATGCTAATCAACTGTCTTTCTTTTCAAAACCTGCTCATTTTTAAAAAATCTGCTCTGACTTAGGAAAACAAAAATGCAATAAAACTATGCCATTTTTTATTTGGATAAACTTTTAATTGCTTTTATAAACATAAATTAAAATGATGTAGTCTGAATAGAAAAAAAAAATTTCCATTAATAATGAATTTTTACAAGGATTGTTTTCATTTTTATTTTTTTTATTAAGTAATTTTTAAAAAATTTCCTGCTCATAGATTTTTTTAAATTAATGTGTGGCAAATATATTTACTAATCGAAAAATCTAAAAGATTACTCTAAATAAGGGTGCTCATTTTTTGTTAAATAATCAAAACATTTTAATTTTCTGCATGTTGATTACACGTATATTGTTTGTATGGGTGGCCGTATGCAATCTTTATCATTAAAAGGTCACGTGATTCAAGGGTAGTACTCCCTTACATGAAAAAGAAAAAGAAAAAAAATCCGTATATATACCATTTTATACCAAATGCGTCATCCATACTTTTGGCCACCTACTGTAAATCATCAATAACGCCACTGATAAGGTGTTGACAGCTGTGATAACAAGGCTACCATAATTGAGAAATGTTCTTTTGAAAAATTTCAGGCAGTAAGCAAGCAATTCTTGTTTCAAGGGAACTTCAGGTAAGTTTAAATTCGGTAATTTGAATAAAATAATGTGTTAGTGAGATGTTTTTCTTTTTTAAGATTTTTTTAAAACCGAGTATTAGTTACTGTTTACAATCGATGAAAAATGGCGGAAAGTTTGAAATTTAGAAACAATTTTTTTTAAACCTAAAATTTTTTGATTCTGATCAATATAATTTCAGTTTGAAATACACCAGGGTATTTTACTTACTGTAATTAGTAAATTTAATCTTTTGGATTTCAATTAAAGCTAAAATAGCTTCAAGAAAACTTTTTATTTTTAAACATTCAATTTAAATTGAGGTATCGAAAATTTGAGTGGAGGTACCTACATTAAATTGTCTAATTCAACAATAATTTCAGCTTAATTTAGGGTGTTCATTTTTGCACAGAGGTCTAGATCAAGTTTTTCTGATAAATGCAAGGAAAGTTACATTAAAATCTGACATCTGTTGCTTCCATGAGTACCAAAATTGGATAATGATCACTGTAACATACAAAAGGAACTGAGCAAATTTTAAATATTTTCCCAAGAAAATTTTTTTACATTTTGCAGAATTGTTTAATATTTCAGAAATTATGCTAAGAAGGAGAAAAAAATATTTTGGGTATATTTTGTTAACATTATTTAAAATTGTGTTAATTTTATTAAATTCTATGTTATAGAATCCTCTTCATATAGGTAATTTAAAAAACAAAAAAAGTCAAGTTAAACCAGTTTTTTTTTTACTTCTAACATTCATTTCAACAAAATTCCAATGACTTTCCTAAGATAAAAAAAAGGGTGGGGGGGAATAACACAGCTATCCAAAATTGATAATCTAAAAAGAGTGATTAAACATGTGAGTATTCATTAACTTCAAAATATCATAACTTAAATACTTAGAGTTAGAACAAAGATCTGAAATCCTGAGATTGCCTACATTCAGACTAAATATGGTAAATGCAACTTGGGAAATGTTACAAAAATACCAAATGTCTGGTTGCGAGTCCACTGTGCATGTGACATGAATTTTTATCTTCTCCTAGACATAGGTTAAATAGCAGAGTAGACTATGTACTCTAGCCTTGAGTGAAAGCCAATATAAAAAAAGTACCAACTTAAGGATTCAAAACTTTGGAGAAGACAATTACAAGCCACACTTGTCTTTCTCAAAAAGTTATGGCAATAAAAAAAAAAAAAATTAAAATCTGTGGAAAGTCATGATTATTATCAAAATGTAGTCACATGGCATTTAAAAAAAAAATTAATTAGTAATATATTTGACAATATAAAATCATTTTAATGGAAAGTGAAGTAAACAAAACAAGTATTAACATTTGAGCACAAAAAAATGAAAATAAATAAGTTTCACTTAACAATCAACAATGGATCTTATTGCCTGTCATATCTAAATATCAACTCAAATATAAAAAGATTATAAAAATGTAGAAAAGTTACTGCTTAATAGGATTCATTAAATAATATTTCAATTGATGGATATCTAAAGAATTTAAAATATTAGTAAAGGATAAATTCTGTGCATATTATTGAGGTTATTAATTGAAGTCATAATGATTGAAAGTGAAACATGAATTTATGTTAATTTATTAGACCTATTTTAATAGATATCTGTATAGATAATACACTTGGCTAATTCTTGTCCTCAAATCTTCATCTGCTCCTCCCTGTATGTCAATCACGTTTCCCAAATAGGTTAAAAAAAAAAGAAAAAAAGAAAAAAAAGACACCTCTTCCAGGGGATGAAGCTGTTCTTATTGTGTTTCCTCCTTATGTGTCTTATCTTTATTGACATTGAGGCCAGAAATTGTTTTATATTTATCTAGACATGGGATAGGATATTAGATCATCTGTGAAGTAGAGATCATGAAATTGTGTCTACAGTATCTTTTACATGGTGTTCCTTTCATAGAGGTTTTTATGATCCAAACAAAAACCATGAAAAAGAAAAATGGTAACAGTGAGTATCCCTGTTATATCCCAATCCTGATGTCAAAGAGATTTGATAGCTGTTCTCATGCTGAACTGTACAAATTTTGAAGATGATATAAAAGATTTTGATGATAGTGACCAAATCTGCTTTACATCCCTTGCTGTTTTGCATTCTAATGATTCTTGATCTCTTGTTTTTTGGGTTTATCACAGTTGATTGTCTAGGGTTTCTACAGGTATTATGTCTGGCAAATGAGTGGGGTCTCTTCAAACATTGATTTTTTTTTCCAGCAATTTAGAGGAGTGCATGATTCATTTGTTAAGTTGTTTCTATATTGTAGTGAGAAGCTTTCTGTGGTAATCACAGAAAGCTTCTCACTACTATTGACTGGTTTATCTGTATGTTGGTAGTCTTCTTAGGTTTTTGATGTTCCTCCATGGTACAGCTTTTTTTCTGCTTACCTTGCCAAGTTGTCAATGTAGCCCTTCTCATTTGCTGTTGTTCTCCTCTTTACCGCTAAGTGGGTTTTGCTGTATTTTTTTATGCTTTTGTTGCTCAAGTTCAACTACCATTCAGAACAGTTTCTTTGTCTAATGTGTACTTTTACTAAGATAGTAAGTGTGATCCATGCCTTGTGCTGCAGGAACTTCCTAGGAACATCTCTTGCAGTCACAAGTCATTTTGCCTCTAGGAGGTCAGCATATATCATCTTACAGATGTTGTAAGATCTTCATTTATTTGGAGAAGTGAGCTGATACCTGTCAGCAGTATCTTTATCCTTCAAATGGCTCACATTGTAGTGTATTCTGGGGGTTCACTTATCACACATCATTAGATAGTAACTTGATGCTACATTTGCATCTCTTCACTCAAATCCTGCACCAATGCTAACCCTCTGACAAATACACACAGGTCAATCTGATTTTTGTGACGTCATCACAGAATCACCAGATAACCTTGTGCATGTCTTTGCATGGGAAAAGGATGTTGCAAATTACAATGTTGGTTAGCATGTAAAAATCTGAAAACAATTCCCCCATTTTCATTAATTAATCCTCATGCATATCTTCTCATAACATTGTGGTCAGTGCCGAACTTTATATTTACATCTCACATTAAGAAACAGATTTTTCAGTCTTTGTCCAGGATATTCTAGAGTTTGTCATAAAATTCGTCCTTTATTGCCTCTTCTGTATCATTTTTTGAGAACAGCACCATGTTAATGTTGATGCTCTTGGTCGTGATAATACAGAGGCTGATTTTCTCAGTTGATGAATGCTCCCATCTGTCTCCACTAGAAATGTCAATGCAACTCCTTCAGTATGGAATGCATTCTCTTCTTTTGGTCCAGAGTAGAGGATTTCTCTCCTGATAAAAGTTTCCATTGTTTTATGCCTATCTAATCTCACAGAGACTAAAGATACTTTCTAGTTCTTCAAACAACCCTAGACTGGAAAAATTTATTCCTTTACAGAAATGTCAATGAAAAAATGAAGGTTATTTAACTTAGTAAAAGTCTGATGTTATCTGCAAGGCTGACTCTCCCAACATCCAAGATAACTACCAAGATTGTGTAGATGTCTCAAGAAATCATATACAAAACAAAGCAGCAGCAAAATTAAGAGAGAAAATGTGTGATCCATTTCACTTCAGTTATTTTTTTTTTGCTCTTTTAAATCAGATTTTACAACCTACAAATTTTGTGCATGAAGAAAATTAGCTAGTTTTAATGAAATGTCTTATACAATTGTAAAAGTTTATGGAAACAAAGAGACCAATTAACCTATTGATATATTCACATACAAAAATATTGAATGTATAAAGAATATATAGAAAATATTTTCCACACAAATACAAAATTATGAGCAAGTGATGAGTAAAATACCAAAAAGTTAAGCATTCATAAATTGAAGAAAATTTAATTAAAGTATATTACTACTGTACTTCTTCATAGTATAGAGCATACTAACTTGATATTTTAATTTTGAATATTCTTCAGATATAATTAGAAATAAGATACTTACCTGAAGTAATGCAATGAAGAGAAAAAATATGTTTGCATATCTCCCAAACTGTTCAAATAAAAATTTTGGAAGGAAAGAGGCAATATTGTATTTGGCAGTGCTGAAAAAAACAAACAAAAAAAAAACAAAGGAAAAAAGTAAAAAAAGAAAAAAAAATTGTGTGTGAATCCTGTTACCAATAAATTAAATATGAATAACAGGCAAGAGAAAAATAAAATTCAGAAAAATATTAAAACAAAAATATTGAGAAAAGGCTGCTAAAGAAAAACAATACATTTAATAATATATTTTTTGCCAAGACTACCAAAATTATAACAGTTATCACTTTCGTGTTATAAAATAATCATTACTTTCTATTGTGAGTGAAAAAAAAAAAAAAAAAAAAGAAGTTTTGTCCTTGTTCAGTTTATTAAAAGTTAATTATAATAAAAATTAAGATAAGAAATCATCATTTTTTTCTTTTATATGAGAATACTAAAACGTTCCTGATCCGACACTCCAACACAATTTCTAAAATTTGTATTTCAATGATCAAACATCAGGATATTGATTTGGGAAAGTGTGTCAAGAACTTTTAATGCACCTCATATGATAAGCAAATAAAGCTGGATATAGTGTGTGTGTGTATATATATATATATATATATATATATATATATATATACACATACATACAAAAGTAGAACAAAATATTTGCAAAATTGTTTAATATTTGGATGGGATGTAAACTTAGCAATCTGATTTTCTAATATACTGTTCAAATGAGAAGTGATAAACAAGTGTAAAAATTTAGGTATAAAGTTTTCTATACAGGATATTCATTTCCTATACATTTACTTCTTCCACCTCACCTAAAGAAGCATAAATATACTATATTTTTGCTTATATTATTCACCAGATCTTTTTACAACTACATTTATATAGGAAAAGGCTTGTAACAAGTCATAAGAGTTATATGAGCTTAGATAAGAAGTTTGAACAAATCACTTTTAAAAAAATGTATGCATCTTTTATGAAAAGAACATACTGGACATTTAGGAAAAAAAAAAAAAAATAGATACCATACACCAGTAACAAAGTCAATTGGCAAACAGCAGAGTTTATGATACAATTCTGAGGTATTGACTACTGTCCTCTATTTTTTGGAAGAATAAAATGAAAGCCTACAAAAGTTAAGTATTGTATTAATAAGAGCAATTCTAATACAAGTCAGTTCCCAGCAGCAACACTGTCAGTCACCTAAGGGCTTTTTTAACACAATAACAAATGCAAAACACATTTTGTTTTGAACACAAAGTCAATCAAAGCAGAGTTCAAAGTGTTATTGCAGAGACCAAGACCAAATTTGTTTATTCACTTGGTAGAAAACGTGCTTCATTGAATTAGTACAATAGAAATCAGTCTCTAATCTCACTGGTCAAAGCCACTCAAAAATCTCTCTTGCCAATATATTGTTGCAACTAATCCAGGGCAACCACCAAGATACCTGTGAAAAGCATTATTTGTATGAATTTGGTATATTACCATCTATACAATTAAAGAATTTGTGAATGAGAAAGAAATTAATTCCAAAAGAGTTTTATCAATAACTTTCTACAATTTTTAAAATGGGAAATGGCACATCAACTTTTGAGTTTTCTAAACCTGTTTCTTTTCTAGAAACAAAGAAAAGAGTGCTGGATTGCTATGTGATGTCAGTTCTTCAATACAGCAGTGAATGCTGGACAATATCACCAAAAATGAGGACAAAACTGAAAGCAGCGGAAATGTGGTTCTACAGAAGGATGCTGCAGATATCATGGACTGAGCATGCAAGCAACGATGAGGTGTTGGAAAGAATGGCAACAAAAAGGAAATTAATACTGAGCATCAGAAAGAGATAACTGAAGTTCCTGGGACACGCAATAAGGAAGGAGAGCTTAGAGAACCTGATACTGACTGGCCAGATAGAAGGAAAAAGAGACAGAGGAAGGCAGCGGATAACATATTTGTGGGGCCTGATCAGGTGGATAACAAAACGGGGGTTGCCAGGAGTAACAGGAGCAAACATACTAAGAGCCACAAGGGATAGGGAGACGTGGAGAACCATGATCGCCTACGTTCTGAAGGGACAGGGCACATAGAAGAAGAAGATTTATTTAACAGCATATCAACTCCTTATGGGTCATTTAAAGCTGAAATTTAATTTTCTTGGGAGCTTTGAAGTAATAAAAAATATGTAATTCTTTCACAACTGATATTCAGCTTTTGTCTACATACATGATTGCATGAACCTAATTGCTAGAGGCCGTGATGTATATTTTATGTGGGAGTTTTGTTAAAGTTATTTTCTGGAATACACTTCAATTTCTTAAAAAAAAAAAATAAAAAAAAAAAAATTGTAGGATATTATATGGATTAATGTTATGAAAGAGTTTAGTAGCATATCAACCTCTATGGGCTATTTAATGTTGAAATTTAAAAATTTTCAACACAATTTGATGGCTTCAGCTAAATATATTTTGAACTCAATTGTATACCTTCAACTACAGATAAAATGCATTGTTGGTAATTTTTTTTTTCATATAAAAATTCGCTATTTACCCATAGCTGGAGCCCTAACATAATATCCAGGGTTGTTTTTTGTTTTTTTAGACCATTGTACCATGCTTACACATTTTTGTAATTCATTAGACATTGTTTCTCAACGTAAAAATACTCAAAACAAAAGACATGAATCTACTCTATCAATAAACACACGTTTTCTCTCTTCTCTATAATGAACATATAGAAAAAAATAAAACAATCACCTTTTGAAAAATTAAGTAATAATGGACCTTCATTACTATTTGTAAATCAAATTCCTAACTGAATTTCAATTGAAATTACACATTTGAAGATCACTTATTAGTTTCTAAAAATCAATTCATAATTAATTCCAAGTAAACTAAGATACAATTTAAGCCACCAATGCATAATAAACAAAATAATACATTCAAAGTATACTGATGTATAATATTTTTAAACTCAAAATGTGGTTACTAAAGTTGATCACAAATGGTCCTGATAAGTCTGAGTAATTAATAATAATAAAAAAAATATGCATTTTCAAACTTTTGAGATTTATGTATAAGCTATTATTTTAAAATCAATAACAACTGGACAAGAATACAAATTTGACTTTCCCTTTTTAGGATAATGAGACAAATCAATTTCCTTTAATATGTGATTACATTAAATCCAGTTGTAAATTATTTTTCCCAATTTATCTTATAATTTTTTAAAATACTATGGCATCATATGTTCATTATTAATATGTAGTGTGCATAATTCTAAAGTGGAGTCAACCATTTTTTTTTTAAACAGTTTACAATTATGAATGAAAGATGAACAGATTACTTTGAGCTGTCACTGTAAAGACTAAAAGTATTATTCTATTGACTGTAAAGTGATATCATTCTTAAATTAAAAAGAATTAAGTGTGACACTATTTGAAAGGCACTAGTAAATTGGGGGGGGTACAGAAAAATATTAATTTTCGACAAACTGAAAAAGGAAATGGAATTAGTAATTGAATTTTTTTGTCTGCTAGAGAGGTAAAACAAAAGGTACTATCTGATTTTAGTCAAGACTGAGATAAGTGAAGACATACTAAAAGACCTCCTAATAAGACTAGATAAATATTTTCATAACCATTAAAAATAAGTGGCCGACATAGATAATATTTTTTAAGGCCTTTGAATACAAGAATGACTCTTGGCCGTGAAATTTGGTCAACTGATAAGAGTTAACTTTTGAAAGCAGACAGGTTTCCAAAGGAAATCAAAGAAAATAGTAATTAAATTTTTTTTGGTCTGTTGAAATAAGATAAAATGTCTCTAAGAGATCCTTCCCTTTTTTATCACTTGTTGGCAAAAGGATTGAAATGAAAAAATCCCAGATGTGAAAATGACCACAAAGAAGAGCATGATAATTAAAATTTGGCCATTTGGGTTATACCATGCCCATCGGGTGGTCATGGTGAGAGTCATCCATACAAACCAGGAAGGAGACGGAGTTGATTAAAAAAAGGCCCCAGTGAGATTACAGGAAAGTCGGAGAAACATTCCACACCCCACAGGCAATGGCGAGAGGCACTCACACAAAGCAGGAAGGAGATTGATCGGGTGACCAAAAGAAGATGGCTCTGATTGGTCATTTAGGAGAATGCTAGCATACCCAGAACATGTCAGCTAGATGCAGGACCTGATATAAGCTAGAGATTTTGAACAGCAGAGTAAGCTCGAATGACCACAGTGACAGATTCAATGTCGGGCTTGGCCAACATTCATCAAACCCGGGCCTGGGGCAGCCATCTTCTGCTAAAAAGATTCAACATGAAGTGAAGTCAGAAACCAGAAGATAGTGTGCACAGACCAGAGAGACATGACACACAAGGGAGATTTGATGGCAGATCAAAAGACAGTGTGTGCAATCAAAGAGACTTGGTGGAGTAGTTGTGAAAATACACATACTAGAGACCAGATAGAGATGGTACAGATGTCAGAAAATGCAGTCAAGACAGAGACTGGAGCCGACCAGAGGACAGAGGCAAGCTCAAGGAGAGAGACGAGACCTGATCTGATATGATTTAACAAACTAAAGAAAAACCTCCAACTTAAAAGCCTTGTTAAAAACCAAAGACAACAAACACTGTGTCAATAATCAAGAAGGGTTGATAGTTACTGCATGGAGAATATAGACCTGTATTAACAACTTCATATCCAGGAATTGTAAATAAATACTTTACTCTTAGCCAAGTTATTTTTTGTGACTTTACTCTGATTAGACCAAACTAAATCCTTGATTCCAGTTGACTATTTGGACCAAGCCAGTTTTGCAATCAATCAACATAACATGGGAGGAGATAAGGTTTGGGCTGAAGTGATCAACTCCACAATCAACTGAGAGGACTGAGCTTGAGTACAAACCAGGCTGTGGGGTAAGTGTCAGTGGTTTTTGTGACCAGGATAGACACAGGACATCATAGTTGGTGCCATGGCCAGGGTAGACCCGGGACAACATATAAGTACTATGTAACATGTTGAGTCTGTCAGTATTCACAACAAAAGTGTGATTTGGATGTTCTTTACTATTCCTTTGTTCTATCTAACCTAGCATCATCTGATTTGGGAGAGAAAGAAAGAAAAAAGATAAAATGATGCAATCTGTCATACCTGTTTTTGCAATTTGAGAATTTTATAACCATGAAAAAGGTAATATTTTGATCATTGCAACACTAGTGAAAGAAGTTAATGTTACTCTCATCTTTGTTTTTAATATTTCAGCAGAGATGTGGTTTTCTAGAAAGATGCTAAGAATACAATGGACTGAACATGTGAACAATGAAGGAGTTTTAAAGAAAAAAAAGACATTTGCAATCAGATAAGGGTTGAAATTTCTGGAACACAAAGAAAGAGAGCTTGGATACTTTAACACTCAAAAGGCATAATGAGGGGCAGAGGGAAAAAGCAAATAACCTCCGTAAAATAGACAGCAGAGCAAAAGCTGAGAGGGATGATAAGAGGGTCCAAGTGTTGATGAGTGCCACAAAGAACAGGAAGCTATTGTTATCTTTACCCATGTCCTAAGGAGACATGACACAAAAAAGGATGCAACAATAACAGGAAATCTGCATTAAGGAATCTGAAATTAAGCTAAATCTGATACCTGAAATAATAATTACAACTTTCATATACAAAGTAATATCAATTGGTAATATCTGTTAGATTAATACCTGATTTTGTTAGAGCAGTATTTCACCGGTTGGGGAGTATTGATATAAACAATGCGCTGATTTGTTGGCTCAACTTCTTCCGTTGTTTCTGACTCTGGTCCATCTTGCATGTGGTGATATGCTACAAAAATACGAAATTAGATATTTTTTTTAAATTAAAAATGTGGATATTTTAATAAACAAATTTTAATTTATATATTTTTCTTGAAATGTTTACAACATTAAATAAGTGGTTAAAAACAGAATTTTAACATCTCTTTGTATATTACTGAAACAACAGCTCTATGCATATTACAATGTAACATTTCTATGTACATTACTACTAAATGAATACTTATTTTATATACAAGTACTTAAAAATATAAGCAAGCAAAATTATTCTATTTTCAATGCTTGCAGCAATTAAAATTTAAATGGTCTTTAATCTATCTCTTGGATCTACCTGATTTAATCTAAACTAAAATTAATTGTGTACATGTAATCACAAAACGTTGAAAACACATTTAAACATTAAAATTTTATAGGTGAACTAAAAGATAAAGTTTATTGAAAAATTAGTTATTTTCATTTTTTTGCTAAAAGAGCATAGCATTATGAAAAAGTTTTGTCAAAATATTTGTTATTATTAAGAGGAAAGATCAAAGATTTTTAATTTTATTATTTTTAAAAAAATTCTTTTCTAGTATGTTTGAAATTTTGGTTAAAATTTGTTTTTCTTACAGTGGTGGTCAAAAGATTACAACTGGAATTTTAGTGCTTTTTTTTGTAGTAAAAAACACATTGTTTTAAAAATTATTGCAAAAATCAAATTTTCAGGCCTTATTCACAAATGAATGAAATTTTAGATTTTTTTTTTTATATAGAAAATCATGAACTTCTTTTGTTATGTTTTAATATTTTACATGTTACCACCACTTATTTTATGAAATTTTAAGAAATGAAAATTTCAGCCTCTTCATATTAGTTAAAAGCAAGATTCCTTGTAGAATTTAAATAATTTATTTTTGTCAAACAGAAACACCATTTAATCAAAAATCTGCTCTGAATCTTAAAATAAAATAAAAAAAATGCAGTGAAACTATATTTAATTAGAAAAGCTTTTAAATATATATATTTTTTTTATTGTATAAACATGCTAATTTTGTAAGTATGGGTAACCATACACAACATTATGACAAAATAAGAGCAATAACTAAAGTCAACATTGCTATAATTAAATTATGGAAAATATATTTCAAAATTTAAAAAATTACTTTAAAATTATATAAAAAAAGGTGTTCACATCATTCTCTTAAATTATGTTTTACAGATAAAATTTTTGATAGAACATCAGGTCACTTCAAACAAACACTGCTACTGTTTGTTTAAAAAATTAATTTCTGCAATATTTTCAATTTAAATAATATTTGTTTCAAATCAGATTAATTATACTTTAAATCAGCTAATAATCCTTAAAGTTTCAGAAAAATATATTTTATTTTTGGAAGATTTTAAAACCTGAGAAATAACAAAAAATATGTTATGATCAATGATGCAAGAAATATTTTATATTTAGTATTTAACAAACTTTTGATCCCATATAAACAACTGGTATTTTTACATTTGCACTGTTAATATAAAAGAAATTGAATTTGCTGAATCACAGTTAAATAATAAAGTACAATTATCTTCATATCCATTAAATACAGCATGGCATTAGTAGACTGGAGAAAGTGTGGGAAAAAGTGGTCATAAGAATAGCTGATGAAGTAGATTTAATGATGGGTAATATTTTATTATAACATTACTAGCATATGATGGGGCTGAATTTATTTTCGGGGTCTTAAAAAAAGTTATGTTTAAAATTTTACAAAGAGGTGAAAATAGATGATTACTAAATTTGAAGGAAACCTTGAGAACAGATTAGTTGACAGATTGGTTCAGGGAGCATCAACACATTAAATACCATATTTACTTATTGAGATTCAGTGTTGCTTGGTAGCTCAGGACCTAATAAAAATGTTTTAGTTTTGTACATGGTTTGGATTCTTAACAACTGTGTTTGACCTGGTAAGAACATTTACATATGCATACAAGAGTACAAATGTCCATTTTTAAGGTGAAATAAAATAATGCATTTATACAAACATAACCCATTTATTTTAATTAACATTGGATTTACAGAGATTAAAGTTTAATCCTTTGACTATTTTTATTTAACAGTAAGTCTGGAGAAACAAAAGGTAGAAAAATACTTTTAAAGTAAAGAAATTCACAAAGATAGATGAAAAGATTTGCTGGGGTCAATTTTGATTTTAATGTTTTAAAGCTAAATTTTCAAACATTGATTAAAATGCTGTACAACAAAAAGTCTACTGATTAAATATATTCTTTTATGAATTATCAAAATAGAGACAACATGTATAAAATACCTGTATACTGATATGAAGAATAAAGTTCAAATGGTAATCAGTCAAAGGATTTGCCACATGCATGTGAACATGTGTATATGATGTTATTTAGTCGACAGTAAGATGTTAGGACATTCCATGTTAAATCAACAACACCCCACTCGAAATTCTCTATATTTTTACAGTAGTCAGATATACACAAAACAAAAAAGTAAATTCTGAATTATAGCTTCTCAAATAGATTGGAATATATTTTTCAATGCAATTTAAAATTTGAACAGTTTAGGTAAAATGATATGAGGTATCAATCAATGTCTCTTAGTGCGCCCTTTACTTAAAATCATTTAACTTCGAAAACAAGCTTCCAAATTGACTAAAGTTTAATTTCTCTTTTTTTTTTTTTTTTTTTTGGCCTATCTTCTACAAAACACAAATTTGTGAAACCCTGTGGAGATATCCAAAGCAACAACTTGAGCTCAACCATTGCTTGATAGAGTCTTTCAGCAATAATTGTAAACCAAGAGAAGCAATATCATTTTCACTTATCTGAAAAAAAGACTGTGTGATATGAGGTGATTAACCAGTTCAGAGTTGACGAGGGCCTCTAGTAATTTGCTAAAAAGAGGTGGAAAAATAATAGGCTGATAGAAGGATCAGATGGTTCACCTGAGTTCTTAAAGACTGGAACTACAGAAGAGGATTTCTAGCAAGCAGGAAAGCAAGAAGCAGCAAGGCATTTATTATAGAGTTTACAGATAATATGTTCAGGAGCACATTTCTTAAGGACTATAGTAAAGATACCATCAAGTTCACGTGCTTTGCAAGGATCCAGTTTAGAAGTGATAGCAGAAACCATGGACAGAGTTATATGCATATCACTCTGAATAGAGACTCAGTTCTAAGTGGAAAGTCAGGCAAAGGTACTCCAGATGAATCAAAAGTAAAAAAAATGTTACACCACTTGAATTGAATGAAGAGGAGAGGGAGAGAAGACTTATTCTTATTTAACATATTACAGAGCTGCCACAGTTGAAATTGTCACACTGATACAGCTGGAAAAGTGATTTCTGTGAGCTATGGTGATCAAGTAAACAGGTGTGAACTATGAAGATTGTGGTTTCACCTGATGGTTCTTTGAAGGTACAAAAGCACTGATACTAGAACTGGGACAGTCCTTCTTTATGGCAGTTAATATGTGATGAGATTGTCCAACATTAAGAAAAGACTTCAGACAATAGAAATATGGTTCTACAGAAGGATGCTGAGACTAGCATGAACTGAATATGATTTAGAGAAACTAGAAACAAAAAGTATAGTTTCTACTTAGAATCAGAAACAGTTGAAATTTATAGGGCAAATAATGGGGAAAAAGAGATTAGAGAATTTGACACTCACAGGACATATTGAAGAAGACAGCAGTGGATAACCTATCTTATACGCTTGTGCAAAAAGGTTACTAGAAAAGAGGGATTAGGGATATAGCAAAAAGACAAGCTTTGCTAAGCACTACAAAGGACAGAAAATTGTGGAGAGCCATGATCACTCACGTTCTGAAAGGACATGGCACACAGAAGAAGCTATTATTTTATTGCTCCCCTCCCTCATATAAATATTTATATGATTTGATAGTGGCAATATAATTAAAAACTATAGTTTACTGTTGGGCAACAAATGTTTAAAATCATCATTTGCCTTTCTATTATTCCAAATCATAATTTCTACTCATGATTTATGGTATGATGATTCTAATAAATAATACTTAAAGAATTAACAAATGTTTCAAAGATAAGAGAGAAATGCCAGTTGCAAATCAAGAACAAGTGAAAAATCCTCTTAAACCTTTGTCACAGACTGAAGTTTTTTTTTTTCTCTTAAATGATTTAGGCAAATCTATTTGGTCTAATAAGAACATCTATACAGAATATATAACATATCACTTGTGTCCTGTAGCAGATTTGACATAAAATATACAAATATATGCAAAATGAATAAATAGTAACTAATGTTTAATGAAAAGAAAAAAAACTTTATATTTCCAAAAGCCTAAAAATCAATTAAAAGATTAGTAATATATTGACTACATAGTAAGCTGAAATTTTAAAAATTCAGGTTGCTCTTAAACTATAGAAACAATAAATGCATTGTTTTCATTTTATTTTTAATAGACTGGACTGATGTCTCATAAAAATGACTAACATATGGTAGCAAATCAGCATGAAAACTAGCTACAATATGGATTCTTTGTGGAACATATGAACAATAATAGGGAAGCCATTATGTGTGCGTTTGTGTGTAATAATTTTATCATTGAATTGTCCACAAAAGCAGTATTAATACAATTTAGGTTATTATATAATATTACCAAGCTTAGTCATCAGATAGTACATTTACTTTTATGTATCAATATCAGAAAAAAAAATTCTGATTAAAATTTAGAAAGGTACTTAAAATACATTTTATAGATTCAGTTCATATGATTTAGACATTACAAAAAAATCTGTAAAAGAATAGGATATCTCAAAGACATTAACATACTTAATTGCTATGAAAAAATATGTACATTTCTTAGTAACCAAATAAATTGTAAAATTCTAATTTTATATCATAACAAGCAAAAAGTATTTAGCAAGAAAATACAGCACTGCTCAATATAAAAAAAAGGAAGTGTTGGTACTTTAATCCAGAAGCTAAGTTTACACAAAAAAGAAAAAAAAAAAAAAAGAAAAAAGAAAGCATTCATTGCAAAAATTCAAAATTAATTTAACTGTTATAATTCAAGTTATGACAGCAGTCATAAATTGCCTATTAATCAGAGATGAAACAATATGGAAGGGAAAACAGTTACAGAAGACATTTTATAAATGAAGAAATTAAGTTATTTTTTTTTAATAAGAACAAGTAGAAAAAGGCTAAAATGGAATGTTATTAAGTTGCAAAGTTGTATTTAATATTTTTCTCAGCTGGCTGGCAAGCTAGATGAGAATCAATAATGGCACCAAGACGAAATGAAGGGAAAGAGACAGAACAGGTCAGGCCAGTGATGCAAATACTTGTTGCTGCCTTCTTTGGCAGCAGTAGCCACTGCTACTTATTGCTAGTTCTCTGTAGCTACTGCCAATGTTGCAGCTCATGAAAAAAGATGAGATTAAAGAAAAAAACAAAAAAGAAAAAAAAAATGAAGAACTCAATTACATTATCTAGAGGTAACTTTGTGAATTATAAATCATAGAAAATTGAACAAAATCTTTTATAAAGTTTTCATAAAGTAAGTTATATACAACTGCATAATAATGAAAAGCTGATTTATTATAAACAGTATGAAAACAGAAGTCAGACTGATATATAAAATTATAACCTAAGAAACAATAATATAGTTGGCTCTAAAAGAAATGAAGGGAATCATTAAAATATACAATATTCAAACAAAAATAACAAAAATCAATGAATTATGTGAAAAAAAATGTAACTGGCACATGGAAATCAACTGAAGAATGAGAAGATACAATCTGTTAGACTTAAACATCTTGCATCTATAGCTTAATCAATATAATTTGAGAGATTTGTATGCTGATTCACTATTATTTTATAAAAACATTGTAACATTATCTGAAATTAAATCTTAGTAAATACAATAAAAAAACAAACAAACAAAAAACAAAACAAAAACACAACCTCTAAAAACCAAGTCTACTAAAAAGTGTTAATATTGAGGAATTGGCAAAATATTAAACAGATTTTTAAAAAAAATCATAAAATTAAAGTATGAAGTGTTAATAAGTAAATGAATAAATAACATTAGCTAATTATCTTTTTGCACAGGGAAAAGAAGAAACATCTTTTACCTATGTCGTATGACAAGTGTTTCATGCTGATATCATTTACATACACGCTGATTAAAGACACATTACTGTACACAAGCACCAGGATTATCAGCACACTATAATACCTCAAGTACCAAATGACTCAGGCAAAATATATAATCCTTTCAAGGCAAATATAGAGATATACTTATTAAGATGAACTGCTTGCCACTGCTGTAGCCAGCATCTGGGAGATGGAAGCACTGATGAACAGAAACTAAGTGAACAGCTGTCTACTATATCGCTGTGCAGCAAGAAATGTCTCACTTGAGTTTAACCAAAAAAGAAAATTAGTAAATCTTACAAATCTGCAGAAATACAAGTTAGCTTTTTTTAGTTAGTAATACTTATGACAATACTTTGAAATCATTCATTGAGGCAATTAGTTGAATAGTGCATATTCATAATGAAAGTAACTTGCATATACCCACCACAAATACATGCATACATCATGCAAGCATACACTACTAGGGGAAAGAGTGGTTATGTAGGTTTACAAAGCAAAGAGATGATTTAATAAGCTGTTTAAATAGTTTATTTTTCAATAAGGTCATATATGAAGAAAGAAAAATTGAAGTGAAGACTGACAGCTAATTTTTTAAATTTTTATATTCTATTAAAAAATGCATGCATTTACTAGTATGAGAACAAATTCTGCATTAATCAAACAACTTTGAGATTAGTTTTGTTTGTAATCAAGTTGCTTAAAAATTAGTATTTTTAACAAATTAAAAGCATTTAATATATCTGATCCTTTCAGATGAAAAACTACAATTATATTCTTTGTAAAAAAAAAAAAAAATTATCAGCGAGAATTCATTTTAACTGAAAAATTCAAAACAGAAATCAAAAACAATTCACCACTTATGTTACTAAAATCCAAATTTATTCCCTTTTGAAACTCATTTATTGAAATATTAACTTTCAAGATATCTACTGAGTATCAGACTTTTTAGCTATTGATGACAATATATTATATTTTATAAACTGCAGTATAAAAAAAAAGTTGCTCATATCCTGAAATATTTTACTGTTATACTGTACTTTAATCCAAACAATTTCAAATAAAAATAAACATTCTCATTTATATAACATTTTTCAGTTAAATAGTAACATTAACAAATTTACACAGCATTTAAAGAGTAGAGATTAATAAAAACAAGTGCTTTTGCAGTTTCACTAACTCATAAATTAACATATCAATAAATAAACTGGAGCATAGAAAAAGACAATAATAGTGGAACTATATAAAAGAATAAATAAAAGAAAAAATTATGTAATATCTAATATTATGGGACAAAGCCTTTATTATATCATAAATTAAATTATTGTGATATAATAAAGACTTTGTCCCATGGACAAGTTTTAAAATTCAAATCTGTATTCTAATGGGTAATACTTTAATTTTGAATGACACAAAAATATATAAAATCTTGATATCAATGACTTTTTATTCTAAAGTTTTACAGTAACAGAAATTTCCAAATTCAATTGTATTTAGATTTATGTAAAATATTACAATTCTCAGATTAAATAACTATCCTCAGCATACAAATCATTTACTACCAATAAATCTGGATTTAGAAGTGAGGTAATAACATAATATTTCAACAATTGCACATATGAGAATAAAGAGTACATAATTAAAACAGTCTCAAGTACTGTTTTGACAAGTTGTTAAGGCTAGATTATGTCAGATCATTTCTAAAATGGCACTACTTGTAAGGAAGAACTTGGTATTATTCTGAGGAGAGAAAAAAAATCAACTAGTGATAAGTCATTGAGTGGCCAAGATTCATCAATACATGTAAGAAATGAACAGAGGCTTTTCTACCATATATGAAAAAAAAAAAGAAAAAAAAAGATATTCTGGAACAACTTGAATATAGCTATAATCAAGATGATGTAATGAATCAAAACACATAGTACAAAGATACTTGTAAAACCAGTTCAATCAGTCCTATCATACAACACTATGTATAGAAATAGTTTAATGAAAAAGATGGCATTACTGAATTTCTCTAGCCAAGCTCCTCAGATCTCAATCCTATTGAGCACTTGCTGGATCAATAAATACATCTTGTAGAATGATACGAGATCTTAGGACTATGTTCTAGAGAAAACCTTTAAAAACTATCTACAGTTCATGATTGAATAGGTAAGAGTTGTTTTGTAGGTACATGAAAATGTTTTTTTGGCCAAATTTTATTTTTATTTCTGTATGAAGCTATATTTAAATTAGATAATTATTATTTGATATTTTGTTTTGTGTGAAGTAGTTGATTTATATTAAAAAATTAAAACGTGGCATTTCAAATTCTGAAACCACAGATCAGTTAATTGCTATATGTGATACACGTTTAGGCGATCATGTTTCTTTCGGGACATGAATGACTAAGCAGAAGATTTTCTACAGTAGGTTGCTATTACTTTCTGTGGTACACTAGTTGCCAATCAAGGCTGTAGGGCCCAATCTGTCCTATTTAAACTATGGCTAGAGGGAGAAGAGATGGAACTGACAGATACTAGGCTTAAAAGTTACAAATTTAGTTGCAAAGTGTCTATTAGGACCATGCGAAATATAAAGTTGTTTTTCCACATTTAAATAACTCTTGTGAGTGAGTAAAGTGAATACAGGATTCACATTTTCATGTAATGTTACTTTTATCGATTGCTTTTCATTTACAACACAAGAATCAGCTGAAAAGTTCATAGGCTGAACTATAAAGGAATAATACTAGAGCTGTAAAACCTTGCATGCATTAATTTAAATTCTTCTTGATATATGCAATTTTTTTACCAAGTTAAATTGACAACTGACCGTTCATTATGTTAGTAAAAAAAAAGTCATCAACAGCAGATATTACCTCATTATCACTATAATACTAATTTCCAGCCAAGTGATTTTCATGTTGAGTAATAGATTAGTTAAATTGGGAGAATAGGGAAGGTGATCAACCAGTTCAAAGCCACACACAGCAGCCACTTAAACCCAGGACTTGAGCTGGTGAAACAAAGATTTGCTTGTCAGTTTTCCTGGATGTTTGATCTTGGTAGCCTTTTGTAACTGCCTCAGCAAGTTGGCATATTATTCTCTATTGACAGTGTGGTCCTTTTGAAGAAATTCAATAAACAAAATGCCTTTTGCATTTCAAAAAGACTGAAGCCATCACCTTCACTGCAGATGAAATAACCTTGGCCTTTTTTGGAGACACTGAGGGGTGGTTGTCCCACTATATAGATTGTCTCTTTGGCTCAAAGTGATGAATTCAACATTTATCTTGGGTTAGAAAACGTTTAAGGAAACTAGTTGGATCTACTTTAAACAATGTCAGACTTTCCTGTAATGTGGTCAGCCTGATGCACTTTTGATCAGGTATCAGAAGACATGGAATCCACAAAGTAGAGACCTTCGTCATGCCAAGTGCACTGTGTAGAAGGGTCCTCAACTGTCTCACAAGATATACTAATAACATTGGCTATTTGATTTATAGTTAATCACTTGTCATCCATCAACATCTATTGAACAAAGTTTTCCTTGGTGGTAGTAGTTACAAAATGTCCAAACCTTGGGCCATATCTTCAAAACTCCCATCCCCTCCTAAATTCAGTTGCCCATTTTTGTACTGTTGATAAAGCTGGAGCATTTATCTCCTAATGTAGCAATATCAGTATGAATGTCTTTGGGGGCTAACCCCGACTTTTTTGGAGGTACTTACTAATACCACAATGCCAAATTTTGTTAATTTTCAAGAAGAGTAATTACTAATTACTTTTGAAGTCTTCTTTGAACAGCCAGATGTCAGTTTATTTGAAAAGAACCAATGCTGTTATTAAGAAAAGTTGAAATTAATGTATGCATGATTTAAGAGATCTAGAATCACTTCTTCCTAATCAGCATATGAACTTTTCAGCCCAACATCATATATTTGTGTGGGCTATATCTCAATTTTATAAAAATATAATAAATGTGTGTGTGGGGGAGAGGGGAGGGGAAATAGTAAAAAAGAAATTTACCTGTATTACTTTCATAATAAATTTCAGTTATTTTTCATAAAATCTTCAGTTGTCAATTACATGAACTTTAATAAGCAGTGTGTCTCAAAAAATAAAGAAACTTTTGGTGAAATTAACAATTTTTATCCCTCTCATTAACAATTAAATCAGCAATGTTTTCAATATTCAATCCATACTAGAGATTTTAACACACTGTTGTTGTAACTGAGATATGTTGAGGACTTATATAAGTAATGATACCTGGCACTATGTAGGATAAGTGCTTACCTTTTTTCTTTCTTTTTTATTTTTTGTGAGAGGTAACATAAAATATTATTGTCATGATTAAAGCAATTTTGGGAGTCATCCATTTCATATAAATTATAATATCAACTCAAAGATAAAACTCAGTTTGTGAGTGTAAATAGAAGCAAACCATGTTAACAGTCTTAAAAGTATATTTTGAAAATCTAATATATATTATAAATTATAATACAAAAGGTTGTATATGAAATAAATTATAACCTAAAAATATGAAATCTTAATCTGCCTTAATCTTTCTAGGACTACTCTGTTTGAAAATTCATAAAGTTACTATGACAGACACCTGTTGATGGCCAATGGTACATTGTTACTATAACAATAATATGAAGATAGTAGTTCAATTAAATCAGTGTATAAAAATGATAATTCCTCAAGCAATGATTGATGCCTAATGATTTAAAGTGTTAATTATTTTAAACCACTGTAAATTAAAATCTAATGAAAAACAGGTCCAAAGTCAAAGAGTGGTGTTGAACATGTTTATATTTTGTTGATTACAGTTGAAAATATTGTTCCCCTCAACCACTACACAATTTTTTTGTCATTTCTTTCTAGTGTTATATTTTGTTTGAGTATGAGTAATCTGTCATTTGTTAATTTTTCACAATTTAAATGAGCATAAAGAAATGTATAAGGGGTACATGAAGGATTGTTATTGGTTGCCTAGTAGAGCAAAGGTCAGTCTGATTGTCACTTGCAAATAACCCATTCTTGTTTACCACCCTAGCATCTTTAAATAATTTTCAGTGATAAAAAGAGAAGTCTATTAAAATTAATAGCCCTACAATTTCTTTAGTAATATATTCACTTATTCAGCATTAACATTCAATTAAGAAGAGACCCAATACAATAAGTTTCAATGTTACTGAATTGAAATAAAATTAGTGCAAATATTTGTTTTTCATTTACAAGGATCATAAACTGCAAGTAAATTTAGCAAATAGATCTATTTACTAAAAGCAATAGTTTTTAATTTCTAAAGATATCTTTAATAGACATCAAATCAAGGTGTTTTGTTAAAAATGTATATATTGAAAATTACTGTTACATGGTTTTACAAAATGTAAGCAATATACAACTTTTTCAAAATTTGGCCTTTTTTCGAACACATGGCACAAAGATAATGAGAAAAACCTTTATACTAGATGGTCATATTCACACACAAAGACTTAATCATAAAATAATTTAATTTTTAAATGATTAATACATATCTAGAGTAGGCTCAAAGATGTAAGAAATGTGAAATCAGATTCAATTTAAATTATATTGTTTCCCCTGAATGAAATCTTGTATATTAAATTGTTTTTGTATCGGGATATTGAGATTGAAATTAACAGTAACAATATATATATATATAATTTTTTCAATATACTCAACATCTTATTACCATAACACATTAAACAGTTTCTATGTGTGATTTGAGCATGAATAACTTATGAAAAATTCACAATCATTTAAAAATTTGCAGTGATTCAAATTAAAATTTATTTGCTTTCTTAAAAGAGAATAGATTAAGGTCTGGTTCTTTAAGCAGAAGCAGTAAAGGAAATTTAATTCAATTCTAAAATTAAGTAATACTCATAAAAATTTCACTTTTGTTATTTAAAAGAATCATAATTTTTAAGTTAATGATTGAACAAGATCTTTACAAGTTCTACAATTATAAAATACCAATAAAAATTCTGCTATTCCACTGTTAAATATATATTTGAGCTTAACTTTAACTTAGCAATTTCAGTATTAATTTGTAGTAGCCAAGTGATAATGCTATTAAACTTGGTTCAAATCTTATCAGAAATAATTCAATAAAACTTAAATATTTTTTCTGACAGTTGATGCTTGCATAGTTTAAAATATATTATTTTCTTTCAGACTGGACAGAAAATAAAACTATACTTAATGTTTTTTAATTATTTTTCAGTTCAGTTTTGAAACTAGTCCTCTTGCTGTTCATAAGTGCTTTTTTATTAAATAAAGATATGTTTAAAGAATAAAAAAAAAATTGCGAAGTTTAATGCTATTTTGAAGTGTGAATCTTTTTTAGTAACTGGTAAAATTATTTTTGGTATGATTTAAACAATCATACCAAAAATAATTTTACCAGTTACTAAAAGAAAATAATTCTAAATTAACCCCTTTGATTAATAATTTGAAGTGTAATATGATACTTAACTCTTAAATTCAGAATAATTAAAGAAAACACATTGTGTGCAATTAGATATTTTATGACAAACAGGAAAAATAAAAAAGTAATGTATTAACCTCAAAAGTATCATTCAGCTAACAAAAAAAGAAAAACTTCCAATGTAATATAAAAAAAAAAAAATTTTTTTTGGTTATATAAGGTTAGATTAAAGAATTTACTTTGAAACAAATACTAATTTTTTGTGCTCTGTATTTCTTTAATTTTGATTTCTTTTTCACAAGCTTTTTAAGTCAGGGTTGTGATTATGTCTTTTTTTAAAATTATTTTTGACCTGTGACCCCACAGTTTACCTTGCATAAATAAACGTTATTTTAATAAGTTTTAACTTTTAAGTAAAAAGTAAACATTACCATTACAAAATTCAGTTAAATTTAATAATGACATCAAAACATTTCTTTGATAAATATTGAACTTTTAAAATTTATTGGTTATAAATTTTTTGTCTACAATAGCAGCTCAAGATATTGGTGAGTGGCAAGAAACCTACCAATATTTTTAAAATACCTAAAAATTAAGTAGCACCAAAATGGATGCTTTTTTCCCTCCTGAAATGAGAGGAAAATTTATATATAATCCAAAACGAATAAGAATGAAGAAAATAATTGCAATGTTCAAAACATTAAAACAGTGCTCAATATAAAAATAGAGCAATGAATAATTATTACTTTAAAACATGTGCAAACTACAAACTAGTACATTACAAATCTGTACATTTTGTTTCAACAATGGAAAGAACAATGTCTCATCAGGTAGTCAATAATGATGGCAATAAACATTTTAAAAAAAAACAAAAACTTTTGGGAATTATTTCAGCCATAATCTAGTGATTACTTTTTTTGGTGTGTGTGTGTGTGGGGGGGGGGGGGGAGACAGATAATCCAAAATATATATTTTTAACAGTTTTTCTAAGGAAAATCCCTGAATTATGCAATATAAAGGGCGAAAATACTGAAAATAGATCATTTTGGGGATATAAACTGATAGAATTCTGATATCTTGCTTTGACTCAATATTTGAAGAGTAAAAAGAATTTATTTTATGTTCTGTTCAGTCAGTTTGGGGGTTTTCAAAGCACTGTTTTCCAATTTATTGGTACTAGTGTTTGTTTTTTTTTTCCTTTTCCACATGTCTCGATTTTCCTACATTTATTTACAGATTCTTGTATACTAGAATAACCAATACTTCAGTAATTAGCTGCAAGTTGTTATTTTATGTTTTTAATAATTTTAAAAACAAATCTGTCTGATTTTTCCAGAATAATTTGTTCCTATTGCAACTAAGAATAATAACAGAACTTTGAAAAGAAAACTTTAGTGTAATTTTTCTAAAGTTTATTCTAAAAATAATTTTTTTTTTTTTAATTGAACACAAATGACATCATAATTCTGTTTTGGTAACACCTTAAATGCCTTCAAATTCATTATACTAAATTTAATATAAGTGTATAGAAATAGAAAAATTATTATCTTAAATTATCTTTAATCAAGAGATAAAAGAAAATTTATTTTCAAACAAATTTTTGATTATTGCACTTCTGCTCTTCCATAATTTTTTAGGTTTTATTTTTACTTTTTTATGCGTGCTTTTCTGCACAAGAGTTGCGGGGAGGTTACAGTGTTTCTATTTTGTCCTTTGACCTCACACTGTGTGTAAAAATAATATTTTCATTCTGTTTGAAGTAACAGGTAAGCATTATTTTAAAAAAATCCAGTTAATTAAATCTACAAATAAACTTCAAAACATTTCTAGAACAAATATTATATTTTAAAGAGAGTTTTAATTGTTTACATTTTTCATATACAGTGGTAGCTCAATGATGAGTGAGGAAAAATGTACCAGAGTTTAAAAATACCTAAAACGTTTATTCATGAGAATAGGAATTTTTTTTTAAATCCTCATTAGATTTATCTTTCAAATAGAAGTAAAATTTAAATTCAAAGAAGGCATTTAAATAGTTACCTACAAAGAAAAGTGATACTTAGGGCCTAAAATACATTATTTTTCTTGAAGCTTATATATTTTAGTTCTAATTTCAAACTAACTGGTTAAATCTAACATTTTCAATAAAATACTTTGCTGTATTTCAAACTAAATTTAAATTGATTGGAATAACTTTTTTTTTTTTGAAAACCACTAAAAACAATCATATTTTCAAAGCTTTCAAAAAAAATAAAATATAGTTTTCTGAAACTTTAGGGAAGATTAGCTGATTTAAAGTTTAATCAATCTGATTAGAAAACATTACTTCTAGTCTAGAATATTGCAGAAAAGTAGTTTTTAACATGCGGGTGGGCATTTTTATGAGATGCTGAAAATTCTTTGCAATGGCTAATATCTGAGATTTTTTTTCTAAATTGGACAGAACTAACAATTATTTAAATATAATGAACACCATATATTTTCAACTACCCAATAATCTTAAAAATTTAAGAAAATATTCTAAGTAATTTAATAGCTTATTGAATTTTAGGCACTTTTTAATGAACTGTTAGAAAATGACCATAAAATTTTAACCTTACTATAGTTACTCCACTTATTTTCTGATGTCACATTTGGTCATTTGCATTTATGAAAAGCAAACTGTCTATACACAAAAAAAATTATTTTTAAAATTGGGGGGGGGGGGGGGTGCAGTGTATTTTTTCTAAGTGGGACAGAACTAACAATTATTTAAATATAATGAACACCATATATTTTCAACTACCCAATAATCTTAAAAATTTAAGAAAATATTCTAAGTAATTTAATAGCTTATTGAATTTTAGGCACTTTTTAATGAACTGTTAGAAAATGACCATAAAATTTTAACCTTACTATAGTTACTCCACTTATTTTCTGATGTCACATTTGGTCATTTGCATTTATGAAAAGCAGACTGTCTATACACAAAAAAAATTATTTTTAAAATGGGGGGGGGGGGGGTGCAGTGTATTTTTTTCTAAGTGGGACAGAACTAATAATTATCTAAATATAACGAACATCATGAAACCAGCCGTTCCATTTATGATTAAAACTAGTCTTAATTTAATATCACTTGACTGTTAACAATTAGTAAAAAAATTTAGAAGTTTATAAACTATTCTAAATGAAATTTTAAAAAAGAAAAACAACTTTTGAATTAATTCATTACTCATAGAGAAAATGTTTTCTTTAGACAATATTGCCCGTAATATATTTTAAAAGTAATTAAAATCTTTTTTAATTAAATGTCTTACTTTTATTATATTTTTTATTTTATGATTTAAAGCATATTTTCTGTAACTAAAAAATAAGATTTAAATTATCTGAGAAGTTGTCCTTATAACTAATATAAATGTTAAAAAAAAAAAATTCATCAAATTAAGTGGGGTGTTAAATGTAAATTTTACAAAGATTTTCTAAAAAAGAAAGATTTAAAAAAATAATTTAATTTGTGATAATTCCTGAAGTCATAAAATCAGTCAATTGTTCAATTTTTACAAGAATTTTTAACTGTAAAAAGACGCTAAAATTTCACATAAATTTATGGTACAAGGTGATATTGTTATTAAATAAACCTATATTTACTAACATAAATAGAACAGCTTCCTACAATTCATCAAACCCAAGTAATTTAAAACAATTTTGAATTATTTGTCTACAAATATGCCAATTTTTGTAAATACAGACATCCATATTATCATTAAAATGTCATGTTTTAAAGTAGTGTTGTCAAACTGAGAGTCCCCTGTAGGCCACACAAAACAACCATTTGTACACATTACAACTAATTGGAGTCATTTCATAAAAGTTATTGCAAAATATATGTGATACAAATGTTTTAGCAGGATTCATGTATATATAAAAAGTAAGTAGTCTGATTAAAAAAAAAAAAAAAAAAAAAATTAAAAACAACATCTATTTGCACTTTGCAACAACAAATACATATTGTCACTCTTCAGACAGTTTTAGTTTTTTGTCTTGACACTTGCTGATAATTTTTGGTATAACTGGCTGAAATGTATATGCAGTTCTGACTTTTACCAGAGACGACGAAATGGTGATCAGTTCACCTGGTTCTGAGAAGTTTTATTAATTTATGAAAGAAAATAACTATTCACACACAGAGGTAGAACCAAACATGGCCATAATCATTGTGGCAAACTTTCTGAAGTTTTGAAATTTTTTGGGAAGGTATCAAAAGAACCTGGGTATCGTTACATCAAGATACTTTGTTCTATGTGTAGAATTGGATTGTATTTCTAATAGTTACATTTGCAGTGAATGGTACTGAGTATAATGCAAACTGATGTTTAAAAAAGACGAGAAATCATTAAATCTTTTCTGAAATTAATTTGATAAGAATTCCAGGTGACTGTCATATTTAGCGAACCTAGGTGCAGTGGGTGGGTATATATATATATATATATATATATATATATATATATACACACACACAATGGCTGGCCACTCATATTTGAGGATACCTGTCTAACAGGGTAGCTACCTAATCCCCATTGTAGAAGCCTGCTCAGGCAAATTTGAGTTTGTTCAACACCCACAAAGCCCACCTGTGGTTTTTACTGCAACTATATTGAGTGGACATTAGTTACAGTTTCTGAGAGAAAGCGCATTACCTAGCATGAACAACAGCTTTGAACACTCAAACCCTTGGCCATGATGACTTGTGATATTGAGCTAGCCCAACCATCGACGACTCCTCAAAGGAAGCCGTCTACCTAATTTCACTCATATGGTTTTCAGGCACTTTCCAAAGGTGCCGCATATCCAGACTGATAACATCAAGTCACTTTTCTTACAAATTGGCCACAGTGATATTCTAACCTGGGCCTCATGGTCACAAAGTGAACATTATAAAAACTCAGCCACGTGCCCATAAAAACACACGTTTTATATATATATATATATATATATATATATATATACACACACACATTATATAAAAATTGTGCAAATGTATGCCCTCAAAAGAAAGAAATAAGTTCACATGAAAAATTACATTAAAAAACTTAACCATCACACATTGTCATTTTTGATAAAAACTGCATAAGAGATATTGATGCCCAAATATGCAATATATGTAACTTATATGTATAAATACACACACACGCATATATATATACATAAATACACACACACACACACATATATATATATATAATATATATGTACATAAATACACACACATAAATAGCACACGAATGCACACACATAAATACGCACACACACATATATACACACAAATACACACACACAAATACACACACACACACACAAATACACACACACACATAAATACACACACACAAACATAAATACACAAATATAAATACACACACTCATAAATACACAAATATAAATACACACACTCATAAATACACAAATATAAATACACACACTCATAAATACACAAATATAAATACACACACTCATAAATACACAAATATAAATACACACACTCATAAATACACAAGTATAAATAAATACACAAATATAAATACACACACTCATAAATACACACACTCATAAATACACAAATATAAATACACACACTCATAAATACACACACTCATAAATACACAAATATAAATACACAAATATAAATACACACACTCATAAATACACAAATATAAATACACACACTCATAAATACACAAATATAAATACACACACTCATAAATACACAAATATAAATACACACACTCATAAATACACAAATATAAATACACACACTCATAAATACACAAATATAAATACACACACTCATAAATACACACCACTCATAAATACACAAACATAAATACACACACTCATAAATACACAAACATAAATACACACACTCATAAATACACACACTCATAAATACACAAATATAAATACACACACTCATAAATACACAAACATAAATACACACACTCATAAATACACACACTCATAAATACACACACTCATAAATACACAAACATAAATACACACACTCATAAATACACAAACATAAATACACACACTCATAAATACACAAACATAAATACACACACTCATAAATACACAAACATAAATACACACACTCATAAATACACAAACATAAATACACACACTCATAAATACACAAATATAAATACACACACTCATAAATACACAAATATAAATACACACACTCATAAATACACAAATATAAATACACACACTCATAAATACACAAATATAAATACACACACTCATAAATACACAAATATAAATACACACACTCATAAATACACAAATATAAATACACACACACACATAAATACACAAATATAAATACACACACACACATAAATACACAAATATAAATACACACACACACATAAATACACAAATATAAATACACACACACATAAATACACAAATATAAATACACACACACATAAATACACAAATATAAATACACACACACATAAATACACAAATATAAATACACACACACATAAATACACAAATATAAATACACACACACATAAATACACAAATATAAATACACACACACATAAATACACAAATATAAATACACACACACATAAATACACAAATATAAATACACACACACATAAATACACAAATATAAATACACACACTCATAAATACACAAATATAAATACACACACACATAAATACACACACACATAAATACACAAATATAAATACACACACACATAAATACACACACATAAATACACAAATATAAATACACACACACAGCTGGCCACTTTTACAAGAGTGGCTAGCTAATCCCCATTGCTGATGCCTGCTCAGGCAGGCTTGTTTTTGTTCAACACCCACAGAGCCCATCTGTGGTTTATACTGCAACTAGGCTGAGCGGACATTAGTCACAGTTTCTGAGAAAGAGCACATTATCTAGCGTGAGCAAGGCCAGGATGCTCAAACCCTCGGTCACGATGACTTGTGACTTCAAGCTAGCCCAACCATCGACAACTACTTAAAGGGTGCTGTCTACCCAATTTTACTCACAAGGTTTAGGTTAACCTATTCAACATATATATTTGTTTTTTGTCGGAGATACATTCTCCCAAGGGACATTTGATTTCATATGTAATGTTGGTTTTACTTAATACATCAGTTGGTGGAGAGGTGTTACAACGGATAATTAAATTACTAGTATTTTATTTTTTTTATAATATATTAATTTTAATTTTTTTTTATTAGGATCAACGGGAGATATATTACTACGAATCAGATTTATGATTTTTTTCATCCTGTTTGTAGTTATTATGGATCTGGTTGCAATAAAATAGTTTGATATGGTTAGGGTCTTTTGTGGAAGTACACTGGAAGATGATCTCGGAAAAAGATTGAAAGGACTTAGGAACATTGAAAAATGAATAAAATCATCTGTCAAAGTCACAGTTTATTTCTTACATCTTTCAATTATAATACGCAAAAGATTATCCTTGAGTATGAATGAATTTTATTAAAAATAAGCAGACACAGTGTTTGCAATTTATTTAATCTGATATACATGCACACACATTATATTTAGAAGTGCTATATATATATATATTCACACACACACGTGTGTGTATTATCAAAGCAGTTATCAGATAGAACTCTCTCACTGTTGGCATTGTTTACATATTGTAAAATACATTACATGCTATGAAATCTGCCTTTCTCTGACATTGTGCATATGACCTGGTGGGTGAATATCTGACTGCTAGTTAAGGATGTCAGGTGTTTACATTTGAAGATTTCTGGCCACAACTATTAGGTAGTGGTGACTGTTTAAAGGTCCAGCATAATTGATGTGCAGTCTTGTCCATGGAATGTTTGTTTTGGGCAATGGTTGAAATTTTACCAGTGGTGCCTCTGCTGCTAGTTTGTAGTAAAGCAAGCATTACTATTCTATCTGCATATAAGAGTACTTGATCACATATCGAAAAAGGTGATATTTTAGATCCCTTTTTATATTTTTTAGTCAGCCATGTGCGTTGTGGTGCAGTGGATATTGACTCGAAACAAGAAATCGGGTAGCCGAGTTCGAATTTCAGTTGAATTCATTGCATTCACTTTCGCACAAATACCCTTGGGGTTATCTAGACAAACAATTGGCATGTCCAAGCTTCTTTGAAGGTAGAAATTCTATTTTGAAATCAATTTAATAAAATCTATTCCTCAGTGTTGTAGCCTGTTGGCTGCATGTGTAGGGAAACCCTTCTCAGATCCAAAAATTGTTAGTAACAGCCAATGATCCATTTGTCCACCTGTGAACTTTTTTTTACTGCATAGATTATGGCCAGACTTTTTTTTTTTTTTTTTTTTTTTTCAATCTGGCTATAGTTTCTCTCTGCTGGAAGCAAACTTCTAGAAGCATGGACTATAGGATTTGTAGTACCATCTTCAAATTAATAGGAAAATTACGAGTATCAGATGCCATAATGATTTCATGTTCAGCGCCAAAATGAACTAGTGATAGATCTGACAACAAACAACTTATCGTATGAAAAGCTTTTTTGCACTCTTGACAAATCCCATTTTGCTCCTATTTTTAGTAGGTTGTTTAAAGGGGCTCTAAGGTCATATATTTTGCGGATATAGATGCAGTGGTAGTTGGCCAAGCTTAAAAATGCCTGAAGACCAGTGACGTTGCTGGCATGTTTTAATGGCTTCAGCTCTTTCAGGGTCAGGCTGTCATTTTTGTCCATTGTTTAACCCAAATACTTGATTTGTTTCATAACAAAAATTACATTTCTCTGATCAGGTTTTGAAACCATACTTATTTATCTTCTGAAAAACTGCCTTTATATGCTCTTTATGTTGCTCGCTATTCTTGCTCTTTAATAGGATGTCATTGAGGTATGCTATGGCAAACTAATCTTGCCAACATGGTATCCATTATTTGTTAGAACAAACTTGGAGTGAATTTCAACCCAAATGGATGTCTATTTAGTTTATAGAAGCCTTTATAAGTATTTATTGTTAGTAATTTTGAGAATTTTTTGCCCACATTTACCTGAAGGTAAGTAGCTGATAAATATAATTAAAAAAAATTTTTTCCACCATTTAGTCTTGAAAAAAGAAATGTTCTATGGTATGTGTGGTCTTTAAAGTAATCATTCAATCCAGTGATAAAATTGGCACATACATACTTTAACCCCACCATACACAGTTGGTAATGCCCAGTTCGAGTATTCCACTTTAGAAATCACACCTATTTCCTCTAAACATTCTAGTTCTTGGCTCACTGGTTCTAAAAACCAAGAACAGTATATTTCATTTTGGCAAAAATACTGGATTTTATATAATCTTTTAATTCAAACCTTACTTCAGTTTTTGTGCATTGTCAGAGTTTTCAGAGAATAAGTGTGAAATTGTTTTTTTAAATTAGAAATAAATTTTTGTTTATTTTTTTTCCATTGGCTGACACATCTACTTTATTGCAAAACAAATTCCAATTTGTATCGAACAGATTTGTCTTACTAGGTAGCAGATAAACTCTTGATTTGAATGTCTTTTCAAAAAACGATACATTGCAGCTAGAGTTGCTTTTGAAGTTCGCCTTCTTCTGATACAACTTGTGCTACTTTTTCAGTATTTTTCAATGGAGGGCTACCTATTTTTCTTTTCACTTTTGTTCATTTATAATAAAAAATACTACTACCAGTGTCTAAAAGCAGTTTCACGGTTTGACCATTATCATTGTATTGACATACTTTTTGTCTCGCCATCTTGATTACATTTTCAGACAGACAGGACAACATCTACTTTAGTTTTAAATTTTGTGTTTTTGTTTTTTTAGTTTGTTTATTTTGCAGTGAGTGCTTTTGTGTCTGATATAGCCACACACAAAACAAGCTTTGTCGTTGAAAAAACAGTCTTTTTAAAATGTGAACTCTCCCACAGCCATCATATGGAGATGATTTTGCCTTACATTTTGCAAATTTCTGTAGTTTAATAACTTAAACATGAGAAATGTTCTTTTCTTCATTTCTCATGTTGTCTCGTTTCAAGTTTATCAATCTTTGGCACTCCTCAGTTACTTTCTGCAGTATTATTTCTGGATCTTGCTCTATTATGGTCAATATTCTGAAGCAGATATCTTTATCCTTAGCTGCTATTAGTCCCTGCACAAAAATTAAGCATTTGAATATGCCAACTGAGAAATGACCTAATTTAAATAATTCACACTATCATGTGTTTCATGGTTTCTTTCTCTAACAGGGGGAAAAAAAAAATGGATACTCATGTTGGGGGGGGGGGGGGGCAGAAAGTTTCATGGTATAAATAATACTTATGTAAATCAGATTAATTTAAACTTGCTAATTTTCTAATTAATTTTACATTAAGATGAATTAAAACAACTATATTTTTTATTTAAAAACTGGAACAAAGAATTCAGACATGTCATATTTTCCTTTTTTTCTGTTTGAAAACATTGATTTCCAAGTGTCATATTTCTTTTTTCCTTCATTTCTTTTGTAAACAAATAGATTTCACATTTATTTTTTAAAACTAGTCAATTGTTTTTAACATATTTTTGTTCAATCTTTTTTTTTTTATGCACAATGATATAAATGCTGATAAAATTTAATCTCATTAACATATGAAAGTCTTTTGCAATAGTGTTTTTTTGGATATGATCACTCAGTTGTGATAGCACTAAACCAAATGATTTAAAAACTTTTGATGGTTTCAAAATCAACTTTTCTGGTTTCATCTTCACACCTTTATGGTGTGAAGATGAAACCAGAAAAGTTGATTTTTTTTTTTTGTTAAACTGCCCATCTTAACACACACGCACAATATAACTAAATGAATAATCACACTAAAAAATGCAAATCATACTTGGCTGAAAGTGTTTAAGATCCTTAAGTAACTCTTTCCTAATTTTGAAATTTTGGTTGTTTAAAACTTCCAGTTGAGCATTTATATATATATATATATATATATACACACAAATATATAGGCATATATATATATGCAGCACATACATGCATGCATGCATGCACGCACACACAACGGAAAGTTCTAGAGATTAACAACCGACATTTTTATTTGAACACGATTTTAATAGCTACTTGTATTTGAGTAGATATTGTGTTTTTAATTAAACTATTTATATATATCTATTGGCCTGAATATTTTCAAGAAATTTTGTTAGTAAACAGATAATGTTACATTAAGATACACTTTTAGAGCAGAGATGAATATTATGAGAAATCAGAAATTTGTGTTTATAAAGGCTTTATTCAACTTTGTTTAGACTGTGAAATCATTCATGATCAAGCAGTCTAAGATGTCAGATCAATTGATGGTTTTCCCGATGTTGTTAGGGGTCACTGTTTAAAAATGGACATCTACTCTAACACTATTAAAAATAGATACTTCCACTTATTTTTGATACCTAAGTTTTAAACTTAACTTTTAGAAATAAAGAAGTTTTCTGGAAACTTATTTTAGTTTTAATTGAAAGCTAAATGATTCAGTTTACTGCTTTCATGTAGCAAAATACTCTGGTGTATTTCAAGCGGAAATTATATTGATTGGAATCTAAAATTTTGAAATTTTTTAAAAAAGATTTTTCAATTTTTCGGCCATTCTTGAGCACATGACACATTGGTAAACAAAAGTTACTTCTCGATTTTAAGTCTTGCCAAAATAAAATATATTAAAATACACATCTGCGACACATTATTTTAAAATTCGATTTACACAAGTATGACTAATTTATAGCATGAAATTTAAAATAAAACTATTTCTTAAATGTGTTGATATTCCTGAACTCTCCCCACATGACAGATGCACAATAAGCATATGGCAACCGAAATTGACAAAACTGTCTTAAATTTTTTGCCTGTAGGGAGAAGAAACCATGAAACACATGACCTTTTAATGTACACATAGAAATTACTATAAAAAAAACAAAAAAAACGAAGACACAACAATTTGTATTAATTGTCTCAATTTTTGATTAGTAAATATAGTTTTCATTTAATAACCTGACACCAACAAATCTTTGAAAGGTTTTTAAAAATATTTTTGCCAATTTATAAATTATTATAATTAGAAAAAAAAAAAAAAAAAAAGAAAAAAAGAAAAGAAAAAGGAAACTTCAGACTATAATGTTTTTAATATATATTATTTATTAAAGTAATTAAAAGCTTATCAAATTAAATAATCTCATAGTTTTATTGCATTTTTTATTTTACTATTTGGAGCAGATTTTCAGGAATAAAAGCAAAATGTTTGAAAAAAAAAAAAAAAAAAATATAGATGATTTATGTTCCCTAATGAGTTCTGTGTTTAGCTAATAAAACCAATTTTTGCAGTACAATTTAATTTCTTAAAATTTCATGAATTTACATGGAAGTGGGGGGGGGGGGGTGAAGAAATGAGATAAAAAAAAAAGTGTAAAAAATAAAGTTTCATTAAAAATCTGACAATTATTTCATTTTTACAAGAATTTTTAAGTTAATGCTTTTCACCAGGAAAAAAAACAAAAAAAAAAAAACAAAAAAAACTGAGTTATATAATTTAATATTACATTATCGCAAACAAAAATCTAAAGATTTTTACCAAAATTTTTCAAAAATAATTAACTACTTTGATCTTTCCACTTAACAGCAACAGAAAAAAAAAAGCATAGCATGAAGAAAAAAGGCCCAAACCTTACAAAAAAGTTTTCAAAATGTTTGTCATTATTAAGAGGAAAAATCAAAAGACATTTGTTTAATATTTAAAAAAAAAAAAATTTTTAATCCTTTCTAACACGTTTGAAAATTTGGTAAAAAAATAATTTTTTTTGTCATCAGGTTACCAAGGTTTACAAATTAGATTTACTATAAAGAATGTATAAGGAAACACTTTTTTCGGGTGAAAAACACATTAATCTGAAAATTCTTGCAAAATCAAATAACTTGAATTTTAATGAAATTTTCATGACTTATTCAAATTATTTTTGAAATTATTATTTTTAAAAATCTTGGTAAAAATATATTGCCCCCCACCGTAAATACATGAAATTTTAAGAAATTAAATTCTGTTGCAATAATTGGTTTTATTAGTTAAATGTAGGGCTCATTGAGGAATGTAAATCATCTATTTTTTTTTTAAATTTAGCCTTTATTTCCGAAAATCTACTAACAGTAAAATGAAAAATGCAATAAAACTATGATATCATTTAATTTGATAAGTTAATTGCTTGAATAAATAATATAAATTATGGACATTACAGTCTGAAGAAAAAAAATTTTTTGATGAATAATGAAATATTAAAAGAACTGTTTTAATTTTTTTTTTTTTTTTACTTAGTAATTTATAAAGCATCAAATTTTTTTTTTAAATAATTCAAAGATTTGTTGTCATTAGTTTATTAACTTATTAAGTGAAGATTATAATTACTAATCAAAAATTGAAAAGTTTAAAAATTGTCATGCCTTCATATTTTTAAAATAAGTTTAAAAATTTTTTGTGTGTATTTGATGCTTTTTTTGTATGGTAATTTCTATGTTTACATTAAAATGTCATGTGTTTCACAGTTTCTTCCCCTTACAGGAAAAAATTTGTACAATTATGTCACATGATTGCCATACACTTATCTCTCATTTGTCAACAAATTTCAAATACAGTGAACTTAGAAAGTTCAACTGTGTTTATGAAATAGTTTTAGTCTACATTTCATATTATAATTAATACTTAAAACTTGTGTAAATTAGATTAATTTAACATTAAATTTGCTAATTTTCCAAAAATAATGTATCACAGATGTATATTTTACTTTTGCAAGATTTTTAACACCGAGAATTAACTTACTTTTGTTTACAAATGTGTCGATTGTTCAAAAATGGCCCCAAAAATTGAAAGATTAAAAAATAAATTTTTAGATTCCACCAATCAATAATTTCTGCTTGAAATCCACAAAAGTATTTTTCTTACTGGAAATAGTCATTCAGCTTTCAATTAAAACTCAAATAAAAATTTCAAGAAAACTTTATTTTTAAAAATTCAATAAAAGTAGTCATCGAAAATGAGTGGAGTTACACTTTTCAAGAAATCGAAATTAAATGTGTGCGTGTTTTTAATTTATTTGTTTGAACATTATTTTTAGGACGAATTTAGCGATTTTACTGAGAAAAAACAAATTCGGTTTGAAACACACCCAAAGTATTTTGAATATTGAGAATGAGGAAATATTTTTCAAAATGAATTTTATAATTATTATTAGGTATCAGTTAATTATTTTTTTTTTTATTGGAGGTACATGGAAATGAAATTCTTTTAATTCGGATTATCGTTTTAGGCAATTATTTTTCAAGTAAATTCGAAATTTAAATTAAAAAAAAATAGCATTCTAAAATAAATTATTTTTTAAAATGCATTCTTTTTTTTCTATGTGGTAATTAATTACCTGTATAAATTAATTTTTGGCTAAATACTTAACGGCTAAAAGAAAAAAAAAATCAAACCCAATCACATTTTAATCATTTTATGTGGAAATATAAATAATGGATGTTGAAATTCAATGAATGTTTAAGAAATTAAAAAAAAATTCTTTGTAAGAGTAATTTTTGTGCTAATAAATTTTTTAAAAAAAAATCTCTCTAGTTGGAATTTTTTTTTAAATCTGCAAAGCTAAGGAAAAAATATAGAACGTTAAAAAAATTGTAATTTTTGTTTTCAGATTATGTTGAAAATTAGTTTGATTCACTTTTTTAGTTTCAACAAGCTTCTTCTATATGCCATGTCCCTTCAGGACGTAGGCGATCATGACCTTCCACGTCTCCCTATCCCTGATGGCTCTTAGCACGCTTTTTTTAGTTGACTCATAAGCCCCCCCCCCCCCCCAAAAAAGGTATTCTTTAATGCTGGCTGTAAGTGTCAAGTTTTCGTTTGGAACAATTAATTCGGCACTTAACTTTTCTTTACTGACAGACACTTAAATGATCGCAAAGTTTACAAACTTTTACACTCAGCGATTATAAAATTTATTATGACATATCATCACTCACACAATTATTGTCAGCGCTGAAAATTCAATAAAGCGTCACTGGACTGATACTGATGCACACACACACACACACAGAACAGCTCTTAAATAGAAAAAAATCAGTTATTTGAAACGAAAGTGTTCACAAACAAATTTTGGCCAAATTACATTACAATGAAACTTGAAAAAAAAAATCAACTAATTTTGCTCAAGAAGAATGTATGAGAAAATTCACAAAATATTTTAATTTGATTTTTTTAGCTATACTTTTTATCATCCAACAAAATCGTGAAATTACATGGTAAAAAGAGGCAAAATAAGCATGAAAAATATTTAATTTACTTATTACTTTAAGTGTGTCAAACAATCAACTAAATAGTCTGTTCAGATTCAGAATGCTAAGGAGTTTGAGTAAAAAAGAAGGTTCTTTTTTATGCGGATTAATGAGAAATGCAAGAGAAACGTACGAGCCGAAAGACTAAAAGAGATTTTTTATTAAATTAATCTAGTTAATTTAACTGAGAGGTTATTAATTTTTTATGGTTCCCTGAAAAAGAAAAAAAAAAGCCATGTTTTAAAAAGGATAATCTTTTAACGTTAACGAGATATGCTGAGGTGGGTGTGACGAAGGGAGGATTTTTTTTTTTTGTGAATTATGAAAAATAATACATACGAGAAAAAAAAAAAAGAATGAAAAAGAACGAATAAAAAAATCTATAAAACCTAGACTTTAGATTTCCTTTTGGTTTGGTTAATATGGAGTGGAAAGATCCATTTTGATTTTGTTTGATTGTTAAGCTTTTCACTAAGCACGCTGTTTGCGGTCGATAAAAGAAGCAGACTTTAACTAATACTACTGCTGCTTGTTATGGTGGATAATTCAGATTTTGGAGGAAAAGATAAACACTGTAAGATTTGTCACTCACATTCTAAGAGTCCTTTACTTTGTTCTGCATTTGAAGTCACTTCAACATTACAACCGTTTTCTTCGGCATTCATCTCAACAGATAACCATCTAACTAGTCAAGAGCAGCATAAGTTAGTCTTCCTTGACATCAAGTTCATTACCTATCTGCATGTAAAACAGGATAGGAGAAGCAATGAGCTCGTCTCGCTAAAAAGGAGCAAGCAACAGCAGTCATGAGGGATTAAAATTCATTTGAGGCCTAAGCGGCAAAGCGCTAATGAATGTGTCACTTGTATGTTTACTTTGCTTAGCAAATTGGAGCCATAAAAAATAAACCTTCTCTAGTTAATTATAGCAGTGATATTTTTTTAAAGATAAAACTTTTTTTAAAAGGCATCATTTGAATTAATTTTAAAAGCATACGGAGAAAAAAAATTATATCTGCATAAATAAATGATTTAAAAATATTTTTTTTTTAAATTTTCTTACAAACAACGAACATTAAATTAAAAATGTTTGTCAATAAAATTAGTTATGTTAAGTTGTTAACGATACAAGTTTCTGGATGTAACTGTGAGACAAGTGTAACACTTGACGCAACAACAGTCAACAGAAAAACTTTGTATGATACAATGATACTTTGGAAAAATTTGAAGGGGAATAGCAACGGCAGTACTTACGAAATTTTACCAAAACATTTTAGTAAAAAGTGACTAACAGTGTGTACACTAGTGTCCAAAAGTAGCACACACTTTGTTTCAAAATTTCAACAATTTCAATGTAAAAAGTAGTTTCTCAAAGTAACACTAGAAAAAAAATTACTAACTACTCGTGCCAAACCAATTTCCTTTAGGAGGCAATTTAAGATAATTTAAATTTTTCAGCAAATCATGGAAAAAAATCAAAACATTTTTTTAGTATAAAAATAAGATAAAATTGTATTTTAATTAAAAATAAAACCTGCGTAGCAGAATGTGACACAAGGTCAGTTTAAATGTGTAGAACTCGAGATAGTGCACCCTAGCCAAGTCCAAAATTAGAATAGCCCCCGTAAACGTTGTTTGCGATGGCATCCAGTATTACTACCGATCTCCCCTCTTTAGTGCGATGAGGGAGGTATTACCGCGGGTAACTGTTTAGTAAAGTTTAGTGTTCACTGAGAAAGGGTACCTCGCGATAATTTTTAGTTACGCTGTCCGCAGACAGCAACACAAGCACAAGAAGATGATTTGAATTGAACATCACCAGTTAGAGACTCACCACGAACTTCTTCGGCAGAGAAATAAGATATTTATTTTTAAAAATATGTAAAATTTTGTTCCAGTCAATGCGCAACAAACAAAATAATGGTAGCAAATGCGGCAATAATGTTTTTTTTTTTCATTTTTTATTCAATAACTTAATTTTAAAAAAAGTTCAGTTAAAAAAATTAAAATGTTTTGTCACTGAGACTTGAAACATTAAATTTAGATGTTAAGATACCATGTAGGTATGTTGCATTCTAAAACCTTCACTTGAAATAGACTTTGGAAAAATCAATATAAAAATTAAATCTGCTTTATCACATCCCGGATGTTTACATCTGAATATGAAGAAATTCCGGTAAGGGAGATAATTATAGTTCACTAAGTAAAATTGCTTCCGACCTTCCTTTAAAAAGAAAAGAAAAGAAAGGGGAGCATACTCAGGAAGGGAAATCAATTTATCAAGTAGTTACTTTCTATTTAGAATCATAATTATTACAAATACATAGCAAAAATCAATTATGTTCTAATTATTATGAAAAGAAATAGTAAAAGAATAATCATAAATAAATTTGATTACTTTTAAATTTAATCATTAATATTGATATTTGAAGGTCTCACAATATACTTTAAATCTTAAGATTGTGGTATGTAATGTGACCATTGTTACAAAGAAAGTAAATTAATTCTGAATGTGTAGTAGTAATAAAAAATCTCTTACCACTCCTCTTCAAAGAAAAAAAATCTTTATACTAAAACTTAAAGACAATGATACAAGGTTTTCAAAATCACAATTTTTATTTATTTTATTTGTTTTGAATAAACACTTTCACATGTAATTCATTAATCATTAAGTTCTTAAAAAATGCAATAAATCAAATATTCTTCTAAATCTTTTTGCCATATCAATAACTTCTACAGATTATCTGTTTTTGTTCACAGTGGACTGTTGGGGTTGAAAATGGACCCATTTTGGGGATTACTGTAAGTAAAACCAAAAAAAAAAAAATTACAATGTTTACAATAATTAATACATTTTAACATTATTTTTGAGAACTTCTCAGGTATAGTGAAATAATTTAATGGTAATTAAAAAAAAGTTATTAAAATCTTTGAACTCTCATGTTTTGTTTTAACCAAGTTTTTTTCTTTTTTAAATCCAACATTGCACTTGGATTTGAAGCAATTTTTCTCCAGTGGAGATAGTTTGTGGACCCTCAGTATACACAAAGAAAGTGAATGAGTTTTTTTGACATATTTGTTTACTAAGTTTGTCACCCATTATATCATGGGTTCATAATGTATCATAAATTTGAGTCTAGCATAAAAAAAGCTAACAAACTCTAGGTTGAACAAGCATGTCAATCTCCCCCACAGTTTTGTTTACCAACCTGCTAATGGATAAAATTACTTTATATTAGTAAAGTTTTGTAGAGAGAAAAAAAAGTAAAAAATTGCAGATACACAATATAGGTTACTTTCAATTGTGGTTTAACTGTTGGCATCAATCATATTAAATAAAAAGGTATATTTTTCTTTTCAGAAATATGCTGAAGAAAAAAATAATACTTAGTAAATTTACATTATTTTTATATATGTAGTCACTATCACTTATTGATGTGGTAAAGAATACATTCCATTGAGAAATGAATTCATCAAATATAGTTTTAAAAAATAACTATATTCACAAGAAAGAAATTATGAAAGTATTCATTTTTTTTTTAAATAGAAAAAAAAAACTCATTATTCATATAACATTTGTACTAAAACTATTTGTCAGGATGCTATTTTTTCTTACTAGTTTATATCATCTCTAACATTAGCACCCATAACTTATACTACCTACTTATTTTTTTTTTGAATGACAAACAATAGACAAAAAAAATTGTACAAACTGCACATATATCAAACATGAATTTCAGTTCCAAAATGATATACTATTTAATTTAAAATTTGTTTTCATTTATTTCATCAAAAACTTAGCAACCATGTTAGATTTTTAAAGCCCTTAAATAAGGATATTGTTATTTGATAATACATGAAATTCATTTCAGTGAATCAATCAGTTGTTATAATTGAGTAATATGAGCCAAAGTTAATGGACAGATATGGAATAACTGTTTAAAATAGGTAGCAAAAAAATTACATGAAATAAATTATCTTAAAAAAGAAAAAAAAAAGGCAACTTCATAAAATGATTTACAACAAAAACAACCATGATGAAGACTTAAGAGAAAATATGACTAGAGTAAGAATATATAACAAAGGTAACATTACTAAAATGTGTACTACTGTTTTGAAATATATTATAAAACAAAAAACCTTGGTAATTCTAGAAAGAGGAAGGAGTAATTAAATGCAAATAATTGAATTTTCAATAATGCTAAATATATAGTTTAGACTCTTTGGACGTTGACACGGAAGCAAGAGTCGTTTCCAGTCAAAGTAAAACCTTAGATTGAAAGAAAAATGAATGGATATAAGTCAAATTTTGATTTCCGGTATTGATGTCAAGTTTTCTGTCACAAACTGAATTTTGAAGGATAAATAAGTCCTCTGAGTAAATGGTATCATGGCTGAGATTAAGAACTACAAGTATACCTACTTAGAGCAAAACCCAAAGCAAAAACTAAAATAAAAGGGCAGAAAACCCGATTTTGATCAGACCTGATAGGATATTGGGGTATCGATTTCCAATATTGGGAAAATGAGTTGTCTTAAAAGATCTAATGTTTGAGACTAAAAACCATAATTTTACCACCAAGTTAGAGCAAATTCTGCAGCAAGAACCACGATAAAAGGGCTGAAATTCTGATCTTGATCAGACCTGATCAGATATTGATTTCTGATATGGGAAGGGGATCGGAAAAAATAAGTATCCCATGACCTAACCTAAAGCCTAAAGAATATTTGTGTGAAGTTTGGTGAGAATCGGATAAAAATTGTGGATTTGTATAAAGGACATACAGATAGACACACCCACAAATATCTTACCTTACCTTTTATATATGCATAGATTGTATTTATATTAGGGTGTGGAAAATACAATTTATGATATTTTTTCATAATCATAGCATGTTGAAAATATAAGCCATTTTTTAATAAATATTTTTTTAAAAATTCTAAAAATATTACTTTATGAACGAAGTTATTTTGTATATAGAGTATTGTACTTTTTTTTTTATGTGACAATTATGTAAGACAAAACAAAATTGACTTTTATAATTTGATCTGAAATTAACACAGAATCATGCAAAGACATTTACATGAAAGATCAAAATAGAAAATTCTCGTTTTTGCAAAAGATAAGAAATAATTAAAATAAATTTATTTAAAATAAAAAATTAGTTCTAAAGTTTCCAGTTCCTAAATGCCAGCCAATTCAGGTGTAGCAACATTATTGCACAGGTAGGCAATATATCAAGCAATATGAAACAAGCTTATAGACCCTATATTTTCATCTATCTTAAACCACCTTGCTGGCTTATTAAACCATTCTCTAACAATATATCCCAAATACTTTTCAAGCTGAAACAAATATTGATATTGTGGTAAGAGGAAGGATGAAATCTGAAGAGAAAAACCTTAAAATGAATAAGACCTCAATGTAGAAATATTTTTATTGTTCATGAAATCAAACCGCTTAAGATTATATCAGTCAGTTAAGTGCCACATGTGATACACATTTTGGCGATCATGACTCAAAAAAGACATGACTGACTGGGCAGAATATTTCCATTACTTTCTGTAGAAGACTGGTTGCTAATCAAGGCTATAGAACCTAATCTGTCCTGCTATTAACGCATATCTAAAGGGAGAAAAGACAGATTAAGGGTATTTGTATATAGTGAATGTAATAAATTCAACTGGAATTCAAAACTTGGCTCTTGTTCTGAGCTGATATCCATTGCACCACAATGCACATCCCCATTAAGAGTATATACCAATCTTAAAGTTCTGGATATAAATTTGAAGTTTAAGATATTTTAAATAGCTTTTTTTTTTTACCTTTTTAGACCTCTTAGATAAAACTGGCTTCTTAACTCCACGAAATAGCATTTACGCTTTTATTTTAAAAAAAAAATAAAAAAAAATAAAAAAAAGGCTTTTTCAAGTACTACCAGTATGCCAAAAAGTCATTTTATTAACCAGATCTAATTTTTGAAACTTGTTTAAAAAACAGGGTTTTCAAACCTAATTAAAAAAATAAATACTTGATATTTGATGTATCAAATTTCTAGACTAATGAAGAAATAGTTTGCATGAAATGTGCCTAATTTGAGTGTTCTTCATATAATCTGCCAATATTTGGAAAAATTTACAGTGAAGGTTAAAGAATTTAGCAATTAGCTGTTTTAAAATAAGATACCTGAAAATCACTTTTGGTATTTCCTATGTTGATCTTATAATGTATCTAATTTTTTTAATTGTGTAAAGAGATATTTCATCTGTTAATTTGAAACGCCTGATTCTATATGTATACTAAGAAAATTATTACTCAGGGTATAAATTCTCTTCCATTTTAAAAAAGTAACACATCCACTGTAACATTTTAAAAAAAAGATATACTTATAACTTCAATGCAATATTTTCTTTTTACTCAGTGTCATCTTTGAAATTTATATACTAAAATATTTGCCTATTTTGCCTGGCTTACCTAATTATAATGGATGAAGAAAGTATGAAAATTTTCAATGTAAATGTATACACATATCAAGTGAGAGAAACTTACCCTAAGTTAAACTTAACATTCATCTATTAGTTATTGTACTCAAGATATAATTCGACAGCAGATTAAAATTCTGAAAACTACAAAATTTGAGGTTATTAGTATTAAAGAAATTCAAAGCAAAACTTTCATGTAGCTTATTCTCAACAGTCAAAACAATTGCTTTGTTAACACATTATTCATAACCCTGCCTGTTCGATCCTGGCTAAAATTCTGGTCAATGATAATCATATAACACCAGATGATGTAACTGCACAATGGTCCGGTCCTTAAGGTTTTAGGATGATGTGTTAACCCCAGGGCCAACCTTACACTAGTTAGTAGCATTGCTGGTCAAGCTGTTTGGTGGTCACTGGCTGTTTTGATCCATATCTACACTACCCACATTGTGTCCTTGATCTCAGAGCAGTGAAGATTGAATGTCTTAGGTAGTCAAAGTGATGGATTGAGCCGTGGTGGAAGCTATATCAAGGAAATAAGTATCTTTATAAACAGAAATAAAAACAAGATTTATTTGGTTAATCTTCAATTGGTTTATGTAGTTCTTGGTACAACAAAATTAACCCTTCCCATATCAACCGCTATCAGGAGATCTTGTGGCAGCTGATTTGAATTCCAGAGGCAACTGATTCAAGATTCACCACACAAATCTTCAAAACTCCAAAGTGGTCTGCTTATATGCATTCTAGATCAAAACTGGTGAGAACTGACAGTTCTGGGGATTTGGTGATTCCCCAATTTTTGCATTAATTCCAGCAAAGGTCCTTTGTTCCCTAAATTCTCTGCTCTTAATCAACTTGACAAATTTGGAGTGCTATCCACCTTCCTTGGGAGTAGTTACAGGGATCCCTCCTCCCTTCAACTCCAACCTGCTTTACTTACACCTCACACCATTACTCTACATGGGTCAGGAGAAATTCTCCCTTTCTCTTCCTTCTCAGCATTCAACCTCTTCCCTCCTGGTAGGTAAAACTATCTTAGTGATGAATCTAATTTTTAAAGTGTATAGGCAAAGGAGCAGAACTTTGCTGTAGTCATTCATTTTAATTCTTTCAATTACTCAAGGAAGAGAGAAAATTATTTGTCAATTTTTGGTCCTGTTTGTCCAACAAAAACATTGACCAGACTACTCAGTCAACACTTACCACATCATCATCAGCAAGACCTATTTTCCTAATCTTATATAAACTTAAGATTTGTTTTCATTTCAACTTTCCAAATTCATTCTTGTTAGCAAAAATATAATCCCTGTCCATATTTTTATTTTTTGATGAAGGGATAAAGTTATTTCTCTCTTCTTGAATTTTATCTCTTTTCTTGCCAATAATATTGTTTTCTCAATTTCTCAATGAAAAAACAAAGTTATTTCTCAATCTGTTTCAGATCCTCAAAATTACAAAAAGTTATATATTTTCAGAAACTTTCATAGGGACAAAACACTCCGGATGGCACTCTTTCACTTCCCTTCGCCAGGTAAAACATCTTTTTTATTCTCTCTCCCCACCTTCCATGTCAGTTTCAGATTAACCCTTTTCAGACTTTCCTGTTCACATTTTAAAATTAATGCCTTCATACCAATGTCACATCATGTGAAAAATAGAAATTAAATTAAACAGTTTTTTTTTTTTGGTTTTTAAAAACAAAATCTTCAATAGCTTAACACACATAACTGTACAAAAATTATCAATAAAGAAAAGTGCAGTTGTGATTGTTTTAGTGTCTGACAAAAGTTCGGCTGAAACTATTATTAAGACTTAAGTGAATTAATAAACAATTCCATTATCTCATATCACATGAGATTTTGTGCCAGATGTTCAAAATTCAAAAACTTATTTATTCAGTTGGTCATATGAAATCTTTAATAAAAGGAAACTAGACATTCAAGCAGGTGACAAGAGTAGAGAGAGATAGCAAATGTGTTTCGTTGCTTGGTAAAGTAGCATAATCACAAAATAGCAGAAAAATTGATTCTTTGGAAGATTATAATTCTTTTTAATAATTCCAATAGTAACAAGAACAAACATCAGTCTCACAATTACTCAAATTTAGAGTGCTTTAATAAAAAATGTGTTTTTGATCTCTATACAGATAATTTTTTTTTAATCATTTCACCATATGCAAGCCACTAAAAGACAAGGGATTACAGAGTGTGAAAGAATAAGAAAAAAAGAGAAACATTTTTAAGGAATGAAGACAATAGAAGAGTAATCAGGAAGACAGTAGATAACGATTGACATTGCATTTAATTTTTTGAAGATCAAAGTAGGCTGGAAAGCATGGAGTCGGAAGACAGTTCTACACATGAGAAGTGCAAGAAAAGAAATTTAGCATAAAAATTATTGTTATGCTTAACCAATTTCAACTGGAAATTGATGAGATCTTGTTCTCAATCTAGTCAGTCAAGTGACATACATGATACTGAGCAGGAGATTTTCCTGAAATAGGTTGCCACTACTTTCTGCAGTAGACTGGTTGCCAACCAAGGATATAGAACCCAATCTGTCCTGCTGTCATAGCTGGAAGGAGAAGCAACATATTAACACTTTTCCCAAGGGTATTTGCACATCAGTGAATGCAATGAATTCAACTAAAATTAAAACTTGGCTCTCTAATTTCTCATTCCAAGCAGATATCCACTGCACCATAATGCACTACTGGGCTTAAATTCATAAAGTTTACCATATGATTAATAGAGATGTTTCATTTTGAGATGTTAAAATAAACTGGGACAAAGAATGGCTTGTTAACAGCAGATGGTAGATAATTTTTGAGATCAGCTGCTAATCTGACTTTATCAAACTGATCAAAATTATTATCAAAACAGGGGTAAATGGTTATATTATCAGCATAGATAAATTGAGAAATAAAGCCATCAGTAAGGTCATTAATGAACATTAACAAAATCAGTCTAAGGATAGAGCCATGGGGGTACATGTGCATTAGTACAAAAAGACCTAGAAGTGTGGCCATTCAGGACAACTTTATTTCACAATTTGATAAGAAAAATTGAATCAGTTCAAAAATTTGTCTAGAAATACAAACTTTGAACTTTTGAAAAAACTGGTATGCCAAATTTTGTTGATGGCCAAAGCTTGATCTCTTTTAGCAATAATCATGAATACAATGACCTAGAAAAACAAAATCCATATTTCTTGTATGAAAGAAAATCCTGTGATATGAGATGCTTAACCAATTTAGAATTGATTAGGGCATCTAGTAATTTTCGAAAAAGTAGTAGAAGAGCCAGATGATTTATCTGAGTTCTTAAAAACTGGAACAGAAAAGATTTCCAACAAGCAAGAGGCAGCAAGGCATTTATTGTACAGTAAGCAAATTAAATCTTACATATGACTTTTAGAAATTAGATATTGATTTTGGCATAACACTAAAAGAGTTTTCAAGTTCCAATAATTACTCTGAAAATTACTCAAATTTTTTATAATTTACTGGTACAAAGCTTACACATATACTTATTAAACCAATCTGATTTTTTTTTACAGGTGTAATTTTGCTTATTTCAGCATGACTGTAACATTATCAGATGACAAACAGGAATTAATACACTAAAGACGACTTAAAATATTAATAACACTTAGTAACATGACAATTTTCTTGCTATTTCTAAATCTAGTAATTTTGTTACTTCAATAATAGGAAAAAAATAAAATATAACTTATGGCAATAACCACTAATTTTCAGCAAGTTAATGACTGTTTTACTTAAAGAAAAAGTAATTTCAACATCAATGTGCAGAGAAAAAAATAACTTAACAAAATATCTAAAAATTTAAATCCTTAAGACATACTCAATTTTTTTGCAAGTATTTTGTATGCACATTTAATAGGACTATCAAGTAATTTTGAAATTGTAGGAAAGCTGTCTTATACAAACTATGCACTTTTTATTGATTGATTTTTTTATGGCTTAACCATTTGCAGGTTATTTAAAGATACAAAATACTTTTAGATTGTAAGAATGCTTATGGTGATAATGATTTACTGATACAAGTTCTACGAATTAACCAATATTAGGTGGAGATTAGGTAGTTCCATATCATTCCAAAGAACATTTGCATACAATATAACGAACCTGACTGGAATTGGAACTTGGCTCTCTGATTTCCAATTCCAACCAGTTATCCATTACATTATCCGTACATGCAAGCTTACAAAACTGGGTATTTCCAAGTGGTCACCCATCTAAACTTGATATTGCTTAACTTTGGTGATTGTACAAGAACCATTGTTTCAACAACTATGCACTCTGAACTTCAATGCTCACATTGGATACTTAGAAAATAGTATTGAAATATCTTGAATAACATTTTTCAAGAGAAATTGTGAATGTAAGTTGAAATTGTTTGATACTGATTATAACAGATATTTTGTTTGATGAAAAACATTAGAGAATAAAATAAATTCAAAGACAAACACTATTAAAACACTTGAATACATTCAAATTCCTCTCCAATATTTAAAAATACACATCAGAAAATGCACAAATAGTAAGAGAGTTAACTCATTTCAATCTTTTGTACTAGAGTAGTAATTCATTGTCATTCATAATACAAAGCTACAATTTTTTTAATAAATTGTATATAATGTACAAAGTCTTCTATAAATAAACACATTACTGCCCACTGTAAAATCTGATATTAATAACAGGTTTCTACCTATAGCCCATTAATAGCTTACCATCCCAAAAATGCAATGGTGGGCATTAATATTGGGTGGGAATGAATGTTTACATTTTGCTCATCATGTGACTGAATTTTATGAACGGTGACAACATGTTTGCTTATATGATTCATGTGTGAATTGTGAATTTTAAATGTCTAAGTGAAAATGAAAACAATGAGATGCATTTTTGTTATTTGACGCTCTTATTTTCAAGAAAGGAAAAAAAAATGCTGTACAAACAGCAAAAGCAATATGGAGTCATAGCTGAAAGTACTATCTGTAAACTTTAATTGGAGTAGATAGACTAAACTATCACCCGGTTCACACTCCACCCATGTCTATTGAACAGGTGAAGAGGCTCGTCCCTTGTTCCCTGATTAGGATGTGGTTTCCGGCTTTCTCTTTTCCAATCTTTTTACTCTTAAGTAGCCCCTTGCGCATCAGTGGCATTACCGCCTTGCTTGGGGTGATATGATTAAAAAAAAAAAAAAAAAAGAAGTGGTTTGGTATGTTGAGATGTAGAAATTTTTATCTGCAAGACTAAGAATGTTTTGGCAGGCCCATAGTCCTTGATGATGACCAAATCAAAACTAATCAAAAATAATCTTAGTCACATAAAAAAGGGCCTCTCACAGATACAATGTTCATATGAGATGCATGAAGTAAGATATTTGAAAATACTTGGTTACATTAATTGCTGTCATGTTTGGGTGTCTCACAATTTAAAAAAAAAAATATCTAATGGACCCCATTTTCATCCGATTTCCTACTCAAATGCAATAAAATTACCCATTTTTAGAAAAATAATAACAAGTGATGAAATCTGGATAGTCTACAACAATGTGGAGTAAAAGAAATCCTGGGGAAAATTAACTGAGTCACTTTTAATCACTCCAAAAGCTGCATACAAAGAAAGTGATGCTGAATCTGGTGATTGGAAGGGCATTATGTATTACAAGCTCCTTCCACAAAGTTAGACATTGAATTCAGACAAGTACTGTTCCTAATTTAACCAATTAAAAGGTGCCAATCAATGAAAAGCATTCAGAATTAGTCAATGAGTAGGGCATTAACTTTCTTCAAGAGAAACCTGGCAGAAATTGGCACAATTTTGCTGAATATTCTAATACACCTACTATACTCACCTGACTTTGCACATTAAGATTACCAATTATTTCAATCTCTTTAAAAATTCTCTTAGTGGGAAGAACTTCAATTTTCTGGAATTCTGGAAAAATCACCTCTTTCTAGGTGATGAACAGATCTAAATGAAGTTCTGAGGAATCCTGAAATTGCCTCAGAAATGAAAGGTATGAGGTGAAGGAGGGAATGGCACTTATGTAGTTGAATGTAGAAATATCTAAATATTATCTTTGAACACTGCAGACATTTGTTCTGATCCAATAAATTAAATAGTTGACACTAATCTTTAAATTTATATTGCTTTAAGGGGATACTGAATAGTTATCTACCTGAGCAAGAAAAGATTCTAAAACAAATTCTGAGAGTTGGTTATTTGATCAGATTTGGGGAAATGAGCCATGCTAAGATTTTTCAGCTCTCCTTTATATTACAACTTACTTTTATAAGACAAAACATGTGAACAAAGCAATAGTATAAAAACAAGATATATCTACATTAAATAATTAACTTTAAAACTGAAGAGTTAAAATCTTAATAGCTTCTGTAAAAGCATTAACAGAAGAATGGTTTTCAGATTCCTTGTGGGCTATTGACTCCATGTTGTAAAAGATATTTTTAATAGCTTACATTAGAGAGCAAGTGACACTTTTGGAAAATTTACATTATGCTAATAACAAATGGCATAACAGAGTTAGGAAGTTTTATATTTTGTGTAATATATATATATATATATATATATATAATAAATATTGGCTATGTAAATAAATAAATTTAATTAAAATGAGCTTTCTGGCTGGATCAGTGTTAATATTAACAGTATCCTTTGAGATTTACCTCCAAGCTGTTGTTTTCAGATTCATTATATATATATATATATATATATATATATATATACACACACACACACACACACATTTGAATTCACTAACAAATTTACTGCAAAGATTGTGAAAAGGAGTAACCTATTTACAGCTTTTAATCAGGAAAAATAAACATCTACACCAATTACTTGCTTCAAATGAGTAATACAAAAATTCAGATGATGAATCTCTTACATTGCTACTTAAAAGAGGTATTACCAATGCTATTCTTGCTTTTGACAATTCATTATGGTCATACCAAATGCCATTATCATATATCTAATTCTCAAAATTGTCTTTATCCACAAATTTAAGAGGCCTCTTGTAGCATTTACCTAAAGTTGTTCTGGAACTACATTCTACTATTAGTGTTAGTGTCTGAGATCACTAACAAATCCAACATGGCATTTATTTTTCATATAATACAAAAACTATAGCACAAAGCTGAAAAACTGAAGGTAGAAGAAGGTGATGATTTTTACTAACACATCATTCAATAAATCCCAGGCCTAACATATAGATGGCGCCACTAATAAAAAAATCTTTGATTTTTATGAAGTACTAACCTTCAAATGGCACATGACAAAATTTGGGTCCAATCGGATTATTACTTTACAAATGATAGTTATTTAAGTGAAGCTACTGTTGCAAATTTACAAAACAATGGAAAAATCTGAATTGCATGTTTTGATGAAACTTTGCTTTCTGATGAAAAAAAAAATACTGTTCAAGCAATGGCTTGATAAGTTATTTGGACTCTGCCCCGTTGGAAACAATGGTTAAGAGGTGGTATGCTGACTTTAAATGCAGTTGTACAAATATAAATAATGCTGATTGCTCAGGTTGCCCAAAATCAGCATTTGTCCTGAAAAACAAAAAATCCACAAACCTGTTTTGGCCAATTGTAAATTGAAGTTATGTGAGATAGCAAAGGAGTTGAACATATCAGAACACAGTATATTCACCATTTTGCATGAACATTTGTCAATGAGAAAGCTGTGTTCAAAGTGGGTGCCCAGTTTGCTCAGTTGATCAAAAACAACAATGCACAATTTCAAAACTAATTAAAATTAACAGAAGGAATTATTTTTTCATTGTTTTAGTGCCATTTTTAACCTACATTTATTGCAATGTAATTCTTTTTTATTAAAAAAAAATCTTGCAAAAATAAAATATAACATACTTTTCTGAAGCTTTGAGGAATATTATCTGATTTAATGTATAAGTAATCTGATTAGAAACAAATATTATTTACTTTAAGATATTACAGAAATTCATTTTTTAACCTGGCAGTAGCTGTTTAAGGTGTTGATCAGCTGACAGATCTAATGTTGTTCTACAGGGGATCTTTTTTTTATCTGTAAAACATAATTAAGGAAAATGGTGCAATCACCTTTTGATAATTTCTATGTATTCAGTAATCATAAAAATTTAGAAAGTTTAGAAAAATATTCTCCAAAATCAAATGTCTTATTAAATTGTAGATTCTTTCTAGCTTTAAATTTACTACAGTTATCACTTTTATTTTCTATGTTTCGATGTTTTCTCCGTCTCTGGTATCTAAGATAATATCAAAGCCTGACTCATAAGGCGAGCGGAAGGGATGGAATCCCAGTCATTGCCCTCTAGAAAAGTGCACTTGAACTCTCCTCTGTCCTCTCTAAACTCTATAATTACTGCCTTTCTGCTTCCTGTTTTCCTGACTGATGGAAGTTCTCTGTGGTTCCTGTATTTAAGAACTTGGGGGAACCCTCTGACCCATCCAATTATTGCCCTATCAGCCTCCTACCAATTTTCGGAAAAGTGTTCGAGGCTATGATCAATGCTGAGACAGTTCAACATCTTACTGCCCATAAACTTCTCAGACAAACAGTATGGATTTCACTTTGCCAGGTCTAGTGTCGATATACTAACAACCATCGCAGAGCACATATACCAGACCCTCGATAAGTCTGGCGAGGCTCATGCTGTTGCCCTGGATATCTCCAAAGCTTTTGATATAGTTTGGCAAACTTCGGAGCTATGGTACCACTGGACTCTAGCTTGATCTGATCCAATCATTCCTATCTAACTGCATAATGAATGTAGTCTTGAATGGGCATGCCTCCACAATCTACCGCATGAACATTGGTGTTCCCCAGAGCTCTATCCTAGGCCCAATGCTCCTTCTAATCTTCATAAATGATCTCCCAGACATGATCAAATCCAAAGTAGGCATCTATACAGATGACACCACCATCTATTCCAGCATCGGTAAGACATCTGGCGAAGTGGACAAATATAATCTCGCTGATCTCGAGAAGCACCTCCACTCAGTGGTGGATAGGAGTAAGAAGTAGCTTGTAAATTTCAAAGCCTATAAAACAAAACTCCTATCTGTCAACCATCACAGGCAATCTCTCCTGCCACCCCTAAGCATGGACCAAGCAAGTCTCCTCGAAAGCAATACACTGCACCTCCTCGGCCTTACCCTTTCTTCTGACTTCAAGTGGAATAATTACATTGAATTAATAGCTTAATCCAATGCTAGGAAGGTTAGGTCACTGTGTTGGGCCAGGAAGTTTGTTTTTGCCTGAATCCATTTTGCACATATACAAATCAACCATTCAATCATGCATGGAATACTGTTGTCATATTTGGTCAGGCACCCCTGCTGTTCGTTTCAGTGTTCTCAATAGGCTCCAAAGGAGAAGCTGTAATATGATTGGTCCTGACCTGGCAGCTTGACTTCAGCCACTTTCTCATCGGCAAAATATTTTCATGGCTTCTACTCTGAAGAACTTAGGTCACTGGTGCCCCCCCCCCAACCAAAAATTTACTTGGGCAACCAGACTGGCATCGAGGTCCCACCCTTTTATAGTTAGATCAACCAAATACAGGCGACAATTCTACTCCAGCAGCTTCTTTTCTCGTGCTTCCCACCTGTGGAACTCCTTTCCATATACTTGTTTTCCTGATGGCTATAACCTCCAAGAATTTAAATGCAAAGTCAATTCCCATCTCTTACCCACTTAACTCCAGCCCTTTCCACATAACCCTTTGTATCTTGTTCTTTTCATTTCTCTCTACTTTTATAACTGTTTTCACTCCTGTGTTCATATCCTTTTGCTCTTTCTCCCCCTGTAGCTGGTTCATCTTTTTCTTTACTCTTTTCCTGTCAAAAACTTTAACTCTCTTATGTAGCCCCCCCTGCCCCCCCCCCACATCAGTGGTGGTACCACCTTACTTGGGGTGAAATGATTAGAAAAAAAATAAGAAAACAATGAATTTCTGTATATATATATATATATATATATATATATTATACACACACAATTCTTTTAAAAATATTGGTAAAGCTTTCAGTATTGTCAGAGGTGAATTTTATTATGTTCTTTTAGTCAAATTTGGTTGAATTTATTGGAGTAGTTTTTTGTTGATTATGCTTGAGCAAAATTTTCTGCTATTAGGTTGGCTGTATGCATTTCATTTGTGACATTTGTGTTTCCTTGAGAGAGGTGATTTATTGGAGTGGTGATGTTTGAGGTGAAAGTTCTCCAAGAGGATCGTTTGCTTCTTTAATGGTATTGGGTATCTTTGTTGTTTATATTTGTATAGATTTCCTAATGAAAGGTTTGTTTTGAATTTCCTGGGGGTTGCTCAATGATCTCTTATGCTTTTGCACTCTTCCGTGAATCATGATTTGCTGTGTTTTAGTGATCTTTTTGATTTGTATTTGTTTCTGGGATTAGTGTGGTAAGATAGATTTTCTAGGATTGGAATTTTAAAAAAGGAAACTGACATTGTTTGGATTTTGGAATTGTTTGTAGTCCTGATTTTTCAATTATTTGGTTTTCTATTATTATTAGGTAGTGGTCAGTGCTGCAGCGATCTTTGTATACCCGGCAGTTATATTCAGCTGATTGGTCAAGTCAGGACTCTCTGACTGTCCATCTAGACCAGTAAAGGCCAAAGTGGAGTGTTGTAGGTCATATGGCCACTTAGGTAACCAGGTAACAGACTGCTCAGTCACCAGGATCCCATCCTAAAAGCATCACAGGTCATTACCCACAACCAACAGTTAGACCCATTTGGGGTGGGGTATCTTACCCCTTTACAAAGGTGCAGTTGAGGTATTCTACTGCCCCAGCCAACAGAGAGATTAGCTGGTTGAAAAATGACATGAATAAATACAGAAGAAAAATAAAATTAAAAAAAAAAAAAAAGAACGGAAAATATAAGAGGGAATTTGTGGGAAATAGAGGAAAAAATAAAAGGGCCCATCAACAGACTCCAGAGGAGGATTTATTTAGTTACTACTAAGTCATTAACAAAAGCACAAAAACCTTTTCAGTTGCCTCAAGATGACACTACCACCCTTTTGTCAAAGTCTAATGAAGCATCTATTTCTTGTTACACTTAACATTAGGTTGATGCTTAATGTTGTCGACCAGATGAATCACTGGGGATTTCCTTCTGTTGGGTTGTCTATATTATTATTCTTAACACTTTGAGTAAACACAAAAACAGGTTTCTTATCAAGAAATGGTACCACATTGCAAAATATATATATTAACAAACTTCTTAAACAGAACACAACAAAATTCTTCCTCCCAAAGAATATTTCTGAGTGAACTAAAACTCATAAAACAAACACTAGTCAACAATAATTTTCCTCAACCACATCATCGATAAACAAATAAAATTATTCTTACAAAAAATACATGACACTAGCATTAAAAGTAACCCACAAGAAAACATCAACATATTTTATGGCAGCCAAATGCACGTTAATTATAAACAGGATGAATTTTCTACATGAAAAATTATTAAACACCATATATCTGTCGGGATTCCTCAAAAACATGTAAAATTTATATTATAGAAATTGGAGGACAGCAAACCTTGTTATTTCTAATAATAATAACCCTATCAAATCTAAACTAGCGATGACTAATATAGTGTATGGATTTCATTGCCCTGTACAAGATTGTGTTTCTTGGCATAAATCAATTACCTATATTGGCTATACTACCACTTCGCTGAGCAGACACCTTACATGTCACCCATCTAGTACTAATAGAGCAATAAAAAAAAAAAAAAACATTTGTTAGCCCATAACTTATACGAAAAATTTTGGTTGAAAATACAGAAATACTATTTAAATCAAAATATCAAAGGCACCTTGCTATAAGAGAGGCAATATATCGCAAACAATTTTTTCCTACCATCAACCTTTTAATATTTAAGGGTGGAAATAGTTTGGAGAAAGTTTTTTTTGTTTTTAAAATAGACAGGCAATCACATGATGGCTTAAAAGCTCTCCTTCTCAAAAAAGAGAAAAATTACATTACAGTCAAAACATGAGAACATAACAACACCGAAAAATAACATCCTTGAAAATGGTCTGTGAAGAGGCTGAAAGTGCTTGCAAAGTTGAAAATTATGGAACATTTTTACATTCCTTATCTCCAGCAAAAAGGATACTGGAGAAATTAAATAAAAAATTAATAAACCTTCCTTGTCAGTCGTTTTTAATGAAACACGCACACACACACTGTGTGTGTGTGTGTGTGTGTGTGTGTGTTTGTGTGTGTTTCTCTCCCTGGAGCATGCAAGTCATATAGCCTCTAACAAGCTTGTATAACAGCTGTATAACCATGCAGTGAAAAAAGGACAAACTTCTCTATTTTTTATAATAGATGCATTCTGGTGAACCAAGCAAACATACCATGAAAGATTTATTTAAAATCCAGAAAATTTAAGATTTTTTTTATTTTAAAAACACTAATTATCAACCCTTTGTGGATTATTCAAAACCAAAACATTTTAGATTACAAGAATTTTTTTTTTTTTTTGCCAATTGAATATTAACAATTTTTAAAAAGTAAGAATTATTTTTCAAAATACAAGTTCTACTATTTGACTGATAGCTTAGGATGAGAAAAGTATTTGAATATAATAAACATGACTGGAATTTGAACTCAAATCTCAATTTCCTGGATGTCTATGAACATGCCTTGAATCACCAGTTAGGTGAATGATGGCTTGTCATCTGAAACCAAGCACCCAAAGCAATGAGCAATACTCTCTATTCATTAGGCCAAGTCCCATAACCATATTTTGCTTGTTGATTGTCCTAATCACTCATATTAGATATACTACCTTTCTTGATCATGGCCAGATTTCAGTGAGACTGAGTTTCACCCAAGAGAGGAAGCTCAGAGTGTGTTACTGTTCATGATAGAAAGAGCACTCATTTAGAGCAAATGGTACTTTCCTCTCATCCAAATGCACATTTCTCAAGGACAAGATGGTTTTCACATTTTCTTTCTAGAATCTGCCATGATCATTCTTTTGTGCACATCTCCAGCCTAGGAAATATAAAAAGTAAGCTATACCAAGAGATCTTATATTCAACATCCTGAAACCACTAAGGCAGAGGTAACAGATTTCACAATGCATCATGGAAGCCCTATGACCTCAAAGAAATTTAAACATGACTGTTTCTAGCTCAGCTAGTTTGATACACAAGAGTGAAAGTACTCAGTTAAATGCTATACATGAAACACACTTGAGTGATCATGCCACTAACAATTCATAACTGACTAGAAAATTTCCGCAGTTTCTTTCTGCAGTAGACTGGTTACTAACCAAGGATACAAGATTGCTGTGCTATTTATGCATTTAGATTTTTTAAGAATAGAAAAAAAAATAATAATAAAAAATAGATAATTAAAATTATAAAAAGTGTTTAGAAATAGTTAAATTCTCCTTAAAGTCTATTCTCTTACCTTCACTTTCACATTAAATACGCATGGGGAAAAATATGAATCCATTCTCTCCTTCTCAGCTATGGATTAAATATTTGAGTAGACTGGGTTCTTGAATATTGCTTAAACTGCCAATTTAAGAGTGTGGCTACTCTGAATCCAAAACCGTAGAGAAAGCAATTGCCACTATATTTCTCAAAAAGTCATGGTATTTCCCGATAACGAAGAAAAGAAAGCTATGGGTCATGATTTTTCATGACCAGAAGGGACATGACCTAAGCAACCAAACCTTAAATATAGACGAATAATAAAAATAATAATCGTAGTATTGCTAGTACGTTTAATAGTTCTGTTTTGTCAGTAAATTTTGCATTAGTACTTGGTGACAATTACTTTCATTATTAATTTCTATACATAAGAGTTTATATTAAAAATCATTAGCAACAAATTTACATTATGTGTAATATTCCTATTTTCACGATATATTTGCATTAAAATCCCTGATAGCCCACGGTTTCTTAAATTTCAACGCATTCTTATAATAAAATCATACATAATAGTTTAATTTTATAAGTTATGCTTGGATTAATTGCTAACTACTGGCAATCATTTTCTTTCTGATTTTCCATGAATTTTTATATTAAGATAATTAGCAATGTATATATATATATATATATATATATATATATATATATATATATATATTCATTTGGAAAGGAGTTATTTCCGCGACCTAGGTATCTACTTTTCTGTCTTCAGGTGATTTACAATAACTGATTTTAACGTGCAATTTAAATTTTTAAACAACCAAAAAATTTTCAGAATTAGGAGAAGTGGAGAAGTGTAATCATGCCCATAAATACCTACTTGAATTAAACAATCATGGATGAAAATGTTCTAAGATCCTTAAGTGACTTCTTCTAAGGTAAAATCCGTTTTTGTAAATCGCCTGAAGACGCCGAAATATGGAAACTATGTGCTAGTATAATTTAATTATGACCAAAAACTAACATGATAGTCCTATTCTAGCAGTGATTAAATTTTAGGCACTGATAATCGCTTTCTTCCTAATTTTCAAAGTCTACAAAATACTGAAACTTGTTAAAATATATTTTAGACGAAAGATTCCAAAATTCGATGTGTAATCATTAAATATTTCTCCCAACAAACAAGAACGGGTCAGCGTGGTGTAATCGTTGGCAGAGTTAGTCTGATCAGCTATTTATACTGAGGAGCGAGTTCGATCCTCACCAGGTGACAGAGAGACAATTTCATATTAAATAAATCGACCGACCTAACTTCAGAAAGAAATTTCTTTGTAATGAATTGCTGGACGTTGAGAAAGAGTTAGTGGTGTTGCCTGAGGGTAATTACTTGCTTACTGCTTAAAAAATGTTTCAAAAAGCATTTCTCAATTACAGTAACCTTGTTATCACAGCTGTCAACACCCTATCAGCACCTTAGAAGCAGCCGACAACTGATGATTTACAGTATCAAGCCAAAAGTATGGAAGACGAATTTGGTATAGATCTTATTCATACAAATAGTTAAAAAAAAAAAAAAAAACTATGTTAAAATTAAAAATTTAATACAGTTTTCAGCAATTATCCAATATTTGATGGAATTTTAGTTAGTCTAGCTTTGTAGGCTTATGTTTGAAGATGTTTTATGAAAAATACAAATAAAAACAATATAAAACTTTCTTTTAAAAAAGTTTACAATTTAATAACAGAATCAAAATAATGGCAGAGGTAACTCAATAATTCATAAAATGTTATGGCATTTATTAATTTTTATTTTTAATATCTATTTTTCATATTTTAGGTACCTCCACAAATTGTGAATTTCACAATTATTTTTTATTTTTTAACAAAATTAAAAAATTAGGAATTAAAATGTAAAAGTTGCTTTAAATGTTTAAGGAATGACTTACAAAACAGGCTGTTGAATTTTATAAACATCTTGAAGAGACTTTGATCAGAATCAAAGTGTGGTTTTTGTTGTTTTCCATGTAAGGTGAATAATCCAAAACATTTGTTAACTTCTAAAATAAATACAACCACTATGGAAACTTGTTATGGCCCCTATGGAACATCATACTTAAATGAACATATTTATTTACACATAAAAAAATTTTTTTAATTATTTAAAAAATATAATGCATGAAAAATTTTTATTAAACTTTTCATTTTTTGATAATCATCAATTTAAAATTTTGCATTTTTTGATAATCATCAATTCTTAACTAAAAAAAAAAAAAAGAGAGAAAAAGACAACAGTTCTTTAAAAGATTTTAGAAATATTTTTAAAACTTTATGAATTATTATAATAATAATAAAAAAATGAAACAATTATTTTAAAATTTTATTAGTAATCGAAAAAAATATTTTCTTAAGACTATAATGTCCTTAATTATTATTTATTCCAGTAATTAAAAGCTTATCAAATTAAATTATATCAGAGTTTTATTGCATTTTTTATTTTACTCTTCGGAGCAGATTTTTGGATAGTGCTGAATAATTAAAAAAAAAAAAAAAAAAATAGATGGTTTATATTCCCCAATGAGTTTTGTATTTAACTAATAAAATGATAATTTACAGAAATTAGAATTTATTAAAATTTCATGAATTTACCGGGAGGGGGGTGGGGGTAACAGTTTAAAAAAAATTTTTTTTTTCATCAATATTTTAAAAAATAATAATTTCAAAAATAATTTCATTCATTTATGAATGAGTACTGAAAGTTTTATTAAAATCTGACAATTTGATTTTTGTGAGAATTTCCAAAATTAATGTGTTTGTCACCGAAAAGTTAGTTACTTAAAAATTACGTGATCGATTGTAAAACAGTTGTAACATTTTCTGCAACGCTAACTCAAATCAAAACAAAATTTTCTGCCAAAATTTCAAACATGTTAAAAGGGATTAAAAATTTTATAGAATAAATAAAAATTACTTTGATCTTTCCTCTTAATAATATTATAAACATTTTGATGGAAAAAGTTCATTTTATTAAGTTTTGAACCTTTTTAATTCATACTATGCTGTTTTTTTTGGGGTTTTTTTTTTGGTGATGTAATGGAGGTACCTACTTTAAGGCAATAGCAGGGATACCAATCTTGGGTAGAATTCTTATATATGAATCATTGCTAAAGATGTAGGTAAAATGATTGGCTCACTATACCACTCCAGTGTGCATTCTACTCCTCATGCTATCCTCTACCTTTATAAGAATCAGATAAGGCTGAAAATGAATTACTGTTGCCATATCTGCGCAGGAGCTGCCCAGACCCCACTTTCCAGTTTTGATGAAGTTCGAAAGTGTCTCCAGTCTTGTTGGAGAAGAATTATGTTCTCCACTCCAACCTCTCTCTCACAGGTGGGATGTAGCAAGTCTCACACACCTCTCTTGCTACTACCATGGAAAGTAGCTCAGACGAACTGCATCACCTGGTTTCACCAGGCCTGACCTTCATGGGAAGGACCCACCATGCCACTTACATAGTAGCAAAACACCCCTCTGTATTCCATCTGTGAGAACTTTCACTCAAACAGATTCTTCCTGCAAACCACAGCCTTATGGAAAAACTTCCAAGAGAATGTTTCCCCGATCACTACAATCTTGACCTGTTCGAGTCTAAAATCAACCATTATCTTCCACTCTTATCAACTACCCCTTAACATAACCCACTACCTCATTTCACTCCTGAACCTGGTACAGAGTGAACCGTACTGTAAAAAAAACATTGAATTTGAAAGCCTAAGTGGAGATCTAGTTTAGAAATGATAGTAGAAACCATGGATGGAGTTTTGTGCATTTCACTCAGTAGAGAGACTGTTGTAGGGGAAAAATAAGGCAGAGATACACCAGTCAAATTGAGAGTAGAGTTGAAAGAGAAATTTCCAGGTAAAGCATTCTGCCTTATATATATATAGCAGATGACAGCACTTAACATTGATTGAAGAAGAGGCATTGAGAATTTTCTCTTGTTCATCACACTCTTGCAAAGCTGCCAGTAGTCTCTAGAACCAAACCTGTGAGAGGTTACCTAGTTTCACATTCTATCAGTAAATAATGACTTCATCTTTTTAAAGACATGCTTACATTCATTACAAGAGGGTTTATTTTGCCTGTTACAATAAAACATGTTACTCTGGTACAGTCAGAAGTGATTTCTGTGTGCTATAGCAGCTGAACAAGCAGGAGAGAACTGAGGAAAAAGTTGTGGTTTCATTTAGTATTTTTCTGTTAGCATGAAAGTTTTGATGCCAGCTTTCATCCAAGAAGAGACCTCAGTTGCAAATTTCTCAACAGGATGATTAAAAGTATCAATCCAAGGATCATCATTAAGGAAATCATGAAATGAGTTCTAATTAATGCGTTGATAGCAGAAAGATATTCTGTTGATGGGAGGGGGATGTTCTTGCCTGAGTAGAGAACAGAAAGAGATATCTATAGTGACAACCATGTTGTTAGAGTTGTTAAGACAGAGCTGCAGACATGACATGATTCTAGGGACGAGGTAAAGAAAAAATCAAATAGAGAAGTGCGTCCATCAGAGTTACTAGGGAAACATGTAGGAAGTCTTTCAGTAAGAGGTTGAGCAATTGAGAAGTCCAAAGTCTGGATGTCAATGAAGTCAGTGGCATTAGAGTGATGAAGCCACTTGAAATGATGGGCATTGAAGCTGTTGAAAACAAATATTTGTAGACTAAAGTAGAGAGAGGGCCTTATCTATAAGAAATTCTATCTAGCAAGTAATATTTATGAGCGGAAGGAGAACAATAAAGGAAGAAGAGATAACTGAGTTTACTGGTGAAATTTGGAAGCACATTTAAAAACAATCCAGAGATTCAAAAGAGAGTTCCCTTGCCAGTGGGAGATGCTTCCAAGCATAAACACCAAGGCCATGCATGTAGACACTAGAGTCCTTTCCAAAAAGAGAGGAAGATAACCAGGAGCAGACAATTCAGTAGAAGAGATTGAAGGCTTCAGTTTAGTTTCACAGAGAGCTACGATGTCTAGAGAACGTTTCAAAAAAGATTCTATACAGATGAAATTGTTACAAATGCCATGAATTTTGGAGAAAAAAAAGTTGAGGTTTATGGGTTTTTGTATGCTGGTTCAGTTTTAATGTTTGTTTCAGTCATGATATGTTTTTACAGATGAGAAAGGTCAAGAATAATAGCAGCTGTCAAATCATCAAATGCAACATAAGCTAGCTGGAAATTGGTACAGACTGCGGCATAGTGTATATGCTCAGGGTTGCCCATCAGAAGACACCTATTCATGTATGACTTGGCACTGCATAACCCTTGATATTATATGACTTGATCAGAGCAGCTTCTCTAAGTTCTATCAAAGATCAGAATGATTACTACTAGTCAGGATGCAGCAATCAGAAAACTGCGATTCCAGTATCCTCCAGCCAGTTACAGCACCAAAACTTCTTGAAAGCCACTCTTATCAAGGCCACAAAAGAAAGAAACAGGAAACAAGAGATAAATCTCTACTCTTGTACAAAAATAAAGGTGAAGTATCAACTGGGCAATAGGCAAACCTATCTACTACTATTAAAAAAAAAAAAAGTTAACCTAATATACTATTCTAGTAGATGTAGCCATAGTTTCTTTATGATTTAAGTTAGCAGTTAATTTAAACTTCATGAGTTGTCAAATAGTAAAAACAACAAGTGTAATATATTTCTGTGATCCAATAGTAATATGATTTTTTTTTTTTTTTTATAAGCGTTTCACCCCGAGCAAGGCATGTCACTGCCACTACTGTGCAGGGGGCTACGTAGAGTGGAGAAAGGCTGGTTAAATATAGGAAATAACAGAGGGTGGGTGATAGGCGGGTGAGGATACCGAGAATGAGGGTTGGGTAGATGAGAGTGTTGTGAGAATAGTTGGGAGTTAGTGTGATAGGAGGTGTCTATTGACCCTACATTTAAACACCTGGAGATTGTAACTGTCGGGAAAGCAGACCCGTGGAAGGGAGTTCCACAGGCGGGAAGCGCGAGAAAAGAAGCTGTTGGAGTAGAATTTACGGTTACATCTTATTTGTTTAACTGTAAAAGGGTGGGACCTAGTTGCTAATCTAGTATCTCGTGTAAATTCGTGCTTAGGCGGCACCAGTGATCTAAGCTCATCGGAGCAGAAGCCATGAAAGTACTTGTAGAAGAGGCACAGGGAAGCTACATCACGCCGGTGTGAGAGCGGCTGCAGCCGGTCTGCCAAGTCAGTATCAACCACGTTACAGATCCTCCTTTGTATTTTGTCAAGAAGCCCAAGGAGAGCAGCAGGGGCACCCGACCAGATATGGCAGCAATATTCAATACACGGGCGGATGGTAGATTTGTATATGTGCAGAATAGTTTCAGGTGGAAAAAATTTCCGGGCCCTGCACAGAGAGCCGACTTTCATAGCAGCAGATTTGGCAATGGATTCAATATAGTTATTCCATTTGAGGTCCGCCGAGAGTGTAAGGCCAAGGAGGCGTAGTATTTTACTCTCTGGGAGGCTAGCCTGTCCCATGCTAATGGGAGGTAGATGCGATTGTCTATGGTGGTTAGTTGATAACAGCTTTGTTTTGGAGGCATTGAAATTTACCAACCATTTCCTACCCCAGGTCACTACGGATTGGAGGTCCCTTTCAAGTGCGGCAGCGAGGTTCACTTTGTCGTCCAGACCTGGTTTCTGATCGATGCGGGAGTAGATCGTTGTGTCGTCGGCATACATGCCAACTTGGGATCTAATGGTGTCGGGGAGATCATTAATGTAGATCAGAAAGAGTGTGGGGCCTAGGATAGAACCTTGAGGGACGTCCGCGTTCGTCTGGTAGTTTTGGGAGGCATGCCCATTTAATACCACCTTTAACGTGCGGTTAGAGAGGAAGGACTGGATGAGGTCAAACAGATGTCCAGTTATCCCATAGCTCCGCAGTTTGCACAAGAGGCCAGCATGCCAGACCCTGTCGAATGCTTTGGAGATATCCAAGGCAACGGTTCGGGCTTCACCATTCTTGTCGAGTGCCTGGTATATGTAGTCGGTGATGGTCGTTAGCATATCAGCAGTAGACCTGGTGAAACGAAACCCATACTGTTTGTCAGAGAGAAGCCCGTTGGTCATAAGGTGCTGAATCACCTCGGCGTTGATAATGGCTTCGAAAACTTTGCCAAAGATTGGAAGGAGACTAATAGGACGGTAATTGGCGGGGTCCGAGGGTTCGCCAGAATTCTTAAATATAGGTACTACGCAGGAGGACTTCCAACAGGCAGGAAAGCAGGAAGCAGATAGGCAGAGGTTATAGAGTTTAGAGAGGACAGAGGAGAGTTCTGGGGCACATTTCTTCAGTACTATGACTGGGATTCCGTCACCGCCGCTCGCTTTGTGTGGGTCAAGTTGCGCAATTATCTTGGCGACCAGCGAGGGTGAAATGTGGACGTTATTTAGTTGAGCCTTAGTTCTGGGTGGGAAGTCTGGTGTAGGTATTCCTAACGAGTCCAGTGTCGAATTGGTTGAGAATTTACGGGCAAAGCATTCAGCCTTGTCGGCTGGGGAGGTGAGAACTTCAAATTCATTGATTAGTGGGGGTATTGAAGTCTTGTTCCTGCTGAGCACGCTTTTGCAGAGACGTCAGTAATCTTTGGAGCCAAACTTAGAGGATGCTATGCGTTGCCTAATTCTGGTAGCAAACGCCCTCTTGGCTTCGTTCAGTACTTTTTTACACTTGTTCCGTGCTGAGGTGAAAAGGCGCCTGTTTTGGTTCGACGAGCAGCTTCGATAGAGCCGGAAGAAATGGTTCCGGTGGGCAATAGCGGCCGAGCAAGCGGGTGAGAACCAGGGGGACGAATTAGGTTTTAGTTGGAATTTTCTGGCAGGGATAAAAGCATCGATGCCAGCCTTAACCCAAGAGGAGACTTCGGAGGCACAGTCTTCGACAGGAAGATCAAAGACGTTGTTCCAGGGGACGTCGCAGAGGAAGTCCCTGAACGAGTCCCAGTCGGCTCTTTGGTAGCAGTATGATATTCTGCTGGTCTGGTTTTCTTGGGTAGAGTTAGTGCGGATTGATATGTTTACGGAAAGTACGGCGTGGTCAGAGTTTCCAAGGGGGCAGAGTTGCCTGGTAATGCAGGAGTCTGGGATGGAGGTAAAACAAAGGTCGAGTAAGGAGTCCCTTCCGTTAGGGTTTTTAGAGAAACGCGTGGGGAAGTCCACCACTTGCGTTAGAGCTTGGGCTATTGAAAAGTGCATGGTGCGGATCCCAGCAAGGTCGGTGGCTGAGTTTTCAAGCCACTTGGTGTGGTGGGCGTTAAAATCACCAAACACAAATATATGGGCAGATGGGTGAGAAGAAATGGCCCTGTCGATGTTAGTCAGATGCAATCAAGTAACGTACAGTCAGAGGAGGAGGGGGAGCGGTAGAGGAAGAAGAGATAGCTAACCGAGCTTAGAAGTGAGAGACGGAAGCACATGAAGGAATGATCAGGGGATTCAAGAGATGTGACCCTGGCTAGGGGGAGTTGTTCGCTGACATATACACCAAGCCCATGCATATGGACATTGGAGTCCTTCCTGAAGAGAGGAAGGTAACCAGGAACGAACAGCTCTGAACAGGGGATAGAAGGGTCAAGGTTAGTCTCACATATAGCTAAGATATCGGGTGAGTTAGTTAGAAGGAAAGACTCTACACTATTAAAGTTACTGCGAATACCTCGTATATTTGTGAAGGTAACGCAGATAGGTTTGGGCGATTTACGACTAGCTGGTTTAGGCTTGATATTTTGTTTGTTAAATTTCATGTTGGTTGTAGTTGTGGATAGAAAGAGGTCTAGAGTAGGGTCAGATGGTCGTTAATTGCAGCAGGTGAAGGATGGAGAATGGCGCCGCCTGCAGCATAATGTGGCCTCGGGGTTGCCCATCGGAAATTCATGCAGGGACGCCCGTCCATGCGCAAAATGGCACTACAGGAACCCCGATATTATTCAACTGTTGATCAGAGCAGCCTCTCAAGACGCTACGCAAGAGTTCGGGCTCCTAACTACCAGTCGGAAGCAGCAACCAGGAAACTGCCAACCCGGTACCCTCAGAATGAAGAGACTTTGCCACCATACTCACCAACTGCAGAAAGCTTCCAGCCGAACCGACATAAAGACCGAAAAAGAGAGAGATGAACCGGGAACCCCTTCCTAAACAAGAAACAAGGCGATCACCTCTACTCCTGTCCAAAAGAAGGGGATAGATATCAAAAGCAGGACCGACAGAAGTGTGGTTGAGATTGAAGACAGAAAATATAAACAGGACAAACAGAAGTGTGATTAAATCAAAGGCAGTTGGTGAAAATGATTGACAAATTTGCCTGGCCATAGATGGCACAATTAAAGAAAACCCAAGATAAAAATGTGTGGAAATTTCAGCTTATATACGTTCAAAGTTTTTTTGAGCCAAAAGCAAAATACCAGGAGAAGATCAAGATAATGCAGAGAAAGGAGGAGAGAAGACAACTCTTGCAAGTTAATGACTCCTAAAAACTCCCTCGTATATGTGAGATTCCTTCTGACTACCACTCTGCAGAACCGTCACCAACAATGAATAAAAATATAAGTTTATTTTTTATATAGATATGTTCTTGTTCCTCATTATATTTTAAGACAATCATTATCATTGTTCGTAGAGATCCAGAACAGAGACATTATATAACACAGGGAGCAACGCTTATATTTATATATACAATGCTATGGAATTTGTTTTTTATTTTTATTGCCAGTTTATTGAACAGGTATACAATAAAGAGTTTGTACACTTCTTTTGCTGCTTGTGTCAAGACAATCCCTCCTCTTTCTATTTACATACTTCTCCATCTCTTAACCCAGAGAAAGAAATTTATTTAAGATCAGAACAAGAGCAATGGGGTTAAATGTAGGATTAGCTTTGAGTACATGTGTTATGGTAGTGTTAGTTATAGAAAGGACAGTATAATGTTAACTTATAAAGATCTTTTAACTTATACTAAGTTTGAATATCTCCTATCAGAATAAAAAAAGTGGTGAATTAAGACTACCTTTATCACATAAGGATTTTTCCTTAGGCAAATAATAGAGCCACAACAAGTCATTTCCAGATAAGTAAGTTAGTTGGCTAAAGAATCAGATACTGGACATCTTTTTCCTTGCTTCCTTCCTTACAATGTAGAAATACAATCTTTAAAAGACTCCTTAATCATCACAAAGAGAATAATATAGCAAATTGCATTAAATGAAGCTAGTAAAAAAAGTAATGCTATAAACAATATAATAAATATTAAAATAAATTATATTAGGACCTTGAATAAGTTCTCACTGTTTTCCAACAGATGGCATTCCCAGAACTGCATGCATGTAGTTTCAGATGGTAACACATCAATCAGGAAATACTATAAGCAAGTTTGAAATTTAATGTCATTTCACTAAAGTGTAAATAACTGTTTTTCATAGCGTTAAACATGTCAGATTTTGTGTCAAAGAAAAAGAATTTTACTGCACTGCTTTATTCAAAAGAAACCTGCAGCTGAAGCACAAAGAATTCTTGTTGAGCTTGTTAAAAATACCATGCAGAGATTGGTTCAGATGCTTAAAAAATAATGATCTTGGTGTTGAAGATAGAGAATGCACTGGTGAACTGAAAATGTTTGAAGACGAAGAATTGGAGGCATTACTTCATGAAGGCTCCTGTCAGGTACAAGCTGACCTTGCAGAATTATTAGGAGTTGATCATAAAACAGTTTTGAAATGTTCGAAAGCATTAGGTATGATTCAAAAGCAAGGACATTGGGTTCCGTATGAGTTGAAGCTGAGAGATGTTAAATGGTGTCTTGTCACGTGTGAACAGCTGCTTCAATGGCAGAAAAGATTTTTTGCATTGTATCATGACCAGTGATAAAACATGGATACATTAAGATAACCCTAAGTGTAGAAGATCATGGGGTAAGCTCGGCCATGCATCAACATCGATGACAAAGCCAAAAGGTTTAAAGCTTCTGCTCTGTATTTGATGGGATCAGCTGAGCATCATTTATTATGAGTTACTCAGACTGATCAAAACCATCACAGGAGATCACTATCGACTACAATTGATACATTTTGAGCTGAGCATTGAAGAAAGAAAAAAAAAGGCTGCTATACAAGCAAAGACACGACAAAGTGATTTTGCAACGTGACAATGCAAAAATAATGAAAACACAACTTGGAAACACTTAAATGGGAAGTTCTACACCACATGCCATATTCACCAGACATTGCTCCGTCCAATTATCACTTGTTCCAATAGATGACACATGGTCTGGCTGAGCAGCACTTTCATTTTTATGAAGATGCAAAAAGAGGGGGGTCAATTTATGGTTATAACCTTAAAAGACGTCATTTTTCTCACATAGAATTCAAATGCTGACAGAAAAATGGGAAAGAATAGTTGCTAGTGATGGTCAATGCTTTCTGAACATGTTTCTTACTAATTTTTGTAAATAAAACATTACTTTTCATGAAAAAAATCAGCAGGAACTTATTCAAGGTCCTAATAATAATCAAATAATACATTTTGAGTATGTGTGTGTGTGTGTGTAAATTAAACTAAAATTCAATAAAGGTAAAATGTCTACTGGAAAAGAGAAAAAGTGTTTAGATGAATTGGCTAAAGAGCTTGATAGATTACATTTTGATGAGCAAATTCAGAGCTAGTCACTAGTATTGCTAAAAGATGAAGTCAACCTCTTGGATGGATGTTGTCTTTAAAAGTTTAAAATATCTTTTATGGTACAGAGTCACCTCCCCTTCTACTAGGGAGAAAGGAAATCAAATAGAAAATAAATATTTTGGACCAAATTACTGGTTTGGTTGAAAAACTTGGTTTGTTCTTTTATCACCCCTTCTCATCTTGCAAGAAAACATTCAAAGTTAATATTGCGAATGTAAACAAGAAAATATGCAAAATGTTAATAACATTGGCTAAAGACATGAAAACAATCAAACTATCACTTTTAAGCAAAAATTATTAATAAATACATGCTGACAAAAGAAATACTAAAAACTGATTTGTTAACAGTAAGTTTTAGCGATGAATGTAGAGTTACATTAAACAAATTTGATGGCTGGGATAGAGGTTAGGTCCTTCTTAGAAATAACTAATATGATTTAGAAAACAGAGAAAGTGGAGTAATCTTTTGGACTAGTATTATTAAAAGTAAAGTGATAAGTCCTTTGAATGCTAATCATCATATATAGTAAATGCAAATACTCGAGTTATACAGGTAACAATCATGAAGTTTTTAATTAAAGAGTAAATTCATACAAAGCCTTCACATTTTGCCTATCTTGCCAAAAATTATTTCAAAGACACCAAATTAACAGAATAACTCCCAGCCTCTCCAGATATTAATCCAATAGTTTTAAGAAATATATTTGAAAATGGAAAACAATATTTAAGCAAAGATCATTTCTGGGAAAAAATAAAAACTGTTGCAAGTAATATTAAAGTCAAAACAGTAACAAACCCAAAAAAAAAAAAAAAAAAAAAAAAAAAAACCCAAAAAAAAGAAAAAAACCTATATGAAAGACGTAGTTTATAGAATGACAATGAGTCCATAACAATTTATTCAGGTATATATAGAATATTGTGCTAATCAAATATGTGTTTCTATAGCCTATCTTTTACATTGATTTATAAATAAATAAAAAGAAAAAATATGCTGTACTTTACACATAAAAAAACTGATGTCTCACAAAACAAATTATTGTTTTTAGTGAAGATAGGTATTATATGAAAATTATACAATATATTGTTCATATATTATGTAATAGATGTTGGTAAAAGTTTCAGCATATACTTATATTTTTGTCATCATTTACTGGTTAATACCAATTTTATTACAAAAATCTTGATTTTAATGATTTAATGAAAAAATCTGGCAGTGGAGTTAAAAGTAAAAACTTACTAATATCATCTCCACTATGTGTATTTTTTCAGTGCGAGTAAAAACAAACAGATGACAAGTAGGATTCATAAAGATGCTCATCACCCATGAAGTTTTGTCAGTTTTAACCATCTTCGACCAGGTATGATAGTTTCATTGTGAAGAGATGAGACTATCATACCTGGTTGCTTTAACGACCAGGAAGTGAGTAAAGTCAGATAACATTGAAATGAACAAAATTCAGATTGGGTTCTTTGGTGCAGAGCTTTTGGCTTTAATCTGTAAATTCTTCAGATGCCTTCTCTTTTAGTTAGTTTAAACCATCTGTAACACTCAAGCAATTCTGCAGCTGTATTTGTTTTAATCAAGCATTAACTATCAGTGCTTGATTGATCATTCAAGTTAAACCATCTGAAATTTGCATTATTTATAGTTATTTTGCCTACATTTCACAAACTGATAGCCCTGTCAATTCTAGATTTGACTGTCTGATTGATAATCTATCTTGAGTGTAAATTGTTTACAACAAATTTCATTTCACTTTTTCCCAACTACAGCCACCATCAATTTTTGTTTTAAAATGGCTCTCTTGATTAAAAACAAAACTGTCCATTTAACTAGAATGCTGCATCAAACATAAACCAACCTAATTTGTTTAAATGCATATTACTATCTTTGGATGTACATTTTGAAATTTATTTACAAGATCAAGTCTGCTGATAATTGAAACATTTTTCTTTCACATCTAAATAAATGTTAAAACACTATCATCATCCCTACAAACTAAATTAGGGTCAAGATGGCATTTCAATTATGTACCTAAACAATTTCCCAAAGAATAATCTGAAAAGAAAAAAAATGTCATCACGTTACCTGCTGTCATTGGGTGCATAAACTCTAATGAGGCAAAACACTTACTCCTTTATGATATTATTTTCCAGCAAGTACAGTATGCTTGCCAGATCTGTAAAGCCAAGTGAACATGTTAATACTAAAAGACTGGTTCACCAGTCAAGAAACTTCTCAAATAGTTATCAAAATATGTTGAGGAGTGGTGAAATTACTTTGCCAAAAATATTCTCATAGTCACTCACAGTAAAATGGGTCCCTTGCAAACAACATAGCACCAAGATACCGAAGAGTCATAAACATGTTCAGCCTTTCCAGACTAAATCTTTAAGCTTCAGCCATTCAAAGTAGCAAATCAAAAAGCCAGAATTGGTTTACTGGTATTGTATAAGTGATGTCACTGATAGTCTGTCTATTCTTTGACCCATTTGTTTTCATGGTGCAATCCTGGGATGAACTCCTAATATCTCTCAGAAAAGTAAAGAACCTGTAGATTGATGGCAATAGCATGCAGAGGTCTGGTAGCACCCAGGATGAGGATTGTGACTGGTGTCCCCTAACCCAAACAAAATTGCAACAATATACTCAGTTTATTTTCTTTTGGATGTGGTATTAATGAGAAGCCCAAATTGATCATTGTGTATAAGTGGGGTTCATCCCCACAGCCAGACAGCTTTGTGGAGATTTTTTAAAACAGGCTAGTGTCATTTGAACCTTATCTAAAATTTTCTTCACAGGTTTGGCCAAATTACCAGCAGCCAAATATAAACATTTTAAGACTAAAATTAAAAACTATTATATTTATTTTTTATATCTAATTGTAGGTGTATTTACTAAATAAAAACAAAAATAATATAGTCCACTGGAAGTCCCCCCCCCCCAACCACCACCTAGAAAGTGCTGCCACTGCCTAATCAGCCTTCCTCTTTGCAAGCCACTGATTGATGGGTGCAAACAGACAAGAAGCCTCTTTATACAAAATTTAAATTTCTTTAGCTGTTGGTCTTCAGACAGCCAACAAATTTGTTATGTACCTTAACCAATCCTCTCAACTGACATAATATGTTGTGCTTCTGAAAAATTGTTGGAGTTTTCCACACTTCTTATTTTAGACTCCATAGTTCTGAAGTTATAAGAACTCTTCTAGATATTCCTCTTTTCCAGCAGGTCAAGGTTGACATAGCAAATGTGATCCAACTTATATTTCTATGCCCCCTGTCCCATCCCCAAGATGTTTGGCATGGTTCTATGCTAACCCTGATATTCCATCTGGAATACTCTTTTGTGTCTAGATCTTTTTTGGTCAGGACCTGACAGTCTTCACAGTTGGCAACAGTATCTATTTCTACTTGCACTCTGTAAGACTTTCACTTTCCAAACTCAATGATTTTATCACGTGGTCTTTTGTGAACTTGACAACCTTATTTTTCTGACAACAGCAAAACCAATTTTTTCCCCAGTGGTCTTCAATTCAGACAAGCTAACCACCCATACACTATCTTTTACGAGAAGAATGCACTGATTTAGATCAATGTCACAAATTCTGTATAACACTATACTAAATTGGAGGTGCCAATGTAAAACAATGCGCAAAATAAATGAAAATCTTACATGGATAAATTGGCAATAATTTGGAAAATTCATTCAAAAGAATTTTGGACAAGTGAAAGCAAAAAGATAAAGTTGCATTTATGGTAATCTATATTATAATAATTTGATTTGTGAGTATATTTGTTTCTGTAATACAGTAAAAACAGCATATTATAGTGAGATTTTTGTTAGATTATTTTACAAGTATTGTTCTAACTTGAAGAATAAGGCAATTTCTAATCTAATTAGGTATGGGGCTAGTAACCCAATCCTGTAAAATACAGAAATCACGGCAGTAATGCCTAGTGTCTTGAGAGTTGTTGGCTTAATACTCCACAGTTGCGTCTATGGGACTTGAATGAAAAAATTAGAGTAGTTCCCCTTATTTACATTTGCAAAAATAAATGACTTGATATTGGCCTTAAATTGATTATTTCTTGTTCTGTCAGTATCTGTCAGTATCTAATCAGATCAACTGGATTATTAAAACATACAAATACACTGAAATCATTAATAAATAACTAAATAAATAAATATAAATGAATTCCTCCCCCAACCACTTCCACAATGTTTACCCATTATGACTGAAAAAAGATGTCAGTCAAAAGGACAGTTAATTCCTTGAGACTGCTATAACTGTACACTTTGACACCCTCAACAACGTACAGGATTATAAATATATATCAAACAAAAAAAAAAGGAAGGAATATTTAACGTTTATAAAATAAATTTGAAAAGAATGTTTTTATTCAAATATTTATAAAAATTTACAAAATTATCAAACTATGTAAACCAAATACAATGCAATATTTGGGAAAAATTTAACATTTTGTAATTATATACAAGAAGGTACATATTCAATATATTGAGTGTTTGTGGTCTTGCCTAAAATCTAAAATTAAAAGTTTTGTTCAGAAAAAACAAGATTCTCTCAACCCATTTTATTGAATTTATGTAGCGGGAGCAAATGAAATAAATGCCCATAATTTCTTTTTTTAAATTTATTAGTTATCTGCTTATTTAAATTTCCTTATTCAGATATTTTTATAAATTTGTGAATAAAAAAACAATTATTTCTTTACAAAATGGTAAATAATAAACATTTCATTATAGTTGGTTCACATATTTTATGATTTTTAAATATAAAATTATTCTTGTAAATAAGCAATCTAATAAATAATAATAAAGTTTAATATATCTGTTGTCCATTCCCAAGAATAAAAAAAACATCTATAAATCCACTTTTAGGCGCTTGAATTTTATTAAAATTTTCACCACTTTAAAACACATTGCTGATGGAATAAAAGGTGTATTTGCCAAGAAAATAAACCATCCTTTGAAGACAGTTTTTTTTTTTTTTTTGTAGAAGAATTATAATCCTGCATGCTATTGAACTGAAACCATTTAAAAAATTTTCCTGTCTGGTCAAAGCACATGCAGCTCTTTGGCATTTGACTCACTACACTACCCCATGTTATCTCAAAGTGATGATTATTGCTTCTATGCTTTGCTTGACACATTCACAGACACTTAGCAAGTAGCTTGAATTTGTCAGGTGAGCTATAAAAAGCATATCATCAGTTGAATTTTTAGGTACAGTTTAATTGGTTTATTAATTTGCAAGGAGATGAAAAGCATGCTATTTTGAAATGATAATTAAAATTTATTGCTAAATTTAAATTATGCAGTCCAGTGAAAATTAGCTTAATTTCAATGGTAATTTATAACAAAAATATTGATGCAGTAAATGTTATTTGAAATATGCCAATAATGAATCAGTGATTTAAATTATGTGTATTCTCTAAAAAAGCAAACTTCTGTTTTTTAACTATGATGTGTTATGAAAAGTTCAGTTTTCATTTTGCATTTCAATTTTAAAAGTATTCAAAATACAAGCAAGAATGAATTAAGATAAGGTTGGACTAAAGTCTCCCACCAATTTTTTTTTCTTGTAGTTAGCATTTTTTACAATTAACATTCAAATAAAAAAATTATACTTAGAAATATACTATTTACTATTATGGTCAAGCACTAATATCTGAGAGTGAGTATTCATTTATCAAAAGATTTACTGGGTGAACTATGAAAACAATAAATTAAAGGAACTGTAATTGAAATAAGATTTTATGCACAGTCTTAACAGGAAAGTCTTAATACATATTGAACTTTAGTTTTCATAATCAATCTGTGTAATGTCAGCTCCAGTGTTTTTGGTGTTCTAAACTGACAAAAGATCTAATACTTGCATTTGTTTCACAAAAATGTTATAAGCTCAATTCTCATTTAAGGTACTCAATTTTATATATGCAGGCCAAAGCAGTTAAACTTTATATCAGTTATAACCCTGGAAAAGTACAAGACTAAAAATATCCAAATATGTCAACAAATCCAAAGTATGTAATAAGTCTGAAATCAAAATAATATCAAAGTCCATTTTCTGTCATGTACATGAAATTCGAACTCGGTTCAGTGAAATTCAACTGGAATTTGAACTTGGTTCGGTGGAACCAAGTTCGAATTCCAGTTGAATTCCTTACATTCACTTACACACAAATATCCTTAGGAAAGGTATTAATTCATCTCTTTTCTTCAGTTATGGGTTAAATAATAGGACAGATTGGGTTCTATAGCCTTGGCTGGCAACCAGTTTACTGCAGAAAGAAAATGGCAACTTACTGCTGGATAATCTTCTGCCCAGTCAGTCATGTCTCTTTCAAGACAATCACCCAAAGCGTGTATCACATATGGCACTTAACTGATACGAAATTACTCAAAATTTTGCAATTAATTCATAAGTTTACAATGAATTCTGATATGTTTGGCAGAAAATCATTTTATCATTCAAAAAACACCATATTTACTAAGAATTCAAGTGGAAATATTATCACATACTTTCGGACTGTGTTTTCAGATACTTTATTCAAAACAAAGACAATTGCTAATTTAAGTATCGATATATTTTTATATGAAGAGTTCAGGCTTGTGTGGTTTGCTGTGGTTAATCACTGATTAAATAAATTAATTTGAAGCATGTGATAATTCTTCCCTTGTTTATTAGTAAAATCTTGAATTTTTGTAAATGTGATTAAAGAAAATTAAAATAATGCTAAATTGTAGTGAGTTTAAAATCTTTAAAATTAACACTAAATAGAGTAATAAATTGTTTGCTCATTTTTGATAGCTCAACTATAAATGACCTGATTTGTTGTATTTGTTATTTAATATAATTTCAATAAAAAATACTCTTGGGAAAGGGTATTAATCTGTCTCTTCCCTCCAGCTATGGATCAAATAACAGGACAGATTGAGTTCTATAGCCTTGGTTGGCAACCAGTCTACTGCAGAAAGTAATGGTAACCTATTACAGGAAAATTTTCTGCTCAGTCAGTCATGTCTCTTTTGAGACATGATTGTCCAAGCGTGTATCACTTAACTGACTGACTATGAAGTTGCCCCAATTCAAATAAATATTTTTTTTCTTTATGCTGTTAACTTTTAAAAAATTATACTCCCACCTACATTAGACAGTTTCAATATTTTCTTTTTTAATTTAAAAATATTTATAAATATGGTTATATCAAATTTCAAATCAATAATTTCTGTTATTAAAACAAAACTAAAGTATATTTTAAGATTTCAAATACATCAACGAGTAAAAGTTTGAACTGCAGGAAAAAATGTTTTCAACTGGCAAGTCAATAAATTTAAAGTATACAAAATTTGTAATAGATATAAGAATATATAAAAGAGAAGTAAACTAAATGAATCCACTATTTATTTTATGATAATTTGTATCATCTGTTTTAAACTTGCAAGAGGTTCAATACAACAGTTAGCTGTCCATGAAAACTTTATAAAAAATACGTTTTTTTTTTCTTTTTAAACAAAGAAAAATATTTAGGCTTTATATGAGATATTTTTTAAGTGGCTGAAACTTTTTCCAAAAAATATTGATTGCATATTTTTCAAAGTATCATTTACACAAAAATGCATTTAACATAGAATTGTATCTAAGTGAAAAATACTAAAGCTATTTCATCAAATAGCAGCTTATTATTAAATAGTTGTAATGCAAAAATGTAGCAATATTCACCCAATACAAGAGTAGATCAAAAAGTCTAATAACTTGTTTTGGTCGATCATAAATTGAAGTTGCGTGAGATAGCATAGGAGTTGAACATATCAGAATGCAGTGTATTCACCATTTTGCATGAACATTTGTCAATGAGAGAGCTGTGTTCAAAGTGGGTGCCACATTTGCTCACAGTTGATCAAAAACAACGTGTCGACAATTCAGAGTGTTGTTTCCAACTATTTCGACATAACAATTTTCAGTGATCGACTTATTTGTAAACAAAAGTTAATTCTGAGTTTTAAAAACCTTACAAAAATAAAATATACACCTGCAACATTGTTTTGTTTAATATTTTGAAAATGAACAAATTTAAAGTTAAATTAATCTGATTTATACAAGTATTACTTATTTATAGCATGAAATTTAGAATAAAACTATTTCTTAAACACAGTGTGTTGATCTTTCTGATCTTCTCCACATACCCCACCCCATATTTAACATGTGATGACAACCAGACAGATGCAAAATAAGTGTATGGTGACTGGAATTGACAAAATTATCTAATTTATTTTCCTGTAAGGGGAAGAAACTGTGAAACATGGCTTTTTAATGCATGCATAGAAATTACCATAAAAACTTCCAAATACATAAAAAATAAAATTAAAAATTATTGTAAAAATACAAAGGTATGATGATTTGTATTGATATTTTTCACTTTTCAATTAGTAAATAGTCTTCACTTAATAACTAAATAACCTAATACTAACAAATTTTTGAAATATTTTTGAAACTTTATAAATTATTATAATTAAAAAAAAGAAAATGAAACAATTCTTTTAAAATTTCATTATTAAACAAATTATTTTCTTCAGACTATAATGTCCTTAATTTTTATTATTTATTAAAGCAATTAAAAACTTATCCAATTAAATAATGTCATAGTTTTATTGCCTTTTTTAATTTTACTATTGGGAGCAGATTTTCGGAAATAAATGCAAAATGTTAAAAATAAATAGATGATTTTACATTCCTTAATGAGTCCTGCGTTTAACTAATAAAATCAACTTTCCCAACAAAATTTAATTTTTTTAAATTTCAAGAATTTACGTGGAGGGGAGATAACAGACGTAAAAGAAAATATATTTTACCAAAATTTTTAAAAATAATCATTACTTCATTTGTAAATAAATCCTGAAAGTTTCATTAAAATCCGACAATTATTTGAGTTTTTGCAAGAATTTACAAATTAATGTGTTTTTCACCGAAAGTTATATATACATTATGATTATCCACTGTAACGATCTGGTTACCCGCAAACGAAAATCAAAAGATTTTTTTTACTAAAATTTCGATTTTTTGTAGAGACTAACATCCACATTCCATATCTTATCAGGAAAGAGTGGTCGTAACTAAAAAAAAACTAAAAAAGTAAATTTTGAATTTATTAAACATCTTCATAAGATTATAAAAGCCAAAATACCTTTAAAAATGAATAGAATGATTTTAAAATATTTTAAATTTTTAAGATTGCTGGATGATTAAAAAAATATATTTTCGTATTTCCCTTTTTTACCACAATCTCGCAATACGCCGTCAACACAAAAAAAAAAAAACACCATGTTAAAAAATTCTTGTCTACGATATTTTAAAACTGAAAAAATGTTTTTAATTCAGATTAAAACTTTATCAGCTAACCTTTCTCAGATAAAGTTTCAGAAAGTACATTTTATTGTTTAATAAAGTGAATTAAAAAAAAAGAAGAAAAAAGCTTCTAAGGTTTTCATTTTTAAAATGCATAAACCTTAGGTATTGATTGCTGCATTGCCTTTTGGGGGGAGTGAGTTTAAATAAAAATATCTGTTTAAGTGTTTACGTTCAAATCGAATTGAATTAATTCAAATTTATAGTAAATATTGCACGATTTTGTTGTAGACTTTATTGTTGTAGAGTAGACGTAATAAAACTGATAATTAGAGGAGCATGATCATAAGACTTAAAGTAAAAACTCAAAACACATATATAGGTCATATTTTAGTATCAAATTCAGAGTACTTCTAAATGAAAAATCAATCTTAATGTGTGATAAAAGATTTTGCATGCAACAACAATTGTCTGCTTTAAAAAGCAAGTAAGTAGAACAAGTTGCTAATCAATGATGAAAGTCTAACAAAGCCTAAATAAACTATCAGCTGGCAAGTTTAAAAACCAAAAAGTTGGAAGTTTGCCAGATGTTTTTGTTTTTATTTTCATAAATCTCTTTTGCATCTTTATTGAGCCATCTTGTAACCTATTTTCCGCATGCAACCCCATCCACTAACTACTGTACAAACATCAACGCTACTGCTGTAGCCATGTGACATTCTCCAGATATTACTTTGACTAACAGGTGGTAACAGCACATTTGATTTTACCTTGCAATTGATGATCCTGCTATACTTCAAAAATGTATTATTCGCGATTATTCTTGTAAAATCACTCTTATTCATGTTTCTATCAAAGGGTTATAATTTTTCTAACACTGATAAATTATATTGGACATTCAAAAATAAAAGCACATAAAACTAAATTATTAAACGGTAAACGAGAACAAACGTTGCCCAGTAAACTCAGTAAAATATGCCGACAGATTCTTTACTTAAATTTTGGAAAGCTATAATCCTAAATTCCTAAGAGGAAAATGCTAATCATCTGCAAAAAAAAAAACAAAAAAAAAACAGAAAAAGAAATTCTTACTTCACTTTTGTTTGAATTTTGAATAAAAATGAAATTGAATGAAATAATGATAGGCTTGAGTTTTTATTTTTTAACACGTTTAACATTGCTTGTTTACCATATGGAAGTGAACGGTAGTTGCAATTGCAACCCCCCCCTGCTTCAACAATTATCAGATGCGTTTACATTTCAATCACTTGAATTCCAGATGCAGAATAATCGAAGAGAGCAATTGTATGTAGCGTAATGGCTGTTGCCAGGAGCTTATCTTAACGTCATAAGCTAACATCGATGTTACACACACATACACACACAGCAAGTACTATCAATGTTAAAACCAACTATTAATCACAATGTGTAAGAATAGCATCATTTTATTTGTCATGTGTACCAAGAAAAAGGTAAACATAAGTGTTTAATCTAGCCAGAAGATTGTTTTTAAATTTAATATTTTAATTTTCAAGACAAAATTCCCAGAGAAGAGCACATTAAATACAAACTGAAAAAAGTAAACGAATTAAAATTGAATTGAATGCTTTCCACCTGATGGCAATCCAGTTTGTTAGGGATATGGATGAGAAGTACAGTTTCAAGTCAAAGTACAAAAATTTAAAATAATCCATATGGTCAGCCTCACCCATATGATTTATACGTGCTAGGATTCAATTCAAGTAATTCATTCACCTTAGCATACGGCGTACGCAGTAAGAACAATTGTAATGACAGAACGAGTAATTTTATAATGATTTTATAAACAAAAAGAAAGTAGTATTTCTTAGCTAAGTACACTAGATAGAAACCAAGTAACATTTTTAGTCATACTGTCAGTGCCAACTTTCACTTTTAGTCGAACAATTTTTTTTTATCAAATTAGAACAGAAGCAGTGAACAAGGTTGAATAAAAACAGCGTTAAGCAAATGAGAACTAGTCTAAGTATTTTTATTTTTCTTCAAAGAAAGAGCATTTGTTGAACTCATGCATAACCAACTTCAAAGTAGTAAAACTTGTTTACTTTGCTTGTGAAAAAACCGGAAGGTTAACAAAATACTACATGTTAAGTGCAATTTCAATGATAAAAAAGCTTATTTGCAGAAAAAGAAATAAGTGAACTGAAATGAAATGACCGAGCGAATTTTTCAAGACATGTGCAAATAAATGACAACTGTTTGTTACGGTTGATGCATTGCAAAGTGATATTTAAAAAATCAAAAAAAAAAATCAGGGGAGAGTGTCATAGGCATGGCTGAATTTCTTTTATTGTTTTTTTTTTTTAGTTAGCTTTTTTTAAAGATAGGAAAGTAAATACGGCTTTTGACAGGAAAGTAAACGTAAAAAAAATAAGAGTGCTATAATGTGGTAAGTCATAAATCTAAAAAAATGTTTAATAATTTAATTATCAAAGTAAAAAGAAGCTAGCATAATACTTTTTAAAACACACTGCTGAAATCTAGCACGTTAACTTTAATTTCACTGCTTCTCAGTTCAAGTGTTCAGCTTCTATAAAAAAAGATTTGTAAATCACTGAGTCTCTAGTCTATATTTTGTTACAAGTCATAACTGCAGCTAGTGCTACAGTGTCTTCACATGTTGCCTTAAGTTAAAATTGTAATACCATGGTGCCAAGTCAGTGATGATTCTAAGCGAAATTGGAAAGAAAGTACTCCTCGTTTTACATTTTTTTTTTTTGCTAATCATCATTGTCATTCCATAAAAATCCTAATGATAGACAAACAAAAAAAAAAAAAACAATAACGAACCATTCTTTTTCTTTTCTTTTTCTCTGTGGGTACTTCTATTTTTGATAGAACATTTTTTTAGATGAATAAAAAAACATAGGAAGCTAAGAGGAAAAGATTTATGTAGATTTGTTTTTTTCGACTTTTAATACAACTAATGGACAAAATCAGTGTGTACTGGTATTGAGTGTGTTAGTGTTCGGCCATTGAAGGATTTACCGAAAATTTGAACAAGTAATTGAGCATCGTTCATTGTGAAAGAGAGGAGTTAAGCCTACATCTGTCAAAATTAGTGTCGCAGAGGAAAAGAGAAAAAAAACAAAAACAAAAAACAAACACGAAGTCTATATCGGCAGGCTTGCGTTTAAATTTAGATACATGGATATATATTTTTCGTTAGATAACATTTAGATAGGTATTTAACATGATAAAAATGTTAGTGCCTTTTGTGAATAATTTTTGTGGTTGTTAAAAATTACAGAAAAGACGCTAGACTTTCTTACATTTGCAGAGAGATTGATAGAAGAAAAAAAAAAGAAAATGCATGAGAATAAAAAACGAATTTACTTACCGTCTATACGTCCCAAGTCAGAATAGTCAGGCCGTGTGGACATTGTTCATGGAGCTGATTTCGCGAGTAGATCCTATAAATCAAAGAGACAACATAAGAATCAGTCTCAGCCGTAGCTAGCTATTCGTACATCAGCGCCATTGCTAGGATCGTGAGCCTCGCTCTGGTGCTGACTTGTACTCATACATCATTGAGACACTGCACACACGCAAAGAAAGAAAGAAAGGAGAATTCCAAATGTATACAATATACACTTGGTTGAAATCGACAACTAGCAAATCATACTCAGAGGCAGCGGCAAATGCAAGATACGGTAGCACAAAGAATTATTATCGTTCTATATTATACCGAGAAAAAAAAATTAGTAAAAAAAAAATTTGAAATTATGCTGAGGAATAACAAATTAAAAACAAAAATGTAGATTGTAGACTAAAGTTAAAGTATTTGAATTTTTAAATTAAAGATGTTATTGTTGTTTAAGTTATGGTGATCATTGACATCACGTTAGCTGCTTTAGCAACATACAGATTTTTTAACAATAATAATTGCTTTGCTTTAATACAATTCATTATCAGCAGGTTTGATCATTCAGTCATCGACGACCATCACGATCGCCACCATAAACACAATTTTTTAGAGTACTACTATCTTTTTTGTGTGTGATACGATATGGGTGCAATTCAATATATCCATTTTTTAAAACATACGAACTTTAGGACACGTTAATTTTTAAAAATGCATCATGTCAGTAAAATTTCATCATAGTTGAAGTATTGTTGTGAGAATGAAACAAGTTCTTCAAAAAAAAAAAAAAAAAAAAAGTAATGTTTATTTATTCATTCAAGACAATCAACTGATCGGTTAGCTCTTTGAATGTTTACGAGTCAACTTTCTGGGGATATTTTTTCAAATCAAAATGTGGTTGCCAGAACGGATTTTATTTTGATTATTTTTGTTTGTTTTGATTTGAAATGATTTGTGAACTGAACACCAAAGGATTTTTCTTAAGATTAAGAATCTTATTCTTCATAGCCTTGGTCATTGATGATAGTGTGAATATGGAACCACTTATTCATATACCTTTTTTTATTTTAATGTTTGAATCGCATACAAACTGATTATAAAAATTCGAAGGTTTTTAAAAAAATATTAAATTAAGTATTTTGTTACAGTATTGCTATGACCTGTAATGCATGGAATATTTTTTCCATTTAAACTAGAATCCGAAACGCATACTGAATTACCTCCCTTAGATTATTTTACCTCGCCTCATACTTTGAAACTTTGAGCATAATCATTTTTTTTCACTGGTCTTAACTTTTTAAAAGGAAATAGAATTACATTATTTAACTATTTTATATATATAATTACATTATATTACATTTCTTTTTTTTTTCATATCGAAAGAAGCTAGGACTGACCATTTTTATTTGAATTACTATAATTTTCGCTGTGCAGATTTTTTGTCATTAATTATGCTTCATGTTTTTTATTCACAGAAAAAATATGCGCTCAGAATATGAGGCAAAGTAAACAATATATTAAGTAGCTAATTCAGTATTTGGTAAGTGAAAAACATTTTAAAAGTCGTTTAAGACCTCATAAAAAGACCCACTTCCGTGTTAAAAAGCAAAAATGTTTTGCTGCTATGTTTTAAAAACTAACAGTAAGGAACATTTTGTTTCAAATTAGAGATTAATTAAACTTTAAATCGACTAATTTTCCTTAAATAACATTTCATAAAAAGTATATTTTATTTTTGAAAGCTTTTTTTAAAAAAGAGAATTATGTAGTGTTGACAGATTTTTTTGTCAATATGGATGGTTTTTAACGTGTTATTGATGATGATGATAATAAATTTCAGTTAATTTAAATTCAGTTTGAAATACAGCAAAGTATTTTGAAAATCTTCATGCTAAATATTAAATTTATTGAAATTAAATAAAACAACTAAAAAATAAAAGCTTCAAGAAAGATTCTTTATTGTTAAAGAAAGTATCTCTTTTCTTTGGGAGGTACCTACATTATGTTTGGAATTTTTTTCTAGGAGGACCATAACTAATTATTACTCGATTGTAATGATAATGTCAATGTCTTTTTCAACTTTTTATAATTGTTTTTTAACTACCCTGTAAACCTAAAAATTAAAAAAAATACTTTAAGACACCTAATGAATTTTAGGTACTTTATCTTTATTTAGTCTTGAAGCCGTAAATGTAATGAGATGGCTAATTTTCTTTGATTCGGCCTTCTTGTGTCATACTTTTAACCGAACTCCCTACAGCTTACAAGTTTTATCCAGAATTATTATCAGAAGGTTGGTAGCAGGTTGGAATGTGTGGAATAGTATAAGAATAAAAATATACATTTTTCATGTTAAAATAGAAATTTATTAAAAGAAATGAATAACAAGAATTTGTAGAATGTTCAATGAGAAAGTTAAGGGTACCAAGATTTGTAGAAAATGTTTGTAGTAGAAAAATTGTTGAAAGAGTATAGTACGTATGTATGTGTTTGTTTGGTAGGAATGTCTTTGAATGGAGAAGAAGTAAAAGGAATCAGCACACAAGAAAGAAGGAGAAAGAGAAGGTGTGATGTGACCTTATGTCCTGGTGGTGGTTGAAGTTTCTCCCTTACATTTTAGCTTGTTGTCTTGCTCCTCCCATCTGACTTTGTCTGACTCTGACTGGGGCCTTTTTCTAGTAATTTTAGATTTTCACGCTGGTCTTTTGGTCTTGCAATTCACTTCCATTGGTCAGAAAATCAGTTTAACAACTTGTTGTGAAATCTGGTTTAGATTTTTTTTATTTAAGCACATGGTCAATCCTTTTTCTATTTGGGAAAAACCAGGATTTCACATGTCATTGTGAATTTTTGTAAAAGTGAAGAAGAAGGTTGATTTTAATAGGTACTCAGGTCTCAGGAGGAGTAGCAGCAGTGCAGTTTTCTATTAATAGATTTGTTTGGGATGTTGTATGGAATGCTTAAACAATTGGTGTCCATTTCTTCACATCTGTATTTGTATAGCCTAGGAAGAGATTAAATAAATTAAGGCTCTCATTTTCTCCTCTTCATGCTCTTGGTGAGGTCTGAAATGCTTTGGCATTGAATTCTTCAACATGTACAACTTTGTGGGCTGATATAGATTTATACATTCAGTAGAATCAGAGCTTGCAAGGTGGTGTCTAATGGATGAGAAGAAGAAATTGCTCTTGATGTGCTCATATATAACAGTAAGGTCAAAATAGCAGGTATACAATTTTCTATTGGCAAGGCATGCAATTTCTTGGAGCTGTTTGATACATGATAGATATTGTTTTTTTTGTTTTTTTTAGTATATATTGACTGTACTATTAACTTCATACTGCTTTTTGTCGCAACTCAGAAAAAACTGAAATCACTTTGCTAAATTTTGAGTTTATTATGTAATTAATTTTCTTAGAAAATCAGTTCAAACTTATAAACAAGATATATTTTTCCCATATATAATTTTTTTTCATTGTTGTAAATTAATAAAAATTATAAAAAGTCAAAGCAATACTTATACAAGAGTGGGCTGAAAAGTTCATGGAGTTTACTAAAAAAGAATGAGGCTAGAGCTGTGAAATCTTGTAAGAATTCATTTCAACTCTTCTTATTCATAACTGTATTGTTTCTTTCCAAGTAAATTGACTTCTAACTGTTAAAAAAAGACTTCAAATGTAACTAGTAGCAACTTTTCTTGAAAATGGACAAAATTTGCTATCGTGAGGCTAAGTACCTGTAAAAAAAAATCTTAACCCCCAAAGACATTCATGCTGATATGGTTGTTACATTAGGGGATGACACTCCAGCTTTATTAACAACGCAAAAGTGGGTAGATTAATTTAGGAGAGAAAAGGAGAATCTTGAAGATAACATAAGGTTTGGGCATCTTGCAACTGCTACAATTGAGAAAAACATTGCTCATGTTCACCACAAGGTGATGGATGACAAGCAATTGACTATAAATCAAATAACCAATGCTAATTAGTATATCTGATATGAGAGTTGAGAATATTGTGCACAATGAACTTGGCATGACAAAGTTTTTTTCACAGTTGGTACCACATCTGACACCTTAATCAAAATAGCACCAAGCTGATCACATAATGGGAATATGACATTCTTTGAGGTAGATCCAGCTGTTTTCCTTGAACATTACCGAACACAGAACCCATTATTGAGTTCATCACTTTGAGCCAGAGACAGAAAAACAATCCATGCAGTGGAAACACTCCTACTCACCTGATCCAAAGAAGGCTATGGTCAATTCATATGTAGGGAAGCTGATAGCTTCAGTTTATTGGAATGCAAAAGCATTTTGTTAATTGAATTTCTTCAAAAGGATCACACCATCAATGGAGAGTACTATGCCAAATTGTTGAGGCAGTTATGAAAGGCTATCAAGACCAAACGCCTAGGAAAACTGGTAAAAGAGGTCTTGTTTCATCAGGACAAAGCTCCAGTACACAAGGCTATTGTACATGTTTGACTTTGAACTGGTTGATCACCAACACTATTCTCTTGATTTGGCTCCATCTATCATCTGTTCCTCAAAATGAAAATAAAGTGACTGGGAACAAGTATCACAGTGATAATGACATCATATCTGTTGTTGTTGACTTTCTTGATCAACAGGATGAAAGCTTCTTCACCAATGGGATCCAAGCACTGCAACACTGATAGAAGTGTGTGAACTGTAAGGGGGGACTATGTTGAAAAAGAAATATCATTTAGTCACATTCCATGAGAGTATCTTGGTCAGCCTATGAACTTTTCAGCTGATCCTCATATAATGTGACAGAACTTTATCATAACAGCTGTTTTCTTGCAAATAAGTTCTATATTTTCCATTGATAAAATATTTGACATGCTCACAAAAAAAGATAATTTGCAATAATATTCCCAGATAACTCAAGCTGTCTTCTAGTTTGTGACGTAGCTGTTCTACCTCCATACTGAGTAACAACTGACATATTTGTAGTTACTCAACTCTATGCAAAATAGGGTGAGTCCATTTTGATTATGTCACTACAAAAAGGAAATGAAAATATTTTATTAATATTTTAACAGGAATTTTCATGGTGGAATCAATGTTTTATTAATGTAAAAATTGATGAAAATCTTATATTTTTAAAAGACTCAAGCTACCCGTACACTATGTTAAATTAAAAAAAAAAAACATTTCACAGCTAATAAAATAATCTCATAATGCCAACCAATTGAGATAATGTCTCTTATGTGATGAGGCAATGATACTTGATAGCAATAACTTTGGATTATAAATCATATTTTGTTTTCTAATAAAATGACATAAAAGTTATACAAGCAATGCAAGTTCATGGTTTTGAATTCAATCTTCAGCAGTTGATTCACATATGTAACCATGAACTATATAAACAGAAAATATCTATGAGGATGAGTTCTGATAGAAATATATGGGTGTCAAAACCATCAGTAGTTTTCAAAAATATGTTTTTGAAATTTTATGATGAATAATGGCTAACATGAAGAAATACATAAATATAAAAAAAATTTACTTAGGGTTCAAATATCTAAAGTATATTATTTCTAATAATTTAAAATGCAGTTTTAAGATTCAGTAGAAAATAACCATAGATGTACATTATATAGAATGAAATATATTCTGAAAATGTTAGATATATGATGTTTCTTTGAAATGTATATAATAAATATTGCAACTACTAATCACCAATAATTTTCCTTTGTCCAAATGACTTATATTTTATTTACTAAATTAGACAATTATAAATATCTACAGTTGCATAAGTGAAATAATTGTAAGTGAATTCAGATCTTATTCAGAGTTGTCATTTTTAATTACAGAACTAATAAAACATATTCAGGTAGTGTTTCTTTGCTTTGGTAGATAACATTCTGAATTATGAAATTATTTAGACTAAAAATAGTTTGTTTATAGAACTAAAAGGTTAAAAAAAATGCTAATTTTTTAAATATAACTTTACATGAAGACATGAAAGAATTTTATTTGAAATAGCCTTATATTTTTCTGTGAGATTTAGAAATAGCCTCAAAGTTGTTCTGTATTCATTTCATTGAATTAATGTTATTATACTTAGGGGAGAGATGGAGGCATGGTGGAATAATGGATAGTGGCTCAAACTGAGGAATTCAAGAGCCTAGTTTGAATTCCAGTCAGATTCATTACATTTACTCATGTGCTAATACCCTTGGAAAAAGTATGAACCCATCTCTTCTCCCCCAGCTATGGGTAAATAGCAGGACAGACTGGGTTGCAACTGGTCTAGAGGAAGAAAAACTGAATTCAACTCCAGCCTGCAGGGAGTTGGGCTCTGTACTGCAGCTGCAGTACTGTAATTCTCCTATGACTCTAAAGAGTCATGGAACTCGTGATTGTACTTAGGAGAAAGACAAGAAATAAAATTCTGTAATAAATGTATAAACTTCCTCTCTTTGACCTTTTTGTTCTATTTTGTATCTCAATATACATCATAAAGATGTGCTGGAGTGTATTTATACTATGTCATTATACTATGTCAAAAGTGGATTTGACAAAATGAACAACTGTTAACACTTTAAAGTGTTGATTTCAATCTTGTAGGAAAGGAAAGACTGAAAGCAACAGAAATATTGTTCTACAGAGGGATGCTGAGGATACCATGGACAGAACATGTGAGCAACGACATGGCTTTTGAGAGGATAGACATGTAAAAGAAACTAACACTTTACATCAGAAAAAGACAGCTGAAGTTTCTGGGACATGTAGGACAGCTTGGGAAATCTGACGCTCACAAGACAGATAGAGGGAAAGAGAAACAAGGGAAAGTAATGAGTTACATACTTAATGGACTTGAGCAAATGAACTTGCTTTTATATGTTGATGCAACTTCTTAGTTTGTGAATTTTTCCTTTATTAATTTGGCTTGCATATATTGTTTGTGCATTGTGGTGCAGTGGATATTGGCTTGGAAAGAGAAATCAGTGAGCCGAGTTTGAATTCCAGTTGAATACCCTGCATTCACTGCACCGGTACTCTTGGGAAAGGTATTAATCTGTCCCTTCCCTCCAGTTATGGATTAAATAATAGGGTAGGACTTGGGGACCCTGCCCTTAAAAAAAACAAATCCTAATGAATCTTGATACTCGAAAAGAAAAAAGTATTACTAGACACAAAAACTTATATAAAAACAACAATAAATTGTTGAAAGGAAAAGGTATTACCAGCAATAAATAAAAATTTAGTTGGCAATAAATGACCCGCCGAGGTTGATATGCCTTAAAAACAAAACAACCAAACCAAAAAAGAGAGACCATGAAAAAAAGAAATAAATGCCCTAAAAACAACTAATACATATCAATTGGTAGAGCTTCCACCAGGTAAGAATGTTGCAGGTAGTTGGTGGGTCTACATCTTTAAAACTAATAACACCAGTAATGGACAGTTCAAAGCAAGATTTGTTGCAAAAGGCGACTTGTAAATACCTGAAATAAATTATCATGAAACTTTCTCCCCCACAGCATGTTTATTGTCTGTAAGAAAACTTTATTGCAATTAGCTATTCAATAAAATTTATTCGCCCATGAAATGGATGTGAAAACGGCATATTTAAATGCACCAATAGACTGCAAAGTATATTGTCAACAACCTGTTTATTTCTTACACTCTTCTTTATAAACCGGATGTTAACTGCTTGACAACCAAAAGCAGAATAACAGATTTTAGTTTTTGTGCATGTGATTGACACATATCTTCTGATTAAAACCAGTTATCTTCATTACTCATTTAGCTAACCTGTGTTAAAAAATATATAGACCAATAAGAAAATGGATTGGCTAACTTCTGAGGAGATCACCAATAAAAAAAATAGAAACTGAGAAAAAGTAACAAGCCTATGCAAACTTTAGTTTTGTTATAAAAACCAGCATGAATCATTCACACACAACTGACAGAGAAAGTAAGTCATGCAGAGATCCAGTTTCAGAGTTGAGAGACATGCTCCCCTACCCTTGCAACTCCTCAGGCACATGAAATGTCACTTCAGAGGAAATGATATGTTGGAGTCCATTCTGTGACATCTATGGTTGGACAAATTGCTACCCACTATGGTGCAAATACTAACGCCTATGACAGATGATACAGCATTGGAAAAATTGGCAGATATTGCCAACAGAATTTTTGTGTTGTTTAATCAAAGACTTAATACACTGACTTCCAAACAAGAAAATAATTGTAATGCTAAACACATGCATATCAATAAGGCTCTCACAGATTTGCAAATGCAACACATGCGACTGCTTCTAAACCGACAACAATGGAAGTACTGAAGTACTTCGTGGATGTGATTTTGCCCCATGGATGACAAGCAATTGACTATAAATCAAATAACCAATGCTAATTAGTATATCTGATATGAGAGTTGAGAATATTGTGCACAATGAACTTGGCAAGACAAAGAAATCTTAATCACAGATAAATGAACATTCACCCCAGTAGAATTTGCAGATATCACCAACCATTTAGTAATGATGCAACGAAATGCACCCAACCTTGCCGTCGTAATGCCAACAGACACCAGAGAAATGGGCAAACCGGCGAGTGAATATGACTTCCCCAGCTGGTACACACAAAGAAAATTGCTTATTTATGTAGTTGACCAAAATAATAGGTAAAAAAAAAAAAAGTGGATACTGGAGCAGTAGTTAGTGTAACTCCACTAGCAGCTAGATGCAAACCCAAACCTAGTCTCCTCAGACTACTAGCTGCAAATGTGATACTTATGGCACCAAAGATTTAATGTTAAACATTGGCATGCCCTAAGATTTTACATGGACTTTTCTACAAGCTGACGTGCAAACACCCATTCTTGGAGCAGATTTTTTACCCATTTCAACTTGTCAGTGAACATGAGGCACAGACTTCTTTTGGATACTGAAACCAATATTGATATTACAGGAATCCGATACAATTCCTTGTGTAGTAATGCCTCTTTTATTAGTCACGAGTTATCTCCCTCTAACCCTGTAAGTTACTTGTTCACCACTGCTGTAGCCTGGTATTGAACTCACAAGTCTTTAGGTCAAGTCACAGAAATTAACCAATTTCTATATCCAGGGTACATGACAACTCCAATATACATGGATGGGAGGGTGCATGAGGATAACAACTTTCAGAAAACAGCTTCGGTCTTTCTACCTTATGTGAAGGGGTTATTGGAGAAAATACAAAGGATCTCTGGTACATGTAACATCAGGACGATCTTCAGAAGTGGTTCTACACTTTGCAGGTACCTCACCCGTGTAATACCCCAACAGAGGAGGACATGACTAAGGACTGTGCGTATGCCATTCCATGTAGTTGTGGAAAGAATTATAAAGGAGAAACAGGCTGTCCCCTTAAGGTAAATCTACAAGAACATTGCAAGGCCGTAACATGAGGGGAGATAGAAAAATCAGGCATAGCTGAACACATATAGAGGGAAAAAAGGGATCAATGCCCCCTATGGGATGAAGTTGAAATAGAGAATGTCACTGGAAACTATGTAAACTTAAGGAATTAGCACATATGCTAGGCTTCAAAAATCTCATAAGCCGACCAAGAATAGAGATGAACACAATATGGGAACCAATAATATGGAGTGCCAGAGAAAATCATTAGTGTCAAAAATTGCAATATGAGCTCTGGCAAAAAAAAAAAAGGGTTATTGAACATCAGGTTCAAAGAATTCAGTTGTTCTTGTCCTTAAAGACACATGACCCAGTGGATATAGACGTTGGTTAGTTCCTGTGACTTGACCCAAAGAGTTGTGAGTTCAGCAGTGGTGAGTAAGTAATTTACAGGGTTAGAGAGAGATAACTCATGACTACTACGCAAGGAATGGAGTTCATATACCTTAGTGATTGTAATAAAGGGTTCAGGTCAAAATTCTTAGCACCTGAAGAAGGCCAAAGCATACAATGGCTGAAACATTGTACAAATGGCAACAAAGATGAGGACAATGACAATAGTCCAAATAATGTAAATACTGTAAATACTACTGCATCTCAGAAATATAGACAAATACTAAGCTATATTACCTTTTTCAGAGAATTGTTGGCTATATATTTAGCAGTTAAACAGTTAGACACTTACTTGAAGGCAGAAACTTTGTGATATACACAGATCACAAGCTCCTCATAAACTGTTGTGTAAACAAATACACTTATTAGATATTTAGATTTTATTTTTTAATACACAGACATTTGTTATATTAAGGGACTACAAAATATTGTGGCTGATGCACTGTCACACAGATATAACAGCAATTACTGATGATACATTTAGTCATGATTCAATTTCTGATGAACACAAATATGAATATTCTAACAAAAATATTATCAAATACCTCTTTTACATTAAATTTCTAGTTCCTTTCGGTAATAAAACACTTTATTGTGACACTACATTAACCAACTCTAGACCATACATCCCACCCACACTTAGGAAACAAATATTCCAACACCTTCACAATCTTTCACATCCAAGCAAGTGATCCACCGTATAAATTATAAGTGAAAATTTTGTTTGGCCAAACATGGCATCAGATATTAGAAATTGGACATCAACATGCCTAAAATGCCAGAACAAAATACAGCATCATACCAAAATACTAATAGGTACTTTCTGCAACTCAGATGCAATATTTAAACACAACCACTTAAATATAGCATGTCCCCTATTGAGCTATCAAGGTTATTCCTATGTTTTAACTATTGTTGTCAGATTTTCATGTTGGCCTACCATGATTGCACTGAAAGACACATCTACAACTTCATTCACAAACGCAGTTTTAAAAGATTGGGTTTCCATTTTTAGAGTACCCAATGTCATCACCACTGATTGTAGCACACAATATCAATCATTACTTTTTCAGGAATTCAGCAACTTGCTGGGAGAAAACACATTAAGACAGCAACATACTACCCATGTGCTAATGAATTAGTAGAAAGATTCCATAGACAACTCAAGATATTGTTAGCCATGAAGGAAAGCTTGATCAATTGGATTGATAATTTACCCCTTATACTCCTCTCTATAAGGAACCATTATTAAAGAAAACTTTTACTGCACACTAGCTGAAATAGTCTTTACCAGGACAATTTTTTGAAAATGATATAAACTCTAATCCAACATCGTATTTCAAACAAGAATTAAAAAATAAGATGTTGGCAATTAGAATTCTCCCCTGCTTGAAATTCAAGCAAACACATATACACACCGACAAATCTGTATACCTGTGAATACATTTTTATAGGAAAAAACGCAGTAAAAAAAAAAAATAAAAACACAATCAGCAAATTATCAGAGCCCATATAAAGTCTTACACAGAGTGGAAAAATACTTCACAATACAAAAAGGTAATCAGTCAGACAGTCACTATTGACAGACTGAAACCAGCTGTCTTAGAAAAAGAAAATCAACCACACATACTTTCTGTTTATGTACAAGAAACACCCAAATCTAAAAATGTATAACAATCTGACAATACATCCACAATTCAAACCAGATCAGGCAGAAAAGTCATTTTTCCTAAAAACTTCAAAATATACATTCATTACTAATCAATTTATATAGCTTTTAACCAATCAATTTTCTAGAAGGTGGGGTCTTGTCATGTTTCTTACACTCTTCTATATAAACCAGTTGATGACTGCTCAACCACCAAAAACAGAATAACAAATTTAAGTTTCTGCCCATGAGATTGACATATATCTTTCAATTGACACAATTATCTTCATTACTCATTTAGTGAGCCTGTGTTAAAATATATATATATATATTGACCAATAGGATAAGGAATTGGCTACCAGCTGAGGAGACAACTAATGAAAGAAAAGAAACTGAGAAAAAGTAACAAGCCTTTTCGAACTTTAGTTTTGTTATAAAAACCCACATGAATCGCTCACACACCAGACAAAGTGAGTCATGCAGAGACCCAGTTTCAGGGTTGAATGACGCTCTCCTACACTCACCAATCAACCGACACACTGTAGTTGTCACAGAACATCAGCCGACAGCAACCAACATTCTTTCACCTTCTCTTTCTCTCTTTTTCTTTCTCTCGCACTCCGTTGCCTTCACAACAGCAATGGAGTAGTAGTCTAATGTTTTTGTATATATGTAAATAAATTATACATTTACTCAAAATCTGATGTGTTCATTTTTTTTTCTTGTATTCACATTTGCTGAGGCAAAGAAGAAATTAACCTTTACAGCAGTAATGACAACAGTGACAGTTCTGTTTTCCAGGTAACCCATGCTTTCTTTCCACAACAAACCTGAGGATTATTCCATTACCAGCAAAAATAATGAAAAGCTTGTAAAACAACTAAAAATCCTGAACAAAATTGGAATCAAATCCTATACATATTTAATTGGTCAAGGTTTATCTTGATCCTTGGCACACTTGTATTTACACAAAGAACACTTCAAATACAATACTGATTATGATTGTTTGGGTTAATGATATACTCATTACTGCAAATTGCAGTTCTGCATTTATTAATGTAAAAACACATTTAAATGAACAATTAAAAATGACAGACCTTAGGAAGCTTTCTTTCTTTCTGGGTACATTTAAAAATAACTCTGTATATATAATATATATAATTCTGAAATATATAAATAATACATATAACTCTGAAATATATTAAAAAGATATTTGAATGCTGAACACATTCAAATATCTTTTTAATATATTTCAGAGTTATATATATTATTTATATAGACAGAAAATATTACCAAAAATAGTTGGCAACCTGATATATGTTATGACTGCTACTCGTCCAGATATAAGTTACATGATAACAAAACTGTTGCAATATTCTGCGAATTTGACCATGGAACACTTGATAAGAGCCAAAACAAGTCTTATGCTATTTGAAAGGCAAAAAAACATTTACTAAATCAAATAAGCCCCTAACTTTTAAGAAATTTTTGTGATTCTGACTGAGGAAATTCAAAAAACTGCTGTAGTATTACAGGATAAAGTTACCAATTAGAACTAAACAGTTCAACGATTTTGTAGAAAACAAGAAAGCAACCTACAGTAGTGTTGTCAACATGTGATGCTGAGTACATGATGTTGATGACTGCAATACAAGAAAGAAAATTCCTTATTCAATTATTAACCACTGTGACTAATGCAACATAAAAATGCAATGCAATGTGATTAATGTAACAGAAAAAGAGCAAACCAAGGTACCATAGCTCTTGCTAAGAACCCAATCTATCATCAACGTTCAAAACGTAGATATAAAGTACAACTTTACAAGGAATGAAATTCAAGATGGTACAATAAAAATGAAAAGAAAATGTTGCTCATTTGCTTACTAAACCTATCATCAGAACAAAATTAAATAAATTCTTTACTGCTCTAAATGGAGCAGTATACTGAACAGTTTTTCCTTTTTCTTAACCTCTTTTTGTACACTACCGGCCATAATTATTAGGTCACCCCAGTTTTTTTAAAAGAAATGATGAATTTCACACTATTTTTAGTATTTATTGCCAAGTGGATAATTCTAAATGAAAATACAATGATTCTTTTGTTATTATTACTTTGCAAAATTTTACAAGGCAAGGAAGCAAAGATGAACTTGTCCGAATCCTCCTAAATTTTCTTCATTCTTTCATTGATGAAAATGCAATATAGCTTATTATTAAATATTTATAAATTCATTTGATGCACATGTTATTATGCAGTATTAACAAAAGAACCATTCTATTTTCATTTACAATTATTCACTTGGCAATAAATACTAAAAAATAGTATGAAATACATCATTCTTTTAAAACACTGTGGTGGCCTAATAATTATGGCTGGTAATGTATGTCAAACAAAAACGAGTAAAAAAAATATAAAAATAATAAAAAAGATATAAAATATTAAAAAATTAAAATATAAAAAAATAAATTAAAATATTAAAACAAGAAAAAAAAAAGAATTTGTTTTTGCTATATGCAAATTATAAGTAAATTATATATATATAAATGTTTGCATGTATCTTGTTTGTATTTATTGGATCCATTGAAATAAGTGCTGTGTCGCACATCAAAAAGGTATGTCATAAAAATAATAAAACCGTGAAGAAACAGACATTTTTCTAAAACCTGCTATGCTTGTAGAGGACTACATATCTATAATGTTTGCCCATTTAAAAGCAAGGAATGTTTTCATTGTGGCAAAAAGGACACAAAAAATTTCACCGCAAGATGAAAATTAAAAAGTGAGTTAAAAATTTTGTTAGAGTGACTAATGGTAATAAATCTTCAAGTTAGAATATAAGAAAATTTGTACAGGAGAAAATCCTGAACAAAAATGTCAAGTTACAACTAGACAGTGGTTCTGATTTAAGCATTATAAATGTTTATATTTGGAGGAAAATAGTAAACCCAACATTAATGGTTTAAAAAAAAAAAGCTAATTTTCTTATGGGTGAGAAAATGAAATTTGTAGTTAAATTTATTGCAAATGTAACATTAAACAAAAAAACATTAAAATTAAAAATATTCACGAGGAAAAACAATCTTTTTGGTACAGACTGGATGGAAGAATTAAAATTACGGAACTGCCCAATCAGTACTTTCTGCCAAAAAGTGAGTTCTTTCAACAAAACAGAAATTCTAAAAAGTGAATTAAAAAATAAATTCCCAGAGGTATTTTCTGGTGGGCTTGGCAGGTTTAACAAGTTAAAAACAAAATTCAAGCTGAAAGAAAATGTACAACCAGTTTTCAAAAATAAATTAAATGTACTATTTACGTTGATCAAACAAATAAACAATGGGCTTGATAGACTTGGAAAAAAATCGGTGCTTTGTCCAAAGTCAAGCATAGCGACTGGGCTTCACCAACACTATATACTAAAAAAGTCAAAGGAGATATGTGTCTGTGCAGATTTTTCAATGGGCTTAAACAGTGCTCTCAAAGATTATCATTACCTACTTCCAGAGCTGGAAGAGGTTTTTGCGCAAATTAGCAGAGGTAAGATTTTTTCCAAAATAGACCTTATTGACACTTATCTTTAAATTCAAGTCAAGGAAGAAGTTTAAAAAATTTTGACCATAAATAGACAGAGGATTGTATAAATTTAATCATTTGCCGTTTGGCATTAAAGTCGCTCCAGCTATTTTCCAGCAAGTCATGGACACAATCTTAAGTGGTCTCGACTTTACAGTCACATACCTTGATGATATTTTGCTGAGAAGTAAGAACATAGAGGAACATAAGAAACATGTTTTTGAAGTGTTCAAGAGAATTCAGAACTATGGATTCAAGCTAAAGCACAAAAAGTGTGAATTCTTTATGAACAAGATTAAGTACTTGGGACAAATTATTGACAAGGACAGCAGAAGACCAGATCCAGTGCATGCTAGTGCTATCAAAGACATGCCTGCTCTAGAAAATGTCAGCTCCTACAGAGTTTCCTGGGACTAGCTAGCTACTAGAATTTTTTTGTGAAAACATGCATTGAGAGCACTGCTAGATAAACTTTTGAAAAAAGACTCAAAATGGGCCTGGATATCGAAGTGCCAAGAAGCATTTAAAAAATTAAAAAATATATAAACTTCAGATTTATTTTTGGCACACTATGATCTTAAAAAAGAATTGATCGTGGTCATCGATGTATTGATGTATCAAAGCTTATATTATGCAGAAATTCAATGACAGCTCTGTTAAATCGATTGCACATGCATCCAGGACACTTCCAGTGGAAAAAATTACTCAGTGATAAAGAAGGAAAGTTTAGGGATTATGTTTGCTTTGAAAAGTTACATAAATTTATTCACAGGAGAAAATTTACATTGCAGATGGATCATAAATTGTTGTTAGCAAGTTACAGATTGAAAAAAGGATTACCGACTCATATGGCTAACAGATTGCAATGACTGGGAACCATTCTTTTAAATTGTGACTATAGAATGGAGGTTTTGTAATTAACTAAGCTAAGTCATGTGGACAGATTGTCCAGACTGATTCCAAGGAATAATGAACCCTTTGAAGACACAGTCATTGCTGCTCTATAAACAAAGGTAGAGATTAAAAATATTTTGTGTAATACTGTGCAGGAGCTACTTGTAACATTGGCAGATATAAAAAAGAAAGCACTGGATGACAAATTCATTATTGAAATGAAAAATAAAAGACAAAATAAAAGACGCTGAAGTTTATTCAATATGTTACAATGTTCTCATGTACAATGAAAGAGTAGTGATATCTCTAGCACTACAAAAAAGGATTCTGAATAAATTCCATGCAGGACACCCTGGTATATCCAGTATGAAGAGCGTAATGAGAAGCTGTGTTTACTGGCGTAAAATAGATAGAGACATTGAAACCTTGATAAAGTCATGCAAAAGTTGTGCTTTGGCAGCCAAGGTACCATCAATTAAGTTTAATCCATGGCCAGAAACTGACCATCCATAGTCACATTTTCTTATTGATTTTGCTGATCCAATGAATGGATCACACTATTTTACTGTCATAGACAACTTTTTGAAATGGCCAGAGATTTTCAGATGTAAGAGTCAAATCATGTAAGTAGTAATAAAGTTTTTACACTAAATGTTCACGAGATTCAGAGTTCCAGATTCAACTGTTTCTGATGATGGTATGCAGTTTACATTGAGAGTGTTCAAGGAATTTTGCAAGATGTTCATGGTAAATCACTTTATAATTGCCCCTTACCATCCAAGACACAATACCCAGGTAAGGTGTTTCATGGATATCTTTAAAAGAGCTTTAAAAAAAAGGTCAACAGTGGGTCCACAGATGCAGCAATACAGCAATTTCTGCCAGTATATAGAGTTACACCAAATAAAAATGCATTGTCAGCCTTGACTCCAGTAGAGAATATGTTTGTGTATAAGACATGATCAGTGTTTGATAAAATGATTCCCAATAGGAAAAAATATGAATATACAGAAAAATACTGAAAAGAACTTTTACAAGATTGGTCAGAAGGTTTTTACTGCATGTATTGGGTAAATAAGATATATTGAGAAGTTGGTACTATTGTCCGAAGAATTGGAAAAATAATATATCTGGTTAAGGAACCAGAATTAGTACAAAAAAAAAAAAAAGAACTATTTCCTGATGAACCAACTGAAATAGCACAAAAACATGTGACCCCTTTTTGTTCACCTGTATCACAGCATTGTGGAAGTGATGCAGAAGGCCAATCTACCTGCAGAAGTTGGGTTTGAATCCAACAACCTGTAGTACAGCAGCCTGGTACCAATGGTCGACCCTATTGAATGCTTTAGACTGATCCAAATTAATCAGCACAGTTTATTCTGAGTTGTTCTATGCTTCACAGCACAAGTCTGCTTGAGTTCTAACAGAATCTCGGCAATTGATTGCAAAGGCTTCCATCAGGATCTTGACCTAATCATCTAAATCCTGGCCACCATCCTTGCCCTATTTCAAAAGTGTAATCACACTCCTAGAGATCTGGTTGGGGACAGACTCCTGTTAGAACAAGTTGTTTAACATGTTGGTCAAAATAGACACAAAGATGCATGACAGCCTCAGGTACAATTCATAAAGCAGATCATCAAGTCCTTGAGACTTGCCACTGCTCACCCCCTTCAGTGTTAAGTAAACTTCATCCTTTGTGATCTCACCCTTGCAGCTAGCCACTTTAGTCAGCAAAAGCTGAGGAAAGTTAGCCGAAGAAACTGCAAAACTGTCACAGACATCAGGCTCTTTGGTAAAGTGGCTCTTGAAGTGCCACTGAAACACCTTGCACATGTCTTTGGTTAACCTCAAAGTACGTCCCTCTGGGGTATCAACCACTCAAATGTATTGATCAGAACCTTGGCAGATCTCTTGTGAAATTCTGCGCCATATTCCCATCTTCCTCAGAATTTTTTTTAACCTCTGCCTAACTACCTAATCCTGGTAGTGATTGCTAGTGCACACTCTAGAGTATGCTTAGTTAAACCTATCTCTATGGGAGCGCATCACCCTCTACCAAGGACAGATTATCCTTAAGAATCTTCACATTTTTAGCCTTATTGATGGTGAATTATTGGCTATATTCGGTGGTAAAAGGCCTCATGTTATCCTTAAGCCTCTATCACTTCTTCCCAATAATTGTCCCCACTAGTTTCCACTGTACTAGCCTAGTTAGCTGTTACCAGAAGTTCTGCCTGTCCAGTAAAGACAGATTGAACTTTCCAGTTTCAAGCCATTCTAGGCCTAGCACCTAAAACTATCTGGACACAGACAAGTCTATGGTCTTAATAGCCTAACCAGTGGAATGTGAGACAATCTAGCAGATGTTGATCAACTTTTCTTACTAACATTCTATCCCAGAAGCTGTCTACCTGGGTAGATGGCCACTTATGTGCTCACATCCACATCTCCCATCCTGAGTGACTGACCCAGTATCAATGTTGGGGTCCAGGATAGCATTTCAGTAGATTAAGCATGACAAACCAGGATAGCATTCCATAAGATTAAGTGTGACAAATCCACCAGGTCACCTTAGCCTTTGGAAGAAAGAGATATTTGGTATCTGGTAAATTGGGCATATAAACCGCAATGATCTGAGACAAACTACTGTTCTTGGCAATATCAAACATGATCAACCAGCTCCCCACCTGCACTGATATGGACAAGGTCTACCTTCATACCCAGGGTATGTTGAACCAGCAAAGAAATACCTTCAGCCAGCTGGTCACTGTATGATGAATGGACAACAAAGTCTCTAGACGGTACACAGGCATCAACTTTACAAACAAAGTGTGTCTTCTGGATCATGGCCACATTTACAATGACTAGCTAGATAGACATTTTTCAAGTTGTTCTAGATGCAAACTGGGTAAAAATCTGAGAAGGAAAGGATGCGACTGCTTGTCCGAGGTTCCCTGTGCCCATCTCTGATATATGTATGATGTTTATCTTGGACAACCCTGCTGATGTCTGTGGGAAAGGTTAATTTTAATGCCCTATACAAGGAGGGATGTAGTGTAACTGGGACCTTCCATGCACATATTTTTGATACTATTTTTAAAATCTGGAGTTCCTATTTGGATCACACTAATGTCTGAAAAAGTATCCTTCACTCCTGCAAGGTTGTCCTAAACTTTTATGTTCCCCCCTGTATTCCTTACTAGGGTTATTATCCCTGGAGTTTGGGAGAAATACTTGGGGTCATTTGAAAGATGTCTCAAGAGGGCCTTCCTTTGTGCGGATAGGTCCCTCTCCAGGGCCTGCCAGTCAATTTGATAGATTTCCTCCCTTCTGTAAAATTGTTTCTTTTTTGGAGGGAAGGGGTGAGGAAGGGAGAAGATGAAACCCTAGAAGGAGAAGACTCCTTGCCTTATCTTTTATGCCAGTTAATTTCATTCTTGCTAGTGAAGCAGTGGTGTATTATGTCTATGGCCTTCTCTGCCCTGCTTCGACCAGACTTTCTTTCTTCATACTTCTCTGCTCTTGATCTTCTTTCTTCCTTCCCTCATTTCAATGCCTCCACCTTCATAAACAGATCAAACAACTCCTCCTGCTTCTCAGCCTGCTGTTCTTGCTGAAGCTGAAGTTGCTGCTTCTTCTCTTGCTGTTCTTCCTTTTGTTACCACTTAACTGCTCCTGTTTCTTTCACCACTGATTGTACTGTTCTTTCTGCTTCTGCTGCAGCTTCTTCAAGGATGCAGTCTTCTTGGGTAGGACATTCTGCTGGAGAGGAGGGGTTGCTACCTTCACTCCCTTTCTTACAAATGCTGTCCATTCCCTTGAGGCCTGGCTTGTTTTCTCTAACCCTACTGCTTTTGTCAGTATTGTTATAAGTTTTGGTGGTGGCATCAGATTCTTGCCTGGGCACAACTTCACCAAATGCTCTGTAGTGCCACAGGACCAGCAGTGGGGTCATGGCTCTCTACAATGATGTAAATCGGCTGAACTCAAAACATTCAGGGAAATCCTTTTATATCAGGATTACTTGGTGAGTAAATTCACTGGTAGCAAAGCCCGATTTACTCACTAGTGATGAGACATCCCCCATCTTTCTATATCTAATGAAGAAGGCCCTGAGGTGGTCTTTCTTAAGATCCAAGAGTAACCCATGCAGAGAGATCCGCATTTTGTGGGTGCCCATGTACTTCATCTGGAGTCTGACAATCTTGGCTTCCTCTTCTGTTGACAGCAGGATGTCCCATATTGCAGGACTCCTTTTTGCCAGCACTTTCGGTGTTATTCTGAGGCTATTTTATAGCCTCCTCCAAGGTATCACTGCTTCTGAGTATTCACATCAGTTAGCAGGGAAACTGTCCAAGTGGTTACTGTATTCAAAGCTGCTGGAATGGTTAGCAGCTCATTGCTTGAAATCTATTGTTGATACCGCAACTGAATGCTAGCATAATACAATTCATCTTTTTTCTTGGACAAGTTTGAAGCTCAAGCTGATGTTGACAGTACAGGAAAATTTTATGGCTGAGGAGACTGCTATAATAATGATTTTGCCACTTCAGCACCCATCACAAAAATACAGTACAAAATATGGTAATGCAAAGCAATGACAAACATATCAGGACAACAAACAACAATGGTGGACACAACAAACAACAATGGTGGACACAACAAACCTCAACAAGACTTCACTTGTTACATACAATGTCACACAGGACTATTCCAAACCAGAAAAAAATCTGTCTTGGTGGAAATGACTACAAAACACTTACCCATCTCCTTTTATAGGCAGAAGCACACAAATGCATGCTGGGATTTTTGTTTTTTCTCTTAACCAATAAAATAGGCAGGTTTGCAGCTTGATATGACTCAGTCTCAATTTGGCTTGTATAAAAGATAAAATACTATATTTACTTTTCCGGATTTGCTTTTGTGCATCAATACCTCTTCTTAGTTTGTGAACTTTTTCCTTATTAATTTGCCTTGCATATATTATTTACTTGCTTGATATTATTTTATTTTGCCATGTCCCTCTTTTTTATTGCAAACTTTGTTAATTCTGTTTCTTGGACAGTTCTGTTATTTATTTTGCATTTGACCATGACCACTCACTCTATGTAAAGAAAACAACTTTTGTTTGTGCTACAATGAAAAGCAACAAGGTGCAAATATTTAACAACTTGAATTTCAAAGTAGTCCCTTGAGAAGAGGTTTGAATTATTTATGGGATATTGTTCAAAATACTCTGAAAACATACTAAAGATGCAGTAAACAAAAGTTTTGTCAGTGTCACTGGTCCTGGCTCTAGGTTAAGATCTCAGAAAGATTTACTCATAAGTTTTTTTTATTTTTTTAAAGTTTAAGTCAGTTAAATATAATCTTCACAAAGAAGTAAATTTCTGGGGATTTTAATAAAAATTCTAACAGCTTTAATTATTAACTCATCAGCTTTGTTAGAAACATTTCATGGTATAATTCTTAGATATGTACAAAAGATCATAGTATCCTCATTTTTGGTAACTAAAAAACATAGGAAAAAATGTTGTACATACCTAAAAAATGTATTATACTGTTAATTTCTGACTTTTTTTTGCAGAAAAAATGTTGAGGTTTTGTGGGTGAAGAATGAAAAATAAAATAGAAATAATAGATTTTGACAAAGTTCTTAAAATTCTTTGATTAATTATTTTTAATATTATTACTCAAATTATTAATTATATCTTGTTTTTACCAAAATGTGTGTAATATATTTATTGATCAAATATTGTTACCTCTTCAAAGCTTTATATATGCACACACATGCATGCACACACACACACAAAATATACCATTTGATAATTGCTGGTTGCAATATATGTTTGAGGAATGTTATAGAAGATATCAGTTGAAACAATGAAAAAAACAACCAAAATAAGGATTCTCTAAATGTTTTGACAAATAATGAAAATAAGAAAGTATTCTAATGTGAGATTTACAACATGAAACACAGATTTTAATCAGTTGTAAACATAAATTATAGGGAGTTAAAAAAATAAGTGAGATTAACTTTTTAAAAAGCATCATTAAAGTAGTCTGATTTTTCATTTAAATATTATTTATTTAAATATGTTTGCATACTTTATGATTATTCATACAAAAGTAAAACTGTTTTAACAAACTTTATTCTAAATGATATTATCTTATATTTATGTTCTAACAAGCAAAATGGTCATTAGATTACAAGAAAGCTACATATAACTAAAGATAAATGGATATGTTATTTTACAATTGTTATTTATAATTTTCCTATCCTATGACTAATGAGGAATATCTACAAATATGTGATACAAGTGAAATTTTAATCATTATCGGAAAGATTATTATCTGTAGTCTTCAGAGAGATATAAAAAATTTGATGTGTCAGTTAAAGATATCTGGGAAATTTCTTACTATTTGTTAGTAAAGATAAATTAAATAAGATGCGTAGGTTGAAATGTATATGAAGATATTGGGTCGGCCAAAAAGTTTGTTCACTTATTAAGTAGAAAATTTACTTAAACTGAGCAAAATTTCTGGCCAACCCAGTAAAATTATATTTTTACTTGTCTTATTAATTTTCCATATAAAAAACAAATTCAGCATGTTAAACATTAGAATTTGTGCTATTAAATTGAGTATTAACTTGAAGAAAGTATACCAATAATATATAATAGTTAAATTAACTATTTTATAACAATGTGCAAGAGGCTTTCTTCATTAAAAGAGTATAAATGTATTTCAATTAGGTCATGATCATTGTTTTGTTCATACAAAAATATTTTTAAGTTTAAAACTTTGATGGACAATGCTAAAACTAAATGCAAATGTAAAGTAGCAATTACTTAAAAAACATTTATCTTCATATTCAGGAAATATATACTACTATATTGTTGTTTTATGTTTAATTGGTCCAATATGTAAATAATTTTCAAACCTATGCTGTGTGTGTGTGTATAAGTTCAAATTGATTTTGTCACTAAATCTTTAACTAAGACTCATAGGGTATGCACTTGTATCAATTCAGTTGTCTCACAAAATTCAACTGATTCTATATGTCAGGTGTAATATTAAATTAATAAAGTAGATCAAAGGTCCTTTTAGCAATATGTTTGTCAAGAAAAAAGCCAAACAATTCAACAGGACGGATTATTAACTGGTAATGAAAAATGGATATTTTACAAGAGTTTAAAGCAATACAGACAATAGCTTAGTGGAAGTAAACATTTTTATACAAAATAGACCTCCAGCCAAGAAAAGTTTTGCCAAATGTTTGGTAAAACTGCATTGATGTGGTCCACTTTGTGAGTTGCTACAAGCCAATATTATGATGACAACAGATATCTATCATAAATAGTTAATGTTTAAACACAGGTTTGAAGTAAAATAAATCCAGGCTGATTATTTGTGAAAGTGAGGTATTCTATCATGTTAATACAAGCCTCTATATAACAAAGATAAAATTTGAAAATCTCAGCTAGTACATAATTCCACATTCTTACCATCTTTTCTTATTTTATGAAATCATCTTGAACTTTTTAAAATATGAAAAAATGGAAACTACCCTCTCTACATTCTCTTTCTTCAAACCAAAAGATTTTTACAAAAAATGGTACTAGGAAGCCTGTGAATCATTGGATGGGGTTTATTGATAATGAGGAAAACTATGTTAATGAATAAATTATAATTAAATTTGAATTTTTTATATTTTTCTAACCCTAAATTGGAAAATCATTTATGAGATATAGATTTTTATATAAAAGATATAATAGGTTTCTACCTTAAATACTTCTGCTTAAAAACTAGACAGATTTCAACCAACTTGCTAAAGTTAACATACAATAAATACTGTAGTGATTTTTTTTTGTACTGGACAATGCTGGGTCACTTTTAATATATTTATAGATGAATAATATCATAAGCTTATTGATTTTTTTTGTACATATGTATACTTTAGATCTATCCCATCATATATTAATAGTTAACAAACAAACTTTCTATTTATTTCAGTGTGTTTATGATAAAACTATATAATAGATGCATTTATCAGTTGATGCTATAGTATTTAACTTTTTTTTCAAATTTGTTTTCTACTATTCTTCTAGAAACTAGCCTGTCATCTCCTTTTTATTTTGCTCTAAAGTAGTATTTCTTTCTCAATATATTTCTTTGATTATGCATCCTTAATGATCTGCTGTTTTCTTCTTTAGACACTTACCTACTATCAAACTTTTAAATATTTACTTTAATATTTCCTTGAATATTAGACTGCTCTACTCATATGACTTGCATTAACCATACATTAAGTAAAAGATTTTAAGTTCTCATGATCTTTTTTGCTATGCTGTGCTATCCTAAGAAAATAATGATATGCAAATTAAATAACTTCAGCAAAAACTGTTAACATTTTTAGTCAACCTCTTAACCAAAAAAACAATACAGTATGAAAAAATGGGGTCTTGTTTATTTAAATATATATCTTTAACAGAATAATATTCAAATTAACAAAATAGCTTAAAATATAATAGAGTTATATATAAAAATATGGTTATATGCAGAAACAAAAAGTAAAATAATTTATAAATAATGCTTATATATATATATATATATATATATATGTGTGTGTGTGTGTGTGTGTGTGTGTGTGTGTGTGTGTAATGCATAATGTGTAGTGAGAGTGAAATAATAACATCCTTTGCACACAGCCTTCATATTTGGAGGACTGAAGAAAAAAATGAAAAGAAATTTGCAAGCCTATGTGAAATTTTCTTTGGACCAATGAAAACCTTGCCTTCAGAGATTAACTGGCGAACTGGGAAGAAGATGGAAATAAATTCGCAAGCCTATGTGAAATTGTTTCAAGATCAATGGAAACTTTGCCTTCATAGAAATTAGCTGGAAAGAAAGTAGCAAGCCTATGTGAAATTCCTTTTGATATCAAATGAGAAAGATTAAATTAATAAGAGAAGAGTGTCTGAAGTTATGTAAAAGGTTTTGTTTCACTTCTTAATGATCAGTGACAAGTATTGAAGTTTTCACCAATTATATTTTCAGTTTTTAACCAAACACACAGCACTCTCAACAATCCAATAAATCAAAGTATTTCAAACTCTCTTCATCTACTTTTGAACCTATATAATCATATATCCCTTCAGTGAGTAACAAACTCTCTTACCTTTGTTTTAAACATTTTTTAATATTATTTTGTGTCAGATCATTTAATCTCTTGTATGAAAGGATCTACTGATACTACTTCAAGTGTGTGATAAATTCCTCATCTTGTTTTGTTAAAATTATGTGTATTTCCTTGTCATTAACATTCTTGATTAATCTTCTTGGCATGGATGAATCAACTGTTCATTTTAAGCCCAAAGCTCAAGCCACTATAATCTGGTGATCCTTGACATGCAAGAAAATATATACCTACTCTTACTGTATTTCTCACAAGTCTGAACAAGAGATGAATCAAACATCCATAGAGGAGGTTAGTGAATCAATACAAACAATATCCATTAAACCACCTGTGTGTATTGAATTGAATGTGATTGCATGGTTCTCAATTGTGAAGGCACAGTTCAACATTATCAGGATAAAGACACCTATACAGCAATTTTATCCCATGTTGAGTGCATTACTGCCGGAAATAGGATGGAAACTAAAACCTGCTATTTTACAGTTGAGAGATTATATTAAACTTAAAGCAGTCATAATGTTGCATGAGAATTCAAAGCCAGAGTTGCTTGACAAATTAATGTATTCTTCCAATCTCATAGGTAGACCATCTATTTAATTAAATGAACTTATGGTGTTTGCAACAAAATTAAAATGAACAGTGACATCATATAATACAAATTCATGCAAGGAATGCCAATTAGCATAAGACAGTACTGTCAGCACAAATGGATTTAGATATAGAAATACTGTGGAAGATGGTTGACAAATCCCTGCTGTATTCTAATAATCAAAGTCCCAGTCCTGTTCAGCAGATTCAACCAAAGAAAGAAAAAGATTGTCATAGTAGAAATTACAAATTCCAATCTACTCTAAATCTTTATCATCATGCCCAGAAACAAAAAAATATGCAGGGCACATATCTACTATGCACATTGTGCAATATCCTGTAAACTATGTTGCATGTAGCTGAATAAAGTAAACATTAAGCTAGTTCTGTTCTCAAAACCATCTTCACCAGCAGGTGATATGAAAGCAGAAAAACTAGTTGGATTGATAACACTAGGTTCATCAGGTTTGACAACTTTAAAGGTCAGCTGCTCAAAAAAAATACTTTCAAGAAACAAAGAATTCTCTCAACAGGAGCAGAAATTTTCTAATGCAAATATGCCCTATGCTGCTCTATAAGAACTGAAAGGTTGCAACAGACAAGTTTTCATCCAAATCCTACAAAGATATATCTAGCCTTGTAGAAGATTCTAATAAGTATGGTTTTGTTCCATATGTGGATATAAAACATTCATCCTAAAACCATTGAGGTCCATATAAATTAGTTAACCGCAATAAGTACTTCATTATTACAACTACAGAATATGTGAATAGCAATGTTACCATAGACAGATTGAAATCGGCAGTTGTCTCAGAAATTATGAAAATACCTAATATTGATAAAGCAATACCAGCAGAAACAATACCTCACCAGACATCAACTGGACTATAGAGACAAGATCAATACACAACACAAACAGATCAGTTACTTGGAAAAGAGACAGTACTAGTATGAATTAAAGGATTCCATCAAATCTGGGAAGGGAAGTGAGTACAAAATAATAACTCTCTTTACCCACTCCCTTCAAATTCAGAGGATCAAGGATAAAAAGACAGAAATAAATTTGCGAGCTTATGTGAAATTCATTTATTTTAAGCCTATATAAACTCACCTCATACTAATATTAACCCAACCTTTATCTGTATTACCCTTTCCCACACTCTTATATAGTATTTAATGTATAAAGACTTTGGTATTTATTAAAATATATAGTAAAATATCAGTTTACAGTACAATAGTAACTGTTGCACATGACTGTGCACACTCGTAAAGTACTGCATGCATGTATTGCACAAGCGTTAAAAAAACTTAAGTTACGTAACCATACGTACTTGAAAAGTGTGAAAAAGACACATAAGTTACAAAGACTTCTTTTGCTTCATAAAAAATTTAGTAAGATTCATAAACAGTTAAACATTACAGTGAGTTGTGTACCGTCACTCCTTGGTAGAGACCATGTGAGAAGACAAGACCCATTGTGTTCGTCAGCTGCAGAACTACTTTCAATGCATATATTTTTCTTGTAAAATGGTGCATATGCTTTATAATTTGTTTTTATGTTGTTGTTTTTTTTACTGTTTTTACCTTTTCTGATAAGAAAATACCCATTTTACTTTTTTTAAATACGCTATTTTTCATAATTTCTGCAATATTAAATTATATATATGCATTTTTTAAAATCCTATAATACTGCTGAATGGTGAGGGAACACTGTATTCTTAATTAATGGGAAGCAAATTGAACTTTGGAACAATTTTTCCATTATGTAGTTCTTGGAGAAATTTCATAAGATTTTATTTTGAACTGTTGGTACAATTTAGCCAAGTTTGTCCTGATTAGAGGTTGTGCAAAAAGTTAAAAAGAAATAAGTTATAAAATTGTCCTGGAAACTGTATTAAATTATGTTTTGATGGACACTTTTATGTGTGGTTTTCTTCCTGATGGGTGGATTTTTGGTTTGTGACATTTAGCACCCAACAAATAATGAAAACCAAAAAAGAGAAACTGTAATGCTTAGAAAAACAACTTTCATTAAATTTCTGAAGAAAGAGGGAAGTTGTTGTGTATAATGATGAGAAAACGTGTCTATATTTTCAAAAGCAAGGAATTTATTTACAAATTTACACAGTTGTAATTGTTAGTAGATTATTTCAAGACAAGTAATCACATTAAAAGTTTGTAGATTTGATAAACAGAGAAAATGTTCATAATAAAATATCAGACATTAAGTACATTTCTAAAATTCGTTTTCACACAAAAGTAATAAGTTGAATTGCATATAAACAAGTTTCTAGAATAATCAAAACAAATTGAAAGAATTCAGTTGAATTCCATACAATATTTCCAAAATGATTAAAACAAATTGAAAAAGTTCATTTTTCACATTAAAAATATAACAGTGGAATTCAATATAAAAGATGTATTTTTAGGTATTTAGCTTCAACAGTAGAAAGTCTTTGCACTCATCGGTTGTCATTAAAAGGATAATATATTGGTGTGAAATGGACATCAGTGAAGTGTAGTCTCTGCTTTCTTTTTTCCTTGACGTTGACTGATTCTTTCTTTAAATAGCAGCAGAAGTGGCTCAAACAACCCAACAGGAAAATCATGTTCCGTGCAAAAATATTTTTCTAGAAGTAAATTAGCCAATCAGATTTTGAATCTTCGAAAAATTAAAAAATCTGGCTGAAGCCTGCTTTTAAAAAAAGTGCATAAAATTTACCTAGTAAAAATAAAGTGATAAATAAATTGTCACCAAGCTGCAATTAGCAAATTGTCCTATGATGAGACCTTCGTTATAATGAAGGTCACGCCTATGATAGCTAAGTAGTATTTTTTTCATCCAGTGACATTGTGAGTTTGCAAATCGTGAATAAGAAGGAAGTTATTCTTATTTCGTATCTACCACATCCCTTTTCTTCCCATTTGATGGAGTCTCCTTGAGTACAAAAATAAATTGATAATTCAATAGTAGTGATATATATTGTCATTTTTCCAAGTAACCGATCTTCCAGACTTAGTTTTTGTTTTGCTTTGCTGTTTTGTTTCCACATTGTTGAATTCTGATGTAGTATCTCCTTGTGCTGGTATAGCTTTATCAATATCAGGCATTTTTGTTTTTGCTGAGATAACCACTGGTTTCAATTGGTCTATGGACACATTGGTATTAACATTTTCTGCATTTGTAATAGTAAAAAACTTATTATGGTTAATTATTTTATATGGACCTGTGTAAGATGCTTCCAAAGATTTCTGAATTAAGCCATACAAATTCACAATCATTTGGGTCCTTTGATATACAAGGTTTGGGCCATGAATGTATGTGTTTGGAAGAATGATCCTCTGTATCAAACTTTTCCATTTCCTTCATCAGGTCTTTTATTGCCAGGTTTGATATCTCACTGTTATCCTTGTTATATGCGTTGATCAACAGTCTTGGGACTTATGCATAACACCCTGTTACTGCTGTATATGGTGAGTATGTAGATTCATTGGGCGTAATCCTGATACTTAAAAAGTACAATAGGTAAGGCTAATCACCATGAATCCTTCTTCGCAATAATGGCTGTCTTTAACATCCTGTGTACACGTTCAATTATTCCATTCGCCTGAGGATGGTCCAAAGTTGTTCTCAGTCTGTGAAAGCCTCTATCATCTACCTCTATCAGTGATGACATATGAAAGCAGTGGCAACATTTTGTGCTGTTATTTCAATTAGAGGAACTACCTCCACCCATCTAGTAGCTCTATCAATCATGGTTAACAGATACCGATGTGGGGAAAAATAGGGGTCTGTTTGGTTTCTTACTGGTGATAATGAACTCACTATGTCTAAATGCACTGTTTGAAATTGCTCCAAAGGTAATTCAAATGGTTGTACTTCACTCTTCTGAGTTTAATAACTTTTGCCTGCTAGCAATTTTGGCACTCCTTGCAGAACTCTTTGACTTGTCCATCCATGCCCAATAAGCATAATGACTGTAATAAGCATAATGTGGCTGATATTCCCGGGTGTGACAATGCATGCAGACTATTGAATATAGATTTCCTAAGCTCTTGTGGTACAAAAGGTCTTGGAAATGGTAACAATATGTCGCACATTATAATTTGGTCTTTATCTGTAGAGTAAGGTTTTAACCCGTCTTATTTGTTTAAGTTCTTCATTTGATTGCTGATGAGTGATAATTTTCTGTAAATCACAAAGCTCTATTGTTACAACATTAGTTGGCCTAGATAAGCAGTCTGCAACATTTTCCTCTTCTCTTATGAGAAATGTCTGTGATATATTCACATATAAAGCTCATTGACCCTGTTGTCTGTCCAACTTTAAAGGCAAATGGCTAGCAAAAGCATTACACAAAGGTTAATAAACTGTTAACAAAAGTATATTCCTACCTTCTATGAGGTGTTTAAATTGCAACATCGCTAGATATGCAGTGAGCAACTCATGATCAAAAGTGAAATATCTTTGTTGGGTTTGGGACAACAATCTAGAAGAGAAATCAGTGGGAATAGGATGGTTGTTTATCATTTGATAAAGAGCGGCACTTAACACTTGATTTGAACTGTGACAAGTTTTAATGTTCAGATCCGGGAAGGCTAATGCCGTTACACTTAAGAATGCCTTCTTCACTGCTTGAAAATGATCTGACTCCTCTGCGGTTAAAATCAGTTGCTTTGCATTAGGATTCAAATGGATACATTATGTGAGTGGGAAGATTAAGTCACTAAATTTTGGTATTAGTTTTCAGTAAAAATTGAGCATTCCAATAAATTGTCGCAATGTTTTTAAATCCTTGGGAGAAGGAAAATTGTTTAGGCCCTGAAGCTTAACATATCATTTAATAAATCTTGGGCCTAACTACTAAAAAAACAACTATTATGCAAAATTTGACTTTATCATCAACATCGTCTTCTAGGATGATACACTGATTCCAACACTTCTCAAACAATTTGATGCCTTTTTTGTAGAACAATTTGTCTTTGGCCTCAAAATACACCTCAGTTTCTGATATCACTTCTTCATTGGAGCCAAATCTCTTTCCGTGGAGTATTCTTTAGAGGTCTGTAAACAGCTGGTAGTCATTAGGGGCCAGATCTAGAGAATAGGGTGGATATAAAAGTAATTCGAAGTGCAATCGACTTGCGACACGGCGCATTGTCTCAGTGAAAGACCACTTTTTTCTTCTTCATTTGTGGCCTTTTTTTTGGCAATTTCTTCCTTCAAACACACCAATAATGCTATATAATATTCACTATTGATGGCTCTTCATTCTCAAGATAATTGATGAACAAATTACTTTGCGCATCCCAAAATACAGAGGCCAAAACCTTGCCTGCTTACGATGGCTTTCATCTGCTGCTGTCCACTCAGCTGACTGCCGATTTGACTCCAGAGTGAAGTGGTGGATCCATGTTTCGTCATCCATTGTCATATATTTATGCAAAAACTCCTTGTCGCATTGAAACAGTTGCAAACAACGCTCCGAATCATCAATGTGTAGTTGTTTTTGAACGACTGTGAGCAAATGTGGCACCCACTTTGAATACAGCTTTCTCATTGACAAATGTTCATGTAAAATGGTGAATACACTGCATTCTGGTATGTTCAATTCTTCTCTTATCTCATGCACCTTCAATTTACGATTGGCCAAAACAAGTTTGTGGATTTTTTTTTAGTGTTTTCTGGGACAACTGCCAATTTTGGGGGACCTGAGCATTCAGCATCATTTGTATCTGTACAACCGCATTTAAAGTCAGCATACTATCTCTTAACCATTGTTTCCGATGAAGCAGAGTCTGAATAACACTTATAAAAGCATTGCTTTGCCTCAACAGTATTTTTTCCCCATCAGAAAGTAATGCTTTATCAACACATGAAATTCAGATTTTTTCATTGTTTTGAAAATTTGCAACAGTAACTTCACTTAAATAACTGTAATTTGTAAAGTAATATTCTGATTGGGCCCAAATTTTGTTACACGCCATTTGAAGGTTAGTACTTCATAAAAATCATATTAGTGGTGCCATCTATATATCAGGCCCGGGATTTATTGAGTGATGTGTTAAAAGGTTTGATAGCCTTTGCTTTATTTTCAAATAGGTTTTTGTATTTTATTTTCATGATGCAGTTATAGGCAGAGTTTTGGGGCAATGAGATGAGTTTGGTATAGTATTGGAGAGCAAGTTTCTGTCTTCTTAAAGAGAGAGAGGTTTCATTAGATTCTATGTATAATCTTTCTACTGGAAAACCAGTGAATTTACCTATGGCAATATAGAGTCCTTGGTGGTGGATGGGTTCAAGTTCTCAAAAGGTAGAATTTTCTGGTTGCTCTGTATAGGAAGCAGGTATAATCAAGCTTCGATCATATAAGAGATCTGTATAATTTGATTAAGAGTTGTTTTTTTTTGGTCAGCACCCCAGTCTGTGTGGGCTATGGATCTCAGGAGTTGGTTCATTTGGTTGCATTTGGTTGTCAATTGTTTGATGTGGGAGATAAAAGATAGTTTTAAATCAAGAATAATGCCTAGGAATTTGTGTTGATTGGTTATGGGTATTTCAGTATCATTTACTATCAAGGTAGAGTGGATTTGGCAGAAATGCACGTATTTGGTTTTGTTATTTGAGATTTTGAATTCATTTTCCATGGTCCATATTGCTATCTTATTGATACATTGCTGTATTTTTCTTTCTATGGTCATCATATTTCTGGAGCTGTAACAAATGAGGAAGTCATCAACATATAATGAACAGTTTATTTTAGGGAAAAGAGAGGTTGTTATCTTATTGATTTTAATTATGAAGAGGATCATCGATAGAATGCTATCACACGGTACACCTATTTCTTGTGGTCATGGATTGGAGAATGTATTGTTTACATGTGTTTGGAAAGTTTGGTCTTGTAAGAAGTGTTTTATGAAGATAGGGTGTCTGCCTCATAGGCCAAAATCTTTGAGAGGCATATGGTGGTAGGACTTATTTCAGCTTTTAAAAGAAGTAGCTCGTAATTTGCCTTGTAGCGACGGCAGTTCCATTGAATGATTATGAGTCATGCTTTTTTAGTCTTTATGTGAATGAAGTTTATTATTTTGGTGGAGTTTTGGTTTTAGTGTTTTCATTTTTTGTTTGGTTAGATTCATTTATTTCCATGGCTTCCATGCTTTTGAATCTGATTTTGTTGGGGCTTTTTGGATATTTAGGGCTTTTCTGTTTTGAGGGGTTTTCCTTCATCACTATTTCCATTAGTTCAAATCTGTTTTTTCTTTCTATTATTGAGGTTCTTGTTTTATGTTTGCTATATTTCCTCTTCCCTAAAGATCTTTTGGTGGTATCTGTTCGAGGGAAAAATTATTAGGTTTGGTTGTGGTAGTATGGATGCTCGAGGTATTTTGTTGTTTAATTTGTGTTTTTGTTTGGTTTGGTTTTTGGCGTCTTCAGTTTCATTAGTCTTGAGTTAGGATTTGTTCTTTAGATCTGGTTCAATGGGGGATTTGATTGTTAGGTTGGTTAAACTTTCTTTTCGTAATTCTATTAATGTTGGAGTCCTTTTATTGGGTTTATCATTTCGTGATAGACCATTCCTTTGGATTTGGTTGCAGGAGTTTGGTTTTGTTTGCATATGTTGTTGTTGCTGTAGAGTCTTAAAAAATTGTTCTTGATTCTGGGTATGATATATTTTTTGTTTGTTTTATTTCTGATATTTTTTCCAGACTTCACACTTTTTTTAATCACCTGCTTGATTATGTTTGCAGTTTGGGAAATTCTGTAGTTTTTCGCGGTTCACATGGTCTGTTCCATTTTCTCCACACCTTTTACAAACTGGAGATCTGATGTGCACTTTTCTTTGTGGTGCCCAAATTTTTGGCAGTTGTGACATCTGAGTGGATTTGGGATATATAAATCTACTTTTATTATGGTATATCTTATCTTTACCTCATATGGTGTGTTGAAGGTGAGCATCTATTGTATTCTTTTGTTGTTTTCTCTAATAGAGATTCTGTGGGCATCAATGACACCTTGTGTCTGAAGGTTGGTTTTTATCTCATTTGTGATACAAAGGGAGAGATCAAGACTTCTCACTATGCCCTTTGATAAGTTCAAGGAGTTGTTGTGGGTACGTTTTTATCTTCAGATTGTGAAATGAAATTTGTTTCAATAGTAGATCTGAGTATTTTTTTTTTGTTACTTTTACTAGTAAGGTGTTATTTGCTAATTTCTTAACCAATTATGGTTTTATTATAGAACTGATGATTTTCTTTATGATGAAAGGAAACAGCTTAGTAATTGGGATTTCTTCTATTGATTCTAGTATGATAAATGGAGGGAAGAGAGTCTCATCTGAATCATTTCAGAATCAATTTCAACATGTAGGGGCTTTTGATTTTTTTTTGTTGTTTTTTTTTATTTTTGGAATCCATGGGGATTTTTTAATGCATTCATTGACTGTACTCCCCACCCACCATGGAGCCCTAAATGGAAAATATCAGCGAGGAAACCCATTTGCTTTGGCAAATCAGAGCTATACAGTACTACACTGATGAAAAGAACCAATAATTTGGGATCACTTGATTTTCATTGCCAGGATGACTACTCACCTAGTGTTGCAACAGGCCTTTCTTCAGCATGATTGACTCTATAGCTACCGCATTCTGATTAAAAATTTTACAAAAAAAACTCCAAAAGAGGGTTTGACGTGACCAGCCAATTTGTTGGATTGAGCCTCTCTGACTGTCCGTCTAGCCCAATCAGGGCCAAAGTTTAGTGTTGCACATCATGTGACTGCTCAGCCACTATGATCCCACCCTAAAAGCATCATGGGTTGTCACCCATGGCCAAACAGGTGGAGAGATCTTACTCTTCAACAGAGGTGCAATCAGTGTATTCTACTGTCCTAGTTAACAGGGCAATACTCAGTTGAATCTCGAGCAAAGACTCGGAAATCTGGCATAAAAAAATTAATGTGTCATATTCAAATGTCCGTAAAGAGTTCAAGCAAAATCTGAAAACTTACAGAAAAGAGATTTGTGAATCCTTTTTCCCTTGAAAACCAAACACAACATTCAACCATTTGTTGTAATCTTTTAACCAGGAATGCAAACCTTCATTTTACATCATGTTATTTATGATAGGTGATGAAAAATGCAAAACACATTTTCAACACAAAGCAAAAAAAAAAAAAAAAAAAAAAAAAGCAATGATTATCACAAAATGAAAAACCAGAGTCAATACCAAAACTAAAACTTCTGAAGTCCTCACTGTGTTTGGTGGCATAGGAAAACTGTTTGTCCATTATAAACAATTGGAATATGGAACAACTATTACTGCAGATGTTTATTGCTAGTAACTTAATTGGGTAAACAAATCAATAGTCAAAAATAGAAAATGTTATTCTCTAGCATAACAATGCAAGGGAACTGTCTATAAAAGAAATCTAGGAAGAAATAAAATTATTAAAATAGAAGGTTCTTCCACAATTACTATACACACTAGATTTAGCACCTACAGATTTTCATTTGTTTTGATCACTAGAATAATTTAAAAGTGGTAGATTAATAAGCTTTTAACATACAATATGACATGGTGATTGTGGAACTCTGAAAGCAGGAGTGCACTTAGGATCCAAGACTTTTTTTGAGGAGAGGAGGCAAACTCAGGCAGTGTAACTACTTACTAATTCTTTCACTCAGCCATAAATCACTGACTGAATCTACATATCAAGTTGGAGACATTATTTCATAACACCATCCTTCAGTTATGAAAATATGACTATTAAGTCTCTTTCTATTCCTAACAACATGTCTGTTTCTATCTATCTGGTTGTTTTTTTTTGTTTGTTTTTTTTTTAAACTGGTCTCTGTACGTGTACTTAAAAAGCTAAATGAAAAAGAAAACACAGAGAGTACTGAAGATCAAATCTTATTAAAATCAGAGACTGATCAGTTTCATAAATTCTTTAACTTTTTTAAAAGTGGGGTGGGATCAACCGAGGGGCCAGCCAAAAATCAGGGGGAGTGCTTTGGCCCCATATGCTTCCCCATCCATAGAATCACCACTGCTCCCTGCATATATATATATATATATATATATATATAAACTCTCAGTGTTCAACCCACCATAACCTACCTCATAACTCTGCCATAATATAAGACCCCATCATCAAAAAGACCACAGGAAGTCATGCAAACAGTGAGACTTTGAGAGACAATATTTAAAGAGTTGGTTTGAGTGTCTTGGATGTTAAAGGTAAATTGTTGCCATTTTATATTTTTAATTTTGTGTATACATGTTGCTTGTTTTGGATTTTGGACTGTACAGAATAGTAAGGTCAGTTGGGAATTGTCTTTGAGAAAAAGAGCAGCATGACACAATTCACTCTGCTAGATATTTGAAAAGTGCAAGCTGTACTGCTTGGCATCTGTGCTGGAAACTCTAATACAAACAATTCAAAGTGTTTGGGTATCAATCTGAGGACAGTGAAGAGGATTCAGAAAGTGTTGGATGAGTCTAATGGTCATTACAAAGATACAGCAGCTCAGAAAACTCACTCTGATCATTCTGATAATAAAGAACTTCATAATATGTTGGTGAGATCCAGGCCATGATGGAAAACAATCCTCCAAGTCAATCAGGTCATAGCCAGAAAGATAGTGCTACCCTGGGTCAAGAGAGTGGCTGCTGGAAGACACTATGTTTAGCAAAGGAACTGTGCACCATGTCACACATGCAAGAAAACCCAGTCATGGCTGTTAGACAATTTCTGTGACCACATCACACCTTACATCTGGCCACCTAACTTCTCAGAATGCAACCCTCGGCTTAGTTGAGTGAGAGACAAACAAAACTCTTTGCAACACTAAAGATGAACTGAAGTCAAGGATTATGGCATTTTTCACCAACTCAAACAAGGAAACTGTTTAGAAGGGTTGCAGGAGATTCTGAAGTCATCTGGAGGGCATGATTCAAGACAATGGCGATTTTATTAAGTAAATTTATTCCTTAGTAGTTCAAGATATTTTTGTGTAATTTTGGTAAATATATCTGCTAAAATAAGATGTCTGTGTTATTTTCATTTTTGCATAATTTAGATGGTAATTTAAATATTGCACCATGTGTGTGTGTGAGTGTGTGTGTGTGGGTGTGGGTGAGTATATTGATGATGATGAGACAAAGTGAATAATTTATTAATGATGCATCATCTGCTCGCTTTAATTCCTTGGGTTGAAATGAAACAAAGGGAAAATAAGATAAACAGGCAGACAAATACTCTCTTGAGTCTAGACATTGGAGGTGATAAGGTAATCTAATTTAATTTGATTTATGCTCAGTACTTATCCAAGATGACAAGACATTTTTCTTTATATAGTTTTGTCTTTCTTTCCTGAGGAAGTGAATGAGAGCAGAGGCACTTGACAAAACACATCGTTAATAAATTTTCTACTTTGCCTCATCATCTTCACTTTTGTTTCAGATACTATTATATATCTTGCACACACACACACACACACACACACACACACACACACACACGGATAATATATATAGATAGAGAAAGATGCCTATATTTAAATTTGACATTTAAAAGTATTTTTGAACTCTTAGTTTAAAACAAAAGCAACCACAGTAAAATGGTGGTTTTGATAAGTTAAATAATAATATATTTCTTCATGACAGTAATAAATTTTACAAACACAATATATTTTACCTATTGACAGTAAAATAATTCAAGTGATCAAAATTGAATTAATTGATATATTTCTATTTATTTCTTAACTATCTTAACAGCTAAAATTAAAATATTAACTTCAAATAGGTATATAAAAATGGCATGACTTTTTAATACTATAAATGACTTGTTATCAGCTATCGCTCAATGTTCATTTCCTTTTGAAATGGCAAAAATAGCTATAAAGAAAGCCATTATAGCTAGACTTCTATGTAGATGAAGAATGAAAAGAGATAAAAACAATTTGATGATATGTAAGTCGAAAGTCAATATAATCCTATCTGTTAAATCTAATAAGCTGTTCTCTGTCAGTGTTGAGAGGCTTGCAAATGTAGTACCTACAGATTTGTAATGATGTTACTAACAACTGGATTATACCATGAGTATATAAAAATTATCTTTGTTATACTTCAACAATAAAATAAGTAGAAATAAATTATATTTTCCTCTGTAGATAAGCAAGAAGTCAAGAAAATAATATATTAAGTATGCATTTCACATTGCAGGGCTTTCTCTCAGACAAAATATTGCTTTCACTTCTCTAGGTCAACTGTATTAAGAATTATTGTTGAAAGAGCCTATCAAGCTTTAGATAAGAATGGTGAAGCTTGTGCTGTTGTTTTAGTCATCTTAAAAGCATTTAACAGGGTTTGGCAATATGATACAAAGAAGTCAAGATAATGAGCAATGGTCTTCTTCACAAGTTGAAAGGTTATGGTGTCTCAGGACAAATGTTTGGACTGATTCAGTCTTTCTTATCAAATCATAAAATGAAAGTTATCCTGAAGGGCCACTCTTCTAGATCCTTTTTGATTGGGTTGTTGGGAAAGTTCATGCTGATTTTTAAGGAAAATTAAAACAACAAACAAAATTATGCCATTAAATATTTATTTAATTAAATATGAACCTTTTTAGTGCATAACTTTTCTCCATTTTTTCTTCAACGTAAAGATTCTGTTATCCCAGAATTTTAGTGGTTTCTCAGCAAAGAACTCATTAATGTGATTTTTTTATGTCATCCAGAAGAATTAAAAATTTATAGATAATTTGAAGTGTGCTTCAATCAGAAATGTAAGCACATTATATCTGTCAATAAATTTGACATGTTCTAACAAGTTCAAACATGAACAACTAAAAATCAACATGAACTTTTCAAACAACCTAATACTAATGCAGATGTCCTACCCGTCTGTATCCTCGAACCTACATTGTTCTTAATTTTTATCAATGACCTTCCTGATGACATCAGTTCTCAACTTGGTATCTATGCTGATGATACAATCATTCGCTTCTGTCTGGATAGCAAATCTGATCAGTTTGATGAGGTCAAATTGATAGCTGATCTCAAAAATGACTTAGTCTGTGGTTAATTTTAATGTCTCTAAAATTAAACTGTATGTTTGATACTAACCTCCTGGAGAGTAATCCATTGCAATTCCTCAGGCTAACATTCTTGCCTGACATGAAGTGGAAAGACTATATTGAATCCATTGCTAGGTCTGCTATTAAGAAAGATGATTCACTGTGTCATGCAGACAATTTTTCTCTCCAGAATCTATCTTACATCTCTATGTCTACTATTTGCCCATTCTTTGACTATTGCTGCCACATATGGTCCAGTGCTCCTGCTGTATATTTAGAGATTCTTGATAAAATCCTAAAAAGAATCTACAAAATTATTGGTTCTTACCTGGCATTAACCACTTTTCTATTGCTATAAAGTTGTTTGCTTCTCTTTGCTTTTTCTTTCATGGTAATTGTTCAGATGAGCTCTTTGCTATGGTACATAGATTTTATTAATTTAAACTCAGTATGTTCATTGTGGTGCAATGGCTATCAACTCGGAACAAAAAAATCGGGGAGCCAAGTTCAAATTCCAGTTGAATTCCTCGCATTCAGTTACACACAAATACCCTTGGAAAAGGTATTAATCCATCTCTTCCCTCCAGTTATGGGCTAAGTAATAGGACAGATTGAGCTCTATAGCCTTGGCTGGCAACTAATCTACCACAGAAAGCAATGGCAACCTACTGCAGGATAATCTTCTGCCCAGTCAGTCATGTCTTTTTCGAGACATGATCATCCAAAAGCGTGTATCACATATGGCACTTAACTGATTGATATAACTACCAATAAGAGATTCAGAAAGACAGTCCTTCACTGCAAAATCTATTTAAGTGCTGACTGCAGAAGCAACCACATGCCAGTTATATGCAAACTAAGAACAAAACTATGGAGATTAAAAAGCCTAACACAACCCTAATGTAAAGGAGACAAAAAAATTGCCAAGACATGAAACAGAATACAGGAAACTACACAAGGAAAAAAAAGGAGCAAATGCAGACAGGCTAAAAAAAGATGGCTCAACAACAAATGTGCAGAAAGAGAGACTGAGCATGACAAATAAAGGAGATATGCATAAAAAATAAAAGAACAGGACAAAAAACATACTCAGCAACAGGATGTATAAAATCAAAGGACAGAATGCTCATATTAGAGAAAGAAAAAATACTTCAGCAATCAAATGAGTATATCAAGTATACAAAGACACTTGACAAAATATGCTATCAAAAACATTTTCAGGAAAAAACTAGGATAATGAAGAACCTATATTTGCAGCAAACTGCTTGCATATGAACAGGAAATTAATTCAGTAGGTAGACAAAATAGAAAGGGACATAAAAAAAGATGTGTTTTCTTACCAGATCTATTCAACCGATACAGCAAAATTCTGAGAGATAGAGTCCTTACCAGGATTTGTCATTGGTGGCCACAATCTCAGCAATATAAGATATGCGAATGACACAGTGCTGATAGCAGACATGGAAAGTAAAATGCAGGACCTCCTACAGAAGGTAGCAAGAGAAAGCAAGAAGAAAGGACTGAGCATAAACTTCAAGTAAATGAAATGTATGGCCATCAGTAAAAAGAAACCCCCCAAAATGCCAACTATAGGTGGAGAAACTAAAATAAAACAAGAAAAGAAATTTAAATACCTGGGAAGTGGTCTGACAGAGGATAGAAAGTGTGACAGAGATCCGAAGACATATTGGCATTGCCAAAGACACATTTCATAAGCTAACCAGTGTACTGAAAGACAGAAAAATCTCATTGGAAACAAAGAAAAGAGTGCTGGACTGCTATGTGATATCTGTCTTTCTGTATAGCAGTGGATGTTGGACAATCTCTTTAAGGATGAAGGAGAGGTTCAAGGCAGCAGAAATGTGATTCTACAGAAGAATACTGAAGATACCGTGAACCGAGCTTGTGAGCAATGATGAGGTGTTGAAGAGGATGCAAACTTATACTTAACATCAAGAAGAGACAGTTTAGGTTCCTGTGACATGTAATGAGGAAGGAGAGTTTGGAGAATCTGATACTCACAGAATGAATATAGGAAAAGAAAGCCAGGAAAAAGCAGTGTGAGATATATCTGACGTTCTCATGATCTCTGAATAATCTATGCCACCTATAATTATGTCACATAACTAGAATGATACATGTAGTATGAAGCCAAAAGTTGCCTTATTCTGTTGAGGAAATCAAGAAGATAACATCCTGCTGAATCTGCACTGAACGTAAGTCACCATTCAATAGGCCAACACTTAACCATGCGAAAGATTAAATGTGAACTTTTAAAGGGTGCCTAAAATCAAAAAACAGAAACAGATACCTGCTTACAGTAATCGATGAATATTCATGATTCCTGTTTGTACATCCTGTGTCAATACATCTGCAAACTTAATAATAAAATGTCTCCACTCCTTGTTCACCTTTTTTGGAGCCACAGCATATATTCATTCAGACTAAGAAACATCATTCATGTCAGAACAACTTAGAAAATTTCTCAACAGACAAGAGATGATTTTAAGTTAGACTATGCTATATAACCCCCCAAGAACCACTGTATTATCTTACCCAAGAAGTTAAGGCAGTGTGAAAAATATAATGGCATTATTTGGAAAACCATTCAGTTGACTGCTGCAAATCAAAACTGCCTGGTCAATGACTAGGAAAACCTCCTCCCAGAATCTCTGAACATTGTTCAAACCTTGTTGTGCACCACAATGAACACAACACCACATGAAAGGCTTCTACCATTCCAACATAAAACTTTATGAGCAACTACATTCCCCTCATGATTGTTGCAACCTACTACAGTCTTTCTAAGATGTCATAATCAAAATCAAATTAATAAAGGAAAACCCACATGACACCTTCATCCCACACTTAGACAGGAGATGAGATACTGTGTACTTGAAGGATTTGACCCCAGCAAAAATACATCCCCACCCAGAAATCAGACATAGAATTGCTACCAGAACAAATGCACCATCATGACTTTGGTTCTGACAAGGGATTAGCACCTAAAAAACAAGTTCACTATGAAACAGATACCACTGTTTCAAATTCAGATGCAGAGTGGCTTACAAATCAAAGACATGAACATATCAAGTTGAAAGTTTATATTTCAAAGCTGGGTAGGCAAGACAGACCTGGGACAAGAAGTTCAGACAAGTCAGTGTCAGGAGTGGCTATTGACTGTAAACTACCAGACATCCTCAAATGACCTGCAGGAAACTGAATTGGTCCAATAACTGTCCCCTACAAATAACCAGCAGGGGACGTAGTACAGATTATCTTCTCTTATTCTGTATTTGAATAAGTCCAGCTTGGATACATTCTATTTAAGTTGAATAAAATATCAAATAAGTTTTACCTGCACTCATATTTTCAGTATAATTGTGAATTTTCATGACTTCTTGGGAAAGATAATACAATAGTTCTTTTCACATTCTCCTGCACTGGCTGCCACTCAAGGCAAATATTAGAGATCCGGTTTAACATGCAATTTATTTAACCCAAAGCTGAGTGTGAAGAAGAAGCTTTTCCCAAAGACATGAGTGAAAAGTGAATATAACAGATTTGGCTGGAACTTGAACTCAGATTGCTGATTCCACTTTTTATGCCAGTAATTGTTACTCGCATATCTTCACATTTTATACTTTTCTTAAATTTTTAACACTCAAAAACAAACTTCATATCTTTTTAAGAAAAAAAAGACATTTAACAATAGTAAAAATATTTTTTCATTTAAGTAAAGCATGTGTTAGATTTTCAAAAAATAATTTTTTGATCATTAATATTAACAAAAACTATCAATGTGAAAACATGAATTTTGTTTTATACAAAATTTTATAAAAAAAATTCATCACTGCCATCATTTTATGTGATGTTTTGATTTGTAGTCTTATTATTGCACTTTTTCATTCTTGTTTTATTACTATGTTTTGAGTTCTGTAACTAAAAAATAATGACAAAACTAATAAAATTAAAAACAAGTCTTCAAAAATTATGGATCAGTGATTCAATTTGAATTTGAGACAATATTTTTCAATTTGCTCTATATATTAATGTTTAGCTTATTAATCCACTCAAATAATATCTTGCATTTTACTCTTGAAAAGTATAATGTAATAGTAAATATAATGATATAATACTAGCTGTATTCTTGGTCACTGCAACCAGTTTATAATACTACTGCTTACTGGTGGTGTGGAGTGTTATCTTTCTCTAGTACACTACCAGATATAACATCTATAACTCTGCTGATGGTTGGGGAGCTATTGTTATCACAGTACCAATTATTAGAATACTGCTAGGGCAGTCTTCTGGATTATGATGGTATCGCTTCTCTGATCCACACTTGCTAGAGTCTTATCACTTTTGACTGTTGTTTCTGGGTGGTTGGGTTGCTACTTCCAGTTGATAGGTGATTTATCAATATTCTCTTGGTCTTTCCCAGTTCATGTTGTGTTTTTATGATCTTGAAAAAGATGCATCCTACAATATCTGCCAGATCATTGAAACAAAATGAAATTAATCATACTAGTTGTATTAGTGCAGAATTATAAATAGAATCTGCCAAGGAATAAGTCAATGCTCTTCTTATAAACAATAATAAGTAGGTTTTAATTTGATGTCAACAATATTCAATACTGCTGATGCTTTAAGAGTAAACATTAGCCAAACAATATGGAACTGCTGGTTTAAATAAGTTCTGTAATTATGTCTAGCAAGGTAATTATTGTTTGGGTTGCTAGAATTTGATTAAGTGTTGCTTCTGAGAACTTCTTTCAATGACTGTTCTTGACAAATTTTCTCTTTTAACATCTGACAATGACTGCAACTTCAAAATTTTCTTCTAACTCTTTGCTTAGCTGCAAACTCCCTGCTTCTCTACAAAACGTGATAGAAATTATTACCGTGCCCCTGAATAAATAAATATCTTTCCTAGACATACTTCCCTCAAGTGGTCAATTCAGACTACATGATCCATTAAATTGGTCTTTCTCACACTTAGAACAATACTTAATTCTGAGTGGTCAATTCTGACCATGATCTAAACATACTTTACACATGGAATTTCTAAAATTTGGCATCAAAGCAATTTGGGGGATTCTCCAATTTCTGGCACACACTCATTTAGTAGGACTAGTGATTGTGATACTGGTGGCATATGCCCTGATGGTTTCACCTCTTGAACTTGCCAATCACTAATAAAAATAACTTTTGTTTCAAATCAAGGTTACTGTTTTCTAAATAACTTAAACTTCACAGCTTTTAAGGAAAAACATTTTTCTAGCTGTAGTACTATTTTTATTTTAACCCATCAAACCATTAAGCATAGTTCTAGCCTTCCAAAATCTACCATAGTCTCAGGTCTGCAATTTTCTCCAATAGCATATTGTTACAATATATTAAAAGGAATTTGAATTATCTTAAAATTTCCTTTAAATCAAGTAAAATCTGTTAAATTTGCTATATAAATACAAAGTAACAAGTTTAAAACTACAAAACGAATAATTCTTCTATGTTTGCACTTTAAAACAATTGCTGCACACATCCACCACACTACACACTAGCTATTTTAGTCAATGAAGTAACAATGTTGATCTTTCATTACCTATGTTAGAATTAAAAATGAATAAATAAGGATTAAGGTCTTTAGTAAATCTTTCAAATTCTATTCATTGGACACTAAATATATTCTTATTAGTGATAGGACAATTAATCGGAATCAAGAATCTGAAATATTGAAACTTTTTAGGGTATCAAAATTGGCTTTGGAATCAGAATTTTTAATCTGATTTCTGGTTCCAAAAATGACTCACTGAAATTTTTTGCTTAAATTTTAATTTTCCATTCCTAGTACTACTAATAAAACATGAATTTAAACTATCAGTAAAACTAAAATCTAAAGATCATAATAACACTTAAGTATAATATAAAGTTATTTTGTGCAAAAAAAAAAAAGAAAAAAGAAAAATGAAACGTGCAAGTTTCTACTCAACTCTCACACTTTCCATGAAGTTTGCTAGTTTAAAGTCTGTTTTAATGAAAAATAAAATTTTTATTTTTAATTTCTTGTTAAACATTGTTAATTCACACATTTAATATTATAAATTATTAATATAATAATCATAATCAAAATTATGTATTATAAACACATGATTTTTTATAAAACAACATGATTTTTTATAAAAAAAAACAAAACAAAAAAAAACGTTTGTATTTAAAAAATGAGAAAAAAAAATTTAGAATCTTATTATATAAAATTTTATCTTAAAATTTAAATTTTTATTATTCTTAAGTCGAAATTAAAAATAAAATTCCATATAAGGAGTTTTGATCAGCACTTAATCAAAAGGATCATATAAAAGCAATGGTAGGCATTTACATTTACTTTGGTAGGAATTCCATAGATGAAATGAATGTCACATTTTATTTCTTCACATAAAATGTTGACCTTGTGTCACAAATTGTCTTTGTGGTGAGGTAGTTAAATTGCAGCAATTTCTTGTACACTTTTCAATGTAAATCTTACAAAAACAATTTCACTGAAATTTCCATTTCTTCTTTGCAGGCACCTCTTCCAAATAAGATCACCTTCAGTCTTATTCAGAAGAGGTGCCTGCAAAGTACTGAAGATCTTTTGTCCAATATTTTTGATAGCCTTAAGATAAGACTGCAAGAATACCACACAGCAGTAACACAAGGGGAAATAGAAAAATCGGGCATAGCTGACCACATAGGGAGGGAAAAAAAGGGATCACCACTCCCTGTGAAATGAAGTTGAAATAATAGAGAACTCGACTGGAAAATATGAAAACTTAAGAAATCAGCACATATGCTAGACCACAGAAATGAATACAATATGAAAACCAGTAATGTAGAGTGCTAGAGAAAAACAATTACAAAAACAAAATTGTTAAAAAAAAAAAAAAAAAAAAAAAATAGTTACTTGGTTAATAAGTCCTAAAAATTCATACACTTGATATTCTCGAGGATACATGGCCAGTGGATAAAAGCTTTGTTGGATTCAGTGACTTGACTCAAAAGTCCATACCTAGTTACAGCCAGTACTCACAACCAGGTACTGTACTAAGACAAAAGAGAGTTGAGTTAAAGGGAGATAACTGATTTGGAAGAGGTATAGCTCATAAAAGAAGTGTTGTGAATATGGCAACAAAGATGGAAAATAGAGTAAATAATTACAATACCTCATTTCAGAAATTTTCTTTTTAATAACTGAGACTTAAAAAAGTAATCATTTTTATGTAACTTAAATTTGTTTCTACAAAATTCATGTATTTCTTTAAATTCTATAGCTTTTGAAATAGATTTTTATCTTTATTTATTTAAAAAAATAAATACACTTTTATTTGAAGTTTCCTGAAAAAAGTTTTTTCACACAAAAGTTTGTATTAAAAAACTTAAAATTTAATTTCCACTGAAACTTGTATTTAATTTTATTTTACTCATGTGGGACAAACAATGTGGGCCCATGCCATCAAAAATTACCGCAAAATATTTATATCAATATGCCATCTAAAATAACGGTAACATAATTAGATGATCCAACAACATTGCTACAAAATGTGTTGATATTGATAGAAATGTTGAATAAATCAAACTTCTCCTTCCAATCAGTACCAAAGAAATTCTATGTTTGCTGCATGACATAAGCTATTAATTTCTCTCTTTTCCAGCAAAATCAATGTTTAAATAAATTTCACCTAGAAATTCAAGTTTTTTGTCTGTGATGTCTTTGGCAATTTTTTTTAGATTTGCATAATGCCAGTCTACCAATTTTATTCTATGTATGCACTTTAATAATTGTCAGGTCTGACCCTGTGTCAATTTGCATTTTTACTTTCATAAATGCCCGATTGAATAACATGAATTTTCTTTTTCCTGTGACTTTTTCACCCATGGTATAATGAACCATATTTTTTGGTTTTCTTTCAACTTTTCTTTTACAAAAAAAAAAAAACAAAAAAAAAAACTTTTATGAACCTTATAACCACAATTGAAGCATTTTTTGATCTTTGAATTGACAATCCTTGTATAGCTGTAACTGACCACAACCATGGCATAGATTTATTTTAACTACCCTATTTTGTGGTTTTACTTTTTGGATATAAGATATCCCATTGTTCAATATTTGCAGTATTGTTTTTAAGTTTATAATTCTCTGACATTCCTCAGCCAGTTTTTATAGAGTTATTTTCTAGTCTTGCTCCAACTTTGTTAAGAGCCTCGTTTGTACGTCTGTTTCACATAGTGAAGTTAATTCTTGTACAAAAATTAAACACTTTAACATATCTGTGCTTAATTCATTCAGTCAGAAATTTTCACACTTCTTATTCACTATACTCATGAGCATTGGGTAGTCATCATCATTTTTTGATAAATTTAAGCAATATCATCATGTGTTGAATAAAGAACTACGTTCTCTAAAAATTTTCAACAATATCTGGATAGTTTCAGCAAATGTACTTTTTCCAGGTTGTTTTGGCAGAATATAGTTTCTCTATTTTCATGTTCAGAATCACCAAATTTACTTAACAATAAACAAATTTTCTTATTGTCTGTCCAGTTTGAGCAATCTTTAACAAATATCTACCCAAACCTGCAATAATAAACATCAAATGTAACTTCCTCTTCAGGTTTACATGTAAAATTTCCAATCAATTTAAACACAACATCCTGCAAGAATGTATGTTTTTTTTGAGAAAATTTCTATTAGTATAGCAAGTTGCTTTTCTTGCCATTTTTGTGCTCTTGTTGTTTGAAAAATTCAAAGAAACATTGCTGGAAATCTTTCATTTTTAAATTTACTGTTGTTCATGATTATTTTGAAATTGTCCTCAAACTGTTCATTTTCATCAGTAAATCTGCATTAATGTTTTGAGGCAAAACTGCTGACTGAGTTTTCGACACCAAATCTGTTATAGATTTGTTTGATTGAAATCTGTGTAGCCAAATCAGTTGTATACAGATTTTTCTCTTCTGTCACGTTCGGGTTGGATTATCATTTTTTTTTTCTTCTCATGTCTTAATGTAAGATGCTCAATAATAGGTACATCAATATATATACAGAAAATTTGAAACAGGATTTAAAGGCAAGAATTCCAGATATTTTTTCTAAAGGCCTAACATTTTGTCCTAAGGTTAAAGAAAAACTTGAGTTAAAAAAAAGGTAACTCCAGTGTTTCGACCTAAGAGACTGGTACCACTGGCTGTACTTGAAGATATAGACAAAGAGATGGAAAGTCTAGAAAAATTAAGCTTTATAGAAAAAACAAATTAGAGTCAAAGGGCAACTCCAGCAGTATACATAATGAAAAAAAAAAAATCAGAGTCTGCCCCGACTACTCACCAGGATTACATGAATGCCTGAAACAACATAATTACCCTTTCCTTTCAACAGAAGATATATTTGCAAAGCTGAATGGGTGAAAATATTTTCTAAATTAGATTTGTCAGAAGCATATTTAGAAATTTCTATGAATGAGTAGTGTGCAAAAATATGAACCATAAATATGCACAAGGGTCTGTTTAAGTTTAACAGATTACTATGGGGAGTAAAAGTAGCACCCACAATTTTTCAACAAGTCATTGACATGATACTAAGTAGTTTGGATTATGCTATGGCATAAGACTGTAATGAACATGTGGAGCACATGAATGAGGTGTTTAAAAGGATAAAGAATTACAGTTTTAAGCTCAGTATAGACAAGTGTGAGTTCTTTCTACCAAAAATTAAGTATTTAAATCAAATTAATGACAACAGTAGAAGGCCTGATCCCAAAGAACAAGTGTCATAAAAAACATGCCAACACCTACAAATATTGCATTCTTACAAGCATTCTTAGAATTAGCAAACTACTTAGTATATTCCTAAGATGAATGAGCTCAGAGTACCTTTGAATAAATTTCTGAAAAAAGATTAAAAATGGGTATGGTCTGAAGAATGCATGAAAGCATTTCAGAAATTGAAAGCAGCTCTAATTTCTAATCTGTTATTAACGCATTATGATCCGAGCAAGGAAATATATGTAGCAAGTGATGCTAGTAACCTTGGGTTAGGGGCCGTACTGCTTAATAAACAAAATGATGGAAAACTAAAAGCTCTTTATCACGATGCAAAGATGCTTCTGCCAGCAAAACAAAAATACTCCCAAATCAAAAAAGAGGGTTTAGCAATGATTTTTGCTGTAAAAAAAGTTGCACAAGTATTTTTAAGGCAAACAGTTTATTTTTCAAATGGATCATCGTCCATTTTTAGCTTGCAGGAAAGGTATTCTAACACACACTGCAAACAGACTGCAAAGATGGGTGACTATCTTACTCAACTATTCCTTTAAAATGGAGTACTTACCTTAAAAAAAAAAATAGCACACGGAGATGGATTATCAAAACTAGTTCCAAGAATGACCGAACCACTGGAAGAAACAGTAATAGCTTCATTGGTTTGTGAGTCAGAAATAAAAAAAACATTATGTACACTACTGTGAAGGAATTACCTGTCACAACTGACAAGATTAGAACTAAAGTAAAGTTTGACAAATTCATAAATCACAAAAAGAAAGATTTATTGGAAAAAAAGAAAATAAGCAAAATATTTTTTTCAATTTATCAAGATATACTATTATACGGTAAACAGGTGGTCATTCCAGCAATATTAACAAAAAGAATATTACAAAGTTTTTATATGGGACACCTGGACATTTCACATATGAAAGCATTTACGCGAAGTTTCGTGTATTGGAATAGAATGGATAAAGACATTGAAAACTTGGTCAACAATTATAAGAATTGCCAGTTAGTGGCAAAATTACCACCCATAAAGTTTAACCCATGATCAGAAACTGACAAGCTTTCGTCTAGGCTGCATATAAATTATGCAGGGCTGATAAGGCATATATACTACTTTGTTGTGGTGGATAGCTTTTCAAAATGGCCAGAAGTATTCAGATGTAAACTGCCGACAATAAAAATCACAATAAAATTTCTAGAGATGGTTTGCAAGATTTGGTGTACCGGATACAATCGTATTAGACAATGAAAGGACACAATTCCTATCAGGGGAATTCTCAACTTTTTACAAAATGCATGCAGTGACTCATTTGATATGTGCACCCTACCATACAAGATCTAATGGGTTTGGTAGAACAATTTTTAGACATTTTTAAAAGAACAGTAAGAAAAGTAGAAGGAATAGAAACAAGAAATGAGGAGCTACAGAATTTTTTATCTGTCTACTGAAGGATGTGCGTTGTGGTGCAGTGGATATCTGCTCAGAATGAGAAATCGGGAAGCCGAGTTCAAATTCCAGCTGAATTCATTGCATTCACTTCCGTGCAAATACCCTTGGGAAAGGTATTAATGCGTCTCTTCCTTCCAGTTATGGATTAAATAACAGGACAGAATGGGTTTTATAGCCTTGGCTGGCAACCAGTCTACTGCAGAAAGCAATGGCAACCTACTGCGGGATAATCTTCTGCCCAGTCAGTCATGTCTCTTTCGAGACATGATCACCCAAGTGTGTTTAACGTATGGCACTTAACTGACTGACTGTATCACACCAAACGCAAACGCTAATTTGGAAATATATCCTGCAGAGTTAATGTTTACAAGGAAGATCAAATCAGTTTTTCATAAACTGAAACCAAATAAAGAGAAAAATTATGAGTGACAGAACTAAGTGTGACAACAAAGGCTTCTACCCTGGTGACAGAGTTTATTTTAAAAATTACAAACTCAGTAAAGTGTCATGGGAAGAAGGAATTATAGACAAATAAATTGGCCACATGATGTACCTTATAAAACATCCAAGATAAATTATAAGGAGGCACGTAAACCAAATAAAAAGAAGGTACACTACTGAACTGCATAGGGAAGAATCCATGGAAGTAATATACAACATGTTCGATATGCTGATTTCTCCAGAGGTATAACAAAGACGCTTAGGAAAGCAAAAAAGGAAAGATACCGAAATGATCAAGATTGATCCAAAAAGAAGAAAATAACTTGTCCAGGGGATGAAACATTTCAGGGAGGAGGTGTTGTAGTGCAGCTGACATCCCTCTAGTGCTTGCAAATATGGAATGATCTGTTGTCCGAAATAGCTATATAAATAAAGATTAATAGCAGTCAGAGATTTGGAAGATCATTGACAATTATTATTGGATTGTGCTTTCTGCAACTTTAACAATTTAATCTCTCGCTTCTAATTATTGTTGTTCTGTCTCATCTGTGTTTATCTTCTTTGTACTAAATATCCATTAGCATGGATATTGTGCTGTAGGTATTTCAGCACAAATCATCTGGTATCATACTGCCACCTTGACAATGCAACATATATATTCTTCACCATTCAACAATATAATTATTGTAAAAAAAAAAATAATAAGGCACTGTTAAAGCGCAAACTTGTGGCAAAAGTTTTCATAACTGGTAGTAAAAAGAATGAACTGAGTTGACACTAACTTGCTATTGTGTCTCTAATGAATTAACTCACTACTGTTTTTCTCTTCATGAGCATGACAGGAGGGAAATTATATATAGAAAGAGAGAGAGATAGAGAGAGTGGTCTTTATTATAGTAGAGGGGCTATTAGAGTGTCTTATTTTTGAAGTCTATGCTAAAATTAAATTGTTACCCCAAAATGAAAAGGAAGAGAAAATGACTGTACAATAATAATTAAACAGAAAAAATTGTCAGCAAGCAACAAACTTTATATGAAGTAGAGCTTGGGATATAAATGACAGCAAAGCCCAAAAGACTTTTGAATGTATTGGAAAAATGATTGTAACTGACCTGCAACCTTTTTTTGTTGTAAAAGACCATATAAGTCTGAATTATCCAATTTCCTTGTGAAAGTTTATAAAAGAAAATATTGTGCAAGATATAAGTTAGAAATAAGATACAGGAAAAAAACCCACACTGCTACTCATTTATCTCTGACTGTAATGGCTGGACTACCAATTTAGCAAATTTTATCTTTTTAAATGTAACATCTTATTTGATTACTGCAAATTTTGAACAATTCTAAAAATTACTCTATTAGAAGTATTACACACTGCAATAAATGTAAGTGGATGCATCATGGAGACAGTGCAGCAATTTAATATTTCTCATAGTAAAATTCATGTTCTCATAAGCGATAATGTGGCTAATATGGCAGCAGTAGTTGTTCAAAACAATATGAGTGTCGTGTCCCACACAATAAAATTATGTTAATTATGAACTTAATTTAAAACATGAGAAGCGTTTTCAGCTAAGAATAGCTACATAAACATTAAAACACGCCTACAAAATATTTATAAACCAATAACACACAATAAAGTGCTTACATCTTAAAACACAACAATTAAACTGTACAATACAAAACCATAGAATAAAATCAGAAAGGTTGTTTTATTAGCCATCATAATTTAGGTAAATGCCACCAAGATATTGTACAGATGTAGTAGTAGTAGATATACCATGTAGTTTTTTTAGGGCTAATTAGGAATAAATAAAATAATATAATTTTGGAGCTGATCTCTTAGGAAAAATGGAAATAAAAATCACAAAGTCCAGCCCAACAAAAGGAGAATCACAAATGCCAGTATAATCCACATAGCTACTGATATTCAAGACCCAATTCATGTCCACATAAAAAAGTAATGCTCAACTCAGCAGCACTGACTAAACTTCAAAGAGACCACCTCAGACAAACTCTTTCACTTAAACACACATGTAATCACATTTCACCATTTTCACATAAGTACACAATACAATTTATATTCTATTCAAGAACTCTATTAACAACCAAAAAAAAAAAAAAAATGATAAAAGTCATTCAAGACATTCAACCAACTTCTTGTAGTATTCTTGTGATATAAAATTAATCCTATTTGTTAATACTATGTTGTTTCTCCCTACTGGATTTTATTCTTTCAATGGAAGTTGTGGAATTATTCCACATAATCAAATTAAGAGCAGTGCTGCAACAATATTTTACGTTATTGTATCAAATGCAACACTCTGAATTTTGACATTTAACAAAAACCCAAGTAGAAGTATTCCTACAAGTTATTACATTGTTTTCTAAACACCTTATAATTGAAATTAATGATGCCATCTTTACATAAAGGTATGTGAAGGATATGCTTTCTATTTAAAAATTAAATAGTTGGGCAGTTCAATCACTCACCTGCAGTTTTTATAAAGTATCAGTAATACCATAAAAAATTTAATTTACCAGACTGTATATATATGTAGTGATCATGCAAAATCACATTGTTTAAATTCCAACCAATGCAAGATTTTAGAGAAATTGCTGAAAATACTTGAATAATTCATTGATTGTATAAATTTATTAATAGAGTATAGGGAGCTTGATCATGATTATTAAATTAGCCTTGTGACAAACATAACCGAACTCCCAACAAGTTAGGATTATCATTATCAGAAGATTGAAAGAATATAAGTGTTTCATTTGTAAAAAAAGTGGAATTTTATTAACAAAACAGAATAACATCAATTTGTAGGAAGTTAAATTATTAACTGTATAAATGTTCAAAGAGAAAATGTAGTATGGAGTTAAGTGAATCCAGAGTTCATAGTTGTAACAAAATGTGTTTATGCAGAAAAGATTAACAGAGTAGTTAATAAAATCTGTGTTCCTTTCTTTCTTTTTGCAGACAGTAAAAAAGTGAAAAAGAAGTTAAGCAATAAAGGAAAATTGTACTTATCTAGGTTAATTTTTAGAAGTCAGTTGAAGTGCCTTGTTGTTGTTTTCTTCTTCTTTGTGGATGGCAAGAATGGTGCAGATGAAGAAGAGATAAAGGAAAATAGCATGCAAGAAAGAAAAGGAGACAGAATGCATGTCCAGGTTTAGCAGATTGAAATTTCTTGTCACATTGGATCTGATCTCTGCTTGCATCTGACTGATTCCACTTTCTTTCTTTCTATATATACATAGCAAAAGACTTTTTCACACCAACTTGTTAACTTCTCTCAGTTTTGTAAATTGATCCATTTCATTGGTTAGAAAATAATTAACAATGGATCACAAAATTTTTCCTTCTGTACAGGGTCAATCTTTTTTCCTATTGGTCAAAATTAGATCTCACACTGGATGGCAAAATTTGTAAACAGTGAAGAGAAGAGAGTTACTTTTAACTCAGTATTCACCACAAGAGAAGCAACTGCCTCTTATATTATAACGCACATTAAAGTCATTTACCACTAGTTTAAAAGGGGAGAAGAAAAGGGAGTGCTTGTTGGGTTAGGTTCAACCCTTTCAGCATGGAAAGCTTCTTTTAATGCTAAATTTAGCAGATCAAGACTGGTTTCCTTGAAAATAACTAGTAGCCTATCTAATGACAAGGTTATTACAGAATGGTTCACTCAAGACATCTATTCTATACCTGAAGGAAAAACAGGCACCTCACCCAAAGTATCACAAGGCATGGAGAATGACTCTTCCGACAGGACTGAAAAGAAAAGTTATAATAATAGTATGGCGGAGACTTACCTCGCCGAAGCAAGAGAAGGTGGATTGTTTCTACTTGCACTTGTAGACATCATGGACCTGCAAAGCAAGTTTCGGCAAGGCAGTGTTGAACAGACATGGCGCATACGTCATCTGTGAAAGCGAGGCTGTCTCAAGCGAGAGATCTTGGTTTCTTGCCCGAGATCAAAGACGGATAAAAGGAGCCGACTTTTGGTTTTAGGGCAATCGATGTTTGAGCTCATTAAGGTTATACCAGTGTTCAAGAGAAAGAATGAGTGAAAGTACTATTGTTTGCACATTAGCAATCAGCAAGAACTGATTCAAGCGGACATTTATTTTTCTACCAACCACACTTTGTTTAACAACCACAAGCTATTTCATACTTCTCATGATGGACAGCAAGGCCTTTGAAATCTAGTTGATTCCAGAGCTCAGTGGCACTGCAACTGATAGTGAATAGAAAAAGTAGGTCTGCGAGCTCTGCACTATGGAAAAGATTGTGTTCTACCATTACGACTCCAAAGCGCTGCTCTTGCTGTATAGAAGTAGCTCAGTAAGGAGTAGAAAACAGATGTGGAGCAGATTAAAAAAACACTCATGACTGTGTATGCAATGGACGCATTTGATGCATACAATCAATTCATGACTGTGTCCCTGCCCGGGTGAAATAGTGGACAAGTTTCTGGCTGAACTGCTTTACTTAACTCGGTTGGTTGAGGGATTATTGCCTGAATGGTGGATGACGTATGTGTTTGTTTCAGGTTTGCCACAACATGTTAGGCAACTTTTTTGTGCCTTGTTCAGGATGGAAACAATGACTGTGGAGCAGCTTCTAACTCAAGCAGGGGATATCATGACCGACGACGAAAGCTGTAGGAAATCAGATGCTGCATCCAGTGGCAAAACACATTCGGATGCAGAGTTGCTTCCTGTTGTTTCACGTAGCAAGACCTTTATTTGCTATAAGTGCACTGGACCCAACCATATGGCAAAGGATTGTATGTAAGGATGCCAAATGAAGTCAGACAATCAAGTGTGAAAGTCTCACCATGAAACCCGATGCTTTAGGTACAATAGACTTGGGCATGTGTGATCAGAGTGCCAGGGAAACACCCAAGAGGAGGAGATGTCAGTGCTAGTTTTCTCCATGAGCAAGTGAAAACCAAGAAATTACCTGCTGTAAAAGTATTTGTGGATGGACGAGAGTGCACAGCTCTAATAGATTCTGATTACTCACAGACACTGGTGAGCAAAGCTGTGTGTTGCCATTGGAGACAGAAGGAAGTAGGAGTGCTCACAGCCAGCAGGAGGACTTTGAAGTGCCAGGGGTATGACAGAATAAAGTTGGAAGTTGGGCAAGTTCAACCCGTGAATGTTGAGGTCCTAGTTGTGGATGGACGATCATTGGGTTTTGACCTTCTTCTTGAGATCAATGCGATCAAAGAGCTAGGAGGTGTTTGCCTAACTGAATTGGATGAAGCATACTTTGAAGACTTGAATGGATGTGCCACCATTTTGATTGATGAGCTTAACTTGTGTGACATTTAATCAGAACCAAAAAGTGTGAACTGTGTCATGGAAATGGGCGAGTGGTCACTTGCCTAGTGAGCTGACAAATAGTGTACAAGAGTACACCATGCCCAACCATGATCGGGATGCGTACGAGAAAGAACTCTTACTATAGCAGTGTAACGGATGGTTGTTGCCATACCCCGAGGAGGAACTTGGCTCACTCAAGGGTCTAATTCCCTTGATGGCAGTTGTGCAAGAGCACAAGCATAAGGTCTTGCCCGTACTTGACTACCAAGAATTAAACAGATTTGTGGAAGCATTCAATGCTGACACTGAAGTGTGCACGTAAAATCTTAGAGAGTGGTAGCAACAAGGAGTTGATGTGTCACTCTTAGATCTGCGAAATGCTTACCTACAAATCCACATTGACAAGGAGCAGTGGCCATTTCACACGGTCATCTTCAAGGGCAAGCAGTTCTGCCTTACGCAATTGGGTTTCAGCCTAAATGTGGTGCCACTCACCAGGAAATCTGTCATCCAGGCTATAAAGTCCCAAGATCATGCAATCAAGATGGCCACATCAACTTATGTTGACAAAATTTTTATCAATGAGAGCTTGGTTCTTGCAGCACACATGCAACAGCACTTTTTAGATTACAGTATAGTCTGTAAAGACCAAAAATGATTAGAAGATGAAACTATAGTCTTCAGCCTGCATGTGTGGGAAGAGAATGGCACTCTTTGATGGAAGCGGGGTGGACAGGTTCCAAAAATTCCCAACATGGGGACTCATCAACGTATATTTTCCTTTTGTGGCAAACTGTGACCAAGAGATGGGATGATGAGGTCAGAGATGTCAATCTACGTCGCATGCTGGCGAAAACAATGACCAGAGTATGTGAAATGGATCCTGTTGGAGGAGACTAGTGTAGGGATGGTAACAAGATGAAGGTCTGGGTAGATGCAAGTTCTGTGGCCACAGAAGTGGCATTAGAAGCAAATGGAAGCATCGTCGAAGATGCTCGTTAGTTGCACCCAAACAATGATGCCAGGTATATCAATCTGGATGAACTAGATGCAGCACTCAAAGGCATCAATCTAGTCCTTCAATGGCAAGCCAGTGTTAAATTTGGTCACAGATTCAGCATGCATACATCAGTGGATATCAGACACCCTGACTGGGAAGGTACATATGAACACAAAGGTGGCTGGTGAAATGCTAGTGAGAAGGTGCTTGGGAACACTGCTGGTGTTAGCAGAGAGTATGGATTGACCATAGATGTTACACTAGTAAAATTCTGTCAAAACCACGCAGATTGCCTCACCAGAATACCACGAAAGTGGTTGGACCTACACAAGGAAGGAAAGAAAGATGATACCAGAAGTTGCAGGAGCCAACTGAATGAGAGTCAGGTGGCCGACATCCACCAACAAAGTGGACATCTGGACGTGAAACGAACATTGTATTTTGCTAGATCTATTGACCCTCTGGTGTCTAAGGAAATCGTAAGATCAGTTGCCAAAGCCTTCGAAACCTGCCAGTGAATAGATCCAGCACCAGTTCATTGAAAGAAAGGAAAACTGGGTGTGGGAAACAACTGTAGTAATGGACATAACCCATTACAATGGCAGGTATTTTTTGTAATACTTATCAATTGTGGTCACTCCAGGTTTGTAATGTGGAGGCCATTGCATTGGCATTCACCAGTTGAAGGCACTTCAAGGAGTTTTCAAGCAGCTGGGGTGTGCGGTTGATGTTCTAGTGCGCACATTCACTGGCTGGTAATGGAATTGTAGAATGCAGCCACAAAAGTATTAAGACCATTGCAGCAAGAAAAGATTGTTCTGTGTTGGAGGCCATTTATTGGTATAATGTCATGCCAAAAGACAACATCTCACCTTCCATGGCACCAGCTGATGCGTTACATAGTTACCACATTCGAGTAAAAGGCATTGAAGCCAACCCCCCACCGAACCACAGATGATTGGAGGGGGATATGAAGAAGGTGATAGGTCAAAACTCTGCGCAGCAAATGCACAACTAAGTTTGGGACCAGGTTGGTAATCGGAATCGCCAGTCCGCAGACAGTGCAGATTGATAGAATACCTTGGCATATTAAAGAACTGCGGCTATTTTCAAAGTTATATACATCGTTGAGTGAAGAAACCGACACAGAAGAAAGTGAGTGGTTTATTTATTTGGGGTCAGGTCAACAAAATGATGGCTCTGACATCAGTCTACCAGCAGACACTGATATGCACAGTGAAACTTTGAGGACAAAGCTTGTATTGGTCCCCTTCGAAGAAGTACTTGCCAGAAGAAACCCCACCTCCGGGTACATTATTTGTGATGAGGAGATCAGGGGGAAGTATGGCAGAGACTTAACTTGCCGAAGCAAGAGAAGGTGGATTGTTTGCACATGCACTTGTAAATATCATGGACCCAAGAGGCAAGCTTTGGCAAGAGAGTGTTGAAATGACACAGCAAATGTGTCATCAGTGAAAGCAAGGTTGTCACAAGCGAGAGATCTTGGTTTCTTGCCCAAGATCAAAGATGAATAAAAAGAGCCAATTTTGGATTCAGGGCAATTGATGTTTGAGACTCATGAAGGCTACACCAGTGTTCAAGAGAAAGAATGAATAAAAGTACTATTGTTTCCGCATTAGTAATCAGTGAGAACAGATTCAAGTAGACATTCATTTTTCTACAAACCACATTTCGTTTAACTACCGCAAATACTTTAATTTCTGTTTTAGAAGTGCCTCACTAAATTAAAGAAAATGAAGAAGGAGAGCCAACATGTATGAGAATACAAGATAAAGCAGTCAATGAAACAAGCAAAGAAATATATTTATTAAAACTTGAAATGGCAAAATATATTGAATAAAAAAAATATAAAAAGTGATGATAACGTTTTTCACTGGTGGAATTCATCATTTTAGAGCATTTTTCCCTAAACAACTTTTATTCAGAAAGTTTCAGTGGTATTTGTTAAAGCTGTTTTGCTTTTTGCTTAGATTTATTCACTACAATTGTTTACCTTATACTAAATGAAGATAATTTGTAAATTTTTAAAAATTTAGAAACCTCTAAAATGTAGCATTGTACTTTTGTCAAAACATCAGGAAGGAAATTGTTATGATGTTGATAGTTGCTCATTCGAAGTTATTCTCACAAATAACTTTCTGTCTATACATACGTCCATACATAGGAGTATGACTATGCTAATTATTATTAGCTAACCAATCCCGCTACACCTTTTGGAACCTTTTAGGTCTAACTCCCTGAGTTGACCTGCTGCTTCTCCTACATCCTCTCCCCATTTCAGTGGTTTCAAGAAGATTTCTTTCTATAGGAGATATTGATCTACTTTTTTCTTGATATGTATCTATTGTTTCATTTCCTGATTCCTCAGAAAACTCTTGCGCATTCAATGTCTCTTGAGATATTATCCTGTTCTTATGTATCCTCATTTAATTCTTCAATATCTTTCGTCTCCAAGTCTTCATTGTTTTGGCACCACCTTAATTAATCAGCATGCGCCAATAACCCTCTGCCATTCTTGAAAACCATGGCTGTATTATGTCCCTTTTGCATTATTTCTTGCCTCTCATTTCCATTATGGCATATCTTCTCATTCATTGAGTAAGACATTGTTAATGGTGCTCTTATCTGCCTTCCCATTAACACGGACAGACTTTGCAATCTTCCGGCATGAAGTATTGTCCTATAACTCATTTGTAATCCTGGTAGAAAATTTTTGATCTTTTCATGCTGTGGGGAGAATGCTTTTAAGCCCATTTTTATGGTTTGCACCATTCTCTCCACTATTCCATTTGACTGCGGGTGATAAGGAGAGTTTCTATACGGTTTGCATCCAATGTTTCTTAACCATATACACAGGTTCTCGTCACAAAACTCTGGAGCATTATCAGTTACCAATGTCATTGGTATGCCATTCCTGGCAAAAACTATACATAAAATTTGTTGTACAGTCTCCAATCTTCTATCTTTAACCCTAAAAACTTTGGGCCAAGCTAAAAACGCATCCACTAATATAAAACACAATATTAGACCTTCACCTGTGCATGGTCCATGTGAACCTTTGGCCACAAATGTATCTGGTTTGGTTGAAAATTTTTTATTTCAGTACATTTAGGACATTTATTAACATATGTCTCCACATCACGAGTGTGACCAGGCCACCAGACTTTCAATTTTACATGTTTTAGTGTAGCAGCTATTCCACAATGCACATCATCATGTACACTTTTAATTATCTGCTTTTGACAAGTTTCTGGTGGTATCACCAGATCTCCATTGCAGATTATGCAATTCTTTATTGTTAACTTGTGTTTAACCTCCTTGTATGGTCTTTCCACTTTGAAACAATTACTCCATCTGTTGTTCCTTATTCTTTCTAGAATCTTATTCAATACTGGATCTTGTAAAGTCTCCATTATAAGTCTATTCATGGGCAATGCATTGGTCTCCACCCAATGTAACATTCCCTCTTCCACTTCCTCATTTTTCTCGTATTGCTCCTCCTCATTATGTAGTTGGGACAGTGAATTTATGTGTGGGATCATATTCTCTTTCACATACTCAATTTCAAAGTCAAACCAACAACTTCATAGCTCATCTTAGTAACCTCCAGGACGTGACCTTTGGCAATTCTGTTCTGGGATGGAATATATAAACTTTAGCGATTTATGATCTGACCTGAGCAAAAACATTTTTCCCAACTAAAATTTTCTTGCTCTGGTCATACTCCATACTATAGTCAAGGCCTCATTTTCAATATTAGAATAGTTCTTCTCAACTGGTGTTAACTTCCTGGAAAGATACATCACCGGACATTGCTCCTGTGACAAAATTGCTGGCACAGATTGAACACTCCCATCTGTTATTAATGAGACTTCTTTTTTAGGGTAAAAAATCTTGACAACCAGTTCTTTGGCTAATGCTAACTTCAATTTAATAAAAGTTTTTTGGTGAATATCATCCACTGAAACTCCTTATTTTTCTTTCATGATTCAGCAAAAGGCTCAATTCTTTCTGCATATTTTGGCAAGAACTTGCTATAAAAATTAACTAATCTAAGAAATGACTGCAACTCTTTCTTATTACTTGGAGGTGAAACATTCAATATTTTCTGAATCAAGCTTGAGTCTGGTGAAGTAACATCTTTTCTGCACTTGAATTTACATTTATCCTTGTTTAAAGTCATTCCTGCATTTCTGAGTATATTCATGACTAACTTTGATCTTTTTAACTCTTCTTCAGTACAGGAGCCCAACCCAATATCATCTTGGTAAATTATTATTTTTTTACTTTTCCTTCTAGTAAATTTTCCATTGCTCTTTAAAAAATCAAACTGGATGTCTTCACTCCAAATGGTAGATGAGTCCACCTTAACAAGACTATAGGCGAGTTTATTATCGCAATTTCTTTGAATTCATTGTCTATTTGTATTTGGTTGTATGCATTTTTTAAATCAATTTTAGCAAAATATTTAATTCTTGCAAACAATATTTGCATTCTTGCATAGGTGATGGCCATTTGCTGCCTCTGAGTTCAACATGTTGAAGTATTCCTTCTTCTACCATTTTGTTCAGCTTCTCAACCACCATTGCTTTTATATGTATGGGAAGCCTATGACTTGGAAAATATGATGATGTAACATTTGACTTTAGCATAATGCTTGCTCTACTATTTATTAATGTTTCCGTTTCACCACTACTACTATTAACAACATTCAGTAACTGTGCACTATCAACATTCAATAAATCAGTACCTATTAGGCCATGACTTTTAATACAACCCATTACTATGATGGTGATCAATTCTTTTTTTTTTTTGCTGTTTCAATTGTCCCTTGAAAAGAACCTAATATTTCGATACAGGTTCTGTCAAATCGTTTTAGTTTTATCCAACATCTTAAATTTAGTCTCCTTAATTTTTCCCAAAAATTCCTTGGAATGAGGGTTACTTCGCTTCCTGTGTCAACTTGCATATTTAAATAGGTGCCGTTCAACTTTATATTCTTGAAGGTATTCCTGTTTTTCCTCTCTATAGCAAAAACATCCATTCCATTTTCTGTTATCTTCTGTTGTGCCTCCACATTTCTGACCTTGATGCTTTGCCACTTACAGACACTTTAAAAGGATTTATTTTTTTTTTTTTTACAACTATCACATATCTTTCCCCATGCGTGACATTTTTCTCTTTTTGGTTCATGTTCATAACCACAATACTTGCATTTTGATTTATTTTTTCTTTTAACAGCACTTATTTCCCTTGGTTCCTTTGTGTTTTATATTCTTTAATCAACTCATTCTGCTGTATGAATTCAATAGTGACCTCCAAATTTATTTTGTAATTGTAACCTTTCCAATGTTTTCAGTCTGAAAAATATCATCTAAACCTTCCACAAGTTGAAGCTGGATTAATTTGTCCTCTATTGTCTTTTCTCCTAATCCAAATCCGTTAAAGTTGCAATACCTACTGTTATTTCTTAGTCTACTGAGATATTTCTTAATAGGTTTTTCAGACTCTTGTCTTAATGCTAGAAATTTGGTCCTATGACTAATATTTTTTTTTAGTTGGATAGACTTTAATATTATTTCCTTAATCTTTTTAAAGTCTAAGGTTTCAATTTCCTCAGGGTAAGTCATCAATGATTTGTTTTTGGTTTTGTTTGCCCGTTAATTTCTTTATCCTGGCCATTGCCTCAAAGCACTTCAGCCAAATCATAACCTCCTCAGGGTTTTCAAGCTCCGGTATAGTTTCGTTCAGTGACACCATTTTGTTATGATGTTGATAGTTGCTCATTCAAAGTTATTCTCATGAGTAACTTTCTGTCTCTAGATAAATCCATATATAGAGGTATAGCTATGATAATTATGATTAGCTAACCAATCCTATTACAGAAATAAAGAGAGAAATTTTTCAAAAAATAAGTATAGTTAATTAGCAAATTCAATTTAAAGAAAAACTATCAGGATTTGTAATTGATGACTAAATTACTTCAGGATGCTAAAATATTTATTTGGCTTCTTCAAAACCAGTTATTTAGTAAATTTAATCACTGATCTAAAGGAAATCATTTTCATTTTGTTCATTAATAAATTATATACTAGTTGCACATTAAAAAAATATTAAAGAAAAAACGATGTAAAATTTGTAACATGGTTTCACAATAAGTAGCTTTTTTCTAGTCATTATGATAAATTTTTAATTCTACCATAAATTTGTATATTTTTAATGGGAGAGCTTGGTTATGCCTCAAGGCATTTCAGTTTGTTTTGAGTTAGTCTAATTGCACAACATTGTAGCAGTACAATGTACAAAACCAGATTATTTTGCTTTGAGTCTGAACTATTGTTTGCAGAATAAAAAAAAAATATGCTAAAAATGATATTTTGCTCATTGATTTTTTTCAAATTCCTTTGGGTAAAAACATTCTAATTGTCATAATTGAAAAATGGCTAATGACAGGAATATAAAATATGATATTGTCTAACACAATACTGATGATGTGAAATTATTTTATAATTAGAATATTGCTAGATTTTGCTGTTTAAATTTTTCTCTATATTTTTATTTACCTAATAATTGAGAATTTACTCTGAATTTTATCACTACACTATTAAAGTTAAGGATAATAGACACAAAATAACAATACCTCTCTCATCAGTTAGTTTTATACCCCTTTTTCAAACAGCTGTTTTGTCCTTTACAAAATTGAGAATGTTAAAACATTATTCTATTTGAATTGACTAAATTTTGCTTGATTTATTCAGTAAACATAATACATACTATATTTTCTTGCATATAATACAACAATTATTAGATATTTGTCTGAGTGAACGCGTGTGTTTTTCATTGCTCAAAACAAAGTGATGTTGTAGAAAGGGAAGAATTAATTTTAATCATACATTTATTCTTATACTTTTCTTTGTTTATTATAATTTTGTTATATTATGCACTTACAATATTTACTTAATAAAATACATATTGGATTTTTTGTAAACATAAGTCAATGTATACAGCTATTGTTTTCATTGTATTTTTTAAAATAACTGTTTTAGCAAGTTTATTAAGAATGCCACTTGGAATTATTAAGAATATTTAATGCACTGAATTTGTTAAACTGGTTATACACTGGCATAATTCTATATTTATATTCAAGTGTTACATAAGAGCACATAATTTTCAAAATTGTAGGAAATGTATTTTGTTTTGTAATGTTTGTTTTGTTTTTCATTGACTATTGCTTCAGTATCGTTGATTATTTTTCTAAAGTTTATCATTCAAACATTTTTAACAACATTTGCCAATAATTTGATTCTTTTATTCTTTTATTTATTGATTGTAGTAACATAGCATTTTTAAGGGATGAGGTTGTATTTTCAAATTTGTAAGAAAAGCATTAGGTTATAATTTTGTAATACATTACCATGAACGTCAGAGATAATTGACAGGTACATCCGGCCGTGGGTGAGGTCAACAAAGGACAAGTGTAGTTTGCAGATATATCTGGCTGTAGATGATGTCAAGAAGTACAACAACAAAAAAAAAGCATAAATGACAACTGGCTTGAAAGGCGATGACCGGCAAGGATACAACTGACAGATACAATTGACACTAGATAAAAGTCAACCAAGGTTAAGGGTGCTTGACAAACATATCCAGCTATAGATGTCAACAAAGCTACAGCTCAAAAAAACAAAAATGTGTGGCAGTTCTAAGTTTATATAAATTCTAGAATTTTTAGCTAAAGACAGAGAACTCCCACTGGCTAAAGACTCCCAATGGCTCCTTTGTATGTGCAGTCTCTCTCCAGCTGCCCTCTAACTCCAAACAATCTCTCTCCAGCTGCCCTCTAACTCACCAAAGAAGAATACAAATATAAGTTTATATTTTTATATTTATGTGTTTCTCATTGTTTGTTCAGATCCAGAGGCAGTATATAACAATATTATTATTTTTTTTTTTTTTTACTATTGGTTCAGTAGCGAATTCCTTCTTTTATTATTTATCTCTCAAATATTTATTTTTAGCAAGAACAACTTAATGATAATTTTATACTTTTATTTTTCTTGTTTATTGATTCATTTCTTATTGGATCTTCCCCAATCTGAAAATCATGAATTACACTGACAATTATTGTCATTAAAGTAAGTCGAAGTGGTAAATTTTATAACAAATAACATCCAGTGTAAAATATATATTCAGTCAGTCAGTTTGATAAAGTATAAAAACTATTAAAGGCAAAGAAAAAAAAAGGGGAATACAAATTTTATCTTGTGAGTAAAACTGTGTGTATGAGGTGCATATCCAACTTTATTTTTTCCCACCAAAACTAATGCTCTGTGGGTAAAATCATTTGGGTGTGAGGTGATGCTACTGAACCAATAGTAAAAAAATAAAATTTAAATAATATTGTTATATACTGCCTCTGAATCTGAACATTAATATAGTATGTATGTTGTTTACTTCTTGTGCATATGTGAAAATTTACATGCTGGTAGGCCACATCTATTCCTGGTTGTTAAGCATAGTGTACAGATATGTAGTGTGCACACATTGGATTTTCATTTTCACACAAGATAACCAAATGCATCGAGCAAAGATATTACGCTAAGTTTTTCTGATCAAAAACAACATACCACTTATTTGACAGGCTCTTTACTCTCTTGACTTGGCACTGTGTGATTTCTGGCTCTTCCCCAATTTGAAAATCATGAATTACACTGACAATCTCCACATGCAAAAATCTGTCACAAAAATGGAATGCTCTGATCCAGTGCTTATTGCCATTTTGTGAGCAATTTTCTAGATTGTTATATGACAGTTTTCCATGACTATTCACTGAACCTTCTCAATCAGATCAGCTTGTGGATGTCCTGCTTGAGCATGCTTCACTCTCCACGTCTGATGCAACCATGTTTGATGCACTTGTACCACTCCTTGATCTGAGTTTTGCCCATGGCATCATTGCCAAAGGCCTGCTGAATTTTAGATCATTTTCAGAATGTATGCAAGTAAGAAAAGTAAAAACTATTCAAACCCCCTCTAAAGAAAAAGAAGAAGCTTGAGTATTTACAATAAATACACCAAAAAGAGTTAGAGAAAAAATAAGAATAAATGCCCAAGTATTTGACATGCAAGTTGATATGGGCAGTGAAATTACAGTGATACCAACAAATTTCTGGATAAAATTAGGATGACCAAAATTAAGAAAAGCAGCACACAGCTAAAGCAATGTGATGGAATGACCATAAAAACAATGGGCACATTTCAAGGCAATTTTGAAACCAACAAGTGTTTTGAAATAATTCCCATTACAACTGTAGCATGCAAAAAAGATCAGAAATTATTAGGAATTGATGTATTAAAAGTAGACACAAGAAGACTTATCATTTCCATGGAAGCAGGAGGAAATGCAGTAGGATTGTTGAAAGGATATAAAGCAAGCATTAGACTAAAGGAAAATTATCACCCAAAGTGTCAAGAAAAGTTCCAGTTCATATCCTACCTTTGGTGGTAGTAAAATTAAACAAAATGATTGTTGTAGAGCAACTAACACCCCTCTAGTGCTCTCAAGAATGGATAATCTGTGGACTGAGGTAGCTATAAAAATAAAGACTAATAGTAATCGGGGATTTCAGAGTGTCATTAACAATTACTATCAGCCTGTGCTCTCTGCGACTCTAACAACTTAACCTCTCCTCTCTTCTACTATTTGTTGTTCTGTCTTCTGTTTGTCTTCTTTGTATTAATATCGTTTAGCACAGATACTGTGCTGTAGATACTCAGCACACACCTTCTGGGTATCATCTTGTCACCTTGGCGATACAAGAATGATATGACAAGACATACTAGAAAGAGTAACTCAAGGTGATAGTAATTGGGCGTCACCAATAGTAGTGATAAAGTTGATGGAGATTTAAGGATATGTGGTGATTATAAGAGGGGGGTGAATCACCAGATATGTTCATACTTGTTTTTGTTGCCATCTATCAAAACTGCAAGCCAACGAGTTAGCAAAAATGGAGCACCTTGTAAAAATTGATCTCAAGTCAACATACAATCAAATAGAGATTGACAAAAAATTCAAGGAAATAACCATGATAAACACCACCATAGGCTTATTAAGATGAACACATCTACCATTTGGGACAAAAAGCTTTCAGCCATATTTTCAAAAAGCAATTGAAAGAGTCTTATTGGGAAAAATAAAAAATATGTTAATATACCAGGATGATATCAGTGTTGGAGAATGAACTAAAGAATAGTTTAAATATAAAGCAGAGCAAATTTTGATGAGATTAAAAAAAGCAGGCTTGACCATAAACAAAGAGAAATGTAATTTTGACTGTAAGAAGATATCATATTTAGGATATCAAATATCAAAAGAAGGCATATCACCTAATAATAGACTAACAAAGAAAATAACAGAAATAGATGCTCCAACAAATAAAAAAAAAAAGAATTAGAATCTTTTTTTGGGTCTGATAAATTTTTATTGTTAATATATACCAAGATACAGTGACATAATGGAATCAATTGCAAAATTACGTAAAAAAAACAACAACCCCAAAACAATGAATTTGAGTGGACACAGAAGCAAATCATCACTTTTGAAACACTAAAGAATATTCTGAGGAGCAAACCAATAATAAAAGTTTTTGCTCTCCAAAAACGAATAACATTAACCATGGACACAAGTGAAAAGGCAATTGTTGCTGTTCTATCACAAGAAGAACACCCAATCATGTATATATCAAGAAGGTTAACGTCAACAAAAACTTCTCAAATATTGAAAAAAAAAAAAAAAAGAGCTAGCAATAGTATAGAACATGAAGAGGGCACAAAACTTTTTGATAAGAAAAAAAAAACTCTTATTAAAATTGAACCACAAACCATTACAATTCATATTTAACCTGAGAAAAGAATTGCCAAAAGTCACATAGTCAAGGATTTTAAGGGCAATAAAAATCATGGCATTTGATTTTGATATAGTATACATAAAAGGGAACACTATTCTTCATGTAGATGCTTTATCAAGATTACAGTTCAAGAATGAAATAGAAGAAAGACAAGAAAATGCTGAAGATAAAATAATACACTGGATGGAAATGGATGTTCTTCAAATAGACTCAAAATAGAAACAAAGCAAGAGCCAGTATTAAGCAGAATAGTAGAAAGACTAAAAAATAATATATGAAATAATTGAGCCTTGAAGGAAACAAAACACAAACTAACCATAGAAAATGGCATTATATGCAATGAAGATGTTAGCTCCCAAAATACTGAGAATAGACATACTAAAAGAAATACATGATGACATACATTGTGGCATAACAACAATACAAAGAAGATTGAAGTTACAAGCGTAGTGGCCAGGATATTCAAAAGATGTGAAGAAATACATTAAGAGGTGCCTAAAATGTGCACAAAGAACATCAAGCAAGCAAAGATTCACTCATGGCCCAAGGAAGCAGAGCCATGGGTTAGGATCCATATAGATCACCCACATATCAGTGATATGAGATTATTCTTAGTATTAGTGGACTGATATTCAGGCTGGCAAGAAGTTATCAGAGTAAAAGAGAAAAGCCACCACAATAAAACATATACTAACAACCGTATTCTTAAAGAATAGAGTATCTCAAACACTAGTTGCTGACAATGCACCTGAATTTTGTGATGTGAATTTACACTACTGGCTATAAGTATTAGGCCAACTCAGTGTTTTAAAAAAATGATGTATTTCATATTATTTTTTAGTATTTATTGCCAAGTGAATAATTGTAAATGAAAATAGAATGGTTATTTTGTTAATACTGCACAATAACATGTGTATCAAATGAATTTATAAATATTTAATAATTAGCTATATTGCAGTTTCACCAATGAAAGAATGAAGAAAATTTAGGGTGATTCGGATGAGTTCATCTTTGCTTCCTTGCCTTGTAAAATTTTGCAAAATAATAATAACAAAAAAAAAAACAAAAAAAAAACATTCTATTTTCATTTATAATTATCCACTTGGCAATAAATACTAAAAATAGTATGAAATACATCATTTCATTTAAAAAACTGGGGTGGCCTAATAATTATGGCCAGTAGTGTATGTGCATGGTTGAAACAAATTGAATGTATCCCATACCAGAGACACCACCATATCACCCACAGTCTAATGGCATTGTGGAAAGAATGGTACAAACCCTGAAAATGGGATTAAAAGCATTCTCACCACTTACAGAAAATATAGAAGCATATTTACCAAAAATGCTTCTCAGTTACAGATCTATTTCACATGCAGGAAGAAAACTGAGCCCATTGGCATTAATGGGTGAAGACAAATCAGAGCCCCCATAACTATGTCCTTTGCAATGAGAGAAAAAGTGTGACACTATCTGCCACGAGGATAATTTCCCTTGTTTGGTTTAATACAGCGGAGAGAGAGAAATAGATATTAGTAATATCATTAGTTATGCTTTATTGTAATATGCGATGTGAGCTTATGTAAAAAAAACTATTTTAATACTATCAAATACTTGTAAAATATGGAGAATAGAAAAATTAACTATTTTTATACTATCACATACTTCTAAAATCCAGGGAATAAAAAAATTTAACTATTTTTGGGAAAGAAAAGGAAAAAAAATGTAAATTTTCTTCTTTCGTTTTCGAAGCAGATATTTCTTGGTAAGGCTAAAATTTTGATAGCCAAATTAAAATGTCAGGATTATTTGATGGGGTCAAGTGGGGTTAAAGTCCCTCAATAGACATTTTCTAGAAACATTGTTTTTTGTTTTTTTTATATATAAAGACATTCTTTGTAACTCTCCAGGTGTGTTCGACCATGTTCATTTATTTTATTATTATTTTTTTCTTGGTGCCGTATTTATTTTTTTTAACTACTGTGGCATGGGCGACGCCCACTTGTCTGAAACAAATATCCTACTAATGAATAATTAGCCATAAGAGTGACTGGAAAGAGAAAACTAGCAAAAAAGAAAAAAAGGGGGAACAATTAAGTGAAGAATTAAGATTGACTAATGAATTATTAAGGAATAAAATAGAGAATCTGTTACCCTTACAGGAATGATGATGATGGTGATGGTGATGATGATAAGAATAGAATCCTGGAAACACAGCAGAAGTACAGTATATAAGAAGACCAGTGAAGTGATATTAACAAGATCGAAATGGGTGATTAATTTTGTAATAGATTTAAACCCGTATGAGGTATTACTCAACAGACTGAAGCAAGCTGGGAATAGCTAGAACAAAGGTAGCCTGAAATAATCCAGGACAGGAAAATTATCTCAGATTGTTGTATCCCTTGGAGGTAGAAAAGGCTGTAATGGAGGTAAAAAGAGCCCGGTGTAGGGTGAGGAAAAATTAGCTGAGTTTGCTAATAGTGAAATAATTGAATAAAAATAGCCTGGTGTAGGGTGAGGAAAAATTAGCTGAGTTTGCTAATGGTGAAATAAGTCCAAAAGTCAGGTAGAAGTGTTAACAAAAACAACGTTACCACAGGCTATTAGTGTGTCAGATGGTGTATGGGCAGTAGCAGTTTAAAAACCAATCAGGTTATCCAAGGTAGGAACCCCACTGGGACAATAGAAGTGAGACCACCGCAGTCCTTAGTAGATTTACCCCTGGATTGCTCAGCATTTGGAGTATCCATATCCTTACCCCTTATTACCAAAGAGAGGAGAAATATGAGAAAAAGGATCTAATTCTAGAATTAATTAGCAGAAATTTAGATAATTATACAGAATTGTGGAATCCCATAGTGAAGAAATTCCCCAACATTACATTAAGGCAGATGCCAGTTCTATTAGAATCCATAGAGAAGATGAATATGAATCAATTAAAGGAATCAACTGGAGGCATTGAAAGGGGAAAGCATAGTCTGGGGGAAGGGTAAAAGAATCCTAATAAATTGGTCGGCTGTAATGTGCACATTGATATTTTTAGCTGCAATAGTAGCAGCAATATTGGAAATTTAAGGATTACAGAGGGAAATCGGTCAAAAGTGGTCTGGTAAGTGGCGCAGAACAAGAGAAGTTGCCGGACAGTGTCTATATTTCCGATGAAACAAGCCCAGACCAAGAAGAGGTTGTGTTGGTTTTGACGTATGAGAGGGGGATGCAGCCAACGCCCATAGAAAACAAATCTCTAACCTCAGTGGAACAGAAAAGAACAGTATCCAAGGACAAATCATGAAAAAAAAAAAAAAAAAACTATTTGCACACACACACACACACACACACACACACAATATAATTTTTTTCTTATTCCTTTTCAGGTCGACAGAAGAGACTTTTGAATAAAGCAATTTTTATTGAAATTGCATGTTTAGTTTTGAATAAAATTTAGACAAGGACCGAGAATAAAAAGAAAAAAGAGAAAGAACTTTTTCCAGTCGCCTGCAGAGACTTTTTTTTATTAAATTTGTATGGTTAGGTAATTAAAATGTGTTATTGAAATTGCATGGGTTAGGTTGGATACAACGTAGATGAACCAAAGGTGGAGAATGAACCAAAGGCGAAAAATGAGCTTTTCCAACTGAAGAGACTTTTATTTTTGGTAAAAGATTTTTTCTATATGAAAAAAAAAAAAATCTTGTCAAGTTCTGTTAATAAACCAAAAGAACTTTGTTATTTTTTTAACATCACCTAGAAAACAGACAGCTTCAATTTTAGAGAATACGGAAAAGATTTTAGCAAAAATTTGAAGAGCTCTGTCTACATTAACAAAACTTAGAAAAGACACTTTTATTTAAGGATTGAAAGCTCTGATATTTTTACGCAAACTTTCTCTCTCCGTTGTAACCAGCATTCCAACAACTGTATTATCATTTCTGACAACTGTATTGTCTGCTCCTATGAAAAGAAAAAGAAACATTGACTTTTTCTTTTATATATATAAAAACGTTCTTTGTAACTTGTTGAAATTTTATTTGTCCATTCGTTTGGTTGTTTTTTCTTTCTTTCCTTTTCTCGCTAAGGCCATTGGGAAATTGAAATGTCTTTGCGGTACCACGTGTCGCATATCCCGCCTCTGATTGGTTAGCTCCTTCTGATAGAATCTCAAGGAGCGGGAACACTCAGTTTTTTGATTTTCGTCGACTTGAGCAGTCCTGAAAATTTTAGTTCCGTCAGACCAAAGATGTAAAAAGAAGTCTGAATTTATTTGTGGGTTTGAGAAGCTCGCAAAAGAAGAAAAGAAAGAATTTCCTCCTGACAAACAGAGAAGAAACAAGACTCAAGATACTACTTCCAGAGGAAAAAAAGAGTACATTTCTCTAAAAAGGATCGTTTCTCCTGTTTGTCTTTGACCCACGTGGCGTCAGAAAATTTATTTTAAGAAAAGACACTTCTTCCAGAGGAAGAAAGAAATTTATTGTACGAAAAGATACTTCTTCTAGAGGAAGAAAGAAATTTTACTTTTCAGAAAAGGGATACAGTTTCCCAGATCGGCCCACAACCTACAAGGATTGAAGAGACTTAACAAAAAAAACAACAAAAAAAAAAGCAAACACTTTTTTCCAGGCTCAAGACAAGAAACGAACTACGAACAATGTACCTAACAAGGTAAACTGAGAAAGACTTTAATTTTTCTTCTTCTTCTTGTGGTATCAAGGCTATAACCTAGCCTTTGCTAATGGACCTGTTTTGCAGTCAGCACACAACTCCTCTCTTTTTTTAATAAAGCTGGAAATTTCCTTTAATTTGAACCCTTGTGTTGTTATTGAATTTTGTTTTATTTTTTTATTACCTGTGCCCTTTTGTTCACAGCAGAATTTTTTCTTACGACATAAAAAATTTCTGCAAACTCTCGACCTTGTTCATTTATTTTATTAATTTTTTTTTTTGGGGGGGGGGGGGGCATATTTATTTATTTTTAACCACAAGTGTACACCAGTGTCCAGACTGGCTCTAAAAGGCGACTACTAAAATTTCACAACACGACCTCTGGGATCAATTCACAGCATGGGACAGTGGTGTGTTGCTGCAAGAGACGTCTTGTAAACCAACTTTTGTGACTACATCATCGGACAAGATCATCACGACCAGAAACAGCGACTGAACCAACCAACCAGCCAGCTGGGTGGCAGTGTTACAACTGGGATTGTCACAACCGTCGATGAGAACAAGTGTCACAATTGAATGACCAGCCCTGGGCATAAGGCGTCACAAAATGAATAAAGAGACAAATCCAGAAGAAGCAAATTTCCTGATGCAAAAAGGTTATATTGGAAAAGAAGAGACAAAATATACTGGTACATGCAGATTAGTTCAGAAGCAGAAACGAGTAGGAGGATGTGGAGATGGAAGATCAGGAACAAGGGCAACATATACTGGCACATGCAGATTGATTCAAAAGCAGAGACGATCTGGAGGATGTGGAAATGGAAGGTCAAGAACAAGAAGAGGCAGAAAGTTATAAAAGTGGAACAGAGCAGGAAATGAAAGATCGCCATTAAAGAGAAAACATGAGAGACAAGAGGAAGGACAATACAAAACAAAAATAATTAGGAGTAGCAAGAGAAAAAACAAGGGTGTACAATCTCTCCAATTCAGAGAGGTGTAGTATTGTATGCAAATGAAGATATTAGTATATACAGAGATTACTTAGAGAAGTAGGACAGAAAAATAGTTTGTCATAACAGAACATACAGAGCTGTGCCATGACTACTGCTACTCACACTGATATGCAAAACATAACAAAATCAAAGCCATTGGTTTGAATCAAGGTAATTTAGAATGATCACTAAGATTATTAAACCTTTAATACACTGCATTATTCCCTACTTTGCTTTCCATTGCATTGTTTTTCAAGGCACCTCGACTGCACTACTTAATTTCAGTCATGTCCTGTTTCTGTTACTCTAGCAGGATATAACACCACAACTGCAAAATTCAAACATGCTATCATTCATTCATCTGAGTCACGTGCAATGGCAGGATAACATTTTTGCTGTGCAAGCAAAATCAACTCTCATATGTTAAAGGTTAAAAGGTTAGCTTCTGTGTAAAGAAAAAATACTTTGCATGATTAGACAAATATAAGCATGGTTCCAAAAGTATTTAAAATAATGGCACATTTCCAGGTCACAACAAAACAAGAACAGTTAGACAAAAACTTAAAGATATCTAGTAGCATATTACAAAATTTCCTCATTGATTTAATCAATAGATATAGGGAAAGATGCAGGTGAGTTCCATGAATAATTGGAAAATATGAAAATAATAAGAGAAAAAAAAAGAAACAAATCAATTTATAGGTAGGCTTTTCCCTGGTCTGAGAGGTCTGTCCTGGTGATACAGACTATCACTGTCAACATTGAAATTTAATTTAAGTGATGATGGTTTATGAAAACATTTTCATTATACAAGAAAACTAAACTTGTAATAAAAATTGAAAATTCTCTTGGCTTGAGAGTTGGAAATGGTAAGTCTATAAGCTCTTGTCAAACTGAAACTACATATTAAAATAAAAGAAATAAGTTCAATATTGTCCTTGAGTGTAACAGATGTGAATTTTTGAAAAGTAAATACCAAATTCTTGTGAACTTTGTTTCTTATATTTGAATGACTTCTCCAGATTTGGCAATACAATTGGTTAATAGAACTGGAATTATATTGTTAATAAGCTGGAATAAATTTAACATGATTAACTTGTGTTGTGAATCTTTTAATCTTCTTAATGATTTGTACATTTTTTTAAATTTTATAGAATCAACAAAATTCAAAATTATGCCTTGAGATATGACTGACTGGGCAGAAAATTTTCCCACAGTAGGTTGCCATTACTTTCTGCGGTAGACTAGTTGTTAACTAAGGCTATAGAACCCAATCCGTCCTGTTATTTGACCCATAGCTGGAGGGAAGAGACGTATTTGCGCGTAAGTGAATGCAACGAATTCAACTGGAATTTTAACCGATTTCTCGTTTCACACCGATATCCACTGCACTCCAACGCACATCCTAAAATAATAAATTAAATACACTCTGCTTAATGAAATAAGTTAAGGCTAAAAAAAAGTTATACCCTTTAAAGTTTCAGAAAACTTTATTGCAGCACATTATATAACCAGCCTAGTAATGCATCGTTACTGAGAATGATTTTTAGATTCTTAACTGGTTTAGGATTTTGCTTTGTAAAGTTAGTACTATTATCGAGTTTTGTTTTGAAAAAAAAATGTTATTAAAATAAGATAAATTTATTTTTCTTTGAAACTAATTTTTTTGTTTTACTAAAGAGTTAGATTTAGTGGAAAACAAATAAAATTTCACCATAAAAGGCTGAATAAGCCCACCGTAACGTAAAGAATTGAAAAACAAAATAACGAAGGAAAACTAAATGAGTAAAAATAAAAAAAAATAAAACATTACATTTACAGGTTGCTTCCCTTACGTAGAAAATAATGCGAGTTATTTCCCTGGATATTGTAAATATTTCAAAAATACAGTGACAAAACAGATGCGATGAGTAAATTGTTGCCAGATTTATTTTTTAATTGCGCATAAGTGTTTTATTTTATCGACTATACAGTATAGTAAGGTCAGTTGGGTATCGTCTGCGAGAAAAAGAGCACCATGATACAATTCACTCTGCCAGAAATTTGGAAACGGCATGCTATACTTTTTTTTAACAGTATGGTTCAGCCTGTACAAGGCCAGGGAGCCACAAGATAGAGAGAGAGTTGCTTTAAGGGATAGTTTATATGGATAAAGAAAGAAAACAGTGGTTGACCTTAGACTTGAAAAGGTCAAGATTGTAATGATCAGGAAAACATCCTCTTGGTAGCTCCAATACAAATATTTCAGAGTGTTTAGGTGTCAATCTGAGGATAATGCAGAAGATTCAGAAAAAGTTGGAGTATGTATCCAGTCAAAATCATGGTGTTTAGAGAGATCACTAGTGATGGTGATATGACTCCATTCATTTTCCCTTCCCATGAGGCCTCAGACTCAACACAGAAACCTACATGAAGGGCCCTGAGGAGGTAGTGCTGCTCTGGGTGAAAAGAGTGTTTACAGCAAGGCCCTGTGTCTTGCAACAGGACTCTGCATTATGCCACACAAGCAAGAGAACTCAGTTATGGCTGTCAAACAATTTCTGTAACCACATCACCTTTTACATCTGGCCACCCAACTCCCCAGACTGCAACCTCTTTATTACATAGGGCGCAGTTGAGCGAGAGACTAACAAAACTCCTTGTAACACCAAAGATGAACAAAGCAAGGATTATAGCAGCATTCAGCAACTTAAACAAGGAGACCGTCTAGAAGAGTTGTAGGAGATTCTAAAGTTGTCTGGAGGCCATAGTTAAAATCAATGGTGATTTTATTAAATAAATTTACTCTTTAGTATTTTAAGATATTTTTGTGTAATTTTAATAAATATATTTATTTTCATTTTTGCATAATTTAGATAACACGTTATCAACTGCACCCTGTACAAAATGATAAAGGAGTGAACAGAGAGCTGGTCTTTCATGACCTAAATAGGTTGACATGATAACCTTGTTCCCTAGTTTGTTCTAATAATCTAATTATTTTTTGTGGTTTTATCACTTTATTTCAGTTAGTATCATTTTGGATTTCTTTAATTAATTTGACGATTTCTATCAGAAGTATAGACAACTTAATTTGGTGTCGGGTAGGGGTCCTACTATAGACAGTCTTTTAACTAGGTTAAAGACATTTCTGTAAGCAGTAAATCTCAGACTTAGATTTGGCACTAACTATAAAAAGAATCTCCTCTTAAAGAACTAATTATACTCATAGTAAAGCAAATTAATGCATCATTAGAATTGTGGCAATAAACCAACTAGAATGAAAACTATTAGACAAAAAATAATATAGAATAGAGACAATGACTTATTTCTGAATTTCACACAACATTTTTCATGATGCATCAAAAGAAATCATTCATAATGATCATACTTATCATATTTGCCATTCACCATCATACTGCATTTTCTCAATGAAAGTTTGTTCTGTTTAACTTCATTCCAAAAATTGTTTTGTATTGTTGAAACAGTCATATCAGCATACATCAAGAATTCAAAAAACAATTACAACTGTCATAATTTTGTAATTTTGTTTATTGATTCAAACATTCAAGATGAGAAAAATAAGCAAAATCTTTGTCATATTACACTTTTTATGTCAAGAAAGATAAAAATATAATTAAGACAGAAAAGAAAGTGTTGTAAAGTCGAGTATTGTAGTTTATATCAAGTAAGTGTTAACACCCTGACTGATATACTGAATACTTTTCTTTCTAAGGGAGACTCTATATTATCCACTTTAAAATTTAAATTAGCAAATCACTTTATTTCACAGTAAAGGTTTTTTCATGCTTCTGGTGTATTAGTTACTGCTTGGTTCTGTCAATTTTTCTCTTTTTCCTTTTTTTTCTATTTCTTTTTCATGAGATCTTGATTGAAGTAGCCTAAATCTCGATCTCTTTATTTTTTTTTTATTATTTTATAACAAAATGATAAAACTTCTAACATGCAAGAAGCTACTGAGAGCGAAGAAAACTGAGAAAACATTGAAGAGAAAAGGCAATAAAAGAGCAAGATTCAAAAAGACAAAAGATGAAAATTGACGTTGCATTTCCATTTTTGAAGATCATAGTTAAAAGGTGAGTAAAAAGTCAGAAGAGAGTTCCACATGTTAGAATTGCAAATGAAAAAACTAATGGTCACATCTAGCAATTTTAACAGTAAAATGATGAAATCTAGGTTCCAATCAAGAATTATACTTAAATTAATGAAGTCAAAAAAAGCAAAGAAAAAATATTTGTAGAAAAGGTACAGTCAGATAATAAAATACTCAATCTCCACTTTCACCTGTAAATATCCATTACAATAAATATAACACTTTTTGGCATTTTGACTTAGTAAAATAAAGTTTCATAAGCTACTACTTGGAATTGCTATTTTTCATTTGCAGAATATCTGACAGTGGAACAGTTGCATTCAAAACATGAACCAAATTTTCATTGAAGATGTTTTTAAATCCTGTTTTACAATCCAAAATACAAATCCATATGTTCAATAATATTCATGTCAGGAGATTGATTTGACCATGAGTCATCTCATACTTTTTAAAATTTTTCAATCTAGTCTTTTCTTTCTTTGGCTGTATGACATGACAATTTTGCTGTTTTAGTAGGAGAAATTCTTGCAAAATAAATTTGCATTTTTCTGATGTTACATTTTCCAAATATTTTGAATGACCAGTGTTCAAAAATTACTCATCACCCCCCAATAAAAAGAAGTAAACATGAACTCATTTGAAAAGGTGGTGATGTGTCTTAACTCCACTATCTCAATTATGTTGTTTGCTCTGATTGTTAAAGTAGTAATTTTTGTTATTTGTAATTATCAACAAGAATATTTAATTAAAGGTCAAATCTTGAGACAAATAATGATGTCCGTCTATGTCTCTGTAATTGATTCTTTCATAGATGAGAGTTGATAACTCTTTCTGAGGAAATGCTTAAGGACATTTTTGAGGATTCTGAAGAAATAATTTAACAGCACCTCAGCCATGACAAACAATTTATTCAGAAAAAGGCAATGTGGAGAAAACAGGCCATTTTCTGGTTGTTTAATCTGAAGGTGTACTTTGGTTGGTTTACTTTTTTAAGAAATTGTTTTTAATACTTTATAACTCTTGTAAAATATTTGATTATTTGAATTCCATTTATGTAGTATGCCTGCAGATTTTTTCTTTTTGGGACTGATTATTTCTTCAGTAAGGTTGCTGGAGACAAACCTTTCTGGGTTAACATTGCTCAATTGATAGTAGAGTGATCTGAACCCTACAGTAACTCCTAAGGAGGTCATTCAATCAGCAGATGCATAATATCAGGGATACAGTATTACCATTTAGTAAATGCAATTTGGACCATGCAATAATTTCCAGTAAGGGCCTCTTGATGCCATAATGAAGTATACAACTATGGTTATACTTTCTGATAATTAATCTAATTAATTTGCACACATTACTTGTTGCTGTTTCACTACTTTGATTTCTCATCTTTCATCCTTATTCATCTATGTCCTCAAAATGAGGAAACAAACACAATTCTACTAGAGCAAAAGTAGACCCCTATTTTTCTGTATCTAACACAAATATAGGAGGTACCAACTTTCCAGTAGTTGAACTGTAGCTTCAAGAGACCAAATCTAACTTCGTATTCCTTTCTGAATTTGTTGTAACCTAAAAGTTTGCTGCGTGAATAATAACCAAAACGGAGGTTGGAAATAAATAGTAATATTTATAACACATCAAATACAAGACTTGCAAGCTGCGTGAAGTAAATAACCACTTCTAGTAGAGTACTGATAGACAGTAAAAAAAAATAATCAAGTTCAACATATTATACAAGGATTGGTACATATCCATTATTGTCCATAGGTACGTACATAACACCCACCTTTTTAAATTTACTCTGCACAGAGTCAATATTTTTTTTTTTTAGAGTTGATCTCAATCCTTTTCATGAGTCTTCTTTTTCTCTTACTATGCCTTTTCTGGACTTCTATTTCAGGAGCTTTCTGAGGGATGGGTACCTCAAATGTATCAAAAAGAACTTCCATAGATTCAACTTCATTTGGAGAATTGTTCTCTTTCGTTGTACATCTATTTTTAATTTAATTAACGTACCATTTGTGCACTATTTCTGGTCCCTTGACCAAATATACAATCCTTCCAATTTTTTGGACAATAATTCCAACTTCCCAATATGTTTTATTCGTTGGATACATCTGGTAAAAAAAACTTTTGTCTAATTTTATAAAAATCCTTTTCAGCTTTTGTACCATATGATCACGTTTTTTCCTATTTGGTATTAGTTTGTCAAATATTGATTGTATTTTACAAGCAAACATAATATTTGTGCTGGCGTCATGGCTGAAGGCACATTTTTATTTAGTGTAAACCAATACACCTGCAAAAATTGCTATAGTGCTGCATCTGTGGATCCACCATTGGCTTTTTTAGAGTCCTTTTAAAAGTATCCATGAAACACACTGCCTGGCTGTTATTTCTAGGGTGGCAGGGGGTGATTGTTATACACTCTACCATAAACATTTTGTGAAATTCCTTAAATTCTTTTGACATAAATTGCATGTCATTATCTGAAACATTCGAATCTGGAACTCCGAACCTCACAAACAGATTGTGTAGAAACTAAATTACTACTTGCGTGTTTGGTTTCTTACATCTCAATATCTCTGGCCACTTGGAAAAACTGTCTACTACAATCAAATAATATGATCCATTAAGCGGACCAGTGAAGTCAGTGTGAAGATGTGACCATGCGTGGTCAGTTTCTGGCCATGGGTTGAACTTTATTAGTAGTGCTTTAGCTGCCAAAGCACAGCCTTTGCATGACTTTACCAACGTTTCAATGTCTATACTTCACCAGAATACATACCTTCTTATTATGCTTTTCATTCTGGATATACCAAGGTGTCCTGCATGGAACTCTTTAAGTATTCATTTTTAGTGCTAAAGGTACCATTACTATTTCGCTATACACAAGAATGTCATCACACATTGAATAGTTGGTTTTACTCCTGTCTTTTAGCTTTTCCTTTATTTCTATGAATGAACTTGGCATCCAACACTTTCTTTTTAATTTTTTACAAAGTCACTGGTAGTTTTTGCACAGTGTTGCATAGTACCATTTTATCTCTACCTCTGATTGTAAAGAAGCAATGACCATGCGTTCTAAAGGTTCATTATTTTTTGGAATAAGCCTGGACAATCCATCCACATGACTTAACTTACTTGAGGGCAAGAAATCAATTCTAAAGTCATAATTTAGTAGAATGGCTTCCTATCACTATAACCTATTAGCTGTATGAGTCAGTAGTCCTTTTTCTGACTCATAAATAGCTAGTAACAGTTTGTGATCTGTTTGTAAGGTAAACCTTCTCCTGTGAATGAATCCATTAAATTTTTTAAGGGCAAAGATAATCCCTAAACTTTCCTTTTCTATCACAGAAAAATTTTTTCAGCTGGAAGAAGCATCCTGGATGTGTATGCAATAAGTTTCATTGAGCTGTTTTCAAATTTATGCATAATGCAAGCTTCTATACTGTATGCACTAGTGTCACTTTTTATGATTATTTCTTTTTTTGGATTATAATGTGACCAAAACAAGTTAGTTGTTAGCATTTCTTTAATTTTTTTAAAGGCTTTCTGGCACTCCATTGTCCAGACCTATTTAGAGTCTTTCTTCAATAGTTCCTTTAACAAAAAGATTGTAATAGCTTTCTAATCCTAGGACACTTTAAAGGAAACTGACATTTTTAGGAGCAAGCATGTCTTTTCACTAGCTCATGCTGAATCAGGTCTCCTGCTATTTGTGTCAATTATTTGTCCCAAATATTTGATTTTATTCATAAAGAATTCACACTTTTTGTCCCTCAGCATGACTCCATAGTCCAGAATTCTTTTGAAAACTTCAAAAACATTTTCTTCATGTTCTTCTGGGTTTTCCTTTTTCAGCAAAATAGCATCAAGATATGCGACTACAAAGTCAAGTCTACTAAGCATCATGTCCATGACTTGCTGAAAAATAGATGGAACACCCTTTATGCTAAATAGCAAACAACTGAATTTATACACTCCTCGATGTGTATTTATGGTCAATAATCTTGAACATTTGTCACTTGAATCTGCTTGAATCTGAAGATATGCATTGCTTAGGTCAATTTTAGAAAATATCCAACATCCGCTAAGTTGCGCAAAAACCTTTTCCAGCCCCAGAAATGGTTAACGATAACTTTTGAGGGCATCATTCAAATCCATGGAAAAATCTGCGCAGACATCTATCTCTTTTGACTTTATTTTATGCATACTGTAGGTGAGGCCCAGTCAACTTTGGACAAAACACCCACTTTTTAGTCTGTCAAGCTTGTTATTTGGTACATTTTTCTTTTCTTTTTGAAAACTAGTTGTATGTTTTCCTTTAATTCCAATTTCACTTTTAATTTGTTACACTTGCCTAGACCATCAGAAAATGTCTGTGGTAATTTAGTTTTCAGTTTTTTAAATCTTTTGTTTTATTTGGTAGAACTATTAACTCTCTGCCAAAACAAACTGATTGAACTGTTCCATAATTTAAACTGCTCCATCCAATCCATTTTTAAAAAAAAAGTTATTTTTATTTTTTATTACAAATAGTCTTAACTTCAATGTTCTTTTGTTTAAAGTCACATTTGTAATAAATTCTCCTTTGAATTTTATTTTCTGTCCCGTCACACTATGAGTGATTTTTATTGGTAACCATTAACATCAGTTTACCAATTTTTCTCCATGTATATTCATTTATTATACTTGAGTCGAATTTGCTATCCAATTGCAATTTGATATTTTTGTTCAAGATTTTTACCTGCACAAATTTTCTTGTATTTCAACTGGAAGGTTCATTGGTGTTTGTTACTTTAACGCGATTACTCACTCATTTTATTATTTTTGTCTTACAGTGACTTTTTTATATCCTTTTCTTTTGCAATGAAAACATTCTTATAAAAATTACATTCTCTACATGCATAGCAAGGGTTAAGAGTAATGTCTTTTTCCTTCTTCACTTTATTTTTTGGCACGCCTTTTTAATGTGCAACACAGGGCTTACTTTGATATTATTAGCGTGTCATCAAATATTTATAAATCTCTGATAATCTTCAGCTAGATTTTGTAAAGTGATATTGGGCTCATTTTTGAGTTTATTCAGAGCCTTTCTCCTGATTTCAGTGTCTCCTGTTGACACTAAAACTTGAACAAATATTAAGCATTTAAAATTGTCAGGGCTTAGTTCTGCCAGTTTGAATTCCTCACATCAATTATTCACAATGCTAGCAAACATTGTAACATCTTCATTGTCATTTTTTGCCAAGTTCATACATTTCTATCTTTTATGGAACAATGACATCTTCAGACTGAACATTTCCAAAAGCAAAGTAACCATTTCTTTAAACATTAGGTCACTAGGTTTCTTTGGTATTATATAATTCATAAACTTTGTGTATTCAACAGCACCTAGTTTTCTTAAAACAAGTCTGATCTTTTTGTGGTCAAACCATTCTGCACAGTCCTTTTTGTAAATATCTTCATATTTACGGAAATACGACAAAAATATTACCACTTCTGGAATATAATTAAATTCCCCTCTCGCCTTTATGATAGTATCTTGAGAAAAAGCACTTGAATTGTTGTTCCTATTACTTGTTATTATTTTCTGCTGTTGTTCTAACAACAATTCACTGACTTTATTGAGTCTTTGTTCTAAAAGTTCTTGCTGTTCTTGTTGTTTAAATCTTTGTCGCCAAAATGTTGTAATCTAAAAGGTTACTTTGTGAATAATAACCAAAATAAAGGTTGGAAATAAATAGCAATATTTATAACACAACAAATACAAGACTCGCAAGCTGTGTGCAGTAAATAACTACTTCTAGTAGAGAACTGATAGACAGTAAGAAAATCCCATACTATTGAAACATACCCATTACTGTCAATAGGTATGTACATAACAGAAACTGTTACTGAAAACTACTCTGAAGTAGATCTTTTATCTAGTTACTGTAAATAAACTATTACAAGCTTGTTTAGTTAGTACAAGATTAATAAAAAACTGAATTCTCCATTGTATCTAACAAGTGGTTGGACTATACAACATTGTTTCCTCTCTAAGTCACAAGATCACACTATTAAATAAAAATTGTCTATTTTGATATTTTAAAAATATGGAAAAACCTTTTTTATATATATAGTTGGGATAGAATCTCATGGAATGGTTCCTTCACTTTCATTGTCTGTTTCAAATTTGTCAAAGCTATGAGAATCTTCTCTCAGTATTGGTTTTTAGTAACTCGCTTACTCAAAGCATGTCATTTTTCTTTGTTCAGATATCCTACTCTGGATGCTGAATGGTTGCGATCAACTACCTTATAATTTTTGGTTGAATCAATTTCAAAGTTTAGATCATTGGGAAGTTTTTCAATTATTTTCACGTTTCATTCTTTCACAGCAATATTTTTTTGCTTTAAAACATTTTTAAAGTAATTAGTACTGAAACAGACTTTTTCATCAACATAATCATGAAAAAAATAATTTATTGCATTGTTTTTCCATTTGTTTACAACTTAACTGTTTTAAATCTACCAGCAATGCAAAGCTTCAGTTATATATTCACTGGTAGGTTTAGGGTCTTTACTGTGGGTATTGGATAAATACACAAGCAATAACAGATCTCACATCAGTACTAGCTTCTTGCCATAAAATTTTGAAAGTGATGAACACTTTGTTATTGAACTTTCTATTGTATTCAATACAAAACGGGTTTCTGATAATGTTGAACACAAGTTTTTCAGGAATATTTTCTAATTTCACAATATTGTGTGGAAGACTTTATAATTCTCTCAGCAAATCAGTTCCCTGGCCATGATAATGATCTCTTTTTTAGGAAAGTTCTACAAATTTCTAATCAGAAAGTAAATATCAAGGGCATCTGTGCCTTAAAATTAAAAAATGTATTAGCTATTGTCTCAACAGTTTGACCTAGGAACAGTACAAAATAAATTTTGAAAATACATCTCTGAGTAAGATACCCATTATGGTCTTTTGGAAATTAAGTTGTATTCATAGATATGAGTTGTAATCAGGCTCAAACAATAGCAATAAGGGTAATTTGGACAATTGAATATTGCCTATCACAAGCCTGTATGTGTTTTGGGCATATACAAACCTATTAGGCAAGTAAGATATCCAAGAGTGATTCTATGAAGGGGGGGCATAAGCTTAAAAAATTTATGAAACTGATCGGTCCATGATTTTGATAAGATTTGATCTTCAGCACTTTCCTCTCTGCGTTTTCTAAAACATAAATTAATTTTTTAGCTGATTTTAGATGGTTATGGTGCCCACAGCATTTTGATTGATTGCACTATTTTATTTTTGCATTTATTTATTTTTCTCACATTTTTTGTGCTTCAAAAATGTTTTGTAGATGAAAAAAAATCAGAGCAGACAATTCACACAGTTCTGCTGGTATTGACATTAGTATTAACCCTTTGATTTTGTTTTGAAATTAACCTCTCTTATGTTCCAACAGCTTGAAAGTGGAAAAGAGTGTAAGAATAGGTTAGAACTCCACTACCATGAATGAAAAGTTATTCTGTTTAATTTAGTAAAGTAACATACTTATACTCAAACTCATTCCTAAGTTGTGTATACAATAGCGGTGTAGGAGGAAAATGAAGATGCTGTTTGAGTTTGCCTGCCTTCTCCTCAGAAACATCTTGGGCCCTAAGTGCCCCCACCCACTTATTTCAGAATTCTACAATCTCACCTGAAGATATCTCTTTAAGTAGAACAAATGTCTTGTTTGTGCTAAAATACCCTATTACTTGTAGTTTGAAAACAACTAGATTCTCTGGGGCATGACTAAGATTAGACAACTTAGTAAGAATATCTAACTGAAATTAATTGACAACATGTTTGAGTCTTCCACTCGTAAAATATTTTCCTTTGCAATTAAATGCTTTGCTAGATCAATCAATGGATATTTCCCTTATTTAATGATATTCTGATATCTAAATGCATTGTTGTTTATTGCATAAATCTTTTCATCAAATATATTTTCAAAGTACTCACTATTGCGATTTAGCTGTTTGAAAATTACACATGACAATACATCTACTTTCATATTTCATTGTCCTATTAAGTAATTCACAGTGTAGTCATATTATTCTAGTTCTGACAACCATCTACAAACTTCCCACCTGGATCTTTTGTTTTTCTGATACATACTAATGGATTGTGATCCAAATTTAAAATAACAATATGCCAGCTAAATAAACATGCCATTTGCAAATCAGTTTTGTTGCAATTTGATCAATGTAGTGGAGAAATAAATAACTGGGTAGAGTATCCTATCTTTTTGTTCAGGAGATAAAACTTCTATGACACTTCAACTGTAAATGTTGTAAGGTAAGTAGGAGCCTAGAGCATAAAGTTATTAATTAAATGCTTTGTCACATATATACTTTGTCCCATTTATATACAACTGGATCACTTGTGAACTGATTCAATGATATGCTAATTTTTGCAAACTTCTTAATGAAATCCCTGTAAAATCTTGTTAACTTTACAAATCATTTTAATTCTTTCAACTTAATCTATGAAATTCTTGAATAGCAGTTGTCAATCTTGAATTTTCAAATAGCAGTTGTGGTTTAATCCTAGCAGATGATAATTAGAAAATTTATCTTTCAGCTGGTAATGATATATTTTGATGCTTTCAATTAAATCTCAACAGACCTGTGATGTTGGAAGGGTAGAGTCAGATCACTGAAACTAGTATTAAAATGTACTATAGCATCCATGTATGTGAGAACTTTTTTTAGGGGGGAGTCCTGCAAAGCACAAATCCATCATATGCCAATATGGTGCGTCAACATTGCACCATCTGCATGATGTTTCTTGTGTGGAACTGAAAATGCAATTTTTTTCCTTATCTTCTTATAAGAGCAGAGACTATTAACTTGCTGCTGTATCAATTTTAGTTCAGTAAACTGATCCTGCTATCTTAAGAATGTCTTTAACATGAAGGAGAAGGCATGTGTCTTTCTTAGTCAGATCATTTAATACTTTACAATCTCACAAAAATCTAGTAAAGTTGGACTCGACTATTCCCCCCCCCACCCCACGCACACACTTTTTTTTTTTAAAAAAAATAACAGTTATTCAAGCACAATTTAGAAAGCTCAGTTACACCATTTGCCAATATTTCATTCATTTGATTATTAATATCTTTTTCCAGATGGCAGGTATTCATCTTGGCTTCTAATAAACTGGCAGCAAATTACTAATAATTTTCTGCTGGACTATGGGCATTTAGGATTAAAAATGTCCCTAAATTCAGCAATTAGCCTCTTGGTTTTATACTGCTTGTCACTAGAAAGATTATCTGGTATAGTTTGCAGATTTTTGTTAATAATTCCCCCTCCAGTGTATTATGAACTTCAACTCACAACACAATTAGGAAGAAATGATCCTATAAATCTTCTTGTGTTTTAATCAAATATCACATTGAGTAGCATTCATGACTATGATATTCAAGTGTCCTGAGTAATTAGGCACTGCATGCATCTGAGCTACATAGAGGCTATAGGACACCTAACTCAGGTGGACTGGTTCAAAATTTGGCTATAATATCATATGAGGATAATTTTTTTCTGATCTTACAAGTATTATCACTTCTTCAGCTATTCAAAATGCCTGAGGTTTATTTTCACTCCACATGTTTCCCAGCCTTACTTTGTTTCTTTAGAAATTAAAAATTATTCCTTCAGAATAGTTTTATAAAATCATTGCCAAGTAGAATACCAGTGCATGATGTAGTGTCTACAACTTAGAATTCATATGCTTGTTTCTTACATGTTCCCTTGATAAAAGCATTCAGATCAAATTTTTAAAAGATTTTCATTTTATTACCTGATGCATCTAGGTTTGGAGAGAACTGCATTATAGTTTTGAATGTTTAGTTGTCTTAATACCTTGCTATTTATAACAGAAACCCATACACCTGAGTCTAACATTACATTTGTCAACAATCATTCAATTTCTGCCCCTAAAACCACTGTTCCCTTAGGGTAGTTGTAATTCAGGATCTGTCTTCCTGATCTACAATTGAAGCTCAGTCACTGACCTGTACAGTTTTCCTTCTTTAACAAGGGCAAATCATCTGCACTTACTATTATTAATAGTCCTGAGGTTATTTCCTTTTCACCAAAGAAGACTAAGCTCTTTGCAATAAACTTTGCCTGAAACTCCACACTAGATGATCAGAGCCATTCCCTACCTATCTTGCCACAAAGTACTAGCTCTGTGACCTAATTATCTCAGCTTAAGAAGTTTCCTGACTCATCAAAAACCATAATTCTATAAAGGCCATTGGTTCAGATAATATAAACTTGCCTTGAATTATCTCCAATATTAGCAATATTGTTTGACCAATGCTTGAAAGAGAAAAGTTCAAATCATATGTAAGTTATCAGCTTTTTGCTCGGTTTTCAAGAATGTTGGACAGTCTCATCAAAGATGAAGGAAAAACTTGAAGCAGCAGACATGCAGATCTACAGAAGGATACTGAGGATACTATGGATTGAATTTGTGAGCAGCAACAAAGTTTTGGAGAGAATGGAAACAAAAAGCAAACTTATACTTAACATCAGGAAGAGACAGCTGAAGCTTCTGGGACACGTAATAAGGAAGGAGGACTTCAAGAATCTGAAGGACAGATAGAGAGAAAGAGAGACAAAGAAAAACAATATGTGGCATATTTGATGGGCTTAAGCAAATGGATAGCAGAGAAGTGTTTGGGAGAAATATCAAGGAAAAGGTATTAAGAGCAACAAGGGATAGGAAAATGTGGAGAGCCATGATCACCTACATCCTGAAGAGGCACATCACACAGAAGAAAAGAAAGAGTAAGCATCCATCACCATCACAATACTATCCCATCAGCCTCTTTATTATCAACAAACTCTTTCAGTCTATTTACTTGGCAGTATTTGATCATCTCATCAAAACAATTTTCTGAGTGACAAACAATGAGTTTTGCTCCTCTAGTTCCCTTGCTTATGTTTTGTCATTACCCACAGAATCAGTGAAGTGCTTGATGGTAGCTTTGTCACCAGAGCAATTATCAGATATCTCAAAGACTTTTGACAAGGTGTGGCATAGGGAGTTGCGATACATACTCTCCTTTTATGGGATCTCTTGAAGAGTTTATGAAATCATCAAGTCCTTATTCTCAGGTAGGTCAACAAAGGTCAACTCTGAATAGCAAGTTTTCCACAAGCCATACTGTTTCAATTGGTTAGTCTAACTTAATGCAGATACACTATTGTTATGGTAATTTACCCATGCACAACTTCCAAACTATAAATAAGCAGAAGTTTCTACTTTGTGTAGGAAGGCTATTCCAGCTGAGGCTGGAATGTGAGTCACCTCTCAGTTGCATCTCTGTCCTCGGGCAGAGTGCGGCTTGGTTGTATTTCTGTCCTCAAACAGACATGCAGCTGAGAAAAATTACACTGTGGAGTGCCAAACCCCAGGGAGCCATCCCTCCAGGATTTACCTCTCCCTCGGGAGAGTGCTGAGTTTATTTCCCGGTACGTGAGGTGTTCCCAACAGGGGAAGTGCCAAGGGAGTTTAGGAATTTCTCTACAGTACTACAGATAAAACCCACCTAAAAAACTAAACTTGTGTTGCATCTGTTGCATGGTGAGTGTAATCGTAAATACCAAATGCTATTCCAACAGATAGCTCTGACAGCCGACCAATACAGTCACGCTGATGATCTTCTCATGTTGTATATGTTTGTACTTTTCTTCTTTGTTAATATATTTATTTAACACTATTCTGTCTTTGTGTCTTTATTTCTGGCCCCTAACAAGGCCACAACAACTTGGCAATGAGGACTCTTAAGGACATTTGAGGATCCCAAAAGGACTGCATGGAAATTGTCAATTTTGGTTCAACATTGGACGCACGGAATTCTATTTTCGTCACACCTTGTTCTACTCAACAGTATTTGGTAATCTAGAAAAGGAAACCAAATGAAAAAAAAAAGTGTAACTAACTTACACTAAACTTGAATGTGAGCCACTAAACTATGAGAATTCAAGTTTTCCGAGAGAAAAAAAGCACTTGTGATTTCCTGAGTGAGTAAGAAATTTAAGTTTTTTTTTTATTGACTTCAATTCATTTTTATTTCCTAAAGTTTTGTTTTGTAATTGCATTCAATTTAATCCAAATAATCCAAAAGAAGACACTGATAAACATGGATGAATTTAAATTTGCCATGCTCAATTTTCTTAAGTTCCAACTTGAATAACAGAACCAACAGGAACTTAAATGGCAAGAGAAGCAGTTTGAACAGCAAAAAAGAAGAGAGAAACTCCAGCTGGGTATACAAAAAGAATGACTTGAAATTCAAAAGCAAGCTGAAAAAGAACGGCTTGGATTTTAAAAACAAACAGAATTCAAACATCAAAAACTCAAAGAACTTCTATTTCAAACTCAACAAAAGCAAAGAAACTTGCTTGAACTGGTAAACAGGGAGCAAATGAGTGAAAATGAAAATGCATTCTCAAAAACTAAAAAAACACGATCTGGGGAGCAATAAACATTTTTACATATTCTCTGGACAAGGATATAACTTTTGCCTCCTATTTTAGAAGATTCAAGGATTTATACACCACAGATTGCATAAATTGGTCAGACTCCAAGAAAGTTCACCTTCTTCGAAAACTGGGCACCACAGAGCACACCAAATTTGTGAACTATATTTTACCACATAAAAAAAAGTGAATTAACATTTACTGGAGCGGTTAAATTTCTTACAGAACTTTTTACTCCTAAAACTTCTCTCTTTCATAAGAGATGAAAGTATATGAATTTAACCAGAAAAGATAGTGTAGATTACACTCCATTCATTTTGGTTATGAACAAGTGTTGTGACAATTTCAAACTGTCAGAATTCCATGCAAATAATTTAAAGAGTCTGATATTTGGTCAGGGACTCATTTCAGCTAAAGACACTGAAATTAGATGTAGAGTTTTGAATAAATTAGGAAATGGGCCAAACCTTACTTTCCAGCAAATAGGAAGATTGTCAGAAATTCATAAGTGTATGCTAAGATAAAAAAAAATATTGAGGAATCTGGCATAAGAAAAGTATGCTAAAAGAAAAAAAATTTAATTCTCCTAAAACCAACCAATCAAAAAAGAAACAAGACAACTTACCCTCTAACCTATGTTTCAGTTGTAGATCACTTCATTGGTATCAGGACTGCCCTTACCAGAATAAAAAATGCCTAAATTGTAGCTATGTCAGGCATAAGAGCTCACATAGTCAAGCAAGAAAAAAAGGTTAATAGCTGTGTAAAAAACACAAAATCAAATGAACAAGACAGGTTAAACATTAGGAAATATGTGCAAGTACAAATCCCAAATAAAAAATTAAACTACAGTTAGATTCTGGTTCAGATTTAACAGTCATAAATCTACACACTTGGAAAAAGGTGGGAAAACCAATCTTGATAAGAACTAATAAAATGGCCAGGTCTGTGACAGGGGAGAAAATCAAGTTTACAGGAGAACTTATCACTAATGCAACTTTTCAAGGAAGGGCATTAAAACTAAAACCATTTGTTTTAAAGAATACAGAAAATTTATTTGGCACCAACTGGTTGGAGAAATGTAAGTAGTGGGACATGCCAATTAATTCATTTTGCCAAAAACTTGAAAATCTGACCATTGAGACAAATAATCTAATAAAAGATTCAAACTTTGTCTATATTTCTGAGATTTACATTATTCAGACTATTGTCCTCATCTTTGTTGCCATTTGTACGATGTTTTGGCCATTGTACACTCTGGCCTTCTTCAGGTGTTAGGAATTTCGAACCAAACCCTTTATTACAATCACTGGAGTATATCATTTTTATTCCTTGCTTAGAGCCTCTTCTGGTGGTCATGAGTTATCTCCCTCTAACCTTGTAAGTTACTTGTTCACCACTGTTCACAAAGATGGGGACAATAGTCCGAATAATGTAAATACTGTAAAAGATTTAAAAGAAACTTTTTTCTGGGGGCCTTGGTCAGCGTAATAAGATGACATGAAAATTCAAGTTGAAAGATGACATCCAGCTAGGTGTTTAAAAAATGAAATGTGCTTTTCGCTTCTTTACCGAAAATAAACAAAGAACTCAACAGACTAGAAAGAAGCGGTGTGTTGTTGAAAATTTTGTACAGTCAATGTGAAGAAGAAGTCAAAAGAGATCTAAGTCTGTGGGCTTAATGCAGCATTCAAAGACTATCATTATTCTTTACCTTCACTGTTTAAGGAAAATTACAGACTTTATCGTCGTAAATACAAAAAGAAAAAATATGAAGACTCCTGCGGAGCTGATACTTAGGAGGAGGGGTGTTATGGTAATTTCCCCATGCACAAATGAACTCTTCCAAAATATAAATAAGCAGCAGTTTCTGCTTTGTGCAAGAAGGCTATTCCAGCAGATAGTTCTAACAGCTGACCAATAGTCATGCTGGTAATCTTCTCATGTTGTACATGCTTGTACAACATTCTTTATTAATATATTTGTTTACCTCTATTCTGTCTTTGTGACTTTATTTTTGACTCCTAACAAAGCCACAACAACTATCAACTTATGTTATGAATTTTTCACACTTACTCAAGCCAGTAAATTTAGTTACAACTGAAAAATCTATAAGTCAGTTAAAAGTCAGTTAATTTCTCTTAACAATATCACAAATATGTCTCTGGTGTCAGAAATACTTACTAGAAAAGATTTGAATGAAATATATTTTGTTGATCAATGATAATGAAATTATGGAATTCAATTTGGAGGCAAAGAGGGTATTGGCAGCTACCCTGAGAAGTCTTAGTTTTCTACAGAAACAAAAAGTATTGGATTGACTGAATATCTTAAAATATATCATAAAACTTTAAAACACCACCAACTTTGGAGATTTGCATGTAAAATGATTACTACTTTCTAGAAAAGCAGAGAAGCCCATCTTTAATATCACTATTGTTTTAACCAAATTAAGTTGTAAACTTTGAAAAAATATTTTACAACATCCTCAGACTTTCAATGCTCATACATGAGGTATGCAAATAAATTCAATGAATAAAACATACATCAGCATTAATTTATTTAATGTTCATATAGTAACAATCATATAATAAAATAACTTCTAACTTGAGTTGAAACAAGAAAATGATATTTCCTAACTCCTTCGGTTAAAAATTTTAAATATAATAGACTTTGGCAAATGTAAAAGTTATATCATTTGGTGAGGATATTTATTCCTTAAAGATTCTTATTACTCATTATTAATGTGAGTTTTTAAATCATCAAAATTCATAAAAGTAGTCAAAACTACTGTTAATCTTCTAATAGAATTTAGATTGCACATCACTTTTATCAAAAATTGACCACTTTTACTATTACAAGTATTTATTTTAACAACCTTGAAAGGATAAAATACTAAAACCTTGATAGGTTTTTGAACTTACTAATCCTATAGTTTTGAGCTCAGCACATTCTCATATAGGCTGACACCCATTATATAGCTTTAAAAGATTTAATACTAATATTACAATATGCAAGTGAATATAATACACTTATAATTTTTTCCATAATTTTAGGTGACATCTTTTCAGATTTGTACAAGAAGTTCAATGATATCATCCTTACTCAAAAACAATAAACACTTATATTGTATAAAATATCCATGAAAAGAAACTGAAGCATGCAAAATTTTCTACTTGTTCCTGGATAACATTTTCTATGATTTAAGGTATAGCAAACAAACATATTACACTTCAAACTTCTATTTACAATCAAGTTGTTAGCTTATTAAAATGATAAATGCTGCCCTAAGAAGTTCAAAAATGAATGTTATACTACTCAAGATATTAAAGTTTATTATTAGCATTTGATGGTTGGATTGCTCTTTGACAATGAAAACATATGAAACAATTAGAATTATTTTAAGTCCAGAGATTATAACCACCTTGTTTAAAGTTAACACTTAACAGCAGAAAGGAACACTATTTTACAAAATATCAACTATGCTTTCATACAAGGAGGAGTGCTGAAAAGTTTTATATGACTTTAAAGGTTCCAGCCCAAGCCACTTTCTTATCTGAATGAATTTTGTCAATGTAGCTTGAAAAAGTTTGTTTAAATTGTCAAATTCCAATTTGTAGTATACTTCTACTTATTTTTTAATACATTTCAGGTTACTAACTTAATCATGGCAATGAAAAGTGGGGAATGTCTAACTCTGGACCACCATGAAGTTTATGCTTCTGCAGAAAACTCCAATAAAAATCCATGAGTGTATGATGCAAACATTAGGTGACAAGTGCATGTCATATATGCAGTACCAACTTGTAATATGGAGATTTTGAAACCCAAAGTGCAGCACTGCGACAGACCTTCAACTGTCAACACCTGAAATTGTTGATTACAGTCCAGTCATGACATCCTTTAGCAAACTGATGAGTTTAGGCCAAAACATTTGCTGAGGCACTAAAAGATATACTGGGAATGTGTTGGGTTTATAATTCAGTAGTTGGGTATGCAGTAGCTCTCAGCTATGTGGGTGTGAAAATGTTTAAATGCCACCCATAAATAATAATTAGTAGACAATTCCAAGTTGATTTTGCAATATTTTCAGTGATCTAATGGTAAACAATTTCTTGAACAATAGGCAAAGTCTTATTTTGTAGTTTTTAAATTTCAATACATGATACAATACATTTTACAACCGATTCTCTCATTAAAAATGAAAGAGCAGATAATTATAATTCTTATATGTGGAATATCATGGATTCAATAAAAATATAGCATAAAGCAATTACAAAATTGATCTGGATCTTTTTTCTGTTTGCAGCATACATTTTATATGACTTTAAAGGTTACTGTAGTTTAAGTAAATTAGTACACAAACTGTAAAATATGAACAAATGATATCAAAATTTTGAAATACAATTAAAGCAAAAATGAATCTGAAGCACAAAGTTTTTTTTTGTAAGATTAAACTAAAATTTTTCATATCTTTTAAATCATATCTTTCAAGAAATATTTTAAATAGTCTTAGTTATAAATTTTTCTAATTTGCTACTGTTGCATAAATTGACCTAATAGTGAATAGGTATTGATTTTTTTTACAGCTTATCAACTCATTGTAGGTTATTTAAAATCAAATGTGAATATAAGGATTGCATTAGAAAAGCAGAAAAAGTTAAACAGATCATTGAATAGGAACAGGAAAAAATAAATAAAAGTAAATTGTTTTGCTGTGGTATCACATCATACTGATATCTTAATGAATGAAATTCAGTGATGAAGCAAGAAGAGAGGCTAAGTAGGGCAAATTTATACCATGGAAATAGTTTAACTAGTAGTGATATAGCAAGATTCTTGGAGATTTAGATTAAACAAGGAATAATTATTAAGCAAAAACCTATAAATGGAGAATGTTGAATATGGATGATTACTTGTTAATGTGATTCTTGTATATTTCAAAGCATATATCAATTAGCAATGATATTATTTAGTAAAAGTCTAAGGTCAATAAACATAAACTATAGTATTACTTATATAATATGAATTTGAAAAAGTAGTGATAGTCTAATTTAAATATGTGAAGAGTGGAGAATAAAAATACTCTCCCTAGACAAGAGCATGATGTTGTCCATATTCAGCAGTGATGCTGGTAGTAGTGAGTCCCTGGCACTTACAGGTGGTGATTTATGTGGGTCCCTGGGAAATTCAGTGGGTCCAAACTAAAGTTACTTAATAAACTGTAAGGCTTCTGACTATTTTTTCTTTTTACCATTATTGAGAAAAAGTTTTAATTGTAAAAAATTATTTAAATTGACAGAACAAATTTTTTTTAAAATTTAAATCAATAAACTTGAAAAAAAACAAACAAACAGTATTTACACTATATTTTTTGAAAATTGTGATAGAACAATTTAAAATAACAATTAAACTCATAAATAGATGTGTTGACGTTGGTTTCTTATAAAAAAGGGATTTGGGTTGAGTGAACTTTCCTTTAAAAAGTAAACTAATCTCTCAGAAATGTGGACTAATTAATCAATGATGCTCCCAACTTTCACTATCAGTATGATACAAAATTCAAAGAAAATAGTTTTTGTAACAACATAAATAGCATCAAAATTAATTATCAAATAAAACAAAAGGTGAGCATACTGCATATAAACAAAACATTACACAAATTCAAATAAAATCAAAATTGTGAATGTAATGCCTAAGTTAACCAAAATGAATTAATAATAGGAGTGCTGATTTTAACAAATAAACAAAACATTTTCATCACTAAGATCTTTTAGCATGAAAATAACCAACTTAACCAAAACAGTGGAAAATATGTTGAGAAAAATCAAATGATGCAAGTATGTTTAGAGTATTATATACAAATCAATGTGAATAAAATTAATAGCATTTGTCAATGTTTACTTGTACTTCATAGTGTACAGCTTTCTTTGTTTGGCCCATTTCCATTTGGTTAATGACTCTTTGAAAGATAACTGACTTTTTTGGCCCTAGACTAACCTAAGAAGCCACTCTAGATGTTCCAGTGGCAGACTGTTCCAGTAGGGATGACGTTTTATTCAAAGTATCCTGTTCACAGCTACCTGTATGCATAGTCAACGTGGTGGCCAGTTGAGCAAAGATATCATGGTTGGAGGAAATCATTTAGATGATATTTGTCACCAATGCCCAAAGCTTCTACATGCTGTTTCTGGAGAAGTGCTATGCTTTGACAACTTTCTTCAGAAGTTCCCACTCCAGTTAAGACTGAACAGCATTGATGAGGGGCTGGGTAATCATCTGGTGATCCTCTTCATTCTCAAACAATTTGTAGGTTTGCTCATGTCCATAGTGGGTAATTAGAATTTCTAAATTCTCTCCAAAGACTATTAGCACTTCCTCACTCATGAAGTAGATGGGACAGAGACTCAACAAACCAAATGCATACAACAGAAAGATGTTTAGAAACCTGGAGTGCATGTTACTTATGTTGTTGATAAGCAACATGCACTGTTGTTCCGCATTGAATGTGGTTTTTGTGATCTGATGTTCACCCTTGTACAAGTTGTCCTGATGTCTTTGGTTAATACTATCATGTTGGCAGATGTCATTTCTTTCATTTTTTTCCAGATTCTTAATGGCAAAATCTAACTTCACTTTCATTAAAGCCACATCCACATATTTTGTTTTTAGGAATTGGAATAAGACAGTAACATGTGCTCTGACATCCATCATGTGATGCTGACAAACTTCATTTTTTAATCTTTTTTTTAGGCTGTTTATTTTGGGTCTTTGCGGAGATCCTGAGACACATCAATGAAGTATATCAATTGTTCTGTGTAAAGTCTGAAGAGTAGTGTAAAAATTTTTTACTCATTGCAAGATGTTTTTCTTCAGACAATGATATCCTTAATATAAACTGCGTCTAGAAATTATATGCAAGCTATGAATTGGTATAAAGATTTGCGTTTTTAATGTTAAAAGTTTTATTATGATGTTGTTTAGATTCTACTCAATATTATTATTAACTTAGATATATAGCAATAGACAAACAAAACAGACTAACTTGACTATCAGTAGTTTATTTGCAACTATCTATTTTGATATTTTTACATTATTATATCTTGTAAAACTAATGTAAAAAAATAATATGAAAAGACTTTAGAACAAATTCATCAATTTCTTAAAGGAAAAACATAAAAAACATTTTATTTTAAAAATGAAAGATATATTAACAAAAAATAATAAGAACCTCCTAAAATTTATTGCACAAATGCTCCTTTCTTTTCAATAACCCTTAGCAGCCTATTATCAACATATGATGTTAGATTTGCAGTGGCTGGTAAGTTGTTTGCAGCAACTTTAACTGCCTCCCAGAGGTCACATTTATTGTTGAATTGCCTTCCATTAGAATAAATATCTCTTTTGAGGATGCTCCAAAGGTTCTCAATGGGATTCAAATCACTGCTATTTGAAGGCCAGTCCATAAGAGAATCTTCAACAAATCCCTTTTCTTTCAACCACGATTTAGTCAACTTTGATGCATGACTTGGTGCGTTATCTTGCATAAAGATCATAAATCTACGCTTGGCTAAAGACTGGTTATCAAGCCATTCAAAGAAACATTGCTCTAGAAAATCACAGTAACTTTTGGAATTCATTTTAACCCCATCTTTCATTTTAAATGGACCCACAAGCTCATTAACAAAAATCCCAGCCTATATCATGATCCCACCATCACCTTGTTGGCGTTTAAAATATTTTCTTGAGTCATGTTGCTTGCAAATCCATCCTTGAGCCCATCCATCAAGCCCAACGAGGGTGATCCTTGAATCATCTGTAAAAAGCACTTTACTGAAATCAGTTTTCATGTATTTTTTTTGCCCACTGCAATCTTCTTTCCTTATGTTTTTTTGTTAGAATGGGTTTCTTTATTTGAGTTTTTTACATCAGCAAACTTCCTTAATGCTTTACACCTTGTTTCCCTTGACACCATAGAAGCTCCAGTGGCTTCAAATATGAAAGCACTTGACACATTTGGGTTTCTTATTAATTCTCTTCAGATATGTGATAGATCTTGCTTTGTTAAATTCCTGAATTCAACCTGAGACTTTTTTCCTTGTTTGACTTCCCATTTGACATATTTTCTTGATTGTTCGATGATCCCTTTTCAAATCCTTAGAAATTTGAAGCGAAGTCTTTCCTTTGCTAATTTCTTTAATTATATAGTTCTTTAAATTCATTGTTAGTTTTTTTTTATGAGCCATAATACTAAATTCTAGTTCTTGCAAATAATCTCTTCACACTGCAAATTGCTATAATTACTGAAAAAATACTAAATATCAATCTGAAATTGGAAATTGGGACTTAATTGTTTTCATGCTTACATGCTATACATAATAGCATAAATTATTTCATTGGATAACTCATATCTATGAATTTTACATAAAATATTTGACAATACCTCTTTTGCATATAATCTCTAGACGCAGTTTATATTATTTATAAAGGCAATTAGTAGTTTATCTAATTAAATAATGTCATAGTTTTATTGTATTTTTTATTTGACTATTTGGAGCAGATTTTCAGGAAAGTAATATACTGATAAGTTTAAGAATGTAATTTTAATTGATTGAAGTTGCAACATTTAATGATGTATTTTATGGTCAAGACTGACTAGAGACTGAAAATGCAGTTATGAGTTGTGATTTTCTTTTCTTCTATGCTCTAAAAAAGTTTAAGAAACCTTGGGCAGGCCATCTTACACCCTCACTTCTTGGAGGTAAAGGAATGTAAGTAGTTCTTGACTGGGAGAGAGATTTTTGTTTTCTTTTTTTAATCCCATCTCTACAGCATTTATCTTTATATATCCTATTTACTACCAGCAAGTGGGGGGAGGGGCTTTTTCAATCATTTTGTATGGTTTTGCAACCTCACTGGCAACATATGAACTGGTAATTTCCATGACGCATTATATGAGAAATTGACCTTTTCCTTCAATTTGAAACTGGCTTTATAATCTTTTGGTATTTTTATTTCTTCCTTGTCTGAATTCACAGCTCTCATTAATTTTTCAAAATTGATGTTTAGTATGTCATTTCCAATTAAACAATGGTCTTTTTACATTTGGCATCTATTACAGAGACTATCTCATATCAAGTCTCCATTTCTAATGCATCTTCAAAATATTGGACTATTTTAAAAATGCAAAGATGTGCATGTGTTAGTGTGTCTTTTGTTTTTTTTAGATTTTTGTAAAGTTTCCAGTACAGTCACCACATTTCAATGCTAAGCTGTATATTTCTCAAACCTTCATCTAACCTGACATCATTGGAAGTAAATTCACTTCTGAGCCATTCCCTATTTTTTAATATTCTGAATAAATTAAACGATTTTATATTTTGCAATCTCAAGAGATGGGTGCTCACTCATTTGTTGAAATAAATCAGGATTTATAATCGCTTTAGATATGTGTTAAGTTTTCTTTTCTGCATATATGTGTGTGTGTGTGTATGCATTTCACTGTTGGAATGTCATTGATTAAACTGGCTACCCCACTCTATGTTCTTGTGAGTGAGGCAGATTGTTAGCAACCTAGTAGGATGAAAAAATAAGACCTAGCAAATGGCAGAAGAATTCTCAATGAGTCAACAGCCAGCCTGTTAACTAGAGGCAGTGCCTCAATAAATCGTCATGAATAAGGCAACAGGAAACAACTCCACGTTAATCTCAAGAAATAAACAATGAAAATATGAAACCTAATGTCATGAAGAGGGTTAAATCTAAGGAAATTAACTCCTCGCCTGGTAAGGAACTACATGTGCAACAGGTGTCACCTGACCATCATCTAGTGACTGTAAGCATAAATGGCATACAGGGGTTGATAAAATTTCTTGGAACTGATCCCTCACCCAGAAAAGAATGACAGCTGTCACCAGACCATTATCCAGTAACCATTCACATAAAACAAAAAATAACTGTCAGGACATGGAACTTTAGAATGTTGAATAACTGAAACCAACTAGAAAATGTAAAACGGTAGATGAGTAGGTTAAATGTCAACATTTTAGGTGTATGCAAAACTGGGTGGCCAAATTAAGGTTTTCTCAGTGAAAACCATAGGATTATATATGCAGGCAGTGAGAAAAAAATGCAAAAGAAATTTAATTTATACTGGATCAAGACATGAAGAAATGCAATGTAAAATACTGCCAGTTATCTGAAAGAATTCTTGTATTTAAACTGAAAGGAAAGCCCCTCAACATGTCTGTTATAATTGTGTATGCACTGAAAACACAAAGTACAGAAGAAGAAATTGAATCTTTCTACTCCATGGTAAACAACACCAAAGCTCAGTGTAAATCACAAGAAGAAATTATAATTATCATGGGGGACCTGAATGTCAAAATAGGCAAGGAGAGGAAAAGGGAAATAGCTGGTAAATTCAGACTAGGAATTTGCAATGAATGTGGAGAAAAATGGGCCAAATGGTGCATAGTGAATGACCAGATAATAACCAACAGCTGGTTCCAAGAATATCCAAGATGATGATGGACGTGGAAAAGCCCAGGAAGAAAAAATTAAAAACCAAATTTAACTACACAACTACCAACAAAAGTTTCAGGAATGCAGTTGTTTACTGCAAAACCTATCCAAGTAATGACTGTGGAAGTGACCACCTCCCTGTTATACACTCCCGATCAAAAATTTAAGACCACTTAAAAATCTTTAAAAAGAAATTTTTTTTTACAAATAGATTTTAAACTCCTTCCACTTAAGGTTACCAATACTACAATCTAAAAGGTTATGGAAACAAAAAGCTACATTCCAAACATTTTATTTAGAAATTTACATTTTTATAAAATGAGGCGATTTACACATGATCAAAATTATAAGACCAGAGACAAAAATTCTACAAAATTGTACAAAAAGTGTATGAAAATATTCAACAACCAAATTTAATAATGAAGTCTACCTCCACTGCTTTTGATGACTTCAAAAATTCTGTCGGGCATGCTAGAAATAAGTGTTTCCATTAAGGTGCAGGGAATGTTGCTCCAGCTTCTGAAGATGGCTTCACAAAGTTCATTTTTTGTTGAATATTGTTTGCCATTTCGCTAAACATCTCCTGTCATCCATCCCCAAACATTTTCAATTGGGTTCAAGTCCAGTGAGCATGCAGGATGTCCCAAGAGATGGACCCCATTTTCTTGTAGAAAGGTCAAGGTCCGTCTTGCAACATGGATTGCAGCATTATCCTGTCAGAATAACCATCCATCCCCACACAAACGATGGCCCTCCGTCATCAAAGATGCTTTTTGTATCATGTTAACACAACCAGCCACTCTCTGACGACCCTGCATCACCTGGAGCTCCATCGTCCCTCTGTAAGAAAAGGCACCCCATACCATTAGGGACCCTCCACCACTATGACGTGCGGAGAAAATTTCAGGAGGCATGTTTTTGTTATACCAATATCATTGGAAGCCATCAGGACCATCGAGATTGAATTTTTTCTCATCAGAAAACAGGACTTTCTTCCACTTCTCAATGTCCCATGTTTGGTATTCACGACCAAACTTTAAGCGGCCCAACTTGTGACGTGGAAGCAGCTGAGGAATTTGTTTACGCTTTTTATTTACCATGCCTTTTTGTCTTAAGTGTCGTCTGATGGTTACAGGACTGCAATCAGCATCTGTGACTGCCTTAATTTGACTAGAAGAAACATAACAACCTGTCTTATTCTCCTACTCAATGCAGGAGAAATTTTTGGGGACCTACCAGAGTATTTTGCTTTTCTATAATTCTCACTGTTCTTTAGAAAGTTGCAAATCACAGTTTTACTGCAATTTACCTTAGCTGTGATTGCCTGCTGTGACAAACCTTGCTTATGGAATTCTAGAATTCGAGAACGCTCAACTTTGGTAAGTTTGCTTGCTTTAGGCATGGTAACACCTTTACGCAGTGATTGCTAATCTCTAACTGAACTAAAAACATTGGAATTGCCATAGATCTAACAATTTATACCCCTGGTCTTATAATTTTGATCATGTGTAAATCACCTCATTTTATAAAAATGTAAATTTCTAAATAATCGAATGTAGCTTTTTGTTTCCATAACCTTTTAGATTGTAGTATTGGTAACCTTAAGTGGAAGGAGTTTAAAATCTATCCATAAAAAAAAATTCTTTTTAAAGATTTTTAAGTGGTCTTAAATTTTTGATCAGGAGTGTATATAAACTAAGAATGAAACTATAGAAAATAAAGAAGCTTAATGCAGCACCCAAATTGCAATACAACAGACTCCTGAATGACCTGAAACTGAAGGAAAAATATATGGACAGTGTAAAAAGAAGATACAAGGGATAAAATGAAAATGGAAACTCAGAATGGTATGCACTAAATGAAGCTTTACTGATATCAGCAAACAGTATCATCTGAAAGAAAATCAGCTGAGAAGGAAAAAGCTAGTGGATCACAAATGAGATTCTTGACATGATGCAAAAGAGACAGAAAACAATGCCAAAATATGGAACAGAATACAAAAAAACTACATAAGAAAATAAGGAACAAATGCAGACAGGCTAAAGAAGAAGGCTCAATGAAAAATGTGCAGAGACATGCTTATTTATGATATAAGCATAAAAAATAAGAGAATTAATAGAACAAAGACATGGTAATCAGCAAGATGCATAAAATCCAAAGACAGAATGGATACAGAATACAGAAAGAAAAAATACTTCAGCAATGAGATGAATATATTGGCGATCTCTTCTATGACAAAAGAAAATAACCGGCAATGCATAGAAATATTAACAGTCTGGAAATATTAAGAGAAACAAAGTGGCAGGACCAGACAAAATTATAATAGAGATGCTGACAATCTTTTTGACAATTTTGGCATGGACAAGATTACAGAAATAATAAATTAATCTACAACAGTGGTGATATACCAGAAAACCTAAGCTGATCTATTCTCATAGCACTGTCTAAGAAACCAGGCGCAAAGGAATGTGAACTCCACTGAATGAGCTACATGACAAAACTAATGATCTGAATTCTGATGAACAGAGTGTGCCACAGAATCAGGCCAGAGATAGGACAAGAACAGTGAAGGTTCATCAAAGACACCAAAACAAAGAGTGCGATATTTATGCTCAGAATGTTATCAGAAAGAGCAATATAAATGCAGAAGAATGTTTACTTGGGTTTTGATAGCAGACATGGAAAAGAAACAAAATCTCCTACAGAACGTAGCAAAGGAAAGCAAAAAGAAAGTACTAAACATAAACTACAAGACTAAATGTATAGTCATCAGCAAAAGGAAAATTCCAATTACAGATCCAGGATACTAAAATCAAGCAGGTAGAGAAATCTAAGCATTTGGGAAGTGTTCTAACAGAGGATGGAAAGTGCAACACTGAGATCCAAACGCGTATTGGGGTGGCCAAAAATGCATTCCAAAAGCTAAGCAGGACAGGAAAATTTTCTTGGAAACTAAAAAAAGAGTAGTAAACTGTTACATGATATCTGTCCTCCTGTATGGCAGTGAATTCTAGATAATCTCCTCAAAGATGAAAAGATTCAAAGCAACAGAAATATGGTTCTACAGAAGGTTTCTGAGGATACCATGGGCCAAATATATGAGCAACAACAAGGTTTTAAAGAGAATGCAAACAAAAAGGAAAATTATACTTAAATCAGGAAGAGGCAGTGGAAATGTATAGGACACATAATGAGGAAGGAGGGCTTAAAGAATCTGATACTCACAGGGCAGATGGAAAGAAGGACAGGGAAAAATGTACATACTTGATGGGTTTGAGCAAATGGGTTACAAGAGACAGGAAGATGTGGAGGGTCATGATTGCCTACGTCCTGAAGGGATACAGCACATGAAAGAAGGGGGTAGTAAATCACCCTATATTATTGTATCAAAGTCTAATTGAGACTGGCTTTTATATGGAGATTACAAATTACGAGGTAATCATAAAATTTGTTCAGATTTCTATCCTGTTCTGAATGTAGAAGAGGTGTTATATTCATTAGGTGAAATGAGTATATTTGCAAAGATCAAGCTAAAACTACCTATCATCAAATTCAAATAGATGAAAACTTCAAAGAAATAGCAATAATCAGTATCCTTATTGGGTTACTGAGATAGATTCAAATACTATATAGCATAAAATAAGTGAGTGGCATATTTCAATGAACAACAGAGAAAGGTTTAGGAGAAAACATAAAAAATATAATGGTTTGTAAGTATAATATTTGGTTGGGTGCTGTCATGAAAGAAGAATTAAATAAAAACCAACCTTGTGTTGAATAGGAATGGCAGGTATGAATATCATTATTTGAATCTTTAATTTCAAAGGAAGCTATTTTCCTAGACCAAAATTTAATACAGAAAATAGGAAATAAAATAGGAAATGTATCTGCTTTTACAAGGATTGATCAATTTTTATAGAAGATATCAAAATATTTAAAACTAATGAAGTCAGTTACTAAGTTGTGTAAAGAAATGTTGAATTTATTAGACAAAACAAACAGCTTAAAAGAAGCCCCTGCTAAAAAAAAAAGAAAAATAGAGGGAAGATATTTAATCCAAAAAAGTATGTTATACTAACTGCAGATGCAAGCAAACCTTCCATATCACCAATATTATTTCTGAAAGGTTACCTAGTGAGTTATGTCGAGAAAATCTGCTGAATTCAATTATTCAAATACAGTGGAACCTGCCATATACAACCCCTTCATCTGCAACCCCCTGTTGTTAATGACCATTTTTCTATGCAAGGACGATTTGCTAATGTTAATTGACCCTTAGTGAGTGGCCACCTCCAGAGACCAGCAACTAACATCAATGAGTGAAAATCACTGACAGCTTTAAAAAAAATCCATTTTTATTTTGATTTGATTTAAGCCAGGAACACTTCCTCGTTGTTTTGTTATTGTAGTGTTGCATCAAACTGTTATTTCCTGTTGAAATGTACATTGCTTGAGTTCACCTCAGGTCAAACATCAGCTGTTTTGTATAACATGCATTGCATTTGACATGTTAAAGGGATTTATCACAGTCTCTGTACTGACTTGGATAAATTGAGGGATTGGGAAAATCACAATTATGTCCCTTTCTCAAATATCTATCTCTTTGTTCCGGTATTTTTTTGTGTATCTATCTACTCTATTTCTATCTGGGTATGTCTATTTCTGTTTCTCTACCTCCACCCACAATCACTGTCAGTTTTTTTGTATGTTTTTTTTTCATGTATTATTCAGAGTCTCTTTTGCTATCAAAAAAACATGTATTTTTACAACCTATATAGTTTAAAGAAATGGCTAGTACTAGAAGAGGCACGAAAAGGAAAGTAATAATTGCCTTTTTTAAGACCACTTAATAAATATTTTTTGTGAATAAATATTTTAGTCTCTTGTTGACCATTGTAAATACATTTTTAAAATTTTTAAATGAATTATGCTGAATAAATTTCTTTAAAGTTAGGCCATGTTCTTATGTTCTTATTTATTACCAGATTACATGGTAAAATTCTAATATGTACATTCTGGTGAGTGGAATGTACATTCCTGGCGTAAATAGGTCATGACTATGAGCCTTTAGTGAGCGACTACCTGTGGTATGCGACCATTTCTTTATGGCAGTAGGAGTGGTAGCATACGACATGTTCCACTGTATATATAAAGTGGTTTCTGTCTGAATGTCTGGGACAAGGAGCTATCATTATTTACATTTGGATTATTGTCTTTATCTCTGTTGTTGTTATCACAATGTTTTGGCCATTGTGACTTCTAGTCTTCATCAGCTGTATATTAATCTGGGTAACCTATGAGGAATTCTAAACTGAATCCTTAATTTAATCTAAATGGGTATAGTAGGGTCATTCCACTGTTTATATCTAGGGATATCATCTAGTTCTTCAAGAACTAGATGATATCCCTAGACATGGGCAATGGATTGAGAACAGTCTATCCCTATATAGATTAAATAAAGGATTCAGTTCATAATTTTCTGTAGGTTATCTAGATCAATATACACCTGATGTATAAATCTTCATCACAAAATTCTGGTGCATTATCTAATACCAATGTTTTAGGGACCCCATTTCTAGAAAATAACACTCTTAATGTTTCCTTTATTGTAGTAGTTTATCTATCTTTAACAACTTTAGATCATTTAGAAAAAAAGTCTACTAAAATTAAAAATAGTTCCATGCTATTAATGTGTATATGGTCCACATAAACACAAGATCATGATTCCATTTCTTTAGACTATGAGTGTATTCTCCTTTGTTGAAAATTCTTTTTCTGCATATCTCTTTCTATATTGTGATAATACCCCGGCCACCATGCCTCCAATTTTAATCTCTTTTGTGTAGCTGTTATCCCACTATGCACATCATGCATACTTTTTAAAATATATTTTCTTACCATTTCTGGTGATACTATAATGCTGTTTTTCATTGTTAATTTATGATTTATTTCTTTATAATGTTTTTCAGCTTTGGAACAGTTACTCTACCTGTTTCTTATTCTCTCAGCAATCTTGCTTAAGATTGGATCATGCAGAGTTTCTGATGCCAATCTTTACAGAGATAATATGTCAATCCAATGTAATATTTCTTCATAAAGGATTTCCATTTTTCTTTTTGATCCTTATAAAATTCTAGCCTTGACAGTGCATTAATATATGGTATTGTAATTTTGTTTACATATAGGTAATTTGAGATTCAAAATAGGAGTGGATACTAATTTCATTTAATTGTCTGCTTGCTTTATACCTCTTTAATACTCCCATTTTTACTTTTTCTGGTTTTACAGTATTGATTATTTCAACATATCCACCTTTAGAACATTCATTGCTTGTAGTCCATGAATTTATTTTACACTCCACTACAATAATGGGAATAATTTCAAACTGATTACATGTTTCAAAAGTTCCATTGAAGTAGCCCAAAGTTTATATAAATATCATCTCAATTGCAAATGACTTTTTCTCAATTTCAGTTTACCCATTTGTTCCCAGAAATTTCTTGGGATTAGAGCAACATCATTCCCCTTATTCATTTCCATTAGAAAATTCATGTCATTTAATTTAATTTTTTCAAAAGAATTCTTTTCCTTGGGTATTGAAAAGACGTCATTAATTCTTTCTCCAATTTCTAAACTATTTTCTTTTTCACCTTGCATACAGACTGAAAATGATTTTTTCTTCCACAGTTATGGTAGATTTTTTGAAAAGCAGGTCACTTTTCCTATCAATTTCATGTTCATGTTTACAGTATTTGCATTTTTTGTGTTCTTTTTTATACTGTATGTTTCAACATTGTTGAAAGTAGAATTATACTTTTCAATTAATTTGTTGTCTAACTTCCAGACATACAGTTAGGGAGAAATTATTCAATTGCAATTGTTCCAATATCTTTTATTTATGAGATATATCAACCATACCTTCAATCAACTGTAACTGAATCAATTCATTCTCTATAGTCAAACCTTGAGTTCCTAGTGTCTGAAAGTCTTAATCTGTAAAGATATTGTATAATTGATTCATTTTGGGTTTTTTAAGCGACAGAAATTTGGTTCTTTCCACTATGACAAGTTTCTTTTTATGTCATAAATTTCTTTTTATCATTTCAGAAATTTTAATGAAAATCAAATTCTCTAATTGTTTGGGATATGCCATAACAGAAATTTTCATTATAGCTTCACAACCTGCCAAAGCTAGAAAGATGTTGGTCATTTAATTTTCTTCAACTCTTGCATTAGTGTCTTTCAAGATCCAAGTCTTGACAAATTCTTGTTCATCCAAGTGACTTAAACATCCAATCAGCAACCCATATAGTTGTATAGTGTTGTTCTACAACACTTGATCAATAGTCAACTTACTCCCATGTAACTCTACTTTATACATTATTTCTCCTATAACCAACATATGCAACTAGTTAAAATCCTATTTGCCAATCCCATTACACTTTTGATGAAATAAACTTAATGGCCTAAAAAATGGAGCTTTGGATTTGTGTTCACATAATCAGAATTGGACTTTTACTTATTTTAGTGGACACTTTTTCAGAGATGCTTGAAGTTGTTTGGGTCTGATAGCAGTAGTTGCACTTTGATGGAAATTGTGCAAGTAATTTTTTCTTAAAATGGAGTACATAAGAATTTAGTATCAGTTAATACTCCAGAATTATATGAAGAAGAACTCAGTTCTTGATTAAGGAGTGTTGCTTGTGTAATAGATTTACACTGTAGTGCAGTGGATATTGGCTTGGAATGAGAAAACAGCCAGTTTCTAATTCCAGTTGAATTTGTTGCATTAACTTATGTGCAAATACCTTTGGGAAAGATATTAATCCATCAGTCTTCCCTCTTGCTATGGGTTAAATAGCAGAACAGTTAGTTATGTCTCTTTCAAGACATGCTCGCCCAAGCGTGTGTCATGTGTGGCACTTAACTGACTGACTGGTTGTGTTATTGTTATGCCAACTAATGAGAACACATCATACATTTTAATACTTTCGTATTTGACAGGCTTCTTGTTTGGAACATTGACCTTACATTGTGTGTGATATTTGAGAGACTGCTCATCTCATCACTGGGATGATTGTTTATATAACTGTGTGCAATATGAGTTTTTTCTCATGCTTCCAACCCAGGTGCAGGTGTACCTTCACTCAATAGCCAGGAGGTCACTTCTCAGGTCAAGCTTTCACTAGGCTTCTTTGAGGGATAATGAACACAAAGTTAATTCAGGCATTTATTTATTTTTTATTTTTTTACAGTGAGGTTCACCACACTCAATGCCCAAAAACCACTCAAAATAGCGGGTTACAGAGTAAAAGGCACAGTTTATAAAGATATTTTTTATAGTGATGTTCACAATGTCCAATGCCTTAAAACCACTTGAGATAAAGGGTTACAGTGTAAGAGGCACAGTTTCTATGAATATGTAGCAGAAAAGATGTAAGTCAGTAGCACAAACACTAGAAACACCCTTATAATGAATTCTGTCTGGTTTGGTAAGCAACACTGAGAATTACGCTTAAGGCACAAAAAAATAATCATTCTCGCTGAGCTAGAAAATTTGCATATTGGGTTCGCTTCCAGCCTTGATCTGACTTACTGACGCATGTGCTTCTTCATTCCAGTGCTGGTGCTTCAAGAGTCTGTATTGTGAGCAATTTGTTCATGCCTATAGGTTATGTTATTCTGGCTCTCTTGGATCTACGAGGTAATTCACTACACTTCCCCCTGATCACAAGTGGGGCAGCTTGGCAGTGATCGCCTTTGCTGGGTGCTACTTTACAATGGCGGGGCAGGTGGTTCTACTACCTCTTCAGGTGAATTATCCATCTCCGAATTTCCATTTTCAAGAAACAGACTCTCAGACTTGTTTTCTGAAGATGTACTGTCAGAATCTTCCTCTGAGGTGCTAACACTGATGTGAGCACATGTCTTTCACGTGACGGGGCATTCTGTTCACTAGACATAACTGCGGGCTAATGAACCTCGTTACCTGCCCACTACCGAATTTTGTGGCACACTGACTCTGCAAAGTTTTGAGCCACACACAATCTCTGACCTGGTAAATGCTACGACCAGGAACAGAGGACATCATCATGGCATCAATCCTCCTCACCCAGACTTCATATCAGTAAATCGCATTGGCCGGTGCAGTCAAGTGTGAGTGGTCATCACATTGTACCAGTAGACAGCCTCTTGGATTGAACAGCACATCCTAGTCGTAATTTGTTTCACTGAATGGTGACATTGCTCTGCTATGCCATTCCTGGCTGGAGTGTACACGTAGGCTTATTTCCCACTCCTGCGCAAAATTTCTGAACTCCCTACTGCAAAAGGCTGTGTCATTGTCTATAAGGAGGTCACATGGTGGGCCATGCTGAAAGAACACCATCTCCAGCTGCCGAATTAGACTTGCTGATTCCTGCCTTGACAATGGCTTCTAAATGGAGAAACATGACAGGCGGCAGTCTGTGAGGGTTAAAAAATGGCATGAACCGAAATGTGTTATGTCCATTCCTAAAATCTGCCAATTCTTGTTTACCTCCAGCTTTCCCTTCTTCCAGTAAACTGGTGCTGGGACTATCAATTGGCATTCTTCGCATCCCCGTAAGGCTGATTTAACTGCTGCTTTTGTTATTGCTGGGCAAACTTTCCTGACAAAATAAGTGGTGCACCGTACTCCCAGGTGTCCACTACTCCTGTGGATCAACAGAATTTAACTCATGTCCAGCTCATCCACATGGACAGCATCAATCAATAGCCCGGGTTCATTTTCTCTCTTCATTGCGTTAAACCAAAACTGCGGCTCTATGATCAGTCAGTCAGCCATGTTTTTAGGTGATACAACCTACATCACATCCACTGTTCCTTGAGTGTACTCAACTGTCTTCTGATGAGCATCTCGTTTGCTGCCTTAGTATGCACTCAAGCCTTCCCAGTAAGAGTGTTTGATACCTAGTGGTACACAGAGAGAGAGTCCAACTTATGTGCAGTTAATGCCTTTTAACATGGCATCTAGTTCAGCCAAGTTTATATGATGGGCATTGTTTTCAGGTCATAGCCAACAAGTAACTTCTAGCACAGTCCTGTGCCTCTCCAACACCATACTGATTGCTAAAGAACTTGTGTCAACCCACACGTTTATCTCCCGAATGTCCACGCACCAATCCCCATGAGCCAGATCATTTCACTTCACTGCATCCACAGTCTCACATATCATACGCTGGAGAAGATTGTCCTTCATCATCCCAGCCCTTCGTGACCGCATTCTGGTTTGGTATGCAATGCTAAGAATTATGTTTAACGCACAAAAAATAATCATTCTCACTGAGCTAGAGAATTTGCATATTGGGAGTGCTGCCAGCCTCAATCTGACTTACTAACGCATGCACCTCGTCATTCCAGTGTGGGTGCTTGGAGGATCTGAATCGTGAACAATTTGTTCACACCTATAGGCTACGCTACTCTGGCCCTCTTGGACCTACGAGGTAATTCGCCACAGAATGTGTGACCTATTAGGTCTATAGTTAAGTTAAGATTGTAGTGATCAAGAAAGCATCCTTGGGAGTCAGTTTCACAAAGCAGCAATTTGAAGAAAGAAGCTGCTTGAGTGGAACTTACATTGTGACACCTTTGGTTCACAGAAACCACATATATCTTTCTTTTCCCTCTGATCATCCAAAACGTTCAATACTGTGGTTGATTGATGATTTGATCTCTTCAACTCCTAACCTGCCTTACCCTCACGTTGTGATTAGATTGATCGTAAATAAACCAAGATTTGATTTGTCGTCAGTATTCCCACATCAGGCTGGCCCAAATTGAGTGAAGACATACAGCAATAAAAATAAGCAGTTGAGGTAATATAAAGAAAAAAATTACTATTTTTATATCGAGTATTGTATAAAGTAGTTTTGTTAGCTGTTTACATGCAGAGTTGTCAACCCAAGTTGTCCCCAAATCAGATGCAACACTTGATTGAACTGGTAAGGGTTGGATTGTGTATTTAAAGCAGTTTGTTTAGTTGATTTGGTAAGTTTGGCTCAAGTCTGATGTCGAAGTTACACTTCAGCAGTTAGTCACATGCGGATTTGGGTGATCTCCCATTTTTATCTTAAAGTCTTCGGTTCGATCTCTTTGTCTGATCTCTTCCAACTTACCTCACACACTCATTTTTATTGGTGTCTGCCAAAAACTGGTGTAGGGGTATGAGGTATTTGAGGAATTGGTATTTTCCCCATTTGTCGTCTTCACTGCCTTTGGTCCCAAGAAGAAATTATTTTCCCTATTTGGTAGTACTCTCCTTCTCTCAGGTGATGGTTGTAGGTATTTCTCCACCCACAACTTCTTCCTCATTCTTTTAGCATCTCCAACCAACACTCTGCAGCGGCATGGACAGCTCTTGATGGGCTACCTGTGCCTGCTGCTCTTCAGTGGGTGCAGGCAGCCTTGCCCCCTTTTTCCTTAATCTCTCTTTTAAAAAACAAAACTATTGTTTCACACGCACTTTTCTTTTTTCTTTCTGGTCTGAAATTTGAATACAATAAATTGGTTTTCTCAGGGTGAACATTTCACAATTTGTTTTTACTAAATCAAACTAGCTGTATATTTTCTCTGTTTGGAGTCAGATACTGGACACCTGGTTTTTCATTTCATTAAGTAACCTTTTCACAGTTTAACTGGCACTTAAGATTTGTATGGTTTTATCAATCAACTGTCAACAACTTGCCTGTTGTAAAAATTAGATATTATTCCCCCCGGCAAACATCTGGTTAGTTTTTATAGTTTTCAATCTCTGGGAATGAATTATGTTCTTTTTATCTTTAACCCTTCTCATAAGAAGTTTATCTCTTTATATCCAAATCAACCCTTCCCATGAGAAGTTTATCAGTATATTTCTTTTTATATCTAAATTAAAAATTATTGTTAATTACCAGAAGTCAAATAGTGTCACAATGTCTCACTAATGGAATACAAAGAGAATACAAATGAAGTTTATAACTGGCGCATCTAAGGAATGTAGTTTGTATGAGTACTTACCATAGAAATAGTGATAGAGCAGTGAAAGGCTTGCAGTGTGTTTTGTCATATGAAAGGGGTTGTAGGGTGGGAAATAATTTGTCATCTGCAAAGATGTAGAGATGCATTTGGAAAATGAAGACTGGACAGCTCCTGGTCATATATGGCAATGGTGCTCCATTTTAGCCCTGATCTGGCGCTTGTGAAGGTAGAAGATAGCACAAAGAAGCAGGTACTTACTAGAGCAATAGGTTGAACTGACCATTTTCTCATCATCTTCAGTGATGAATAGTATGTATGAGCTCTACTTAGGGTCTGGGTTGAGTTTAAGTCTAAATAGGCACTCAAACTATAGGGCCTTACTGCCAAAACATCCAATTAACGTGATAGTTCAGGGTCCAATCAGCAATGATACAATATAACCAGTTTGGTTTTTGAGGCACTGAATATAACCAGCCAGTTTCCCCCCACACAATGAGATGTTACAGCAAGGTCAGAGAGGAGACGAGGTGGTCTACAGTTTTAGAGATGCGCCCATATACTGTTGTATCATCAGCACAAATATTCACAAATGATCAGTGGCAAAATCTTAAATCAGATCCTAGGCAAAACATTTACGCAAAGTTAAAAGAGGGTTGGTCTGAGAAGCAACTCCCGCAGAATGCCTGCGTTGATTGCTATGGCCTCAGAGGACTGACTATTGAGAGTTACTTTCAGAGACCTATTTGTTAGGAAGGACTTTATAATTGAAAAAACTCTTCCAATGATTTCATAGCTGGAGAGCTTGTGAAGCAATCATTTAAACCACACCTTGTCAAGGACCTTTGCAATATCTAATGCAATAGTCCTTGAGATGTATTTATTGCCTAGTTCCTTATTGATTCTGTGACAGGACATCAACATTAGATCAGGCCAACTGAAACTCACACTGCTTGTCATGCAAGAGCCTGTTTAGGGGATCAACAATCTTCTTGATTATAGCCTTGAAAAGCTTGCTGAGACTGAGGAAACTGATGAATCTATACTAAGAGAGGCTGTGCACTTATCCACATTCTAGAAAACCAGGCATACACTTTACACCCTCTACAGTCTTGGAAAGAATTTCTCTTTCAAAATTAAATAATTTTGCTAAGAACAGGGATAATTCTGTGTAGATATTCTTAAGGACAACCACTGAGATTTTTCTGGGACAGTAGCTTTCTTAAGGTCCATACTTTTTATAACTCTTGAGACTTTCCAGGCTCTAATTAAAATACTACTGAGATTGCATTCAATGAGATGGAGGAAGTCAGAAAAGGGATGTCCTAGGTCATCTCTTTGATGAAGTTTAACATTGAGTTAGAGGCAAAGATCAAAACGAAGAGCTTCACAATATGAGGATGAGATGACCTCAAGGTTATTTATAATAGTGGGCATAAATGCCTTGCTTCTATTCAGAATTTGGTTGGAGATTTTCCAGAACTCTTGGAATACAATTTATTTGTTTTCAACCTTGATCTGTGCTGTTTGCGCATAGCTATACTTTGCATTTTCCAGAAGTTTCTTGCAACTATTGCAGGCAGTTCTGAATGCAGCAAGTGTTCAAGTCACTGCTCTTTGTGATAGATATTGAAGTAGTGATTATGGTGAGCTATGGCTGCAGTGCATTCAGAGGTGTATCAAGACTGGCTGTTAAATCTTTCATGGTATAAAACTATCCATTCCATTATTAGAAGAGATGTATATAAGAATGGAAAATAATATTCAGTCAAGAACAATCTTTAAAAGGCAAAATCTGTCACAATGTTAACATGAAAGTAGTAGGAAAATTGGCAAAATCAATGGATAAAAGACAAAGTTTTAGAATGTCACAGAACCCATATTAACATGTAAAATGACAAAATAATAATTTATTCAGGTATAGGAGATGTAATCATAAAATCTATTCCATTTCAAGATGGGGTTAGAATATATACTTCTTTAAAGTTTACAGATTTAGAAGGATGATCAACAATATACAAATGTTAATTTTCTAAGAGTCTTCACATAATATTCCCATAGAAACTGAAATACTGAAAAACCTCTCTAGAGGTTTCAAATCAATTTGAATATTTACTTAAAATCTTGTTTGATAGTACATAATCATTAAATATAGTCAATATATAATAAATCTTCATTTATTTCTAAGCACTGTGACAGAAACTAGTTGGCTCTAAGATTACTCGTATACATGGGCACATGGATTTTTTAAACCAATATCAAGAAAGCTAAGACAAGAATTCAGAACTAACAGATATAAAAGTGAAACCTGGTACCCTTTATACATGGACTGCTTTATCTCTGTCATAGTAATATGTTCAAATCATCAAACTACAAAGTGATGTTTTTCATTTAGTTAAATATCCATATTATTTCATTGAAACTTAACCTCAAGTCATATGTATGGAAATTTATAAATAGTTACAAATATTTGTTATCAAATAATTTTGCAAAAAAAGAAACTTTTTAATATAATCTATTTTATAGAACTAGTATATAGATATTATTTGCTTTCAATGAGCTTATATGTATATACTCACACTAATCTCTTTCATTTTATTTTACAGATGTAAGAAATGAGATAGAAACGGAATGAAGAAAAACAAAAGAAATAAATTCCCAGATGGTGTATACATACAACTTCATAAACAATTCTTTAATCTTATCAAGTTTTACACTTGGTATTTGATGCTTCAAAATAAGATTCAGTAACTATAAGTGTGTAGAACCTATAACTGAAGGTCAGTAAAATATCTTTGGCATTGTCAGTATTATTTACAGTGATAATAGATTGGTCTTCTATTAATTTTTGGTAACTTGTTTAATAAAAGTCTAATTCTGAAAAGTACTTTCTACTGAGAAGCTTTGAATGCAATTTTTTTTTTTATCAATTTATAAAAATATTTTTCCATGTTTAAATTTTAATCTTGCACAAAACTCTTTATGGGCATGTACCTTTAAAAGAGTAGTTTTCTCTTATACCTTCTGTATGTACATGTGTGTATACGTAGAGGAGAGAAGAGGAAAGGAGAGGAGAAGTTCATTGATAATTAATTTTGTAGGTATCGTGGCACTAATTTTCTCCACAAATATCTAATTGGTTGGATAGTTGATTATCATTAACCAATAGATCAACCATTAATAGAAATATTAAAAAAACATCTGTAAACTCATTGTTATCTGAAAATTAGAGGAATATTTATTCACTAAAATAGTTTTAAAAAATGACAATAAAATCATTAATAAAACAATCATGAAACGTAATCTATTATAATCATACAGTTATTTTCTCCTAAAAAGGAAAATTTCTTAATTCAGTTAAATCAGAATTTATTATACTTCATGAAATTCTCAGGAGATAAGAAAAAAGGTATAATTGAAATTCTAATTCCAATAAGTATTGCATAAAATTAATTAGTTAAATTTTAATTTTAAACTTAATTATAAAGTGTTATTAATATTCCATCCTAAAAATTAAAACTTTCTTAGAAGCTTAGATTTAATGTACAATAGATTAAAAACTAGTGCGTACTGATAAGTTCAAACTACTTTTGTCTTCATTGTTTCTGTTTGCCTTTTGGTACATCTTGTATTTCAAAATGTTAAAATCATGTTCTGAGAGATCACACATTTTCCCTCCCATACATGTCATATCTGGTACTTACACCTGTGTTTTGTCAAAGTATTTTTATAGAAGTGAAATGAATATGCTAGCAGAAAGTAAATCAGAAATATTTAGAAAAATAACTAGAATAATGCTCCAAAATGAAATAATTTGGTGACTGATAAGTAACCAGCTGAAAGGCTTCAGATATTTGCCAAGATCAATATAGTAATATATTCTGAAATGAGAATGCAAATTAGATTACAATAAATTTCTTATCAATAAGTATTCACTTTTATTTAAAATAATATAGATTGAAACATTAAAGTGCAGAAAATTCAGATCCTCGAAGGCTTAACTAGATTTAATAGATGGATTGATTAAGATCTAAAAACTGTGTCAAATGAATTTTCAAATTAACATTTATCAACTGATAAGTCAAAATTAATAAGTCACAGTTGAATGTGTTTAATTAGGCACTCAATATTAACTTTTCTTTGTAGATATTACATCCAATATATGACTGTATATTGGTGACAACAGAATGTAAAAATACTGGCTATTTGACAGGTAGCTCTTCTATCCACTCAATGCCAAACTAGCAGTAGCTTCTTCAGTTCACTGCAGCATCGAGTATTTAGTGGTTGAATGTCAGCAGAGAAAGGAAGCAGACAAATTTACAATTTTTTCAAATAATCTAAAATGACATATTACATATTAAATATATCACTTAGAAAATTGAATTAGATATATCTGATATTTAGGTAGAAATGTAAGTGGTGGAGGCAATTTACATTAATTAAAATTGAACTAAAGTCTTCATTTTTGTTATGATCACAACTACTGTGATAACAACAACAAAGAGGAGGACATTAGTTTGATTGTAAATAATGGCAAGTAGGGTAAGGTACCCAGTGAGAATCAAACTTTTTATAAGTATACTACCTTCACATTTTGGTAATACTACAAAGTTGAAAGATAAATATTAATTTTCTTAGGATTCAATTTAATGCTTTTTCTTTTTTTTTTCTACCTGAAATAAGTTTTGAAATATTCACAGTACATTTATACAGTAAATGGCATCATTACTATTAATGGTACAATAAGATAGCTTCTGAATTATAATGACGAAAATATCATAACTAACCATTCTTTAAATATATTATAACAGGTGATGAAAAATGGATTATATACAACAACATTCAGTGAAAGCATTGACAAGGATAAATTTTCCTAACCAGCTTTAAATCTAAGCTCCATGGAAAAAAGTAATGTTATGCATCTGATGTAATCGCCAGACGATTATTCATTTAGCGTTCTTAAAATGCAATGAAATACTAAATGTACATTTATATGTTCGGCATCTGCAACATGGCCATAGAAATTTGATCAAACAGCACTCTTCACTGATCAATAGTAAAAAAAAAAAACTTATTCTTCATGACAATGCAAGGCAGCATGCAGCAAAAATAATACAGGAAAAGATTTTAGAATTTGGTTGTTGTGTGTGTGTGTGTGTGTGTGTGTGTGTGTGTGTGTGTGTGTGTGTGTATGTGTGTGTGTGTGTGTGTCCAACAAACACCATATTCACTTGACCTTGCACTAACTGATTATCTTTTTTCACAAAACACTTTGATGAGGAAAACTTTCTTTACTAAAAAACAGATTTAAGAGTTTTTTGAAAATGTTTTTTTTTATATCAAAACCTGTGAAATTTTATTCAAAATTATCAAAGAGCTGCTGGATAAGTGGCAACAAGTCTTTGTAAATGAAAGTAAATATATAACTTAATAAAATATAATTGTACTTATTTTTTGAAAGATAAAGTTGATAAACAAAAATGAAAATTATTTATGATTCTTGATTGGTTCATTTTCTAAGGCTTATCAATCTTTTGCTAGTTATTTAAAGGCAGAAAATATACTTAGCTTGTAAGATTTTTTTCCTTTGGAGATAAGGGTTTAATGATAAAAGTCTTACTAACTAACCCCATAGACGCAGGGAGAAGAGGAGGATTCATAGATTCGCCAAGAGTATAATTGAATATAACAAGCCCAATGGGAATTGGAACTTGGCTCTCTGATTATCAATTCTAAGCCATTACAGTGTACACCACCCTCACACCCAAGTTTACTGCACATGGTATTCCCAAGTGGCCACCCATCTAAGTACTGATTAGGCTTGACTATGGCGATTGTACAGGAACCAGTATTTCAATGTGATCTTACTGTAAAACCTACTCTCTCTCTCTCTCTCTATATATATATATATATATATACACATACATATATACACACACCCAAACACACACACACACACAGAGGGTGCAACGGATGAAGCCTCGTCTAAATAGTCCGAATAATGTAAATACAGCCATGATTGGATTCTCCTGCTTGTTTGGCATAGTGCAGAGTTGTATTAAATTATTGCCAGACATAGGGTCTTCCAGCAGCCACCCATTTGACCCAGGGCAGCACTACCTTCTCAAAGCACTTGGTGTAGATGTCCATGTTGATTCCGAGACTTTGTGGGAAGATGAATGGAAGCATAACATCGCCATCCCTAGTGATCACTCCAAACATCTTCGTAATCACCATTAGACTCATCCAACTTTTTCTGCATCCTCTGCACTGTCCTCAAATTGACACCGTGAAATGTTCAAATTATCTTCCGGTGCAAATGTCAAGCAATATACAGCATGCAGTTTCCAATTTCTAGTGGAACGAATTGCGTCATGGTATTCTTTTTCTCACAGACGGTGCCTAACTGACTCTACTTGTACAATTGACAAAAAAAAAAAAAAAAAAAAAAAAAAAAAACAACGCGCCTGCGCTAAAATAAAATAAAATGGAGACTATTTACACCTCGCACCATGTATGTTTCAAGGCTGACAAGGAACTGCAGATTAAGCTTTTTCACGGCCTCATGCTATATTTGGAAATTAAAACACATCTTAAATGGCTAAGATAGCAGGTCGCATCCAGATGATTTAGACAGTTCTTACACGCTTACTGTCTTACAGTGACTATATATTCAAAAATCAAAAATCACTTGTTTGTACGAATGCAAGAAAATTAAAAATGAAATTCGTGAAGTCTAGGTAGTAAGGTACCAATAAGAAAAGCTTGATTATTTTCTTTTTTATCAAAACATTTAATGTTTGACAGGTTTTTTAATTTATAATTTTTCTGTAATTAAATCATTTATTTCTCTTTTTTTTTCTGAATGCTGTTTAAATAAAGAAAATTATTCAAATAAAATTTAATTTAATTCATCTTTGAAAACGTTTATTTATTTATTTCAGCTGCGAAATAAAATAGGACATGGCTCCTACACCAAGATAATTTATCTGTCACTCAGTTGGACAATAAAAAAGCCTGCCTTTCTTTTGTCATGATTGGCCAACTTCAGAACACAGGAATTCTGTATCAAATTTCCAGGTTCGACTTTAAAAATGACGCATTTTCTAGAGAGAGGCTGATAAAAGCGTATCTTGCTTGCTACTTGACTTCGGGAAGGGATCGTTTATCTTATCATTATTTTTAATTCACTACCATGAAATCATTTTTACCATACATACACATTAAAATTTCTTGTATTTGAACATTTGTATGCCTCAAGTGACAAAGTAAAAAAAAAAAAAAAGTAAAGTTTTTAGAGAGAAAGGGTTTTTCTTCAGTGTTTTTATGACTCACAGACCTGTAGTTGCAAAATACGAGAAGCAACGAGAATAAATGGAGAGACTAATAGATTTTTTTAAAGTTATTCATTGACTTGCTTGAGCAATAATAAAAACTATAACTAACTAGATATCCATAGTTGTCAAATTGTATTTAGTGTTGTAAAGTAGCAAAATAACTGAAAAAATAATTTCATTGTTATTTTCATGAGTAAATAACGTTTGCATTTCTTCTAGTTGCTTCTTTTGCAGTTTCTTGTATTTTACACTACATTTTTTTTTCAAAATAAAAAGTTTACAACGTAAAGTTTACGTGATAACAGGTAAATTCATCCATAATCCACATTCTCTCTCAAAAATCAATTCCGATTTTATTTACTTTACTCAAACTGACATAAATACTTCAATTTTACAGTGTTTTGACTTTGTATTTTAAGTGCAAGCAGTTCATCTTCGAATTTGTCGTTAATGTTCTTTCTTTTCTCGTAATTAGATTTTATGAAGAACCTGAGTTTCGACCGTTATCAGCTGTGTTAACATTTTTATTTTATTTTTTCGTTTAAGGGACAGCCATGAGGTAAGACAAGTATGAGCTGTACAACATGTAAAATTAAGAATTGCCAAATATAACGTTTTTTTTTTTTTTGTTTTTTTTTATCAGGCTTCAAGCCTAATTCACTATATTTGCTTATCCATAAAACTTAGTTTCAAGCCGAGACATCCTTTTTTTAGTTTGCATCAATGTCCATTTTTATTTCCACTATCCAGTGTACTGTACGGTAAGGTAACAAAACAAATTCTTTATTTTTAGTCTCTAGTGAGTTTGAACACTTGGGAAGAGATGACAGTGTAGCTGAGAGTATCTGTGCTGAAATTCTACTTCCCCAAAGTAGAAAACTCCAAGCCAAAGCAGTCTTTCTTTTTTAAACTGTTGTTCAGTAGTAATTCAAGTGAGAGACGGCTAGTTTTGTCCTTCAAAAATTAAAAGTACAAATGATCTAAATTCTAAAATTTCGTTATTTTTGAAGAGTTAACGAGAAAGATAAAAAAAAAAGCTGCATGATTTCAAGCCGCTAAATAAATACGTATTTTAGAAATGTCAAAATTTCAGCAAGTTGCGCTGACTGAAGTTAGTTGTGCACTTAGGTTGCCGTGTAATTCTGCGATCAACCTTGTCTGAGTTATCTTTTTGTGTCAGTTTAAAAAAGGAGGTTGACAGAATACTAGAGATTAATCAATCGAATGATTAGAATTTGCTATGGTATTATTATCGAAATCGATCAAGCAAGATTATGGTTTATCAGTCCCAACAAAAAGTATCAACTTTTCATTATTTTAGGACTTAACTCACTACCCGCTCAGGATGGAGGCTAGGCAAAGTAGCTAACAATGAATGTCATACTTGGGGGGATTTATTTTAAGTCACTTGTTTTGTTGTTGTTGTTTTTTGGGTTTTTTTTTTTAACATTTCTATTATTGTCTCTTTTGAATTGTTTCGCAAAGCGGCAAAAAAGTTATTATTCCATTACTTTTTTGTTCTTTTAAACTTAAAAAAATTACCTGTCTGGAAGAAAGAAAAATGCATTTTTGTAGGAAATAAATTTTATGTTCACTGAGAGTAGTGTACGTGAACAAACTCTTGCCTTTAACAAAAAAACTGAATTTTTCAAAATCTTTCTGAACATGAGTAACCTTCCTTGTGTAAGTGGCTATGAAGAAAAGTTTCCATGCTCGTAAAACCTCACATTTTTTTTTAAACACAGCTAGTTTGTAAACAATTTTTCATAAACCGTTAAAAAATAAAATCGTTTTCTTCAACTATTATTACATTGACTTAAAATTCAAATGAATCGCTTTCATTTTTTTTTAGAAAAATTAATTTTCTTTAAAATAGATGAATGACGAATAATGCCAGGTACGCTCAGGAAGACAATTTCATTCATTCAATCTCTTAGTCTTCTTGGCCAATTAACAGAACATTAAAAAAAATTTGCTTTTTTTCAGTCAAACCAGCAGCATCATATCCAAAGTAAAAAAAAAAAAAAAATGGTACACAAAATGCCCTAAACAAATTTCATTCAAGCTGTTTGTTTTCAGAACAATGACAAGAATTATTTTTCAGTAGTTAAATCAATAGAAAAAAAATGTCCCCATAAAAAGCAAAATTGTATGGAGATGTTATTTTTTTTTTTTTTTAAGGAAAGAAAAAAAAAGCTGGTCAAATATTTTTTTTTTTTTGGTTAATTTTTTTCATGTTAATGGTTCCTAAAATTAAAACAAGAACTGAATTAATAAAATAAAAAATAGCGGTCTGGTTACACAGGTTAATTCTTTTCTTTTTTTCTTGTAAAAGAATTAAACTTTTTAGTAACTTTAATAAATGTTCAACAAATCCTAATTTCTTTATTAATAAGACAACTAAATGTAGCACGACAGAGCCGCACAAAAAGAGTTCTTCTTCAACTTCAAAACATTTTGAAAAGTTCGAAGACGCATCCCGGATTCGTCCCGTTACATTTTGAAAAGGAAAACGCAATAAAAAAAACTATGGAAGGGTTTTAAACATAGATCTTTAAAAAAATTATGTAATTTTTCATAAAGGTTCGATTTTTTTTTTTTATTTGAGAGAAAATGTGGGGGTATTGTCTTTTTCGTCTTTTTACATTTTATTTAAAAAGAAGAAAATGGGAAAGAAGAAAACAATAATGATTTATTGTGCTTCATGTTCTGCATTGAAAACCTTTTGGTTCTATAAACAAACAATGTGTCCACGTAGAAAAATGTCAAAGTCAGAATAATAATTCTAATTATGTATTATTCTCCTATAGACTGTTGTTGTGGGTCATTGTCAGTAAGATCGGTGCTAAAATGGTTAATTAATTAACTGAAACTGTAATTTAAATGTAAAAGGCAGAAAACGAAAGAAATTTTGCTTTCATTCAAAATTTGTAGATATTTTTAAATTCCTGTATTTTTTCTTCGACTTGAAAGAGAGACAAGCATAAACATAATGACGATGAGTCATGTTATTTGTTGATGTTATTGTTAATGTTATTATTTAATGTTACAAATTCTTTATGCTTTTTCCTACGCAATTATCTCTGCAATTTGTTTTTATGGTAAAAAAAATTAAGTTGATTTGTTTGAAATTGTAAATGTTAAAGTCAGGCTCTGCTGAACGTTTCTCTAGCTTGCAACATTGCCGAAAAATTATATTTCTCAAGAAAATGAACAATGATGAGATGGAAAATTTAAAAAGTGATAAACAGGAAAAATGACAAAATTAAAAGGAAACGTTCACTCAAACAAAAAATAAAAATCATATAAACTTAGTCAAGTTTGTAATCAAACGAATGAAGTGACAATAATAACAATAACATGGACAAAAATGTAAAAAACAAAAACTTACTTGTTCATTTTTGTTGGGTAAGATGTTATCCGGATCATTTCTATCAAGTCATATAAAGTTCGTTTAATTTTTTATGTTGTTTTTTGGTGTGTATATTTCCCGTTTGAAACCAAATGCGATGAAACGATAAAAAACAACAGCAGCAGTAATTGTTTTCTTATTGCAAATATTTTTTTTAAAAACCACTGTCTAAACTAAACGAAAAAATTGGTTTTAAATTGTCCAATAATGAGTTCTTTCCTCTCTAAAAACTAAAAAAAGATAACCTAACCTTCCAACTTTTTTTTTTTTTTTTACCCAAATGAATTTTTAGAATTTTCATCCAGCCCTACATTGGGTTGCTATACTTAGCAATATATTAAAACTCAAAGCCATCTTTTTCTTTTCTTTTTTTTAAATTTGCAAATATTTTCTTCGAAATTTATACAGTTAAAAAAAATATGGACGAAATCAGTTTTAAAAAAGAGCGTCAATTTAAAAAAGAAAGTTTAAGTTGTTTTAAAACGTTTTCATCTTTCAGTATCATCTTGTGAAATAAATTCAATGCGCAGACAGCTTTTTGCAAATGCAGCAAAAAGCTTCGTTTGTTGTTGCTTAGAATTGATATTATTATTAACTAGCATTCAGTAATGCTTCGTTGTCATAGAAGTAAAAGATGATCATTCACTTTCCAGTGAAAGGAAATATGTAGAAAACAGTAGAAAGTGAGAAAGATAGAGTAAAAAAAAAACTGAAGTCATACAACTAATTATGATCTCTATGTATTTTGTTGACTAATAATAGCGCTCTAAAAAGAAAGAAGTTTTAAAAAACAACTGCACAAAGAAAAAACTATATAGACTTAAAAAAAATGACTAATTTAAATTCTTAAGTTTAGAAAACATAAACTGTTCTCTCTCTCTTTTATGTTGTTTTTCTTGTTAGATTGATGCAGCTGAGAAAAAACTAACAAAAAAACTTGATGACAAATTGTCAGAAAATCTACTCCACTTTCTCTAGTCGCTTTACTTTTTTTAGGGTTAACAATAACATTAACAGTGAGAGTAAAACCTAAATTAAAAAGTACTAACTAGTAAAAAAGTAGAACTGTTCTCTTCTCATCCTACACAATGCGGCGACCGGCAAAATTTTAAGAAATAAAGTAAAGAATTCCACTTCAAATTTTTGCTGTTGTAGTTGTTAGCCACCATATGATGTCATCATCATTCCCCTGTCTTTTAAAACACTTCAGGGGTGCATTGTTTTCTGAGTGAATTTCTTGCTTTCTCTGACACAGCCAATATCCAACAAGATGCGAGCAGACGTCCGACTCCTACTTCGAATTCTTTTTTTATGCAGGGCGAGGGAAAAAGATGGAGTTAAAGGTAAGCAGCAGTAGTAGCAGCTGTGTACGTATGCAGATACACATGCGTGTCTGTATTTGGAAGATTGGGATGATTTTTATTAAAGGCCAAGAAGAACAGGGAACTAAGAAGAGGAATAAAGAAAAATTTAAAAGGTGTATTTCACCCAGTGTGTCTATGAACGCGATTGCACTTTTTTAGGGTTATCGAGTAAATTTTACATTTTTTTTTATATGGTGGAGGTCGAGTAGATGAAGCTGCAAAAAATTCACTACTTCAAAAAGTAAATTTAAATTTTAAGAGTTTTAAGTTAATAATAATAATATTCTTCTTGTTTGAAGTGGTAACTTCAATGTTTTTCCTGTCAGTTTTATCTTCTAGACCACACTCATTTTCTATTTCAATACACACAAACAGTGAAATATTTTTTAAGAAAAAAAAAAGAGTAAAAAGAGAAAAAGACTGACTTTCCTTAGTAGGAAAAAGTGTTTTATATACTTGCATGAATGGAAGACATTTTTTGACATTTAAAGTTCAATTCATATTGATTGTTTTTACAAAACTTAAACTAGTACTTAGTTTTCAATTTTATTTTAGGTTATTAAACTAAAAACTATTTTCCTTTTAGGCTTCTGTCCCCACCTCACACACGCACAATAATGACAGCTTATAAAATTTAATTTTTTAATTCAAGCAACATGGAAAATTGTTTTTATTTTACTGTACACATTTTTAAATTTTTAACCATATTTTTCACTTGAATGAACAAACTTTATTCGAAAAATGAAAAAGAAAAATCTTTGTAGTTTTTTATTTTTTCAAAGAACTCAAAGTCCATATATTGATTGATTTGATTGAGTTTTTTAATACGAGCGTGAAAATCTTGCATGCGTCAATTCTTATAATTGCATTGTTTCTGACATCTGACTGTTCGAAGAAGACTTCAAACAAAAAGTAACTAGTTAGCGACCTCTCTTGAAAATGAACATAATTTGGTTGGTATCATGGTGTTGTAGGAAATTCAATCGTCCAAGTTTTGTTTTTTTGTTTTTTTGTTTTGTTTTGTTTTGTTTTGATTTTAAAAATTCGAACGCCTGAATTTCAAGCAAGAATAAGATAAAAAGAAAAGTAAATAAAAAACATTTATGTTTGTTCAAAGTTTGTTCTGTTTAAGTTTACAAATATGAATTTTAAACGCATTTAAAAGTCTTTGGGGGTACTTGGCGCACAGAAAAACTGTACTGTAGTTTAGCAAAAGACTTTTAATTTGCTTTTAAATAGTTGATTCACTATCAACTAAACTGTGGTTGAAAAAATACTGATTTTTATAGTTAGTAAAAAAAATTCACTGAAGTTTGAAGTCGCCGACATATGTTTTTCTTTCGACACGCCGGGGAGATAAAACATGTCTTCTTACTCTTCTTCTCTCTTGTGTTCGGTTTTGGACAGACAGCCACATTTTGGCTCTTCGCTCTTTTAAAGTTGAAATCTGAATTTGAATATTTTTTCCCAAAAGTAGACCCAATGAAAAATAGTGTTTTAGTTTTCTTTAATTGGTCAAATATTTCACATGGTGATGTTAATTTCTTTCTAACCAATATACACATTTTGATTTAAAACGGTGTGTATTATTGTGGAATCTTTTTGGAATTTTTATAATATTTTCTGTTATTAGGTAGACAATAAAGTTTGGGCGTGTTTATGATATGCATGTGAATAACAAATTCACAATTCACAAATAAAAAGTTCGCGATGTACTGTAAAGATCGCCAAATTGTAAACAACTACATTTACAAGTATGTACGTACATGTATTCGTAAATTTAGATTACTTTTTTATGATCTATATTAAAAACTCAGATTTCTTTGTTTGTAAATTAAAATAGATTCTAATTAACCATATATTATTAAAAATGCATTTATAACTAAAATAGAGTACTGGGAATGGTTATTTTTGTGGTTTAGCCTAGTGACAAGGAAATTCGGAAACAATTAAATTCGACTTAAGTTGTTTTTCGACTTAAGTCTCCTCTCCTGGAACGAATTACCGGTTTAAGGTGAGGTATATCTGTATATACCGATGAGTACAGTGAGAGCCAGGATTCTTTACCTGTTATAATTACATCTTTAATTGTTATACGTACCCTCTCTAAACCATTTTATTGTGGGTGATAAGTAGTTTTTCCAATCTAAGAAAATCAATTTTCAGGTAAGTGGATCTGATAAAATTTGAACCTGGCTTTCCAATTTCTCATTCTGAGTCGGTATTCATTACACCACCACACTTCCATAATTGCGGATAAGTTGGCAAAAAAGCCCACAATATACAAAAATTTACATAAAGTCTGATTATCATTTAAGTATAGAAAGATATAAATTAATTAAACGTTATCAGATGGTAAAAGTCTTTCATTCACATTATAACATATGTTTTGAAGGAAGATGCAAGGAGATTGTCTATTCATTTTTAGAAGGAAATATGTACAGGTCATCTTCCGGATTTGGCGAAAAAATAAAATCCAAGTGTCGTCCCAACAAATACAACCCACAAAATTATAACCAACACAAAGTAATGATTCTCGCAGAGAAAGAAGAAAATCAAGCTAAATATCACAATAACCTTTATACAGGCAAGTACATGCACTTACATATTAAATTTTACTTATCTTTGTAGTGGTCATGAAACGACAAATAATTCCATTGTCCGTAATGATTTGTCGCAAGTGTTCAAAGTGGTTATCTTGTAAGTGAAAAAAAAAAACGGTATGTACGCCAATGTGTGTGTGTGTGTGTGTGTGTGTGTGTGTGTGTGCGCGCGCGCGCAGTGCTAGCTATCAAAACGTATGTGACTACTCGCCGATTGCGTACGGTAGCATTAATTTTAAATCCGGTGAACAAAAAGGAGGATACATGACTTACTTTCGTCACAGCTTTGTACATTTTTCAAGGTAGAAAAATTATCACTGACGGATGCGTTGTCATAGTAATGTGTGTCGAGACAAGGTCTTGTTTGTCAAAATCTAGTCGCTGACTTTTCGTTCTTTTTCTACTCTTGTCATGGTACTATGTGTCGAAGCAGGCCTTGATCGCCGTCTGAGATCTAGTCGGTAACTCTCCTTGTGTTTTCCCTGGCTCAGGAATATACTCAGTAACCCGAGCCCCTGACTCTTTTCCAGGTCATTTGGAGTTCAACCACGTGGACGTTGTAGAAAGTACATTACGTGATTATCATATCCAATCAGGTTCTAGAAAACACTTATTTAATTTGGAACTCTGTATATGCAAAAAAGCTTTCGTATGTACTGAATTTAGCAAGATTTATTTGTGTGTCTCTTGTTTCTGCTTCACTTATTGGTCGTAAAATATAGGATATATAGATATCACTCCAGAATTCTATTTTTTATTATTCTGTTCGATCTCCTTTAAAGTTTACTGTAGAAATGTATCTTGTTTTGGCAAAAATAGAGAATGACTTTCCAAATCTATCCTGTGATAAATTCCACAATATTTTTCGGTTGCGTTTCCATTAAGTAATTTCTAAAAGTGGCGTGTCTGTTGAAGCTAATGCTACCTGTCCATTTGGTTTTCTGTGCCACTGAAAACAGGAGTTGGTATTTGGGAACTAGTAAACATTTAAAAACTACAGGTTACGTTGCTTCTTAGACCATTTATACTTTCTTGTTTTGTCGGCATAAAAAATGTGAGCTCTGTATATTTTAGTTCTTTCTCTTATGACTGCTGCATATTTTACGATATTTTTGTTTGTGAGTGTATCGGGATTTGTTTATATGTTTGTTTGAGTAAGGATCAGACCTTTTTTTTTCTGAGGAAATGACAAGTGTTATAGATGTAATGGCTATAAAAATTTATGTTATATTGTTTCTTTACTGACACCAATACGAAATTTATGTTATATTGTTTCTTTAATGAGACCAATACGATCTACTATCGAGAGTATTTTAACTAAACTGAAAGGCATCTTGTGATTATAGCTGAGATAAGACGTCCATTTTCTCTCCTCGTTTGGAACATAATTATGAGTTCATATCATTTAGACATGCAATAATTTGAAACAAGGACAAAAATACAGTTTACCAAATGCAAAATATATTTATTGATACGTGGACCTTGGCGTGTTTGCGTTTGACTCGTATATGTGTATGTGTCTGCGTAAGGGAAAGAGTCTGTACTTATCTACTTGTAGTGAGCCGGAGGATCTGGTATCGCTGATATGGATTGTTAACAGTTTTTGACCTGGTCGTTGGTGCGAGTGCGCATTCTGTCGTTTCGAGTGTCGGTTCCCTTTAGCTGACAGAATGAGATCTACCGCTTGGTAATTTTTAAAGGACTATTTTTGACGTAGCATACGGACAAAGTCGAGAACAAAATTTCACACCTTGGCAATTTGAGTTAAATGTTTGCGCCAAGGAAAATGTGTGGTGGTTTAAGGAGAGCAAAACATTTCTTTTTCAACCAACCGTTTGTTAGTCCGCTGCATTTGTTATAAGACGAAATGACTTTCTTCCTCGTATCCCATGCAACCTTATGTGTAACTAAAATAAACACACGTAAGTACGCAAAATAAATTGTATAAATTTGATTTATAATTTGACATGTTTTAGTGTCATTTCTGTGCATGTTTTTTTTTTATCATTGTGAACATGTGGCTATCCCTGCCGGTATGGTGTGAGTGAACCCATTTGATGATTCCTCACGTGTACAAAAACAAATCAATCCACAACATTTGGTGAGCACCAACGTATATAAAAACCATTCTATTTACCACATAATTTGGAAAAAAACGACGTGCAAAAGAAACCAACCACATTTTTAGTAACAATAATGTAGAAATAAAAAAATTAAAAAAAATACCCCATCACTTTGGAATTCTTTACGTACAAAAAAAAACATCCACAACCATACCACGTGGCGACCACAAAAAATACAACTATGGTCCACATCGCTGATAACTCAATGCTAGAGAATGAGATCCTCCACTGTACTGGCCCGTAAAAAAGAAACAAAAAAGAAAAACCCGAAGGAGCACAAAAAAATCAAGTAAGAATTTCTTTTATCCACTTTAAATCCCTACATACACGCTTGACATGAAACAACACAGTATACTAGCCTCAGTTTCCGTTAAAATTCCTGAATTTATACAAACAGCTTTGAATGGCTGGTTCATAATATGTAAAACCCAATTTGCTTTGCATAATATAACCAGCTCCGAAACTAAATACTACCACGTGCTATCTCGTCTATCAGTCAGTTAAGTGCCTTACGTGATACACGCTTGGGTGATCATGTCTCGAAAAAGACATCTCGTCAATACTATACCCAAATTACAAACTTCTACACTGTCTTCAAAGAAGTGCAAAATACACAAGGTGGCACTAATTCAGATGCACGAGAGAACAAAGCAAGAAATGTTTGCTAATCCTATTTCAAACAAAAATGACTGGCACACCTTCAGATTATCCCCAAGAATTATTTTCTACAGTATCTAAAATAGGAGTCAGTGACGAACTTTTTCGCCATCGATTCATACAAGCGTTACCACAAACTATTGCTCTAGCTGTTTTTTGTTTTCTTAATAATTTCACTCCAAGAAAGGCGGGACCGCCAATGGTGTGCAGGAGTTTACAGTAAGAGGAAACACAAGGTACAGGGGATGTCGAAGAAAGGATAAGGGATGCCTGGGAATCAAATAGATAGTAGATAGCTATTGGCGTTGCTTTTAAACTTTTGGAGATTATAGATATCAAGGAAGCAAACAAACGGAAGGGAGGTCCACAAATTGAAATGTGAGAAAAGAAACTATTAGAGTAGAAGAGGAGGTTTACATGTAACTATTTTGACTGTAAAAAGTGGGGCTTTGATGCCAGTCTAGTAGCAGGCGTAAATAATTGTGGTCGGTGAACCAGGGAAAAAGTTCGCCAGAGTAGTTGCCATGAAAATATTCGTAGAAAAGACAGAGGGAAGCCACATCACATCGATGAGAAAGTGAATGAAGGGAGGGAGCTGCCAAGTCAGGATCAATTATATTGCAGATCCTCCTTTGAATTTTGTCGAGAACTTCAAAATGAACAACAGGATCACCCGACCAGATATGGCAACAGAATTCAATGCATGGACGAATGGTTAGATTTATAAATGTGCAAAATGGATTCTGAAGAGAAAAACTTCCTGGCCCGACACAGTGACCCAACTTTCTTAGCAGTAGATGCAGCTGTGGGTTCAGTGTACTCATTCCATTTGAGATCATTTGAGAGAGTGAGGCCAAGGAGGCAAGGAGGTGTAGTAGTGTGTTGCTCCCTAGCAGACTAGTGTCAATCATTCTGATGGTAGGCATGAAAGTTTCTCTGTGGTGGTTAAAGGAGAATAGCTTCGTTTTGGAAGCATTTCCTACCCCATTCCATCACAGATCGGAGGTTCCTTTCGAAGAACAGCAGCCAGGTTTACTTTATCAGCCTCAGAAGATTTCCTATTGAGACGGAAGTAAATAGTGGTGTCATCTGCATGGATGCCTACTTGGGAACTGATTACACCAGAAGGTCATTGATGAAGATCAGAAAAAGCGTAGAACTTAGGATAGAGCCTTGGGGGACGCCCGCGTCCGTATGAAAGGATCTGGAAGCGTTCCCGCTCAAAACAACCTTCACGATTTGATAGGAACGATTAGATTAAATCAAGCAACCGTTCAGAAATATCGTAGCTTTGGAGCTTGCACAGAAGGCCAGCATGCCAAACCCTGTCAAATCCTTTTGAGATATCAAGAGTAACAGCTCGAGATTCGCTGTTCTTGTCAAGAGCCTGGTATATATATATTCAGTGATGGTCGTTAGCACATCAACTATAGACATGGCAACGCGAAAGCCATATTGCTTGTCAGAGAGAAGGTTATGAGATGTGAGATGCCTAACTATTTTAAAATAAATTACCAAAAAGAGTTAAGAGGTTTAATGGAGCGATAATTAGAGGGGTCAGAGGACTCCCCAGAGTTCTTAAAAACAGGAACTACAGAGGAGGACTTCCAACATGCAAGAAAGCAGGAAGCAGTGAGGCAATAACTATAAAGTTTGATGACTGGAGCTAGCTCAGAGGCCATTTCTTTAAGAAGATAAATGGCATTCCATCACCTCTGCTTGCCTTATAGGAGTCAAGCTTAAAAATTATGTTAGAGACCAGCGGTGGGATTATATATATATATATATATATATATATAATCTCCCATCTCTTCACTTACAAAGTAAAAACCAAAAATAGATTGATCTTAAAAGAATTTTTGTGACATATATTTTTCAAATCTTGACCGTTATTTATTTTTGTCCCCTTCTTTATCCCATTTTTTCTTCATTTTGAAATAGAACCGTGTCGCTGAGGAGACGTGAATTCTCTATTAGCAATTTCATGTCGAAATGTGCATTCGACATTTTTGAATTTTTAAAATTTTCTTTAATTTATATTGGCTCTGTAATCTTAAGTACATTGAGCTCTCCTCCTGTATAATTTTTTAATATTAAAAAAAAATTAATATTAATTAGGATCAGGTTCTTGGAATTTACCTTCACACTTTTCCATTTCGGATTAAAGAAAAATAATATATATATATATATATATATATATATATATGTCACTTAGCTGAGCCTCAGTTCTAGGTGGGAAATTGGGTATGGATACTCCAGACGAGTCAAGTGTGAAGTTGGATCAGAATTTGCGAGCAAAGCACTTGACCTTGTCTGCAGTGTATGTGCGGATATCGAATTGGTTGAATAAAGTAGGGATTGGTGATTTTCTGTTGTTCAGCACACTCTTGCAGAGCCGCCAGTAATCTTTGAAACCAAACTTTCGAGATGCTATACGCTGCTTCATTCTATCAGCAAACAACGACCTTGCATCATTTAAGACACGCTTACATTAATTACGAACAGAGACAAAGAGGCGCCGCTTATTGTGATCACATGTAAAACCAGAAAAAGTTATTCCTGTGGGTGATGGCAGCTAAGTAAGTCGGAGAGAACCAAGAAGATGAACGAGATTTAATTTCCTATCTGTAATGAAACTATCAATGCCGGCTTTTAAATAGGAGGAGACCTCAGATGCGCACTCTTGAAGAGGAAGGCTAAAAGCTTTGTTCCAATGGATATCACAAAGGACATCACGAAACGAGTCTTTCATTATCTGAGCTACGTACACAGATTCAAGACTTTCCGCGACCAAACAACCCTAAATCCCAACGTAGAGTTATTGAATTGTTTAATTTCTACAGGAAACTAATTAAAAAAGCAGCTGAAATATTACCATCCCTACAAAAAAGAACTCATCAGATATAATTACACTACAAAATCACTACAGATAAATTTCACACAAATAGAAGCATTTCGGACTATCAAGAGCATTCTAGAAGAAAGTACAGAGACACCCCAATCCCAGAGACACTCAACCTGATAGTCTGATAGTTTTTTCTATGCAACAGAAGTAGCACTACATCAGATTATAGATGGCACCTCAAACCTCATAGGCTTCCACTCTAAAACAAAACAAAAAACTAACGGATATACAAATAAATACTCAACATTTGATCGTGAGCTATTAGCAGCTTACCAAACTGTACTACACTTCAGACCGCAAATAAAAGTTAGATAGGCCCATGTCTATTGAACAGGTTAAGAGGTTCATCCCTTGTTCCCTGTTTAGGATATGGTTTCCGGCTTTCTCTTTTCCAATCTTCTCACTTTGTTTTTTTTCAATTGGAATAGATAGATCTATCTATCGCCCGGTTCACACTCCACCCATGTCTATTGAACAGGTTAAAAGGCTCATCCCTTGTTCCCTGTTTAGGATATGGTTTCCGGCTTTCTCTTTTCCGATCTTTTCACTATTACGTAGCCCCCTGCACATCAGTGGCGTTACTGCCTTGCTCGGGGTGATACGATTAAAAAAAAAGTTTACATTAATGACTGATCGCAAATCCATAACATTAGCATTTAAAACAAACTACACACCTAAAATCAGACAGACAACAAAGGCAACTTTCAATCACTGCTAAATATATCACAGACTTGATATACATCAAAGGAGAAGATAACATAATTGCCGACTGTCTTTCACAACCAGCTTTTTCAGTCACAATTGACCCATGCGACAAGAGAAAAATGAAGAGATTTCTAAATACAAAGATAACGCCAAGTCATATAATTATCAAGATTCAATCCTTTTCAGTGGCATAAAACATCCACACCAACACTGTTTATTCCAGAATATCTTCACAAACGCATCTTTGATATATTTTACAACATCTCACACGCTGGTCCGAATCCAACAGCAAAGTTGATAAAGTCAAAATACTACTGGCTAAACATGAACAAAAATATACATCAAATGGTCAGAAGCTGTCAAGACTACCAACAAAACAAAATTCTAGACATACTAAAAAACAAATTACACCCTTTTCACTATCATCTGGACAATTCAAAAAGTTCATATCGACCTCATCGGACCTTTGTCTCCAAAAACCGAACATGATGGCATATATCCATCACCAGCAAAATATATTATTGCCTGCATCGGTAAGACAACAAGATGGATAGAAGCTACCCCTCTTCAAAACATCTCAGCAAGTACAGGAGCTATAGCATTCCTCAACACCTGGATAGCTCACTGGAGTACCGCTTCAGCTTATCACAAACAGAAGTATCCAGTTTGAAAAGGAAATTATTCAAAGATTTATTCACTATCATAGGATTCCACAGACTCTGTAGAATCTCATACCATCCCAAACAAATGGAATAATAAAGCGCCAAGATAAAATACTAAAAACAACTATAATGGCTAGAAAACAAAACTGGATAAACGCCCTGCCAATAGTTCTTCTTGGAATGAGGAATGTATCTTATGAAGACAATATATGATCTACCATCGCCGTCACTGGAATCCAAAAATTTCCTCCCAAAACCACTAATAGAACACTTTTACTGTTACCAAAGCAAACTTATGTGGTGATACCGACCGAGCAAAAGCGAGGGACCGGATGTTTGCTCTCTCACGACAAAAAGGCAAATGACCAAAAGTCGTCCGTGCGCCGCCGGCCCCGCGCAGATGTTCCGGTTAAAAAATAAAAATTAATCAAATATTAAATTTCCATCAACCAATGGGAAACCCAGAATGAAATACAAGTTTGAAATTCCAAACGAGCTGCTGCGATCTAAAAAGCCGAAATAAAAAGCCGAGACAGAAAGCCGAGACAGTCCGACGGCGACAGGCGAGAGTAATTAATATCTCCCTTGACCAAGTCAAGTGGTTACTATGCTCGTCTCTTCACCTCTCCTTCCTTCTTCCCTGTCTCAAATCTACTTACTGATCTAAGGAGCGACTACATCAAAAACATTCCTCATTTACACGCTTCCCACATTCCGAAGCCTTAAATCTCTTTCAGCTTATTATTTGCCTTGAACATTTTAACCTACGTTGGACCTATATTCAAGTATTACTTTAATTGTAAAAACAGTAATTGATATGTGTATATATAAAAATGTTATTTTTCTACTCAAATTGCTTTTCTTGATTTTATAATCATTTTATGACTTATAGTGGGCTACCTAACACAAGGCCAAATTCCGTTAACCTGCAACAACATACAACTACCCTTCTCTAGAACAGACTCCCACTACAAATGGGAAAAGAAATAGATAAGATATCCCCTATACTTCAAGTAATTTTCTGAAGAGATGACTAAGCTGAACCTATCACTCATTTCTGAAGAAGAGTTATACTAAGCTAAGCAATCCTTCATGTTACAAAACCTGTATACTTCACCCTATATCTGGTTTAAGAACAGCTAGGAAAACTCTTGAATTTCCTTACTCTGGACCCTATAAAGTAATTACCAGACATGAAAAATACGTTATTTCGTTATACAAAAATTCATCAGGAAAAGACCACACAGTCTCTACTGAGAGAGTAAAAACTTGTGACACTGTAGTGAACAAAACAACTTCTAGATTTAAAAATTCAAATGCTAAGCACTGACTCATTGATTTAGAAATAAATTAATTTTCTCGAGTTTGCAAACTTTGCTTAACACACACAAAACTCGCGAAACTACAGACCTTGATGTGAAATTTTTTTCGGCTAATAGAAAACTAGGAAACATCTAAAAACAAAATAGAAAGGCCAGAATCACATCAGTGACCTTCTTGATCCCCCACAAACTAAATAAAAGACGGAGCAAAATCGGCCGTTGTCAGATAGAGATAAGATGACGAGTGTAATTAACACGTACCCTTGACAAACGTCAAGCGATCGTTATTATTATTACCTCTCTCTTTCTCTCTCACCTCCTCCCTTTTCATCATTCATTCTGAGCGATAACTTCAAAAACAATCCTATTCAACAATAAACGCTCATATATACATACATACATACATACATACATACATTCCTGTCTACGTACACATAAACTCACTTTTGCAAGTTACTACTAAATACTCTTGATACCCTCAACTGCTTAATATTATTACTCTTGGAACGTTTAACTTCTACCAATTCATGTTATTCGTTTCCATTAATAAATTTCTATTTAAACATATAAAATGTATACTTTTATTCTTCCATTAATCCGCACATTCCAATCTCCAACCTTCTGATGATAGCGAATAATTCTAAGTTGTAGGGAGTTCGGTTTTGATTAACACAAGTTCAATTCAAATAAACATTAACCATCTCCCTACGGCTTCAATGGTGAACCCCGACGCCTAAAAAGAACACGCAATGGAAGAATCACTTCTTCACTAGTGACCCCCAGACGTCCAGAGAACGAACACCCTACTTCTACAACACTACTACAAAATCACAACAAGAAACATCTTACACAATCTCACCTGACCAATCTAAACAACCTGCTGAACACACAAAACAACCACCTCAGCAAAAACAAACATTATCAAAAACACAACTACACGCTCCAGGAGGAATGTTCGTTTTTCCAAAATGATTGACCAAAACTCAGAGTTAAATCACACATAAATATTTAAATCACGATAAACACAAAATGATATATATACAAAATTTACATTTTTTTGCGTCCAAAACAGAAACGTAGAGTTTACTACTGGCAGGCGAAGTGTTACGAAGGGGAAGGAAGGGTCAGTATCTTTACCCAGTTAAGTTAGCGAAGTATTTTAAGTGCTATACTTTTAGAAATCCTTAAATGTGTATATAAAGAATAATTTCCAGTATGGTCAATGAAAAGATTAAAAAAATCTATTTAACCTTTTAGTTCCACGAGGTTCTCTTTCAGGTTTTAGATAGTCGGCAACTTTTCTTAGAGATTCTTTCAGCTGGATATAAATCCTTGAATCAAAGCCGCAGTTAATAATGTCAGCAAATACTTTTAACAACTAACTACTTTCTTCCCAAAACCTATTTTTTATAGGGGCTAACTCCTAATTTGCATATTTCTCGAAATCTCTCGAATCTACTGGAATTTTCTCGAACATTCTAGCATCTTCCAAACGTTCTATTTCTAATTTCCTTATTTTTACGACTACTTCATGAATTAAAACATTTTTATAATAACAATTAGGACTCAATAGAATCCCTTACTACAACTTTTTAGACATTATTAATATTATTTTTATATATAAATGCATCTTAGTAACACTACAAATTAGTTCTGCTAATTTAGTAGGGATGTGATATAGGGAGATTATTGTTAATAATAATAATAATAATAATAATAATAATAATAATAATAATAATAATAATTATATTACTATTCTGCATATCATTAATAGCACTAACCAGTCAACTTAATAAGACAGAATGTGGTTATAAAATAGGCCAAAAGAAAATAAGCCATCTATTTTACATGGATGACTTAAAGTTATATGCTAAGAATGATAATGAGCTGGAAGGTCTTCTGCAAACTGTAAAATGCTTCAGCGAAGACATTGGAATGAAATTTAATTTGAATAAATGTGCTAAAGCTACAGTTTTACGTGGATCAATACAAGAAACATCCTCAATTAGCCTAGACCCTGCTGTAACAATAAAAGAATTGAAACCAGAAGAAGCTTATAAATACCTAGGTGTAAATGAGAGCGAAAACATTCACCATAAAAAAATGAAAGAAATAGTGCGTAAAGAGTACTATAGAAGGCTACGAATGATATTAAAAACTGAATTAAATTCACAGAACAGAGTTATGGCCATTAATAGCCTTGCAATCCCAGTTGTCCAATATAGCTTCAACATCTTAAACTGGACTCTAAACGACATCAGGCGAATGGATGCTAAAACAAGAAAGCTTCTTTCTAAGCATAAGATGCATCATCCAAAGGCTGATGTAGACCGTCAATACATACCCCGTAAAGAAGGTGGAAGGGGTCTTATTCAGCTGGAATTGTCATACAAGACAACAACTATTGGCTTACTAACATACATAGAAACAACAAAGGATTGGATGATACAATTAGTAAGGCAACATGAAGAAAGAAAGAAAAAATATTCAATAATAAAAGAAGGCAGTAAATACAAACAAGATTTACAGTTAGTAGATTCTGTAGAAAAGCAAAACAGAAGCCAAGAACCAACTATTGCGGCAAAAAATATGAAAATGAAAGCCAAAGATAAAGCTCTTGAAAAGATGAAACAGCGCTGGCAAGACAAACCTCTGCATGGCCAATATCCAGTACGTGCCAATAAATCCAATGTTGACAAAGTTAATACTCATCGATGGTTACGTGCATCTGGATTAAAGTCTGAAACTGAAGGATTTATACTTGCAGCACAAGACCAAAGTCTTTTCACGAGAAACTTTCAGGCAAATATTATGCATAATAATATGGATCCAAAATGCAGGTTTTGTGATAAACACCAAGAAACAATAGACCACCTAATCTCAGGCTGTTCTGTGCTTGCCCCAAACGAATATAAAAATCGCCACGATAGAGTTGGGCAATATTTACATTGGGCAATGTGCAAACATTATGGAAAAGCTGTAAACAAACACTGGTATGAACATCATCCAGCACCGGTTACAGAAATAGAAGATGTAACTATTCTATGGGATTACACCATCTACACAGACAGAAAAATTGAAGCAAACAGGCCAGACATTATTGTTAAAAACCAGAAGGAGAAAACTTGTCTATTAATTGATATGGCTTGTCCAGCGGATTGTAACATAGCAATCAAGGAATTTGAAAAACTGTCAAAATATAAAGACCTGGAAATTGAAATAGAAAAAATGTGGAAATTGAAAACAAGAGTTGTGCCAGTGATAGTAGGTGCACTTGGAATGATAAAAAATGGAACAAAACAACACATTGAAAGAATCCCTGGAAACCCCAGCTTAAGAGATATACAAAAAATTGTCTTATTAAGTACAGCCCACACACTAAGGAAAACTTTATCTATGTAATGCTGGGGATGATAGGGAAGATAGAAAAACATGAAATGGAGTCATAACAACACGCCACTACCTGCCTTAGGTCTCCCCGCAGACTTGGTTGGTAGTGAGACCAAAGCAGAAATCGAAATATGATGAAAAATGACATAATAATAATAATGCCCATGAGTATACCGCTTTCAAAATTCTGCTTCCGTCAGAAAATCTTCCCTGTGTACAATACTTTCATCTATATTTTATCCTTATACAGGCTTTTTGTTCGATTGTTTATATTTTCTATGGTTTGAAAACAATTATCAATATTAATTTTTTAAACAAAAACTAATCCTTACTAGGACTTTGCTCAATCTTTAAGCCGTCCAAATAGTTTTGAATTTTAAGTTTACTTTGACTCCGTGTTGGAGTCAAGGAACTAAATTCACACATAGTAATTATTTTTTAAAGTAAATTCTGCAGATATTGGTCAGCATAGTTTGATATTCGTGTCATTGTGCTTTTTGAAAAACGGTGAAGCTATTTTAATTACCTAAATAAACAGTAACCGCTCCGATTTCTAAATCGATCAACTGTGCTGAATTGTAACACATTATAAAAATTAATTTGCGTTATCATAGCTCCAGGCTACTTACCTCAAAAGCTCTGGTTTTTACACCACGTGACAATGACCCAGCAAAACGAAAACAAGGCTCACAATGACTGTGACGTACACAGGGACGCATAAAACAAGCAGTCTAAAGTCAATCAAATCAGTAGCTGGCCCGAATTGGCAAAAGGAGGGCGCCGCGACAGGTCATTCCAGGGACCCAACTGATGCTGATGCCAATGCCAATGCCTCCGACCACTACCACGATAACCTGAATGCCTGACGCCTCCGACCACTTCCACTGTTATCATAACTGTCATTTTCAGGACAAAAGCAATTGTCCTTTCCAGGACAACTAACCGCTGTAGCCACTACAGATGCCCTTTTCAAAACAGAAAAAGCTTACAAAGATATGCACCACCTCAACGCAGCGATTTCCAGCGACGAGTTCAATGCAACCTGACAACGATTTCTAGCGTAGCAACTTTACTGGATCAACCATCGACTTCTGACGTACTCGCTAGTTAAACAGATCGAACCGCACTTTGACTGTTAGCGCAGTCTGCGCCACCCGACTACGCAAACACGCGGCAGACCAATCCTATCCACCCGGTGCAGCAACGACTAACAACACAGACCTCATTTTCTGACCTACATATTGTCAACCGCATGCAATGACATCTCAAGCCTTATGAGCGGTGGAAACCGCTCAATCAACACCAGTCCCACAGCAACCCAAGAGATCCGTTTGAACTGTAAAACAACACAAATAAAAGTTGTCAGGCTACGGCAACTGTGTCACCTTACATTTTGTTTTGTTATCCTTACCTTTCCAGTGTCCTTTCATCATTTCTTAAAAATTCACGGAGTCAGTTACCATAATCGGCCCCGCAACAGTGTAAATTAAAAGAATTTTTTATTTGGTAAAAAGCCCTACGAAAACATAGCTCAAACAAATGTTAGTAGTAACATTTAATTTATGTGGGCACACAACAAAGACAGACGAAACAAGCAGAAATTAAGAATGAACGATAAATTTATTGTTAACGCACAAAATTGAAATAATTACACTAATTAAGTGCAATGTGTACCAAATGATGTCCAATAACGTGTATGCAAAAATAATCAATGCAAATGAAATATGCCATTTTACAATAAAAATTATAATACTGCATAAGATCCTTAGGGAATAAAACTACATAAAATGTAAAAAAGGAGAAAATACTTCTTTGAATAGTTTTCAAAGAATTTGTACAATTTTCGAAACAAAGTTTGTGGTAATAGCAAGAATAGAACAATCCCACAATCCGAAGCCTTTTACTTGATGTGGGAGCGACTCTGACGTTCATTTCAGTTCAGTTCTTGTTTGATGGTTGTCAAATTTCTTCTGTATTTTTTTTTCTTTCTGCACCGGAGCAACCTGGATTTTAGCAGGTGTTTGACGACTCCTTGAATTAAGTTTTGAGTAGGTACCTCCACTCATTTTCGATATTTAAATTTTAAATTGAATATAAAAAAAAAAGTTTTCCTGAAACTTTTATTTTAGTCTTAATTGAAAGCTAAATGATTAAATTTACTATTTCCAGTAAGCAAAACACTCTGGTGTATTTCAAACAGAATTTATATTGATTGGAATATAAAATTTTGAGATTTCTTTTTTAATCTTTCAATTTTTCGACCATTTTTAAGCAATTGACACATTTGTAAATAAAAGTTACTTGTCGGTTTTAAAAGTCTTGCAAAAATAAAATATAGATCTGTGACACATGATTTTTGGAAAATTAGCAAATTTAATGTTAAATTATTCTGATTTACTTATTTATAGCATGAAATTTAGAATAAAATTATTTCTTAAACACAGAGTTCAACTTTCTGACCTTTCCACCATGTGTGTTGACAGATTTGACTGATGCGAGATAAGAGAAGTGCATGGCGATCACAAGTGACATAAGTATACAGATTTTTTTTCTTGTAAGAGGAAGAAATCCTGAAACACATGACCATTTAATTTAAAAATAGAATGGCACGACGATTTGTATTAAACTTTTTAATTTTTGATTAGAAAATATAATCTTCGCTTGATAAGTTTTAAACTAACCCCAACAAATTTTTCAAGTATTTTAAAAATATTTTTGAAACTTTATAAATTATAATTTAAAAAAATGAAAACAATTCTTTTAAAATTTCATTATTAATCAATTTTTTTTCTTCAGACTATAATCTCCTTAATTTATATTATTTATTCAAGCAATTGAATGCTTATCAAATTAAATAATGTCATAGTTATATTGTATTTTTATTTTATTATTGGGAGTAGATTTTCAGAAATAAAGGCAAAATTTTTTCAAAAAAATAATAGATGATTTACATTCCTTAAATGAGTTCTGCGTTTAAAACCAATTATCGCAACCAAATTTAATTTCTTAAAATTTCAGGAATTTATGTGTAGGTGGGTAACAAATGTAAAAAAAAAAAAAAAATACCAAGATTTGTTAAAAAAATAAATTCAGAAATAATTTCATTTATTTGTGAATAAGTCCTGAAAGTTTCATTAAAATCCGACAATTATTTCATTATTGCAAAAATTTCCAAATTAATGTGTTTGTCACCGGAAAAAAAAAGAAATGTGTTATGTAATATTACGTTTTTCATTGTAAATTCTCCGAACGATTTTTGGTTGTTACCTGCTAACTAAAATCAAAACAAGATTTTTTACCAAAATTTTCGAGCGTGTTAGAAGGGATTAATTTTTTTTTAGATAATTAAAAATACTTTGATCTTTCCTCTTAATAATAAACTATTTTGATGGGAAAAGTTCATTTTTATTAAGTTTGGTTGGGGCCTTTTGTTTCTTCATACTATGTTTTTTTGTTTTTTTTTCAGCGATTTAGTGGAAGTACCTACTTTGGATCTCTTTTTTATTACCTACAGGTATGCATCAAATTCACTTCTCGGAATTTAGAGGGAAACCTTTTGATTGATTATGGTAAAAAAACAAAAAAACAAAAAAACAAAAAAACAAAAAAACGCAGCTATTTTCCCACAAATTAAAATGTACCAAAAACATTTTTGAAATTTAACATTTAAGCAAGAGCTCAACACAGCGTCTGCTTTCTCTCAGAAAAGCAACTTAAATTTAATGAAGAGGAGACATTTCGTCTCGGGTACTTGTAGGTTATCTGTCGCCACTTTTTAAATTATTTCCAATTTATTTCTTAAATTATATTTATTTCTCCATATACCAACTTAAGGCGTGAGTTTGACCGAGGCCGTCGCTATATATTACCATATTTAATTTATAGCGACGGCCTCGGTTTGACTCTCAGTTATCACTGTGGAGTCCATTTTATTTTTGCGGCTTGCAGTTCTTAGTGCTACATTTCCAATAGCTCATGGAACCGAAGTAGAACTTCATTGGATGGCCATTTTTGCAGTGTTTCTCAGTTGATCCGGATCCGCTTAACTTGAGGTAGGCAGAGGCAGACAGCGTCAACTTCATTTCTTAGCGGTTCTCAAAAATTCATTTAACACGAAAAAAAAAAAATCATTCCACATCTAACTTTAAAAATGTGGCGACAGATAACCCACAAGTTCTCAAAAATGTTTGTTGTTTAGAGAGTTAGTTTCAGAATTCTACGCAGGACTTCGTATTACATCGTAAAGAGAGAAACATTTCATGAGAATGATATCAGAGAGGTTTTTATCGCATTATATAGCTTTGGTTATCGCTGTTGGCATCAAATTTCTGGCAGTCTTTGGTCACTGGCATCAGGCTTCAGTTTGTAGGACAGTGCCTCGTCAAAATGGACGAGAGAGAAGCAAATGATTGTAGAGATGAATTGATGGTTTACAGGTTTTAAATAAACATGGTGTTGGAGCAGCTACAAAACGAACTACTGGCTGAAGCTACGTGGATCTCTATACTCAGAAAATATTTTAAAAACTTTAATTTCCTTTTTTTTTTTATCTTGGAGTCGATTTCAAACCAATTTGTGACATTTGAAATGTGGTTGTTGAGGTAAGTACTTCCGTTTTCATTTAAGAATGGAAGATCCAACAGGTTGCAACAAGCCATTCAACACTGTCTCTGTATAAATTCTGGTGCTTTATTGGTAGCATGTCGCACACGATCAATTGGTCTATATAACTATTTTTAAATAATCATTAAAATCATATGGAGTTGTTCTACAGAGTGTGATGATCAAATTGTCATCATTCTATGTTTTTAATTTCATTGTTTTTGATTTTGTCAACTGCACAGTATAGTAGGGTCAGTTGGAACACTGTCTGGGAGAAAAAGATCACCATGATACAATTCATTCTACCAGAAATTTAGAAACAGTATACTGTACTGCTTAGCATTTGCACCGAAGCTCCAATAGTAACATTTTAAAGTGTTTGGGATTTCAATCTGAAGACAGTGCAGAGAATTCAAAAAGAGTTGGATGAATCCAATGGTGACTACAAAGGTATTTGGAATGATCACTAGTAATGGTGACATTATGCCTTCATTCATCTTCTCACGAGGTCTCAGACTCAACACTAAAGCTTACATCGGGTACCCTGTGGAGGTAGCGCTAATCTGGGTTTAGAGGGTGGCTGCTGGAAGACACTATGTCTGGCAACAGAACTCTGCACCATGCTAAACAAGCAGGAGAACCCGATCGTGGCTCTCAGACAATTTCTGCAACCACATCATTTATTACATCTGGCTACCTAACTACTCAGACTGAAACACCTTTGATTATTATATGTGGGACACAGTTTAGTGAGAGACCAACAAAACTCCTTGTAGCACCAAAGGTGAACTTAAGGTAATAGATTATGGCAGCATTTACCAACTTAAACAAGGAAACTGTCCAGAAGAGTTGTAGGAGTTTCTGAAATTGTCTGGAGACTTTGGTTGAAGCCAATGGTAATTTTATTAAATAAATTTACTCTTTTGTATTTTAAGATATTTTGTGTAATTTTTGTAAATAAATCTGCTAAAATGAAATGTCTGTGTTATTTTCATTTTTTTTTGTAACTTAGTTTTTAATGCATTTTTCTAAGACTTTGTTTCATATTAGTATATTTGTATATAAATATCGTATTACATACTTAACATGGAGCCTCTTTTCTTTTCACACCATTATGTTTCAGTGTTAGTTCAAAGAACAGGTTCTGTTAACACTAAGAGTTTTTGGGTAGAATATTTCTTTCCCCTAATCAATTCTTTATGAAATCTATGACAGTGGTGAGACACTGGAAGACCTAAGAAGATTGATTTTCATAGCACTACCTAAGAAACCAAGTGCAAATGAATGTAAACTCCACCAAACAATCAGTTTAATGGTCACATAACAAAACTCATCATCTGAATCTTTGCTGCAGCTTGCGCCAGTTCCCTTCCAGTGGATGTCGCAGTTAATGACTGTCTGCCTCCTCTACTCAAGATCTCTCCTTACCAACAACAAATATGAACAACCATATCTCAAGAAATAAAGCTAAACCAGGTAAAGTTAAATCACCTAAACCTCTTAACATTCCTTTCACTAACACTGGGGTATTCATACCAACTTCTGTAACGTTGAATCTTTCCTCCACAAAAAGTCCCCTGACATCCTAGCGCTCTGTGAGACTAATCTCAACCCCTCAATTCCCTCCTCCGACTTCTTGATCCCTGGCTACTTTCCCCTCTTAAGGAAGGATTCCACTGTTCATATGCATGGGCTGGGGGTTTATGTCAGTGAACACCTCCCTCTAGCTAGGGTGACATCTCTCGAATCCCCTGACCACCCATATATGTGTCTCTGTCTGTCACTTCTCAACCTCGATCATGCTGTTGTTTCTGTTAATATATCTCACCACTCTCATTCCCCCCAGGGACCTCCTACCAACAGGATCTCCTACTGCTACCAAAGATGACTACAATCTTCAGGAATTTAAATACAATGTCAATTCCCACCTCTTATCCATTTAACTCCAGTTCTTTCTACATCACCCCCATATCTCTTGTTCTTTTCTTTTCTCTCTATCTTCAAAACTGTCTTCACACCCGTGCTCCCATCCTTCTCTCACGCTTTCTCTGACACTCACTGTAACTAGTTTGTCTTTCTCTTCACTCTCCACCTGCCTAAACTTTTACTCTTATGTAGCCCCCTGCACATCAGTGATGGTACCGCCTTGCTTGGGGTGAAATGATTAAAAAAATTAAATTAAATTAAATAAGATAAAATAAAACAATGTCAGGCTAAGAAGCAATGCCTTTCAAAAAGTTCCATCCAAATAACTCATTGGTTAGAAATGTCTTCACTCTAGGAAGTGGAAAATCGCAGAAAACCATATTTTTTTCATGTACATTTTTTTTACGTGTCTATGATCATTACATTTGCTGTGTCTCATTTGCAACAGGTGTTGTCATGTAGCAAAATTACTGGCCAACTTCTTTGCTGAGAAAAATGTATTTTCTGTTTGAACAAATGCATCATTGACACATTACCCACTGTAATGTTGTGCATTAGTTATTAGTAAATGGTGTGCTTGAAGTGACTAGTTACAGAGGAAAGTGCTAAATATATTACAATGGTATTATGATATTTCTGAATATTGTGCAAAAAGAAGGCAACGGAAAATTTTGCAGCACCCTCTTTTAACAAATGGACTAAAACAAGTCTGCATTTTTGTGAAGTTTACCACATTTGCCCAAAGCAAACCACAAAAGTCTTGCTTATTAGCAGAGAATACATTGATGGTCAAGCAAAGTTGAATAGTGCCTTTTTAGATTAAACATTGTATTAATTCTATTCATAACTACATAACTACACCATGGGCAAAACGTTTAGGGCTAACCTGCATTTCTTTGCAAAATACCTTAAAATAAGTTACTGAAATTCTATCATTAACTTCAAAAAAATGCAAAAAATGTCTTATTTTAAGGTGAATTTTTTTAGGAAAGCAGAGTTACCCAAAACTTTTTGTTTTGTATTTGTACTTGATACTACATTACTACATTCATAAATTTTGCAGTTACATGAATTTACCAATGTCATGAGAGAAGAAAAGTGTGGTGATGCTTATTTCCGGTGGATAAAGATGCCTGTCATAACATTAAAACCAAACCAGTTATGCTTGGATTTGAACAAATCATGAATAAACAAGTTACTCACTAGTGCAACAAGCATTCGAAGTGAGTTTTATTATCATGGTACACTTTAAAAATGTTGCCTGATACCAGATGGAGTTTAGCCAACACATACTGTACATGTGCATGCATGGTATTTGAATTATTAGGATAACAGAATCTTCAAGACATTTGATCTCTTTAATCATAGTAGTTACTAGTCATGACTGGATGGAAAGGAGCCATCTTCATGTAGGATGTAGGATATTTTTGTTATGTGAACAAAAATAATCTCAGTATATAGTATATACCAAACTTATTTTAGAATTAAACTTGACTTTTCCTACCATTTTTTGTAGAACCCAGTAAAAATTAATTCGCAAGATTTTAATTATTTCTATGATAAATTAATTGTAATACATTTAATATTAATTATAACTATTTTGCTTAACTTGACAAATATGCACATCATAAATAAAAAATATGAGATGAGAGAGAGAGAGAGAGAGAGAGAGAGAGAAGCAATGGAATCCCTTTTCATTACTTCTCTCTCTCTCTCTCTTTAATTTCAAAGGATGATTTCAAATTTCTTATCCTTCAATTTGCAAATCTCTTACTTTTTCTTTTACAAGTAGTGTTAGAGGCACTAATGAAAAAGAAAAAAAACTCATGCTCAAACTGAAATTTGTAAAGAAACAAACATTTATTAAAATGTGACAAAAATATTTTTACCCTATACAAATTATGCAAAATGTAGTCTCGGCCTTGCACAAACTTTCAAGGCAGATTAACAGTTCTTTGAAATACAAATCTATTTTCTATAGAAAACAACAGTTCTTCAAAAACAAATGTTTTATTCAATGGAATTTCTGTTAGAGCCAACAGTTCATATAAATTGATTTTTTAACAACAAAATAAATTTACTTTGAAAATGTCGAGAGTTGAAGTGGGGTGAAAAAGGTGATCTACTTTCGACGACACTGGTTCTCCAGGTCCTTGAGGTAAAATATTCAAGGTTTTTGAACAGGTGTTCTCTATATGAGATAAATTCTAACAGGTTTAGAAAAAACATTTGAATGAGATAGACTCATATGTTTGAAAAAACATATTTTGTAAAGAGAAATCTTATTGATTTTTAAGGGTTCTTCTTTCTTCATTTTTCTTCTTTAACAACCGTATTATTATTAGTAGTAGAAGCAACCCTTTATCATTCCAGGTCACAGCTTTTCTCAGCTGTGTTGTCAAACCCTTTTGCAGCACCAAACTTTACATGCTGATACAGTCAACACTTTCTGTCCAGACCACAGCTTTTTTCCCCGAGTGGATTATTCCTTTCTGAGCCCAGATCAAAGCTTTCTTGCTCAAGTGGTCTATTTCCTTTCTTCCAGACTACCTTTACATGGCAGAGATGGTCAATCCCTTTAGTAGTAGCAGCAACAGCAAACATTACACACTGAGATGGTAAATTCTCTCTGTCTAGATCACAGCTAGTGATTTAATCTTTTCTGACTTTGCAGTCAAACGTTTCCCTCTTATAGCAATCAAGTAACTCAAACAGGATCAAAACCTAAATTCATAGGGCTCATACTTTTTATCTCCATTTGGTCAAGAATCTGGAATTACTATCCAGTCTAAATACACTCATTTGCAATTTAAATTGTGCTTGTTTTATAACATCAAATCTGAGCCTTCATTTTGTAAATTTTTGCCAAAAAATGTTTAAATCATCTTTCTTCATTTTGACAGGGTTTTATAATATCAATTTGGAACTTCTTTTTTTAAATATTTACACATCAATTTTTATTCATGTTCTTTGTTTTTAATAAACCGTCTGGCTACATTTTGACTGTTTCAAACTAGTAATATCCTAATATTCTTAATCATTTTTTATATAATTCAATATTATGCGTGTTATCAAAAATAATTTTTTTTTATTAATTATACACTTTCTAAAATTGTTCTAGTCTTTCATACAATTTTAATATTATTTTTTATTAAAATAATTTTTATGTTAATTTCTACACATTCCAACACTAATTATTTTTTCTTATACAATTTTGATATTGTCGTTTTTTAAAAATAATTTTCATATACGTTCCGGTGTGATATACAATTCGTTTAAAATTCGTGTTTCTTCTTTTTTTCTATCTACATAAAATGTAAATATTTCTAACAAAGATTTTTTTACATGTTTGTGCAAGTTATTCTGTGAAAAATGGATAAAATTAATTGTTTTATTGCTTCTCTCTAGAGAGAACGCTTTTTCCAAAAGTTATTTTGCGATTAAAGCTGTCAAAAATCGCTATTTTTCCTTTTTGATGAAATCTATACGTTATAAATGTGAAATCAGTTATTTATAGTAAAAATAAAATTTAAATGACGAAGAGAAGTTAATTTATTTTTTAACAAAGCAAAAAAGGAGAGTATTTGTAAATTAAATTCACGAAATGAATAGCATGTCGTCTGCTAGTCATTTTAGGTCACGTGATATCATGACGGATGTGACGTCATTGAGAGGCGAAATATGATTTCTCTAGTGGAGAACGAGTTGAAAAAGTCATAATTATTGTAAACAAAGTTTAACAAGCAGGTTTTCTTTAAGCCTTCGCTTTTATTATCGACATATCCGTGAGTATTTAATACATAATCTTCACATAATGAGAGAACCCTTTTTCTCAACGTGCGAGAGAGAATTTATTCTTCGTGCAATTGGAACAAAATTGGTGAGTTGTATTCTTTTTTCATTCATCATTTTGGTTTCAAGAAAGAATTCTGAAATCACTTAGCTTAATCTTCTTGTCTATTACTCGTTTTTATAAAATTTTGTAGCTGAATATATCTTGATTAACTTCCTAAAGTCAATTATTGACTACGAAAATGTTTATTCATAGAAAAATAAGATAAAATGATTAAAATTTTACTTGCACGTGTTTTAAAGTTGTTTGTTGAACACGTGGATCTTGTTAATTTTGTTTCCTTTTTAAATATTGATGAAACAAAATTGTGTATTTCAGATATACATATGTAACAATTATCAAGAAGCCGTATCCCTAACCTACAATAGGATAAAAATTGAAATCATTTTAAAAATTAATCTCACAAAAAATGTAAGCCAGCGTTTTTCTGTAGTGAACTATCCATGAATATTAATTCAAATATTTTCATTTAAAATTTGTTGGATAATTTGATTTTGTCACCTTTCTTTAGCATAAAAAATGTGTGACTGGAGTGGCAAAGGAACAAAAAATATTAAAAAAATTTGATTTTGGTACATTTGAAATTTATGGTTGTTTCCATCTATTTATAATTGTGTAAAAAATCTATCATCATCACATTTCTACTCATCATCCTCTTTCTTGCTTTTAAAGGGATTTTCAAGTATAAAATCTAAAAAAAAAAAAAAATAGAAAAACAACTTTCTATAAGTCAGCATTTTATTCATCATAACACTGTAACACACTACACAGTAACAGTAACAACAACAGTTACACTGTTTGATTTAAAATTTCAAGTCAATATTTTAAATCAAATTGGTAACCAATCGATATCAGTAAAAAAATCTTTCAGATACATATATCGTTATTAAAAATACTGATAATTTGTCTTTGGGTGTGTCAGGTTTTATACAAACAAACTAAAAAAAAATGTAACATTTTATTTTTTTTATACACGTTAAATTCCAGACAATTGAGAAATACTTTTTTTGTTTACCAACAACTTTAAGATATCTATATACTGAAAAAAATATTCCTTTCTTTAAATTTTGATGTTGAAGGAATAAAAAAATCTAAAAAAATGAGAAAAACGCAACTTTCTATAAGTCAGCGTTTTCTAAAGGATATTTAAAAGTAGTTTGCATTCTTTCTCTTCATTACACACACACACACACACACCCTTTTTTTTAGTTCCAGACAACTGAGAAATACCTTACATTATTAAATCGTTATTATAACAGATAACATATTTTTGAAGCGTCTGTGTCCTACAATGTTACCATTCAAAGAATTTATTATTTGCAAGTGATAACTTTTTGGAGAGTTTTGAATTTAAGAGTTTAAAAAGTGGAAAAAAAATGCTTTCAATATACAAATTGTAGCTACTTAAAAGTTAGTTATGTCCCTTGAAAACTTTTTAGTTAATATACAAATTTACCTTGGAGTATTATATATAATGATTTAATTGAAATTATTATACTACCTACAGTTTCCCTTGTTTTAGAGAATACAAAAACAATTTTGTTTCTGGTTTAATTCAGTCACTATGAAACTGCATTAACTTTGTCATTGTCATATGTAGAGGGAAATTTTGTTTTTGAGAATGCATTAAAAAATAAATGTTTCTTACATTCACAGTTCACACTTCTAAAATTATAAAATATTTTAAATTACGTAGTAGATATTTAATATTTATTAAAAGTAACGGCTTTTGCATAAGTCATATTGATTTATGTAGCTAGTACTTTTTTCTTAAGTTAATGTAAAAATTGATTTTTTTGGTACATTTGAAATTTATGATTGGTTTCCATTTATGATTGTAATTGTAAAAATCTATCATCATCATATTGTTACTTTGCTCACATTTCTACTCATTCTCTTTCTTACTTTTAAAGGAATTTTCAAATGTAAATGATGTATTTACACTGGGAAGAAACATCATCATGACTTGATCTATATATTTATTAGTAGTTTCATTGATTTTTTTATCAACATAGCTAGTTAGTTGAGCATGCATATATTCATTTGAAGCTTTAAAATTTGTTAAATCATTATTTAAAAATACTTTGCATTCTTGCTTTTCATTTCTTTATACACACACACACACACACACTTTTAGTTCCAGACAACTGAGAAATACTTATTTGTTTATCAACAACTTTACACTTATATAGGATATTTTTAATGTTATACTGCAAGAAAATATCTATATTCTGAAAATATTCTATTTAAATTTTTTTCAATGTAATCATGCACTTTACCTTTCCATATTATTGCTTAATTCATAAAAATTGACTTCTCTTCAGCAAAATGTAAAAAAGCCTATTTTTATGTTAGTTTGTGTAAGAGTTTGCAAATTTTCTTGGGATTTTTATTTTTTACTAAATTTCATCCAATACAAGGCTCTAAAGCCATTCAAAGTAAAGGATTACAGTTAAGATGAATTTGAATCTCTCGGTAAAGTTTCTAGATTGTATTACTTAATAAAAATATAATTATGTGTTGTTAACTATGAATTACAGTACAAATAATACTAATAGTTCTCCAGAAAACATTTAACAATTTTTGCATTTTATTAATTATTTTTTAATATATTACTCATATTGTTTTACATTGGTAATTAATGGCATATTATACATTTAAAACTGATCTGCAACTTACATTTTGAATAAATCCAGTGATATACATGATTATCTTCCTCTATTTATGTAAGATAAATATTGACTTTTTTAAAAAAATTTCTGCAAGAAGTGTATTATTTTTTTCTCAATCTATTTTGGTTGAGATGTTGCCAGTTATTAGACTGAAGCGATTCTGATTTTGGGATTGTACTTGAAGGATTTAATGTCATGGTGTCTAACTCTAAATTCCAAATATATAGCTGTAACATACACCTATTGGCAAAATTCAAATCAAAATCAATTTTGATGTTGAAGGATAAAAAAATCTAAAAAAAATAAAAAAAGAAAAACATAACTTTCTATAAGTCAGCATTTTATTCATCATAACAATTATACACTGTCAGATTTTATTATTTAAGTCAATGTTTTAAATAAAACTGGTATTAACCAATTGATGTCAATAAAAACCTTCAGGTATATATCTACTGTTATTAAAAATATTGATAATTTGTTTGGGTGTGTCAGGTTTTAATATAAAAACAAACTAAATGTAACATTTTTTTTTATTTGTAAATCTAAATGATACAGGCCATAGAAATACATATGATTAATAAAGTATTCTTTATAATTGAATAAATTATTTTGTATGTTAATATAGGCTTCTTAACCTTCATCACTCTTTCATCTATTGATTTTAACTTTCTACGTTTTCAGCTTTGATATCATTGCCATGGTTTTTATTGCTTCCCACAGATCTTTGCTTTCTGTTCAACTTTTTATAAGTTTGAAAATTATGTTCTCACCCCTCAGTAATTTAACAATATCTTGCTTTTATTTTAAGACTAAATTTACATAATGAAATTACATATTACCAAATAAGTGATTACAAATATTTTTAATAAAACATAGTATAAACTGAAATATCATATTTATCATACAATTAGTAGCTGGATATTTTACCAGCATCAATTTTATTGAGAAAACATTGCATCATATGTATGGTATTTTTATTCATGGATATCTGGTTGGCACAGAAAATATGCTAAACAAAAATCTTGGAAATAATTGTAAGCAATCAAAAGATGAGTGATTGAAAGAGAAACTTGTATAAATTAAAAAAAAAAAACCCAAGAGACTATAAAGTACAGACCCAAAATCCTGAAAGATGAAAGAAATAATAGAATAGAAAATGTACTTTTTGGCAGAATGTATAGAAGAGGAAACAATTGTAATGGAAAACAAAAGTTACAACAAAGATAGAATGAATACATCATAGAATTCTTTCATGACAACACATGAGAGAAATTTGTAAATAAAATCATAAGACTCACTAAAATTTAAGTTTAAGTCAACACTAGCCAAGATGAAGGTGGGGAAAAAGCAGCAGGGCCAGATGAGATTGTAATAGAGATGTTGTTAGCTTAAGATGATTTGGGGATTGATAAAATGACTGAATTGACAAAGAAAATATACAACTTTGGTGAAATACTTAAAGACCTCAATATATTAGTCTTTATAGCACTGCCAAAGAAGCTAGCATATAAAAAAATAATCATTATGAATCTAATGAATGGAGCTTGTCAGAGAAATAGAGCAAGAGCATTATGTCTTTGTTCAAAATACTGGAATAAGAAATTTGAATTTTGTAATCAGTGAGCACTACAATTGCAGAATGACCTATGAAGTTAAAGAAAGTTACTAACCCTTAACTGTAAAAAGAGCTGCAGTTCTACCATTGAATGCCAAGAATACCATTGACAGAGTATGTGTAAAACAAGCAAGTTTTAAGAACGGAGACTTTTAGGGCACATAATGAGAAAAGATAGCTTTGAGAATTTAACATTCATAAGGCATATTGAAGACAAGAGAAGCCATGATGAAATGGCTAGTAACCTACTTGGCAAGTGAATGGATGGTAGAACAACGACCACAAAGATAGAGTGAGGTGGTAAAGAGACAAGAGTTACTTAAAGCATACAAATGTAACTTCATTCTTAAAAAAGTTTAAGCTATTAGTGGTTTTATAAATAAGATCATTCCATGCAATATTTTTTACTGCCACTGTTAAATTACATTTAAATACTTCATTCAACCATATTTTTAGAAAAAATATTAGCATCTCATAAACTTTTTGTTTAAAGAAAAGATATTGATTTAATCCAAATTCCTTATTAAATTTGATAATTTTGTTTTTTAATAACATGGATATAAAAAAGAAAATGTGAAAAGTCTATGATTGGCACAAGAACTGTAAATAGAATATTACATAGTTTAAGAAATACCAAATATTCAACAAATAAGATTTCCTTTTCATTAAATTAATGAAAATTGTCATGGCAATTTTTATAGAAGTTTTAATTTTCACAAGTTGAAATTTGAAGAAACAGAACTTGTAAGATGAAATCCAGAAAATAAAATCTTCAGTCAAATAATACATAATTAATTGTGTCCAGTTAGGAGATGAAGAATTTTCATTATTCTAAATATTGACCAGTAAATGTGGTGCTAAAAGTTAACAATGTTATCACCAATATGTTCTTTAGTTTTAATCACATGCATGTAGTCTTTATAAGTTACTTTTAAAAACAAACTTTCATTTCTTTAATCAAAATGCCACAAAACTGAAGGTTTTATGCTAAAAATGATAGCAAAATTGGAAGAGTACAATTTATTCTCATCAAAGAACTGGTATATTGTTAACCCTGTTATACATTAGTGAAGAAGGCTGAGAATTTATCCAAAATATAGTGCTAAAAATGAAAAAGTTGAAAACCTGAAATTTATTCCAAGTATTTTTTTTTTATTTTTAGAATGTGTATTCTTTATAATATTCTGAAAAGTAAATAATTTTGGTTTGAATATCCTGTAGTATGTATTAATTTTAAATTTGTTTTTGTTGTGTGTCATGTTTAATTGAACATTTGATTTTCTTTTCTTTAACTTGTCAGAAATTTCTCTGGTTGTTGAACTTTAACCTAAGTTAAAATTTAGCAATTCTTTACCCCATTTTTTTTTTTTAATTGGAGTAGATAGACCAAACTATCGCCTGGTTCACACTCTACCCACCTCCATTGAACAGGTGTAGATGCTCATCCCTTGTTCCCTATTTAGGAAGTGGTTTCCGGCTTTCTCTTTTCACTCCTCAGACCTCAGTATTGGTGCTAGCGTGATTTTCCTGCGATGTGTGTGATTGGTGGCAACGTCCCTTCATTGTGAGGGTACCAGGTTGGCAGTTTTCTGGTTTCTGCTTCTGACTCGTAGTTAGGAGCCCTAACTCTTGCGCAGCATAAAGAGTGGATGCTCTGATTAACTTTTGCATAATATCGGGGTTCTTGTAGTGCCTTGTCGTGCAGGGATAGGTGTCCCTGCAAGTGATTTCAGTGGGCAACCCTGAGGCTACACTCTGCTGCAGCCCATGCCAATTCCCTTCCAGTGCATATCGTGGTTAATGGCCACATGCATCCTCTACTCAAGGTCCCTCCTTACCAACAAACCTTAATATGAATAACCATATCACAAATCTAAACCAGTCAAACTGAAATCACTAAAACCTCTTAACATTTCTTTTACTAACATCCGGGGCATTTGTACTAACTTTTGTAGTGTAGAATCTTTCTCCACAAAAAAGTACCCTGACATCCTAGTGCTCTGTGAGACTAATCTCAACCCCTCAATTCCCTCCTCTGGTTTTTTGATTCCGGGCTATCTTCTCCTCTTAAGGAAGAATTTCACTGTCCCCATGCATGGGCTGGGGGTTTACGTTAGTGAACACCTCCCTATTCTCTTGAATTCCCTGACCACCAATATATGTGTCTCCATTTGTCACTTTTCAGTTCGGTTAGCTACCTTTTCTTCTTTTACCATTCCCCGCTCCTCTTCCGAATGCTCCCTTCTAGACAGCATTTTTGATAATAAAGCTAAGGCTACTTCCTCCCACCCATTCGCTCACATAGTTGTATTTAGAGATCTTAACACCCATCATGCTGAGTGGCTTAAAGACTTTGTTACTGATTCAGCTGGCATCCACGCCATGAACTTTGCCATTTCCCAATCCCTTACACAAGTGGTGGATTTCCCCACATGCTTTCCCAGCATTCCCTCGGGACATGCCTCTCTACTAGATTTATGCTTCACCTCTGTACCTGACTCCTGCCAAGACTCGTAGTTTTGCCCTCCGATCATGCTGTTGTCTTTCTCAATATTTCTCACCACTCTCACTCCACCCAGGAGCCTCCTACCTATACTACCAAAGAGCTGACTGGGATGTGTTTCGCAATTTCCTGTGTGACGTCCCTTGGGGAAACGTCCCTTGGGGAAAAGTGTTCGATCTCCCAGTCAATGACTGTGCCTCTGAGATTTCTTCCTTGGTGAAAGCTGGCATTAATGCCTTCATACCTATCAGGAAGTATCGTCTCAAATCTCATTCCTCCCCTTGGTTCTCTCCTGCCTGTTTGGCCGCCATTGCCCAAAGGAACCACTACTTTGACTATTTCGGAGACATGCATCTGACCACAATAGGCGCCTATTAACGTTTGCTTGTAACGAGTGCAAGAGGATTCTGAATGACACCAAGTGGTTGTTTGCTGAGAGAATGAGACAGCACATAGCTGACTGCAAGTTCGGATCCAAGGACTATTGGCAGCTATGCAAACGTGTGCTGAACAACAGTAAATCCGCCATCCCTCCTCTAATCAATGAATTTGAGGTCCTCACAGCATCAGCGGACAAGGCCAAATGCTTTGCTTGCAGATTCTCATCTATCCCCACATTTGACTTGTCTGGAGTACCTACACCCAATTTCCCTATTAGAACTGAGGCTAAATTGAATGACACTGGTATTTAAGGTAATATTAAAACTCAAACCCCATAAGGCGAGTGGAGGTGATGGAATGTGCCCCTGAACCTCTCCTCTGTCCTCTCTAAACCCTATAATTACTGCCTTTCTACTTCGTTTTCCTGCATGCTGGAAGTCCTCTTCTGTGGTTCCTGTATTTAAGAACTCTGGGGAAACCTTGGACCCATCCAACTATCGCCCTATCAGCCTTCTACCAATTTTCGGGAAAGTGTTCGAGGCCATTATTAATGCTGAAATAGTTCAACATCTTACTGCCCATAAACTATTCTCAGACAGTACGGCTTCTGCTTCGCCAGGTCCACGACTGACATACTAATGACCAAGGCTCGTGCTGTTGCCCTGGACATCTCTAAGGCTTTTGGTAAGGTTTGGCATGCTGGCCTTCTACGCAAGCTACAGGGTTATGGTATCACTGGACACTTGCTTGATCTGATTAAATCTTCCCTATCTAACTGCATAGTGAAGGTCGTCTTGAATGGGCATGCCTCCACATCCTACTGTACAAATGCTGGTGTCCCTTAGGGCTCTATCCTAGTCTTGACGTCCTTCCTTATTTTCATAAATGATCTCCCTGATGTGATCAAGTGCCAAATAGGCATCTTCGCAGATGACACCACAATTTACTCCTGCATCAGTAAGAAATTTGGCGAGGCAGACAAACATAACCTTGCTGCTGATCTTGAGAAGGATCTACATTCTGTGGTGGAATAGGGTAAGAAGTAGCTTGTAAATTTCCAATGCATCTAAGACAAAGCTGCTGTCTGTCAATCATACAAAGGAGAATCAGTAATGTGATAGGTACTTATTTGGTTGCTCGACTCCAGCCGACAGGATGTGGCATCCCTCTGTCTGTTCTATAAGTATTTTCATGACTGGTGCTCCGATGAACTTAAGTCACTGGTGCCCTCGCCACATGTCCCACCCATTCACAGTTAGAACAACCAAATGCAGATGACAGTTCTACTCCATCAGCTTCTTTTCTTGCACTTCCTGCCTGTGGAACTCGCTTCCATATTCTTGCTTTCCCGACAGTTACAACCTTCAGGAATTTAAATGCAATGTCGATACCTATCTCTTAACCACTTGACTCTAGTTCTTTCTACATACCCTGTATATCTTTTTTCTCTCTATCTTTGCAACTGCCATCACACCTGCATTCCCATCCTTCTCTTGCTCCTTTCTAACTTGGTCATATTTCTCTTTATTCTCCTCTTATCTAATCTTTTTACTCCTATGTAGCTCCCTGCACACCAGGGGTGTTACTGCCTTGCTTAGGGTGATATGAATATTGTAATGGCAAAGAGCAAACTGAATATAGGAAATATGATTTTTATTCTATTTATTAATTTTGTTTTTGGTATATACAAATGGTTAATTATTGTGAAGTGATTTAACAAAATTAAGATTTTGTTGTCAAATGTTAATCAACTTTTAAACATTTAATAGCCTGTAACTGAACACGTTGGTTATTTAATAAATTAGAAATTTATTATAACTTATCACACAATAGAATATAATACATTTTTTATGAAAATAAATGTTTTGTGAAGTAATTAATTTAAAAGTATTACATTTTTAAGTATTAATGATGAAGAAAATAATATAAAAATCATGAAAACTATAAATTTATCATGAACTGCTACAAATGTGAAGTAAAATAACAATATACTTCAGTATTCTGTCTTCTTCACACAACTGATGCAAAAAATTATCTCTGAGTAGACAACACTTTAGTTTCTGCAGCCAATACTTCAGTCAACAGGAAATGGGTATATTTATATTACTTGTACTAAATGAAGTACTAATAAAAGCCCTTTGTCCTCAGACTGACCCAAAACCTATACAAAATATTGACTGGCAAATATAAATAATTGTATGTGCATGAGTTTCTTTACATCTAAATAATTTGACCTCATTGGCAATATTTCTAGTCAATGATCAAAACCCAAGATGGAGGAAACTACAATTATTTCTTGGCAATTTGACACAATTTATTATTTACTAGAAAGAAAAAGAGACTTAATCATTTCATATAGTCTTCCTTTTTTACCTCAAGTCACAACCAAAGAATCTTGATATAAGGGATTTTATTTTATTTTTTATTATTATAATAATATATGGTTAATATTGGAATAACAAAAAAAATGATACACAAATGTTTTCACTCATCAACTAAACCACATTTTCATTTCCTACAGTTATTTTACCTTTTATTTAAAAAGAAATTTTTATTAACCAAACAGGTTATCTATACTATTATTCTGCTTATTTTTTTCTACTACCATTATGTTTTTTTACCTAGGATGAATGTGTAATATCTGCTCGCTCTTTAGTGCTTCTAAGTTGTAATATGTGCTTACTAACCGAGAAACCTACATAATAATATTAAATAAAAATCAAAAGAAAAGAGAAGTTAGGGGAAAGAGAGTATGAGGAAAAGTAGAGAATAAGAAAACTAAAGAAAAACCAAAAGCACACTAGATAAGCAATGTTCAAAAATTAACAAAAACAGTGAATGTCAGAAAAATCAGATGTCAAAATTACTACAATTAAAAGAAAAAGTATAAAATCAATAAGGAGAAAGTATAATGTGACAATGAAAAGAAGAAATAACCACAGGATGTGGGCACATGAGCACTTGTATACACACTATGAAAGCAAAGAAAAAAATCAACCTACAACAATGAAAAGTGCCTATATAAAAGAAAAAACAAGAAATATAAATTGTCAGTTGCTGATACCCCGACAAGTGGACGGATTTATTTCTGGAAGGTCCATTTACAGAACTCTGATGCTGAAGGTAGCACCAATTAGCTAAGTAGCAAACATAGTTGTAATATATATATATATATATAAATGTTACAGAAAGTCTTGAAAATTAACCAACACATTTAAAATAATGTTCAAATAAATTAAATATATAGTGCTGGAAAAGTGTAAATGTTGTGATACATTAAAATTCTTTATAGTAAGATTATAGCAAGAGAAAGGAGACACAGTATCAAGTACTTGTACCTTTCTTATTCCATTTTTGCTTACTTGTATGAGAGGATCAAAATAGCTGTGTTTTTTATGTAGACAAACTGAACTTATTATATAGTGTTATGGTGCCCTCCTATAAAGATTGGGCTCTTCCTCTTGTTATATATGATTACCTGTGTAACTTCTGGTAGGCAGTTAAGTCGGTAGTTAAGGACAGCTAATTAAAGCAGCTAATAGTCAGGCAATAAGCAGCATAACTGTACTGTTCAGGCACTATTTATTTCTATTTACTTATTATTAACAATTCCTTTGTATATATTATTCTTGTTATACTAATACACTATTTTGAACCTACCTCCTGTGTTCCATGTCTTACTTCCAATCAAACTGGTCACTATATATACCAAATGCTATTATTTTTTATTAAAAAAATAGGAAAATTTTATGCAGTTCTCCATTTTTATTACCTTTTAATTCTTATGCTAATGTTATATTGCTAGGAATTCTTTCTGGGAAATTAAGAGTTATTAAAGTTGTTTTAATTACTTGTTAATAACATAGAATAAATTAATTTTTATTTTAAGGCACTATTTTTGTGTAGAATATTTTTAGTCATAGATTAATATCTGAATATTTTGAAAATTGTTTAAATTTTTTTCTGTAAATCTAACAGAAATTCTTAAAATGTATTGATTTTAATCCAAAGACTAAAGTAAGAAAAAGTTTACTTTCTCAGAAGTTGAAGATGCAAATGAATGCCTCTATTCTTGTTTCAATTCTATTTGTTAATTTTCTTGAATATTAAGATGCATTCTGCCAATGATGTCCATACATGATTTTCAGTTCAATTACTCAAATTTCTTATGTGACATAAAATAAATCACTGCGGGGAAAAATAGATGCTTTTTTCTGTAAATTACAAATTAATATAAAAATTTAGATCTGTCCTAAGTTAATAGAAGCTAGTTGATTTTCCTTTTTTTTGTTCAGTTTTGTGCAACTGTTTTGGTAATAAGAGGAAATTGGAAACTTATTGAAAAGAATTTATCTAAGCTCAACATAAAATTTGTTATAACAATAAAAAAGAAATTAGCATTTCTGCTTATTGTCTGTCTGTGAGTTATTCACTTTGAATTCATGTAACGGTAGCAGGTCTTTCCTGGTATCTATCTTATTAATGTCAAAGGTAAAGTGTGTAAATATCAGCCAGTGTAAATACCTGTCATCTTTGTAGTTACCAGGTACCAAAATACCTTTCAAGTTGAAGATTTTAGAAATGTTATAGATTTCATTGTTTAATCAGCTTTGAAAAGCTCTGCAGGGCTTTGTCTTTACAAATCAACAAAGTTAATAGAGTTAAAGATAGTTTAAAAAAACACACTTTAGCCAAGATATAAACAAAGATTATGTGATGAATAAAACTATACTGGGTGCGATTGGTAAATTGTCGCAATTTTATATTTTTAATTTTATGCATACACACTTTGTTTTTGTCAACTGCACAGTATTATAAGTGCAGTTGGGCACCATCTGCGAGGAAAAGAGCACTATTATGCAGTTTACTCTACCAGAAATTTGAAAATGGCATGTTGTACTGTTTGGCATTTGTGCTGGAAGTTTCAATATGAATATTTTGGTGTGTTTGGGTGTCAATCTGAGGACAGTGCAGAGGATTCGGAAAAAGTTGGATGAGTCTCGTGGTTATTATGAAGGTACGACAGCTCAGAAAACTCCGTCTGGTGAGGGCTTCAGGCTGAAGAAAACTCCGTCTGGTGAGGGCTTCAGGCTGAAGAAAACTCCGTCTGGTGAGGGCTTCAGGCTGAAGAAAACTCCGTCTGGTGAGGGCTTCAGGCTGAAGAAAACTCCGTCTGGTGAGTGCTTCAGGCTGAAGAAAACTCCGTCTGGTGAGGGCTTCAGGCTCAACATTGAGTGCCTTGAGGAAGTAGTGTTGCCCTGGGTCAAGAGGGTGGCTGCTGGAAGACCCTATGTTTGGCAACAAGACTCAGCATCATGCCACACAGGAGGACCCACTCATGGCTGTCAGACAATTTCTGTGACCACATCACCCCTTACATCTGGCCACCTAATCCCACACATTTCAACCCCTTGATTATTATGTATGAGGTGCAGTTGATCAAGAGACCTACAAAGCTCCTTGTAGCATCAAAGATGAACTGAAGGCAAGGATTATTCACCAACTTAAACAAGGATACTGTCCAGAAGAGATACAGGAGATTCTGAAGTCATCTGGAGGGCATAGTTGAAGCCAATGGCAATTTTATTAAATAAATTTACTCTTTAATATTTCAAGTTATTTTTGTGTAATTTTGGTAAATATATCTGTTAAAATGAGATGTCTGTTATATTCATTTTTGCGTAATGTAGACTACACTCTATCACATACTGTATATTCTTCTCATTTTATTGTCCCTATAGAAAAATCATATGATTTTGAACCTTGTTTTTTTTTTATTATATAATCTGTTATTTAATTCTGATAAAAATAAAAAAAAATAGTCTTTTGGAAGAAAGCTATTTTCCACTGTTGGATAATATTAGCTTATGTATTTTAAATAAGATCATAAATGTACATGTGGCACTAAGTTGATTGATTATATTGACCGTTATTAGGCCTGTTGCTAAGAAAGTTGCCAGATAATTTTTCTTGCCAGATTGTATCAAGCACCTTTATAGTAAGTATACCATTTCTCCATGCATTGAATATTGCTGTCTTATCTGGTCTGGTGCTCCTGTAATATATCTAGAGGTTCTTGACAAATTCGAAAAAGTCTTTAATGATATTTACCCTAACCTGTCATCTCGATTTCAGTTGCTTTTTTACTGTTGTTATATGACTTCCCTCGGTCTTTCTACAAATATTTCTATGACAATTGTTCTAATGAGTTTTTTGCCTTGGTACCACAGCTGCACAAATTTAAACACATTCGTAGATTGGCAACTAGGTCTCATTGTTTTTCTGTTGAAATTGCTAGATGCAACTGCCAGTTCTGTTTTATAACTTTTCTTTCACTTCTTGCCTGGGGAACTCACTTTCATTGTCTTGCTTCTTTGTCACCTGTGATCTTCAAAAATCTAAATGCAATGTCAATTGCCATCTTCTGTCTTCTTGAAGCCTGTTATTTCATTGTTCTTTTTCCTCAAAAAGTTTTCTCATTTTTTTCACTCTCACTAATCCCTGGCATCTTAGTGGCATTATTATCTTGCTTGGGTTAGAGCAATTAAAAAAAAAATATTTGGATTTCTTCTTTATATTATTACATGTCACAACCCTCTCTGGCTAGGGGTCTCCCTCACCTTCGAGGGTGATAATGTTGTGTCTTCCCCTGCAATAATATCAACCTTCCCAGGTAAATGCCAAGAGGATTTACTGGATATTAGTTCAGACAGCAATTTGATTCTGTTGGAGTTCTCATAAAGCGTTTTTCTAACTTCATTTTCATTTCTTCTAATCTTCACAAACATTTGTCTTAGGGTTTTCAATGAATACTTTGTCCCATGATTCAACTTTACTGGATGAGGCTTTACTCTTTATTATAATCATTAAATTCAGTTTCACTCAGGTTTATGTTCTTCGTCAAACAAGTAGGGCTAACTCGTCTTCTTGTGTTCATGACTACTGTTGTAAGCACACTCTACAAGAGTTGGCTTATACAATCTGACAAACACATGTCATCGGGAGCTTATGGCCAACTAACTAATTGAAAATAATTTTCTCCTCATGGACTCAGAATTCTCGCCAATTTTCATCATATCTTGTTAACCTATCAGAGTTTGTTTATCATGACAGGTGTTTGTTACTATGCAGTCACCAGATCACATTCACTTTGAATAGTAAAAACAGCTTTCCTTCACTTAGCCTCTATTCTGTTAATGTATGCGTGTTTCTAAGAAAAAGGTTTTTGCTTGTAAAATGCCTTTTCTACGATTTTAACCAGCTTGACTGAGTGACAGAGAGAGAGAGAGAGAAAAATTTGTAACCATATTTTAAAAATTGTAAGTACAGGTTTAGTATCCTTTATCTGAAAATTTTTCAGGTGCTGATATAACATGCCAATAATGGAAAATTTCAGAAAGCACTGGGAAAGATTCATAGGTGATGTGCAGTTGTTGTAAGTGACCTCATCTGCCCTGGGTAGAGGTTCCCCAGCCTAGCTATGTAGCTTATGTTGGTGCCAGTTTCTTGTTAGTGTTATTCACCACAATACCTTAATTCATGGATTACTTACCAGGTGTTTTGTGCTCAGTAAAGATAATATTCAAAACGTTAAGTGTAGATACCCATATGGATAGTGAAGCAAAACAAAAGTATTTATGTTTATCAATATCACAGAAAGTCAAACTGTTGGAAAAATTAGGCAGGTGAGTAAATGTGAAGCATCTGGCTGAGGAGTTTGGCATTAGAACAACCACCATATATGACCTAAGGAAACAGGAGAAATTGTTAAAGTTTATGCTGAAAATGATGAACAGAAATTTATGAAAAATTGAAAAACATTGCACAAAGCAAAAAATAATTATCTTGATTGTCAGTGATGGAGTGAACATATGTTGTTTATATATATATATATATATATATATATATATATAAGCTGTGTTGGGAAATGTAAAGGGATATTGTGTTTATGCTTGGATTCCATTCCCAAACTGCCCTATTTTTATAGATGTTATATACAAATTAAATAGCTTGTATTCCAAAATCTGAAACCAAAGCACTTCCGATCTCCAGAGTTTCAGATAAAGGATTCTCAGCTTGTATTGTTTTTTTTTAGATGTTATGCTCTTCAAAGGTGTAATAAATCTTTGATAAATTAATAAGATGATTTCTTTGATGCCATGACCCTTCAAACATAGGTGATCATAGTTTTCCACAGCTTCCTTTTCTTTATCTGTGGATTTTCATTTTGGAAAAAGTAGTAATTTTGTGTTGCCTTCTCCATGGTTTAGAATTCTGAGTTTTCCTTCATTAGATTACTTGCCATTCAAGGCTAGAGAGTCCAGTCTACTTGACTATTTAATATATAGTTTCAGGGGGAAGAAATAGATTCATGCTTTCTCAAGGGCATTTTTGTACTAGGCTAGGCTTGAATTTGAAATCAGTTTACTGATTGCTCTTTTCATGCTGATAATAATTAATATTTAAAATGTACATTTTGCTTGGTTGTAAAATATATTTTCAGAGTTCATCAGTATTTTTTTCAGTCAATGATTATTTTTTATGATCATGCTTTTGTATTGGATTGTTTAAACTGAAAGGACATTTAAGTTTTACTTGCTTGCTTTCAAAATTCTTGCAATATACAGATTAACTAAAAAATGAAAATACTCTTGAAAAACATGTATTTCTAAGAAGAAAAAGTTAATCAAACATTGCTCTGCTATGAACAGGTCTTATTTTTATTACTTTCATTGGTTTAAAATGATCTAATGGAAAGTTTTTGCTTTATCTTAACAGGGTCTTTTAACTTAATTTATTTTGTCTCAGTAATTTACATAAATATTGTTTTCATTGATTAGCATCTGTTGTTTAAGTCAATAAGTAAGAAGTAACTTTTAATCAGATTGAATTTGCCCAATGAATGCTTCCATAGCCATTAGATGTAGGATGCAGTATATAAATTGCTGAACCCTGTCTGTATGTCCAGGGTTTGTTTAGAACTTTGTTTCTCATGAATTATTTGTATATTTTTATATTATAAGGTATTTATTTGAAAAATTAACCATGATTACTCTAATCTGTATATACAACTTGTGGATATGTTTGACATTATTGCTCTTTGTTTAATGCAGCATCTGATTTGTTGCTAAGGCTATGTTTTAATTAGTAGTTCATCTCTGTCAAAGTGAGAATTTGTCTCGGAAATTATTTTATTATGAATTTGGGTTAGTTAATGATTAATTATGTAATAACAATAAAGAACTATTATGGAGTTATCATGACTTTAAGAATATTATGCACATTTAGAGATACTTAGATGAAATTTATGAGTTTGAATTTCTTGCACTTATGCATGTGAAAGTTTTTTAGACTGATATAACTATAAATAAAGGTTGATTTTTATTTCTTAGCCTAATCTTTTATATATGAATTACTTTGAGGTGAAGATTTCATTATTGTAATTTCATGCAGGTTCTACTATTGTATTTTTATTATTGTTTTTATAGTTTATAATATTCCACATCTTATGAATCTATTGTTTGCTAACTACTACTTTGTGATGAAGCATGTGTAAAAGCCTAAATGTCAGTTTGAATAGATTGTATGAAAAATAACCTTTAAGCATAATAAACTTTAGAATTATAAAGGCAAATCATATTTTAATGAATAAATAATAATTATAATATTGGTATAATTTGTACAAATTAAATCCAGTTGTTAACCAAGTTTATAGGTTATAGAAATTAATTGTTGCTTGTACATGATTGTTTTGTATCAGGAGTTTTAATAATTTAATGTAAAATCCCTAATCTTAATCTTTTGTTTGGGGTTTGAAGTGTAGTATTCCCAGAAAACATTTGAACACTTTGAATTCCAGAAGCAACAAATTATAAATAGAAAATCTTTCTTAGCTTGTAAACCCATATTAACTTTAACATTTCTAGCATTGTTTAGAAGCTGTGATTGCAAGTAGAGAAACCAGAAGTCATATTTTATAGATAAATATTCTAATTTATTATTTGGGCTTGGAAAATTAATGAAACACTCTATCCTCTGCTGTTTTTTTTTCTTTTGTTAAAAGTATAGTTATTGACTCAAGCAAGAAAAGAAATACATGGGCTTTTAATGAACAATGCATTTTTATTCTCATTAATAATTCAAGATTCTGGCATAATGTCTTTTATAGAATATAACATGAGTTTCTATTGATTTCTTTAGGGAGTTGGAGACTGTTTTGGTCTGAAAGAAACAAAGGTTCCTGATAATAACCATAACAACATAAATTAACTGGATGTTGATTGGTTGAAAATAATTACTCTTATCCTTTGAGTAATTTTATGCATTCTAATGGCCTTGTATATTTGGGTTTATTTTCTAATAACACATCAGTCATTGTACTGGATAGCTGGCACAAAAATTACTTCTACAAGTTGCATTTAGTTCCATTATTAGTAGTCTAAATTATAAATGATGTTTTCAGTTTGTATAAAAATGCTCAGGAACTGGAGGAATATTTTAAGTGTAGATTTATTGGAAATTTTTTTCTTTACTTAGAAACAAGTAACTTAAAAAATTGCATTAGGACAATTTAAGTTCTTTAAATTATGGTTGAAAAATTCTCTGAAGTATTAATGCACAATTTGTCTGAATTTCTTGGATAAGGAGTTATGTTTACATTTAGACTATTACGCTCATCTTTGTTGTTATAATAGCATTTCAGTCATTGTGTTACAGCAGTAAGACAAGAGAAGCTTTGATGAATTCAGTCAAGCATGACAGTAACAAACAGATTTGTCCTATGTGACAATAGCCTATATTCCTGAATTTGGTGACATTGTAATTGTGAGTTCAATGGGCAGGTGGTGCAAACTTAGATTCAGTGGAAAGCAGGCAGGCAATAACTAAGCAGTACTAAATAAGAACAAGACTGGATATCCTTGAAATTGACAGTAGAACAAGAAATATCTATTCTTATTAGATAAAGGGTTCAGTTTGAAATTCCCTGAAGGTTACCTGGATCACCAAGCACCTGGAGAGACGAGAGGACATAACAACTAGAATGTGATAACAACAAAGATTAAGATAATAGTTAAATATTAATGGATAATTTAAACAAAATTCGATTCTTAGAAAAAAATATACTATGACTTAAAGTAGGACGTCATAGTAATTTCTGTAGGGTTAAATGTGGCGGTGTGTTGTGGGATAATGGATATTGGCTTGGAATGAGAATCGGAGAGGCAAATTCAAATTCCAGTTGAATTTGTTTCATTCATGTATGTACAAATACCCTTGGAAAAGGTATTCATCCATGTTCTCCTTTCAGCTATGGGTTGAATAGCAGGGCAGACTGGATTCTATAACTTTGGTTGACAACCAGTCTACTGCAGAAAATAATGGCAACCTACTGTGGGAAAATCTGCCTAGTCAGTTATGGATCAAACAAGAGATGATTGGCCATTAACTGACTGACTAAATGTAATTAGTAGAACTCCCCAACAATCAGAATTGTCAAAGTATGCAATAATCAATAACAAAAAAATAAAAAATAAAAAAGAACAGGCAAAACATAATATTAAGCAAGCAAACAATATATGCAAGGTGAAGCAACAGAACTATGGTAAAAAGTTCACAAAGTAAGAATCAGCGTTCTAACTTCAAGATAATAAAAACAGAAACTGAGTTGGATGAGACCTAGAAGAGGTCTATCTTATTGTCTAGGAAGAAATCCCAGCATGCATTTGTGTGTTTGTCTATATTGTTGAGATGGGGAATATTTTTGGAGTCTTTTCCACACAAGATTGTAACCAACAATTTTTTATTATAAACTAGGGAAAAATAATCAAAACATAAAACTTTGTGACCTGAATTATTTTCTGCCTCCAAAATTTGAACTAGTTCAATAAGTATGGCTATATTAAGGCTATTGTTTGTTTAGTAAGCAACCTTAAGTACCATAAATAAGTATTTTTTGAGGGCTGGTTCATGCATTCATATTTTTTTTTCCTTTTGTTCTCATCGAGAAAAAAATAACCCATGCAGAAGAAAAATTCTGTAAATCAAACTCTAGATAAAAATGTACATCATGGCATTAAATATGAGGATGTGCTGTAACTGGTTGGGCCAATCTTTATTTTTGTTTTTATCAAATGGAATTTATCTGAACACCATTTCTTTCTTTCTCTGTAGAAAGGAGCATTTGTAAGTTTATCTGTGTTTATTATGATCATGAGATTCATGTAGAATCATGATTATGGTTTCATGAAAAGACTAGAAAAACTGCAAAGAAATGTGTGGTAAAAAGAAAACATGCCCTTGTTAGCTAAACTCTTTATCTTCTTCCCACTGAATATGAGTCTGTGCTGTTCTGTCTGCCTACACATTCAAAATGCTTCTTCAGAAATTCTACTTTGCATTTCAGTGACAGCTTCTTGGAGGATAAAAAGTCACAAATGCTGTCTACTCATTATTGTGTCATTCAAGTACCAATGGAAGTGCTTCCTTTGAGGAATCTTCCTTATCAACAACTGTAAAAGAATCATTTCCAGCAGCTGAAATAAACAAATAAGGACACTATCTCCATTGCTAACATTAGTATTTTTTTTTATCTAGTTGTTATTCTTATTGTCCAAATATTTACTTGGGTTTTCATTAGGCTTTTGTTGCATTGAAATATGATAGAACTCTGTAGAATTTACAGCACTGATAACAAACATGTCACTCAATATTATTGATTCTACTTAAAAAGTAACATCACATGCAAATCTGAATATAATTCCCCCAATTCTCTAGAATATTTCTGTTTATTAAAAAAAAATAGTTATAGGAATTTGTGTATAAAAACTATTTTTTTAGGATAATTTAAATGTTAAATTACAAGGTGAAAGGTAAAAGTATATTCTTTTTTTATTTAATTATTTTCAAAAGATTTTCAGGTCTTTGTGATTTTAAAAAAATATCTATCTATCTTGATGATGTTAAAAGAATTTTCTTTTAGCAGTTATATAGAAATATATTAGGCTTTTGTTGCATTGAAATATGATAGATTATTATGATTATATAGAAATATATGTAACGCCAGCTGTGGGTTAAATTGTAGAGAAGACTGAGCTCTTCAGCCTTGGTTGGTAATTAATCTAAAAGGACAATTTCGAATTCAAAACTGGTTGGACATGAAATTCCACCCAATAAAATATAAAAAAATAAATGCTACAGAAACCACAGCAGCAATGTCTTGCATGATGAGAGAGCTGTGGCCCTCATGCACCTCAGTGAGCACTGTAGGACTTGAGTGAGTGATTATATATAACTGATAATTGTTTTAACCTATTTCTAAACCTATTTATTATTTAGTTTTATAAAACTAGTCCACAGATTTGCTGATCCTAGATTTTATTAGTCAATTGTATTATCTCTTATTATCCCAACCAAATTATACTGTTGTATTGATTATTACAAGCTATGAGGTCAATATTGTCTTTTTTTTTTCTGAACAAGATCCTCTTTATCATAATCTATTTTTTTTTTTTATTTTTTTAAGACAGAAGTTCTAAATTTTATAACAAAGCATTTAAAGTAGGTTTTTCTATCTGATCTGGTGATATAATGTAGTTTGGTTTATCCACATAATCTCAAAGAAGTTGTATAATATATAGACCATTTAAAGACTACAAAGCATGAAAACAAAATCTTTAAAAGATAAAACTAATATACAGTATTTAGATAAATATTTAACTTGTGATAAATAAAGTATTGTTTTGTTTAAATTTATTACCTGTTTATTTATTGCTGGGCACATAAAGTATTATCTTAATTTATTTGCACTATTGCTGTTATATTAACAAGTACAAACTCAATTAAGTCATATACCCAATAAAACAAATTAACTGTGGCTTACAAACACTCTGTACACAAATAAATCATAGCAAATATACTTGATTTCTATTTTGAAAATGCACAAAATTTTGGTAACTATGATACATTTATAAATCTCTACAGAGAACACCCAACCAAAATTGGGGAGGCAATAGTCTAAATGAATTTTGTAGCATGAAACTTTAACCAGGTCTTTTTCATTGACATTAATATATTGATAGGCGTTGTTTCAACAAAGTAACCGTAGTTACTATTTTTAACCGAGCTAATCTTAATATCTAAAGTGAGCTGCTTTACAGCTTGTGACTTTTTATTTTTACATCAAGATAAGATTCTATACAAATTACTTGCTTTTGTGTTAGATAATTTTAGAATTAATATTCTTGCATTCAAATGCAAAGGCTTTGAAGTTTTTTCATAATTCTCTTAAGTGAAAGTATTTATTAAAGTTAAAATTAAAAACATTTTTTTAGCAGTGGTATATGTAAAGTTATTCAAGTGAACTTACTTTGAAATACATGTTTCTTGTACAGTCACTGAAATTAAGCAACATCAAGCCTGATCAGTAACTAAATGGGTGGCTGTTTGTGAATATCAGGTGATGTAAGCTTGGATGAGTGGGTGGTGTAATGCATAACGGCTTGAAATTGAGAATCAGTGAGCTAAGTTCTAATTCCAATCAGGTTTGTTATATTCACTTATCTACACATGCTCTTGGGAAAACTATGAATTCACCTCTTCTCCCTCCAGCTATGGGTTAAATCAGTAAATCATTATTATCCCCCCCCCCCCCAAATTCTTACATTCTAAAAATATTTTCGGGCTTTAAACAATCTGCAAAATATTGATAAGTCATAGAAGTTTTCTCAGCTGATAAGAGATAAATAACTTTACCTGTGGTAATTTTGACAAATTGCCTAATTAGGTTAATCAATTTTATTACTTGATAAAAAAAAAAGATATACATTTGTTGTGAAAGTTCAAAGGTAATGATGGTTGTAAATTTTTAACTTTACAACATGTTAAAAAGTAATTATAACAGATAGTTTCCACTGTCTCCTTCTGTGACTTTTTTCTACACTAATTACAGCACTGTACATGAAGGGTAATGGCAAAAAATGATTTGGTTTGCATTCATAATTCATAATTCTTCAAAATTTTGAGTAGCACTTTATAAAGTGAATGGTATTCACTTGGTTTTCTGGAAAAATAAAATTTTACTTACCAACATACTCTTTGCTTGTCAGTAGTAAATAGATTTTTTTTTCATTTGAGAGTAGAAAACATCAAACGATTAGTAATTTATCTTGAATTTTTTTCTAATGATGTCTATTATAGCAAATATATTCATATTAAGAGATTTATGAGAGATTTTTTTTTCATGCAACTAATAACTAATAAGCACCAAGGGATTATTTCATTAGTAATCTACAACAGCAAAATATGTTTAAAATTTATCTCTTAGTCAATGCTTTAATACAGACATTTCAATATTATATCTTTTTGATCCAGCACTTATAAAGACCTAATTCTTTTATTAACTTGTTAACTAGTTTCATGTTAATCTTCATCTTTTGAATTAAATCTTACCAACTAAAATAAGTTTTGATCTTGACTGCTGATCAGTCTGGTGTATCAGTTAATTTCTTATCTATTTATTATCCTCCAAAAATGAATGATTTAATAAATTGTATAATCTGGAGGGTACTTCATCTACAAAGATTCAGATTAAATTTAGTATTCAAAGGTTACATGATCTACATAACTTACCAGTTGAATATTCTTGTGAAGTGGTCAGATAGGGTCAGAGTGACCTGATTATATTTTTGCATAACATTGCAAGTTCTCATAATTATAAACAATGTATATATTTGACAATAAAAATTATTGAACAATGTTCTTGAAAAATTCAGTAAATTCACATGTCATTTCTTAATCTTTATGACCCCTGTAGATTTTGTCAGGTACAAGACAGAAGGTACTTATGCCGCTAGTCTCTTGTAAAACTTGAAAACATTTCTTAATGTCAAGTGCCATATAAGCATGCTTTAAATGGATATTTAATTTTAAACTGTAAAGTGAGTGGCTTGTTGAAGAGTGAGTATTCTATAAATGTAATCATTTTAGGCATTCAGCATATGACCTTTTAATAGCTGGGATGCCACAGCAATAGAAACTTAATGCTAGAAATAGATTTGGAAATCAATAGGCTAATGAAAGATCTTTGCTGAGTGAATATAAATATGTGTATGACTTTTTGGCATATTGACACTCATGAAGGTAATGTAATCTTTGTGTTTTCTCTTGATTATTATTATAAAAAATAAAGGTAATTATAGATTATGAAGTAAGTATAAACAATATTTTTTTTTTTTTTTTTTTGGTGCTATTACTAAAATTATAAAATATTTTAAAATGACTAGACTAAATGAAATCCTGCTAGTTAAAAATGATCAAAATTGTTGAGTCTGCATCCACACAGAATCATATTCAGCATTAATTAAAACAAAGCAAGATATTTTGCTGTCACTGTTATGTTTATATATTTACTATTAAAATTGTGATAATGATTGTGTGTGCTCTTTTGATATTTCAGAGTTGATTTAAAGAAAACCTTATATTAGAGATTTCAGCTTGCAAGTATTACCCTTTGAATATATATTAGTTAGGGTATCCTATAATGCAGTCATCAAATGTATTAACTTCATTAAAAGCTCTTTTACAAACACTCAATGTAGATGCAGTGATCAACATGTTATAATGCTTTGAGAATGAGATCATTCCTCCAGAGTATTCACAAAATATCACCCTGTCGAACAAAAATTGAATCTTTTAATCTCTAGTTCCTTTTTAATTGATACTAGACTACTCATAAATATTGACTTTCTTTTAAAAGCAGTTGATATGATCATGATACAAAATGAAGTCACTATTATCAGTTTTATAATTAATTACAAATTTTAATTTGTATTTAAAGATGGTAAAAGAAAGTTTATTGTTCTACTGAGCTTTATAGTTAACACACTGCATGAAAATTTGAAGTAATAGCTTAAAACAGGTGTAGTATTTTTCAAAATAAGTATAGTTTTTGTTAATTATTGGTTAACAAGTAAATTTTTTTCCAGCCTGAAAATGAATAAAAAGCACCAAAAACACTTTACAAATATATCCTGATTTGAAAATAGTTATTTTTTCAATATCAATAGATATGTTTTACTTCTTCGCATTAAGAGACATTTCTTCCATAAAACGTACTTTGAATACAAAATTAATAAGTTATACTAGAGACTGTGAAAGAAGGTTTATTGTTCCACTGGGTTTCATAGTTAACACATACCTGAAAATTTGGAATTAAAGAGCTTAAAACAGGTATAGTCTTTTTCAAAAAATGTATGTTTTTTATTATACATACTTGTTTCTTCCTCACCTTTATTTCAAAATACATAATGATAGAAAATTGGCGGGCATCTATTTATTTACCATTAAATCATGTGATACACACACATAAAATGGCCCTAGCTCAATTACCCCCTGTCTAATTTTAATAAAACTTGGCACTGTATTTGGCAGGGGTTCAATATACAATACATTCCTAAATTGGTTGGTGTATATATTGTTTAAGCTGTATCTCAGAAACACATAGGTTAAAGTATTATATAGATTCAATTGAAAGATACTTTGTGAAGTATAATCGGTCCCATTATTGCTGCTTGATTAGTGTGATCCTAACAATTACAACATGATATTGCTTCTTCTGGCTGTAAAGGAACTATATAAATGATTTAAGATGATAAATGAAAATGTTATAACATTCCGGTTTTAGCTTGCTCAGTTCATATGACAGAATTGCATCATAATAATCAATAAACACAGCTGTACAAAGAAGAAACTCATTAAATAAACACTGCACAACCAAAACATTAGTTGCTTTTTTTTTTTTAAGAGAATGTTTTGTTTTAGTATAACTTTACACTTGCATATATAATGTGGCAGTTGTGAAAATATAATTGAAGACTGAGAGTTGTTGTAGTAACCTGATTTGTGATGACCATTGAGAAAACAAAGCTGGTTGAAAATAATGTACTTATTACCAGTCAATCTAGTGTTTGTAATATCTTGAATATTCCATAAAATATGTCAACATTGTTAGAATAGATTCAATTGGAATCTTTCCAGAATATCAAGTGCTAAAAATACCATTCACTTTTGTTGTATCCTTGAGAAAGGGTTAAAAGAACAGCCAACATGATAGTAGATGTAAAGTGCAATGCTCACTATATAGTTCTCTGTATCAGTAAGTCCACATAGGGAAATGGGGTGTAGAACATTTTATTACAGCACCTTCCCTAGTTAATTTCCTAGGAAATTCTACTCAATATTTTTTTTTTTTTGAGACACAACCATTTTTTGTGCTGGTGGTAGTTGTGGTATTGGTGGGGTTAGAGGAACTGATACTTCTGGCATTGGTGGGGCTAGAGGAACTGGTATGTCGAAAACATCATACAACATTTCTATCAGTATTTCCTCATCTATTTCTTGTGTGACATCTTTAGTATGTCTGGGCCTTAATTGTTTAAGTGTCTCTTGTGTTCAAATTTACTTTTCAACATATAGGTTACTCTGTCAAGTCTTCTAGTGATTGTTCCATCTTCCCAGAAATTCTTACCACCTCTATAGTTTTTGAAAAAAAACTTTGTCTCTGAGCTTGAAAGATTTGTTTGCAAAATTTTTTTTAACATTTTTCTTTGTTGGACTCAGCAAAAGCCTGTCAAATACTGAGCGAATTCTCCTTGCAAATATCAGTTTGGCTGATGACATGCCTTAAACTGTGTTTGGGATAGAAGTGATTTTGTAGACTGATCAAAGTTTCTGAATGCACCTCTCATCTATGTTCATGCTGTGATTCTTTCTTAATGATCTTTTGAAACTGTTCACAAATCTTTCCACTTAACTGCTGGATCTGGGATGTTGAATAGGTGTAGCAGTGTGGTCAATGGCCAGAGATGTGCAGAAATTTTTTAATTCCCTTCCAGTAAACTGTGTTCCATTGTCAGCTACTTTTTTATTTTTTTATTTTTTTTAAGTACACCAAATAACAACTATAACATTTGTTCAGTACATTTATAGTAGTTGAGGATATTGGGTGTTTACATTTGAAGGTTTCTGGCCACTTGTAGCTGTTCACAACTATTAGGTAGTAGTCTCTAAGATAATCTCAAAACTTGACCCTCACAAAGTGAGTGGCGGGGACGGAATCCCAATCATAGTCCTGAAGAAATGTGCCCCAGAACTCTCCTCTGTCCTCTCTAAACTCTATAACTTCTACCTATCTGCTTCCTGCTTTCCTGCCTGTTGGAAGTCCTCCTCTGTAGTTCCTATATTTAAGAATACTGGTGAACCTTCAGACCCCACTAATTACTGCCCTATCAGTCTCCTTCCGATCTTCGGCAAAGTTTTTGAAGCCATTATCAACGCCAAGGTGATTCAGCATTTCACGGCCCACAGGCTTCTCTTGGACAAACAGTATGGTTTTTGCTTCACCAGGTCTACTGCTGATATGCTAACGACCATTACCGAGTACATATACCAGGCTCTTGACAAGAATAGCGAAGCCCGAACCGTTGCTTTGGATATCTCCAAAGCATTCGACAGTCTGGCATGCTGGCCTTTTATGCAAACTGCGGAGCTACGGTATAACTTGGACATTTGTTTGACCTCATCAAGTCATTCCTCTCTAACCACACATTGAAGGTAGTATTAAATGGACATGCCTCCCAAAACTACCATACGAACGCGGGTGTCCCTCAAGGCTCTATCCTAGGTCCTACGCTCTTTCTGATCTACATTAATGATCTCCCCAATGCCATTAGATCCCAAGTAGGCATGTACACCGATGACACCACAATTTACTCTCACCTCGATCAAAAACCCGGTGTGGGCGACAAAGTGAACCTCGCTGCCGAGCTTGAAAAGGACCTCAATCTGTAGTGGATTGGGTTAGGAATTGGCTAGTAAATTTCAATGCTTCTAAAACGAAGCTGTTATCAACTAACCACCATAGACAACCGCATCTACCTCCCATTAGCATGAAACAGGCTTGCCTTCCCAGAGAGTAAAGCACTATGCCTCCTTGGCCTTACACTCTCGGCAGACCTCAAATGGAATGACTATATCGAATCCATTGCCAAATGCCACTATGAAAGTTGGTTCTCTGTGCAGGGCCCGGAAGTTTTTCCCGTCTGAATCTATCCTGCATATATATAAATCTACCATCCGCCCGTGTATTGAATACTGCTGCCACATCTGGTCAGGTGCCCCTGCTACTCTCCTCGGGCTTCTTGACAAAATACAGCAGAGAATCTGTAACGTGATCGATACTGACTTGGCAGACCGGCTGCAACCACTCTCCCACCGGCGTGACGTGGCTTCCCTGTGCCTCTTCTATAAATACTTTCACGGCTTCTGCTCCGATGAACTTAAATCATTGGTGCCCCCTCCTAGGTACGAATTTACACGAGATACTAGATTAGCAACTAAGTCCCACTCTTTTACAGTAAAACTGATAAGATGTAACTGTAATTTCTACTCCAACAGCTTCTTTTCTCGTGCTTCCCGCCTGTGGAATTCCCTTCCACATGTCTGCTTTCCCGACAGCTACAATCTCCAGGAGTTTAAATGTAAGGACAATAGACACCTCCTATCACACTAACTTGCATCTATTCTCCCAACACTCTCATCATCTACCCAACCCTCATTCTCGGTATCCTTACCCATCTATCACTCTCCTTCTGACATTTCCTATGTCTAACCATCCTTTCTCACCACTTTCCCCTCTATGTAGCCCCCTGCACAATAGTGGCAGTGAAATGCCTTGCTCGGGGTGAAACGATTATAAAAAAAAAATTTAAGTGTGCAGTCTTATCTATAGAATGTCTGCTTTGGACCATGGCTGAAAATTTACCAGTGGTGCCTTTGCTGCTAGTTGGTAAACCTCTATAATGTTTTCACAATTTTTTTTGATATCCTGTTTTAACTTAGTCCAATATTCATAGCCAAGCATTAAACTTTTCATCCTTGAAATACTAGACTGACCAATGTGAAATTCATTCAGAATTTTCTTTTGTAGTAAAAAAGGCATTACTACTCTATCTGCATATAAGGCTATGATCATGAAACTAGCTTTATTCAATAAATATCTTATTTCTGATGCTAGCATGGACAGTAAAAGTTCTATATAAACTAACTTGATCACATATCAAAAAAGGTGATATTTTAGATCCCTTTTTATATCTTATATTCAGCCATACTTTTATTTTCCTAATGAATTCGTACTTTCCTGCTTCTCTCTTGATATCTTCCAGAGTCACTGGTAATTCAATTCACAGATAAGATAGTATTACCTAGTAACATTGATAGTTCTTAGGGCAGCTATTACTGTGTTCTATAAATACAGTGCTCACTATAGTTCTCTGTATTGGTAAGTCCACAGAGAGAAAAGGAGGAGTAGGATATTTTATTATAACAATTTTATAAAATGCTATTTAAAAGTTATGAACTGTGAATAAAAAAGCCTTGATTGCCTTGCATCATCAGAGACATGGCTCATAAGAATACTCACTTGTGTCACTTGTTAATTTCTTCCACTGAACCAGAATATGTGACTTTTCAGCAGTACCAGTCACAAGAATTGAACTTTCAATTGTCATCGAACCAAATGTCTTATCAAGCAGATTAATCTAGTCCATGTATCTCTTAGATAGAATGATGACACACCTGAAGAAGGCCAGAAGAAATAATAGCTGAAGCATTGTATAACAACCAAGCTGAGTTTGTTGGTCTTAATAATAAAGCATTTTTATGCATCTACTTTTTTGTATACCAAGCTTCATCTTTAAATTTCATTTAGTTGCAAGAAGAATAAGCCTACTGTTTATGAGAATATCCATTCTCAATTATAAACAACTTATGCTGTATCTGACGCAAAATGTTAATTAAAAAAAAAATTTAAAAGTTTAAAACAGTTATGATTTCAGATTTTCCTGCCAAAGCTTACTAAATCATTTTGCTTAATTTTGACTTTAAGTGTTTCCTTTCTTTCTCTTTTTTTTTTTTAATGTCTTCTTCTTGTCAGTAAATTTCAACTTGGTATATCATCTGAACATTTTGCAGGTTTCTCAAATAAGTGTAGCAAAATTGGATTAGTTAAAAAAAAATGGTATTAACAAAATCAGCAATATGAAAGATAAAACACATTTGTAAAAATCTGTATGATAATAGGGAAAAATCTGTTTTTTTTTTGTTTTTTTTTTAATCACAGGATGCTCATATGTTATTAAATACCCATGGAATGCTTGAGCATTGTTTCATGACTGTTAGAAAATTTGCATTCTTTGCCTCCCCATTACAAGAGCTATCTTGATTTGTTTTAACTTTTAGAAAGAACTGTTAACTATTTTTTTCTTCTTCTTCTAAGAACAGAAATGTATAGTGAAATTCTATATGTGAGTATCTATTTCTTTCTCACTTCCATCAAAGAAAAAAAAATGTGAGCTGTTACTTCAACTGGTTTGTCAACTAGGGTTTCTAGTCAACTGAAGACTTAAGTTATTGAATTATCTGTCTTGCAAAGTATTATGCCTCTTCAGTATGTAGGTGATCATAGCTTTCTAGGTTTTTTAAAAATAATACTTGTTCCTTTGTTATCCCCTTTTCATCTTTGTAGGTTACCCATTGTTTTTCTTTGTTTTTAATATGCACTGAGAGCATTTATTTATCACATTTCTTTCCTTGTTATATGTTTCCCAAAATTTCAGTTTTTTTTTCCTATTCTTAAAACTTCCTTTCTTATATACCCTGGAACCACATTCTTGTGACTTACAGTCTTTTCTTCATCTGTAGAGAAATTGTTCATTATTCACTGCCATATAAAAGATTAAAAATGATATAGCTGTCTAGCCCTATTTTCTTTATTTCAAATGACATTGTTTTTAACCCTTAATACCTTGCTCAATTTCTAAAAAAACATCTTTTATTATTTCTGTATCACACTTTCAATTGTTTTATACTCTAACACTCAAGTAAATAAATTTTTGTACTGCTTAGATTTTTTTCTTTTTAATTCTCAATGTAACTCACACCTTAATTTGTTCTTTTTAATGGCAACCATACATTCTGTCATTACACTCAATGGTTGGTTCTTTCCTTGTTTTCTTCAGTGAAACATATAAACTGTAACAATGTCAACCTAACCTGTATGGAGTAATATCAAGTAAATAACTTAAGACTTATTTGAAAATGCTAAATCAGATGATATACTGAATTTCTTAAAAGATATGAGAATTTCTACCAGGAACAATAAAAATGAAACTTAATTATATGAACAAAAATACACAAACAAAATACCACAAGATACTAATACTGTTTTAGCATTAATGACCCATAGAGGTTGATATGCTGGCAAAATAACCAATCAATTGTTTTCTTTTACTAACTTTTCTAATAGTTCTTTCAATTTTCCTTCTGAATCTGTCATCTATAGTGTTGCTTGCCTGTTAAGCTTACATCCACAGATAATAAATCCTGTCAGATTAATGACAAAAAAAAATAAAGGAAATAGAATCTAATTTTCTCCATGCTTAATGAGGATCTGTTTATGAGCCTTCTCATGTTTTCACATGTTTAGATATTCTGACTTCATTTATCTTAACTTCCTGTTTTTTTTCTGTTAATGAGTGCATCTATTGGTAAGGGCAATGACTTGGTTTTCAGTAAACCATATGAAACCAGCCACTTATTTCATTCAGTTAGACATTACTAAAATTGTTTCTGTGCACTTTATTCCTTTCTTTATTTTTTAGAGTTTAATCAACAAGAATAAGTTCTTTTCAAAAATTGATTGTATCACTCATTATATTAAATTTATAATTATGGTCAGCTGATGCTTCAGATTATCAGATTCTCCTTAATTATAAACTTTGTTTTCAAAAGCACTTTGGAAATTCAAAAGATAATGACAATATAACTGAGCAAATAATATTGATATGTGCAATTTATTTATTTTTTAAATTAAGAGCTGTGCATATAAATTGATGTTGACTATTGAAACTGATTAAATGTACAGGTTGTGTAACAGATATCTGAGCTGAAAATGGTTCCAGTGAACTGAGTTCAAATTCTGGGTTATTCTGTTGAGTCATTTTCATACAAATGTCCATGTAAACAACATGAATCCATCATTTCTTACATCAGCTGTTGGTTAAATAGAAAGATAGACTTATGCTCTTTAACTTTGGGTAATGACCAGTCTAGAAGAAGGAAAATTAATGATGTTTGATTAAAAAAATTACATTTTCATTTATAGACATATTAAAATCTACAAAAACACTTTATATGGTAAGGAAAAAAAAATTATATATATATATATATATATATATATATAATTTCCCTCCTGTCACACTCATGGAGAGGAAGACAATAACGAGGCAGCATCAACTCAGTTCATTCTGCCAGTTTTAATCTCTCAGTTATGAAAGGTCTTGCTGGACATTTGCTCTTTAGCTGTGGCTTATTTTATCTTTTGCAATGATTATGTCATCAAGTAGTGAAGAATATATATAATATCCTCTCTATTATAATAAAGACTGCTGTGTGTATATATATATATAATATTTTCCCTCCTTTCACACTCAGGGGGTGATAACCTGTGAGGGAACGGCTAATAATGCTCTCAAATATTTTGATGGCAGGTGTATATTTCTCCTTGTAAAGAGTAAATTAGAAATTGATGAATCAGTGAAAAAAAATAATTTTTCTAATCTTTTGAAAATATCATATTAGATTGTAAGTTAAATATCATGTTAGATTTTATGAAATTATCACTGATATTATGAATTGTCATCTATAAAAAGAGACAATGTTCTGAAAAATCCTTCTGCTACGTAAGTTATGTTATTTAAAATAAGATCATTTTATATCGGTGTTATTTTAGAAAAAGTTAAGTAGTGTTTGAATATTATATTGTATAATGTAGAGAATATTAGTGTAATAATTTGGATCTTTTTTTTTAAACTGACAAAAAAGTTACCTTTAACATGCATTTATAATATTTTTAATAATACTCTTTAACTTTTATAATAGAAAGGAAATATCAAACATAGAAACAAAGTGGTTTGGTATTTGAAAAAAAAAACCTCTTATTTTGATATTTACAAAATCTAAAGTTCACAGAAGTTTAAATGAAAATTAGCAGTGGATATTTTATAGCTGTTCTGATATTGCTTTGTTCCTGGAAAGATTTTGGATAATTATAAACATCTCTGCTATTGATGCAGTTGAAATAGAATTAATTTCTTGTTGGTGTAAATTTAGTTATTTTATATAGAGCTTTTACTGACCATGCTAGCATCAGAAATAAGATATTTATTGAATAAAGCTAGTTTCATAATCATAGATCCCTCAGTGAGGAACAGTTTCTCTAATAATGGCTTGCAAAACTTGCTGCTAACCACTGTTTAACAACAAATAAAAAAAATAAGGCTAATGAAATGAGGTTTTATAAATTTGTTACCATCTAAAAATTGTCCATATTTGTATGTGTGTGTGAGCATATGCATTGTATTTCACACACACATGCGCGCACACACATACACACACACGTGTGTGTGTGCCTTTATGCTCTTATATTGAAATTACTTCTGTGATTTGTCAAGCAAGGGTGGGGATATAATTTTATACAGTGAGCAATTACATATGGTAGCAATACGTTTTATGTTGTTACAGTTAATAAGTTCTCTTGGAATTGAAATATAAGCAGAAAGATATTAGATTTCTTATAATGGATATTAGATAAAACAAATGCTTGGGGCAAAGGAAGACAATATCCACTCATATTTTTTAGTGACCAACTGCAGGAGACAGTTTCAGTTAATAACAAATGATTTTTGTGTATGTAATTCTCTGAAACTATGCCAAAAAAAAAAAAAACAACAAAACAAAACAAACTTCAATTTGGTCATTCTTAATTCCAGACAATTTTTTTCTTTTTCTCTCTCACTTTCTCTCTCATGCACACTCACACACGTAATAACTTTGGTATATTTTCATTTCAAGTAATCATTCACTTGAAACCAATATCCTGTTATTTCTGTGTTGGTTACTTTGGCCCTTTGTGCAGAACCCTATCACCATTATTACTGCATTTCACTTACTGCTTTCTGTCATTACCTGGATTTAAGTTTGTTTGAATTCTACTCTGCTTGTTCAGTCATCTGTTTTATTTGCTCCACCTACACAGATAGCCTTGCCAGCAAATAGCTAATCTAGCTTGTGTGTGCCAAATTGAAGTCATTACCTGCCTTTTGACCTCCTAACTTTAACAGGATCCATTGATTGATTGGTTGGTTAGATATTGTAATCCTGTTGTCCCATGATAAGCAGACTGCACTTGATTGGTTAATTTGTTTCGTCAAGATACATAACAGAATACAAATAACTAGACATGGATATATAATTATTTTACAACAATCTATTAGTTTTCATAGGCATACTGCTGTATATAAATTGAATAAGTAGAATGTTAAATAAATAAGATATTTAGAATAGTTTGGTGTTTTGTGCTCGTATAGTAAACAAATAAATTTGAAGCAGAGAATTATTTGGAGTTCTTTGACCAGAGGTCACAACCAAGAAGACATAAATTAAAGAGTATATTCATGCAAGACAATGCTCCTTCATATTCTGCCAAGGTGACTGTAATGCCCACTATGCACTCCCTCTTGCTGAAAACAAAAAAAAGGTTTTTAAAAATGCAAAATTGCTAGAACAACCCCTAGCCACTCTACATATTAATCCATTCTAAATGGTGTGGTTTATCATTAAAAGAAATTTGTAAGAATAGAAAGCAATATTCAAGTAAAAATCTCAGGAAAGCAATAAAAACTGCTCCAAGTAATGTTTAAGTTGCAACAGTAGAAAAGTAAAAATCAAATGATGAAAAACTTTAGTTCTATGCAATGTCAAGTTTATATTAACATGTAAAATAATAATTTTAGGAATATGATATTGTCTTACTCAAAGATAGGTTTCTCTGATCTATATCTTTTGGATATGTTTATAAATAAAAATCTATGTTGATTTTACTTTGGATATTAAAATATTTTTTAAGGAAGAAGTTATTGTTAATTCATTTTTTTTTTAATAATAACCGCAAAAAAGAAGGTCGTTCTGAATGGGCATGCCTCCTCGTCCTACAGCACGAATGCTGGTGTCCCACAGGGCTCTATCCTGGGCCCAACGCTCTTATTTTCATCAACGACCTCCCAGATGAGATCAAGTCACAAGTAGGCATCTACGCAGATGACACTACAATATACTCCCGCATCAGTAAGAAACCTGTCGTGGCGGACAGACATAATCTCGCTGCTGACCTTGAACGGGATCTACACTCTGTGGTGAACTGGGGCAAGAAGTGGCTTGTCAACTTCAATTCATCTAAGACCAAGCTGTTGTCTGTCAACCATTACAGGCAACCACTCCTGCCTCCCATAAGCATGGACCAAGCGATTCTCCCGGAGAGTAATACACTACACCTCCTCGGACTTACCCTGTCCTCAGACCTCAAATGGAACCACTATATTGAATCCATAGCAAAATCTACTGCTAAGAAGGTTGGGTCACTATGTTGATCCAGGATGTTTTTTCCACCTGAATCCATCCTGCATATATACAAGTCAACCATCCGTCCGTGCATGGAGTACTGCTGCCATTTATGGTCAGGTGCCCCTGCCGTTCTCCTCAGTGTTCTTGACAGGCTCCAAAGGAGAGTCTGTAATGTGATAGGTACTGATCTGGTGGCTCGACTGCAGCCACTTCCCCATCGTCGAAATGTGGCCTCCCTTTGTCTGTTCTATAAATACTTTCATGGCTTCTGCTCAGACGAACTTAAGTCACTGATGCCTCCTCAACAGGTGTTTACTCGTGCAACCAAACTGGCAATTGGGTCCCACCCATTCACAGTCAGGTTAGCCAAATGCAGACGACAATTCTACTCCTGCAGCTTCTTCTCTCGCACTTCCCGCCTGTGGAACTCTCTCCCGTATTCTTGCTTTCCTGACGGCTACAACCTCCAGAAATTTAAATGCAAAGTCAATACTCATCTACTAACCACTGGACTCTAGCTCTCTCCCACCCCCGTATAACCTTCCCTTTCTCTCCACCTATGTATCTGTCATTGCACCTGCTTTCTCAGCTTTCTATTGTTCCTTTCTAACTAGTTTGTACTCCTCATTCTTTTCTAATTAATCTTTTTACATTTATGTAGCCCCCTGCACATCAGTGGCGTTTCCGCCTTGCTCGGGGTGAAATGATTAAAAAAAAAATAATTTTGATTATTTTGGTGTTTAATCATTTGTAGATTTATGGTAGCAGAGTGTACCATTCAGAAGCAAATTGAGATTGTCTCTTAATTTCATGTTGAAATCTTGAATTTTATTTGGAGTAAAAGTTTGAATTAGAATTAAAAAAAAAAGTTTATAACATTCATATTTGGTTGTAATAAAATACTAAAGTTCTGATTATTTTTTTCATAATTAAATATAACTGCATTTGAGCAATGTTATTGATTACTATTAATCTGTGCTTACATTTATCATAATGCTTTGTAATTTGTATACATTTTGTAATTGAAATAAACAGATATATATTAGTGGCTAATATATTTGTTGATTTGGTTAAAAAAATATCTCTTATATTTGCATTAATACTGAAAAAATTGACCATGACCTGAATTTGATGAATGAGTATTTAAAGTAGTTGAGTCTAGATGCAGAATCAGTGATTTCAAAAAGAAAAATCTATGATTCATTATGGCAAGACAGAATATTTTCTTAGCATATATTAGTTAATTATTCATGTTTAGAAACAGAGTATATTACACTTTGTCACACACCAGAAGAATCTTACTGAGTGGGATTTGTTTGAAGTAAATTAAATTCCTTTTCTTTTTCAATAATTTGTAGTGTATAGATAATTCAATTTGAATTTCTCTTTATTAATTAAGCATAAAAATATAAAATAAGTGATATTTGAATGTTGATCTGACATCATCATTAATAATCAGCAATGCATTTTAAAATACAGTTACCTCAAAATCTGTGTTCTAGCTGTAAGTCAGTTCATGTATAAAAAATTAGAAAGTTGCCAATTATTTTTTTTCTTTCTACAGCCAGATTATTTTGCTTTATATATAGCTGTATACTACTTTTACAATCTCAACCACTCTGACTCTACACCCAAATCTAACAATAAGTAGTTGCAAGGTTTAAATATTTTTGCATGTTAGCCTGATCCTAAGTAAGTCCATATGTGGAATTTTTTAACATATTAGGATTAAATATTAACAAGTTTATATTTAAAAATAATTCATTTTTATAAAAAAAATAATTCATTTTTATAAAAAAAAAAACAAGAAAAAACAAAAAACACCCATTAAAATCTAGTTTATGAATAAATCACAAAATTCATCTTATTTTAAACTAATAAAGTATGACAATGTAATTTTGAAATAACAGAATGAAACCAGTATTTCCTTTTTGTTTTGTTTTGTAACCTAATGTAGTTTATATTTGAATCAGAAAATTACACCTTGATATAGACATGTAGTCATATGAATGATAAGCAGATTTTTCCATTTCTTTGGTCTAATGATGATTTATCCTTATCCTATTGCGTACATATTTTTTTGTTTTATTTACTCCATTCTCTTCTGCTTATTTGATCATAGTATATTTTAGTCAGTCATGGAGAATATAAAAAATGAATACTACTATGACTACTACTACTATCATCATCTGAACCATTTTCAGAGTGTTCAAGTGTTATCACAATCAATAGTTATAATTCAGTATTGATTAAATGATTCAATTCAGTGAATAGTTTACTGGTTACAGACAGCTTAGAGTAAATGATATTGAAATTACCCACAACTCTTCGTGTTTGACCGTATTACAAAATACCTTTTTTATTCTGAGAGATTTTTGTATTGATATCCTCATTTTAGATTATTATTTTTAATGAAGTAATTTTGTTCTAATTTTAGGTAAGATTAAAGATTTTCAGCTTGTAAATTAGCTGTATTTTCTACTGGAACTTTTTAGACACACATTCACACACAAGACGTGTGTACTTATGAATATTGGAAATTTTACAAAATTATCAGTTGGCTGCATTGGTTATGCAGTATGATAAACTTTATCAAGGTTCTGATGTCCAGTCATATAATTGAATTTCAACCAATCAGGTTCCATCTCTTAAATAAATAAGGTTATGCATTTCAACTAGGTTTGCTGTATCTGAATTTACTGAAAGTAGTGATCTTGTAATTGAATGAATATAATTTTTTTTCTTTTTACTGATTGATAAAATGTTCAGTGTAATAGACTTGAATACACAGAGTACAGTACATGATATTAATGGTTTTATTAATATTATCACAGAATTAAAAACTTGATAATTTACCAATATTTATTTTCATGGGTAAATTAAAGCCTGCCAAAATTGGACATTAATTTCATATCAAATCACATCCTAGTCATAGAATTTATTTGTAAATAAATAAGGGGAACCACTCTGTAATTAACAGTTAATAGATATGGAGTTATTGCTCTTGGAATGTGCATACATGTACAATGTACGTGCATTCTCTCTCATATTATTTATTTTTCTACAGATAATCTTTTGAATATATCTTTAGTTGTTTTGCCTTCCAACTTTTAAAGTTGGATAAAGAACACCTTTAGGTAAAGACCCATCTTGGACTGGGGTTCATTATAAAACAGACATTTCAAATGGAATTGTATTTTCCAGAAAGTTAAACAAGGTCTTGGGAATCAGGAGGTCAGTTTCTTTGTGTCATCCTGTGGCCAGTTGGGCATGGATTATCTTATTTTCTTGATGTAATATCTGGTACTATTGACATAATTAGTAGTTGCATTCAGTTGTTTCAGCATGAGTGTGAGGTAAAATAAATGGAAGCCTGATGATATTTAAAGAACTCTGTTGCAGACTTGTGGCTATCTTCTTAATTTCTAATTTTATTTGATGATCTATATATTATCACTGAGCCTAATTGAGTGAAGAGAGGAGGGATAGAAGACTTCTTTAACATGCTATTACAGAGCTGTCAGTAGTTATGAGAGCAAAACTTATTAGGGGTTATATGATGTCTCATTCTATCAGCAAACAAATACTTAGCTTCTTTGAGAACATGTTTACAGTTATTACAAGTAGACACAAATAGACTTCTGTTGTGGTCAGAACTATCATGCTGGAACAACTGGAAAAAGTGATTTCTGTGGGCTGTAGGATCTGAGTAGATTGTGGTTTCATCTGGTATTTCTAAGAAGGTATAAAGACAATTCTCAATAGTAAATTTAAGAATATCAATCCAGGGGGCATCTAAAAGAAGGTTATAAAATGAATCCCAATCAGTACGCTGCTAACATAAAGAATCTTTGTGAATAAGAGGTTTCTCTCTAATGGGAGCTGACATGAAATGGAAAGACTATATTGAATCCATTGTTAGGTCAGCTGCCAAGAAATTTGGTTCACTGTGTTGTGCGAGACAATTTTTCTCTCAAGAATCTATCTTATATATCTATAAGCCTACCATTCATCTGTGCTTAGAATATTGCTGCCACATACAGTTTGGTGCATCTACTATTTACCTTGAGCTCCTTGATAAAATCCAAAAAAGAATCAGCAATATTATTAGTCCTGATTTAGTGGCTTGTCTTCAGTCACTTTCCAACTGCCATAAGGTTGCCTCTCTGTGTATTTTTGATAGATACTTTCATGGTAATTGTTCAGATGAACTCTTTGCTATGGTACCTAGACTTTTTGAATTTAAGTGCAGTACTAGATTGGCATTGAGATCTCATCAATTTACAGTTGAGTAACTGTAAATTCGATATTAATAGTTTTTTTTTTCTCTCTCATACTTCTTGCTTGTGGAACTCCTGGCTCCATGCATTCCAGCCAACTTTAATTAAAAAAATTAAATGCAATGTTAACCACAATCTGCTGTCCTCCTGATTACTCTTTCCTCCTCTTGCTCATTATTAATATTTCTGTTCCTAATTCTTCTACACCCTGTAGCCCTTTTGTACCTAAGTGGTTCTACTGCCTTGCATGGGATGAAATAGATGACTCATAGGAAATATCAACAGATACTATTGCATAATCTGAATTGCCAGGAGGACAGAGTTGTGATTCACAACAAGAGCTAGGCAAGGCAGTAAGGAGTAAATCATGTAAAGAAGTAAATTGATTAGATTTCTTAGGGAGACAAGTAGGGAAATTCATTATTTGATTAAGAGACTGCAACAGAAAAATTGAAAGCCTAAATACTGGCAACATCAATAACAGTAGAATGATTTAAATCACCAAACACAAAAATATTTGCATAATAATGTAGACACAATTACAAGTAAATACCCCCAAGGGATCCCGAGAGGGTGGGGAGAGAATGAGATCCCTAATTGGACAGACACACCAGTTACAAACCATGGCTTACCTCATCAATTGAAGTTAACGTGCCCCTGTGGCAGGAAATGCAAAAATATATGCGGCCTGAAGATACATCAGACAAAAATGAAATGCATGGCACGTATTGACAATCTGCAATGCACAGGATGCTCTCCTGGTGAGACGCAGGAAGAGCAGGGCCAGGATGCACACTACAGTACCCAGTCCTTCCAAGTAGGGGTCAATATGTCCAGCAACATAACATCAAGTAATTTTCTGAAAAAGATCAAATGGCCTGCAGCTGCTGATACAAACTCTTGGCAAGCTTTTGATTTGGATGTCAGCAAGAGCCTGACAATGATTTTGAAAGGCTCTGTTGATAAACAACTGGAAATTATGAGCAAAATAATCGTGAGCTTTGGAGCAGAACAATTTGGAAACAGTGAAGAAAAAAAAGTGGCAAACAGAACCGTGAATCGAAGAGAAAATCGAAGTAAAAAATACAGAGCAGAATTAAAATCACTTAGAAAACAATACAAGAATGCAAAGCCCGAAGAAAAAGAAGCCTTAAGAGAACTGAGAGACTCGATCTGATCGGATTTAAAAGCATTACGAAGAGCCGAATGGCACCGCCGGAGGAGGAGAGAGAGGACACGGAAAAGAGCAGCCTTTATATACAATCCATTTGGATTTACCAAACAATTACTGGGTGAAACTCGCAGTGGAATGCTACAAAGTAGCACAGAGGAAAGAAACGCTTTTCTCAAAGACTCATTAAGCAACCCCTACCAGCAGCAACAATTTGGCGAAAACCATCTACTTCTTACCCCAGATCCTCCTTCATTTGATCTCAACATAGGACTACCTAGCTTGGCTGAGTTGCAATTAATGCTTAAAAAAGCTTGGTCAAGCTCCGCTCCAGGCCCGAATGGAGTCCCGTACTTAGTTTACAAAAGATGCCTGAAATTACAACGTATCCTATGGAAGTTACTGAAGGTCATTTGGAAGAGAGGGAAGATAGCAGACCAGTGGAAGTATTCCAAGGGGATACGGATCCCCAAAGTGGAAAACGCCAAGAAAATCAACCAATTCAGATGTATTTTGCTGCTGAATGTTGAAGGAAAAAAATTTTTTCAGCTTACTAAATAGTAGGTTGTCAAAATATTTAATAATAAATAACTACATACCCAACTACTAAAAGATGCCAAGGAAAATAAAGGAGATATTGCAGTCAATTCCCCATCATGTAGTAGAAGAGGCGTTAATTCGGTACCATACACCCACTGCTGTCACCAAACTCATTTTAAATTACTATAAGGATTTTCAAATGAGGGCAGTAACAAAGACTGCAACTTCAGCGTGGCATAATCTTGAAAGAGGGATAATAACAGGCTGCACCATTTCAGCGACTCTCTTTGCATTATCAATGAATATGCTGATAAAATCTACTGAAATGGAATGTCGAGGGCCAGTCACCAGATCTGGTGTAAGGCAACCACTGATTCGTGCGTATATGGATGACATGACCATAACCAGTACGTCTGTCATTGGGGCAAGGTGGTTGCTGAAGGGCATCGAAAAACTCATCGACTGGGCGAGAATGAGTTTTAACGCTTCCAAATCATGATCCCTAGTAATGAAAAAAAGGTAAACTTTTGGAAAACTTTGGAGATGACATACCTACAATACATCAAAAACCTGTAAAGAGCTTGGGGAAGCAGTTCGATGAAACCCAAAGATTCAAGATCCGTAATATCAACAAAGGAGAATCTAGAAGGGTGGCTAATTAGGGTTGATAAATCTGGCTTACCTGGCAGATATAAAGCTTGGATTTATCAACACGTCATTCTTCCAAAAATACTCTGACCTGTAACTATCTATGATTTCACTTCCTCCACGGTAGAACTTATGGAATGAAGCATAACATCGCAACTACATAGATGGTTAGGTTTGCTAAGATCCCTATGCAGCGCAGCGTTATACGGGAAAACAAACGCAATGAAACTCCCGTTTAAAAGCTTATATGAAGAATTTAAAGTAGCTAAAGCGAGAGCCACAATTCGAAAGATCCCAAAGTAGCTGGTGCGGAATATCAGTATATACAGGTAAAAAATGGAATGCCACGAAAGAATTGAATACAGCAAAAGAAAGAATCCGAAAAAAGGCAATACTAGGGACCGTTGCTACTGGATGCGCGGGCCTCGGGTTCTTCCCCTCAGAAAAATATGACAAACTGCAAGGAAGAAAGAAAAGTCATCTTTTGCAGGAAGAAATCAGAAATGGCGAAGAAGAAAAATGAATAGCAATCCAAGTCGGGATGAGACAGCAAGGGGCATGGACCAAATGGAGCTCTATGTTGAGTTACCAAATCAAATGGTCCAAAATATGGTACAGTGACTCCAGATTACAATTTCTGATTCGGGCAGTATACGACACCCTGCCAAGCCCTGCAAACTTACAATTATGGTATAAAACCGAGTTGCCAAATTGTCATTTTTGTGGGTGCAAAGGTACCTTAAAGCATATCCTGAGTAGCTGTAAATCTGCACTGGCTGATGGGTGTTACAGATGGTGTCAGGACGAAATTCTAAAAGAAATCATGAAATTAGTTCAAAATGCTATCAAAGATAATGTTTACAACCCAGATGCAAGGCAAATAATTCATTAAAGCGGGTGCGAAAATCCCACAAAATAGAAAGGTAAATCCAAACCTGTTATCTCCTGCAACAGACTGGGAACTAAGGGCCAATATAGGCTCGCGATTGAAATTCCCAGAGCAAATTGCCCCCCCAAAACTTCGCCCAGATATAGTTTTCTTCTCACATAATTTGAAGCAGATAGTTTTGTGGGAACTGACAGTCCCCTGGGAAGAAAACGCAGAAGAAGCCCATGAAATGAAAAAGTTAAAATACGATGAACTGCTGGAGAGTTGCAGGGTTAAAGGCTGGAGGGCTAGCTGCACTCCTATAGAAGTAGGGACTAGAGGATTTGCAGCAAGGTCCTTAAGCAAAGCCTTAACAGATATTGGGATAGTGGGAGTAAAAAAAAGAAAAGCACTCAAGTCCATAACTGAAACAGCGGAAAGAACAGCCAATTGGTTATGGATCAAAAGGGCGAGTACCTGGATTTCAAAAACAAACTTTTAGCCAAAATTCCCCGAAATACTTCATTTTTTTCATTTTTTTTTTTTTGATTAATAGCACTCGTAAATAAGATATAATGCATAAATAAGTTTTAAATTAATGTATTTAATTGTAATTAAGGTTTTTACTTGTACATAATTTATTATATATTTATGTGTGTTTTAAAAGGATTTTAAGCACTTTTGTGTGTATGTATATATATATATATATATAAATATATTTTCTTATTATTTTTTTTTTTGAATAATTTTAAATTTATACGTATTTGTAGATACTTGTATTTATAAACGGAATTTTTTTCTTTTGATAAATTCTTAGACGAATTTTTATCCTATTTTTTTTTTTAGAAACGACTTAAAATTATATATATTTGTAGATATTTATTTATTTTTAAACGAATCGTGATTAATTCTTAGCCAAAGGTTTTTTTTTTTTAATATATTTTAGGCCTTTGAAAATTAAATTGCTTAATATAAGACGAGTTCATGTTCGGTTCGCCACTTGATGTAAATTGGCTCTGTCTTTTGCCAATTGAAAGTGTTTGTAAGAATTCGTACAGGGCCTAAACATTATAAATTTTTCCAGTGTCTGAAAGCGTTTATTGAGGGTGGACCAGAAACTGATCATCTCTGGTCAGGTCAGCACGGTGATGGGGGTATGATGTTGATAGACCTGAAACCCCCTAATGATCCACGCAAAGACATCACTGACAACAACCTCCAGTGCCCCCACTACGGTGCGTATGTTTAAAATAGTGAACCATTTTTATATTATTATAAATTTTGTCTAATAGGTTACAGTCCTGAGAAGAAAGAGAGCAATAAAGGAAAAAGAAATAGCTAACAGATTGCAATGATTAATTCAAAAGACATGAAAGAATCATTTGGAAACTTAAGTGATAATTCCCTTGCAATTGGAAGATTTTCCTGGATATAAAAACCAAGGTTATGCATATGTATCCTGGAATCATTTTAACAAAGAGGAAGATAATCAGGAAAAGAAAATTCATTGGTCACAATAGAAAAATTTAGTTTTGCTAAGTGTGAAGATATCTGAAAAATATTTTAAGAGAGTAGATTTTACACTACAGGAATTGGAATGTATTGGATAAAAAAGATTGAAGGTTTTAGGTAATTTTTTGTTTACTAGTTTACTTGTATTTTTATTTTTCATTGTATTTATCATAAGATTTTGTTTTAAAAAGAAAAAGGCTAAAATAATTATCTCTATTGTCTATGACAATACAAGCTGGCCAGAAGGTAACTAATACTGTGACCTTATAGTTACCCACTGGGGATACATGCAGGGGAACCTACCCATGCACAACATGGCACTACTAATGCCCTAATATTGTGTGACTGTTGATCAGAACAGCCTCTCTGTGCTATCAAAGAGTTTGCTCTTCTTACTACCAGTTGGATGCTGCAACTAGAAAATTGCCAACCTGGTACCCTTATAATGAAAAGTTGCAGCCATTGATCTGTCAATGAAATAATTTTGGCCATGGAAGCAAAAATCAGTAAACCATATCCTAATTAGGAAACAAGGAATAAATCTGTACTCCTGTTCAATGAACATGGAAGGAGAAAAATTAAATTAATTTTATGCCAGTAGTTATCTTGATTGTATCATGTTATATTATATGTAAGTAATATAGAGAAACATTAAATTTATAATATTAATGAGTTTAGATGGAGGTTGATAAGTAGCACAATTTTTAAAAATAAATCCTTGAATATAAAATACCTAATAATTTGTAACCTAAATATACTCTATTTTTTTTATTTCAGTTGATATAGTAACTGTTTTAAATTTGAATTTTTCAAGGAAAACTATTTCCTACACAATGGAAAGTGAAGTCATGAGCATAGACAATGATTTAAGGATCTTGAAAGGCATCTTATGATTTGTGAATTTTACAAAACAAAGTGAATTAACTCATTTGTAGAAGGAAATAACCTATATGTATGCACTTTTAGACTTTTATAATTTGAATAAATTTCAAAAGTATGTTTGTCTTCTTAATAAAAAAATTATTTAACTATTTGTCTATACTTCTAGAGAAAATCGTTAACATCAAAGATTACAAGATGACCTCAGGTAAAAAATGGTTACTGAGACACAAAGTTTATAAGTCCCAGAAATCACATGCTGTTGTCTTCAAGGACACATTGGTTAGTTCCAGTGATTTGACCCAAAGAGTTGTGAGTTCAATACCATGCTACAGCAGTGGTGAACAAATAACTTAGAAGAGTTAAGTTAAAGGAAGATAATTACATGGCTACCAGAAGTGGCTTTGCACATGGAATGAAAATGATATACCCCAGTGATCATAATAAAGGGTTCGGTTTGAAATTCCTAGCACCTAAAGAAGGCTGGAATGTACAACAACTGAAATGTTGTAAACATGACAATGAGGACAATAGTCCAAATAAGGTAAAACTATTTAATGCTGCACATTTCTGCTTGTTGGTCATTACTTAATGGTTTTAGCTACAGAATTCTGACTGAATCACAAAAGTTTTAGGATTGAAATCTCTTAACATTTCAAGTACTTTTTCTACACTTTTAAAGATGAAGTAGTCACTTATCTAACACGAGTAGTAGCTGCTGATTTCAATGGCAAAATTGGGAAGGATGATGCTCTGTTCACTTACAAGGAGACAAACCGGAATGGAGTAAAGTTGATTGATTTGCAACTCCAAATTGTAAATCCAAGGTTCATGAAACCTTAAAATTGTCTGTGGATATTCCAGCACTCTTCTCAAATTGATTACACTTGTAAGAAATAAGCAGTAAAACAGTAATCATAATGAACAAGCATACTCCTCTTTCTTTGTAGGTTCTCATACACATTATTTTCGGCCGAAGGTCCTTGAAACCACCAGTCCCAAACCCCCTGAAACAGGTGGACTTGTCCAAAGTGTCATCAGACAAAGCATTGGCACATTTATTTGCAGTAGATGTTAAGAACTGTTTTGAAATGCTCTCAGCAAGCTGATGACACTGAAACACAATACAGCAACCTTGTATGAACCACAGAAAAAAACTGCCTGCTCAACACTGCCAATGAAGGCAAAGACTAAGAATAGATCCATCTATGTAGATGTTTGTGTGAGGCAAGGAGCAATCTGAAATGATCCAATCAAACACAATCTCAAAGATACCACACAAGGACAAAGGACACTTGATATGGCATACATCAACGTAGATGTAGACAATTGCAAAGTTACAACATGCCGAAGTTTGAAAGGCAATGAACACATTGTCAGGAAGAAAATTTAAGCCATCCATCAGGCATAAGGGTGGTTCTTCTGAAAGACGCAAGTCTAGCTGGTTTGATTACTTCGAGAAATTTCATGGAGAGTCACCAACAAATAGCAGTCTTCAACTTCCTTTTTGTCAAATCTCAAGCACCCTGAGTATCAAATCTGATCTTTTGACATTGGACAACCTTAAAACTGTTCTAAGCAGCTTCACCAACAACAAATCTCCAGGACTTAGCAACATTTCTGTGGAATGACCCAATATTTCATAACATTCTACTGAAATTCTGTAATGATACATTTGAACATCATTTGCCTCCTTCAGCCTGGCTGAAGGGTGGAATTGTCCCTGTTCCAAAAAAAGGTGGTATAATAGATGCAGCAAACTACAAAGGCATAACTCCATTGCCAATAGCAGCAAAAGTTCATAACAAATTGCTATTTAATAGAATTGTACCATCACTGGATCCTTTTTTCTGCAGGAACCAGAATGGATTCAGGATGGGTAGATCCTTTCCATACACTGGAAGAAATTAAGGATGTCACAATTTGTTTTGTGGACTTCTGGAAAACATTTGATTTCATCAGAAGAGATGTGACATTTAAAATCTTTGCCTTATACAGCATTCCCTCCAAAATTATTGATGATATCAGAGCTCTTTATACAAACACCACTGCCACAGTTATATCTTCTGATGGAGAGACTGACTTCTTTGATGTTGAAACAGGTGTTTTACAAGGGGAACCACTTGTCACTTGTTTATATTTCTTGACTATGTTCTGCACATTATTTTAGACAACATGAAAGAAAAGGGTATCCTTCTAAAGCCACACCAGGGCAGTTGTCATTATGCAGAATATTTTACCAATCTAGTTTTACTGATAATCTTGCTCTGATTTCTCATTGTTTTAAGGATGTAGAGACTTTGTTGCAGTCACTTGAGGTAGCAGCTAATCAAGTTGGCTTCTACTGCAATGAAAGTAAAACAGTGTTCATTACAACATTCTCTGAGTCAATTGAATTTAAGTCTCTCAATGGTTCATCAATCAAGAAGGTTGTTGAGAGCTTCAAATATCTTGGATTGTAGATTCAAGGAAAATACTTTTGCATATGAAAAAGTCTTACTTGGGATGCATGCAACAAACTTGATGAAATCTGGAGCTCTAACCTTCGACAGTCCTTAAAAATTAGAACTTTCCAAATATTGATTGAGCTGGTTGTTCTCTATGGTTTAGTGACTTGGACTTTGTCTACTCATTTGGAGAAACAACTTGATAGAACTTATGCTAACATGTTGAGGAAGATCCAAAACATCAGCTGGAGATCCAGCCCAACATTGACATACATTTACAGAGATATCACGCGATTATCTCTTAAGCTTAAGCAGAAATGGCTGCAATTTGCTGGCCATTGTTATCAAGTGCAGAATGAAGTGATCTCATCCTTGTTTCTTTGGCATCCTTCTGGAAGTGTTGTATTGAGGAAACTGATATATCTACGCACAATTACCTGAGAATTGGGGCTGGATAAAAGAGATAGTGTTGTGTGGGGTGGGATTGTCGATGAATTTCTGACCAACCATAGATTGGTTAAAGGATGATGATGAGTATGAGTATCATAGTATAAGAAGACATCATTTGTCTCCAAAACATTTTGGTTATTCATTCAAAGTGGTATTGCCTTGAAGTTGTGACTTTACTTTCTGCTTAACTTAAAACTGACAACTGTATTTTCTTTCTTTTTTTTTTTAATTTAAATAACAGCGATAAAAATGGTAGTAGCAATATTAGCTGTTTCCTGATAAGGAAACATTCAGCATTCATTTACCAAGCAGCTAATGCTTCTGTCAGTTAATTTATAAAAGTTATGGAGATATTCTCAGTGGAATTATTTTACGCTGCAGTTGTATGTATGGACTATTTTATGCTCATATTCTTGGAATATGTATAAAATCTTAAAAAAATACCTGGTAAGTCTAAGTAGACAGTATATTCTCAAGAAGATTACTGCTTAGGTATAGCATACATTTTTTTCAGTATAAAACTGCATCTTTTAAATACCAGTATTTTATTTATTTTTAAGACTAGCTCCAATCTAGCAGTAAGCAATTACAAAATATTGTTATGTAAATATTAATATCTGTGGTAAAATATACTTGGTGATAGAAAGTGACTTAAATATGCACAAATATACAGTTAGTTACTCTACCTGAAAGATATTTAAAATAATGATAATTTTATAAGTGTTTATTCTCCATGACTTATATAGATTTAATTGTTATAAAATTGACCTTTCACAAGGGTTTTTTTAATTTCTTCATCTTAGTCTGAATCTTAAGTTTATTTTTTTTCTAATGAACATGGGGGTAACACTGTTGATACTTGAAATGTAACATCTTTTTAAATAATAAACTATGTTAATGGTGAAATAGTATTATCAGTTGCAAATTTTTGTCATATTTTATTCATGAAATTGTTTAAGTCCTGTAAAAATATAATTAAAAAGCAGTTTATCCATTTGGCAACAGTTAAACCTAAATAGTGTATATTGTAAATTGCAATGTTAGTTGCTGTTCACAACAGCAGAAAAAGCAAACACAAAGAAATGTATTTCAGAACCAATTCTGCTCACTGTCCTGTCGATTGCTCAGCTTGTAGATTGCCTAAAATATTTGAATTGGCAGCTACGGCTTGTTCTTTGATTTTGTTATTTATTTTTATTTATAGAGATTGGATGGCAGACAACCATATGATTATCGGCGCTGGAAGATCACATTTGGTGTGGAGAGAGGCTGTTGCCAAGTGGAACTTGGCAAAACAAGGTGAGTTTTTTTTATTCATTGATAATTATCATTTTTGTCATATTCAGTATTTGAATAATGTCATTTTGTAGAAATGTCTTTAATCACTTGAGACTATTTTTATGTGCTATGTTACTTTTTGATGGTAATCATGGTTCTCCACAGCTTTCTGGCCTTTTGTTGTTTTCAGTAATACTTGCTTCTTCAAGACCCTTATTTTGACCATATGACACTTGTTCTTCCAATACATTTGCTTAACTTATCAATAATATTACTTACTGTTTTTCTTTGCTTCCTTTGGTATATTCTGTGAGTGCTAAATTCTACAGGTATTCATACTTCATTATATATCCCAAAAATGTGAGCTCTCTCTTTCTGTTAGTAACAGTTTCTTGTATTTCCTGTTTTTAAAAGAACTTGCTCATTTGTCACATGCTCTGCCCATGGTATTTTCACCATTCATCAGTAGAATCACATCTTGGTTGTATCAAGTCTTATATTCATGTGTGATAAAATTGTTCACCATTCATGGCAACTGCTCTGATGAACTTTTTTCCCTGGTGCCCTGTTCACATGAATTTAAGCATGCTACTAGATTGGCATCAGGTCCCACCCTTTTACTATTGAAATAGGTGTAACTGCTACTTCTAACCCAACAGCTTCTTTTCTTGCACTTCCTGCCTGTGCAACTCCCTTCTGTTTACTTGTTTCCTTGATAGCTGCAATCTCCAAAAATTTAAATGCAATATCAATTGCCAGCTTCTGTTTTCTTGAATCTCATCCATCTTTTATCCTTTCTGCAATACCCCCTGTACCCAGTCTTTTCTCTAACTGTAAACCTCTGCACACTACTGGCAGCCCACTTTGCTTGGGGTGAAATGATAAAAAAAAGGTGTCCTATAGGTGGTAAGAAATTATGTAAAAGTCCAACACTCTTCTTAATTTCTAATCTTTGTTTCATTTTCTATCATCTCAAATAGGTGCATTTCTTCACTTGCTTGATTCTGACATTCTCTGATGCATAGCTAACAGCTTGTAAGACATAGTAGTTGAGGAAAGCAAGAGGAAAAGGACTAAATATTGTAAGAAGATTAAATTCATTTTTGTCAATAAAAAATGAATGTTTTTTGTATTTAATCTTCTTACAATTAATATTTAGTCCTCTTTTTCTTGCTTTCTTCAACAACTATGTCTAATACTTCTTCCAGTTTTAATTTTGAATCTACCATCAATAGTATATGTTATTAAGATTACATCTACCTATAATATATCCTGGTATATATACTAATTCTCTTAGAATCATCTCACTGTACAAGTAAAATAAAGACAGTGAGAAAACAAATCCTTGTTGCTATCCTTTCTGCTTTAGGGCATTCACTTAATGCATTCTCTGGATAGAAGCTGTTTGTTCCCAATACAGACTGTAGTTTATTTGTAAATCCTTTCCATCTAGATTGAGCTTTTTAGTTATTGCAAAAAGATTATGCTGTATTTTATCTCATGCTTTTGTATAATCTATGAAACCTGGGTATCCATCCATGTACCTTCATTTCTGTTGCTTGCTCTGAGATCTTCATTATAAAAATTACATCTATGATATTTTCAAGCTCCTTTTGCTATTATTTTTAACATGTTTTAATGAATATTGCATATTTTACAAGAATATAAAAAGCTAGATTGCAATGTATATGGCATGTGAAATACTTGTTCTATATTTCTACTAAAATTTTTAGACTTAACCCTTCATTTTATGCTTGTGTGTAAGTCTAGACATTAACATCTGTTTTGAAAGTACATTCTTTTTCTTTTTACTGCCTTTCTTATCATTGAAACCAAAATCTGTTTATAATAGGCTAAATGACCTTTGTGATTATTTTTTTTTATTACCCCTTTCTACTTGATTCTCTGAATTATGATTCTACCTCTTTCAGTTTCCATTTTTCACACACTCTAAATACCAACTATGAAAGTAATTACTATCCTTCTTCTTTTATTGCATCTCCTTCATTAATTACTTTCCACCCACATGTCTCCTGATATTTTCTTTGCTTTTCTTGGTGAACCCCTAGGAATGTATAATTAATTCTCTCTCAGCCAACAAGATTTACGTAATAGCATATCAATTTATTCAGTCCTCACTTCTCTTCTAACTTAAGAATCTATTTTGATAAGTTTTATTTTCTCATTTTGAGTATTATCCTTACACCAGTTATGCATAGCACTCTCTTCAAAATGACACTTATATACACTTATTTTAACGACATTGACCAACTTAAGCCTTTTTTAGTTTTATAAATATTGAATTAAGATCTAGCAATATTTACATTGGAAAATCTAGTTCTTGGTAAGCCTTTGTGACAAGGTTTTTAGAAATGTCTTTAAAAAGATATTGTACATCCTTCATTTAGAACTATTATGATATCTCTTATGAAATAATGCATTAAGATTTTTAAACAATTTAATCTGATTTTTGAGATGGGCACTCTTTATTTTTATAAATTTAATCATGATTTTTGTGATAGGTACTCATTATTAAGATGTTTGTTGTCGTGCAGTGGATATTAACTCAGAACAACAAATTGAGGTGCTGAGTTCAAATTCCAGTTGAATCCCTTGCATTCGCTTATGCACAAATACCCTTGGGAAAGGTATTAATCTGTCTCTTCCCTCCAGTTATTGGTTAAATAATAGGACAAATTGGGTTCTATAGCCTTGGCTGGCAACCAATCTACCACAGAAAGCAATGGCAACCTACTGCGGGATAATCTTCTGCTCAGTCAATCATGTTTCTTTTGAGACATGATTGCCCAAAGTATGTATCACGTATGGCACTTAACTGACTGACTTATTATCACAAGTGAAACAAGTATAACAGGCTATCAACTGAAGACTGAAGTAGCCAATACTATGAAAAAGATTCAACTCTGTTGATAAATTGTCTTAGTAATTGTAATGTCTCATTTATACCAGACTAAGCAAGATTTAGTTAGTGCTGATACTATTTGTTGGAGGAAACTTTATCACAAAGTCAGACTCGGTGTACTAGACATTGTTTGCAAACCAATCATATCACTCAATGGTAGGTGTTTACACAAGGCACACTTGGTACTCAACTAGATATTAGCATCTAGGAGCAACATAAAATTTAGTATGAAGAATCTGAATAAGGAGAATACACATTTTGCTTTTAAATTCTTATACAAAGTTTAATTGAAGGTTTTGACTATACTTACTTTAATCAGTGAGGCTACTTTTAATTTAAAGATTACTGATCCTAGAAATCAAATTTCTTAAACCAGTACTGATCAGCCAGTTTTAGTGAGTTTCTATATTTCCAGTCTTAAATTCATTAATTCGAACAAGATCATTATCTTGGCAATCTTTCTTTAATTAATTTTGAACTTAAAAAATTTAATCAGCCATAATTAATTGTTTGCTTGTGTTACAATATTGGCATAAAAAAAATAATGCTTTTACAAATGGAAACTGACTATTTTATTGATCACCTGCCTTACATTCATCACTGACTTTTAAAAATATTTTCCCCACTCTCTACTATCAGAGTATTAGCTCAAGTATTGGCCACAGTAACTCAGCCCAAAGCCAATCGGCCGACAGATGGTGTTTTATTTGTCAATGTGGAGTTGTCTCCCATGGCTTCTCCAAGTTTTGAACCAGGAAGGTGAGTATTATTTTTAAATATTCAATTGTTTTTATTGCATTCTAAAATTCATACAAAATATGAATTGCTCGAATCTTTTCTAAGAATGTAACAATAATATTAACATTGAATATCTTGTTGCATATCTGTAAAAGTAGATAAAGGATAATTTTGTTAAATATTCTTGTGCTAATGTAAAGATATTTATTTTAATGCAAAAGAAATGACATATATCTTGATACACAAGGAAATCATTAATTACAATACTTGAAGTTTTGTAAGATTTTTATGATAGATCAAATTTCAAGTATTCTGTTTACTTGTATGTACTTTTATTATAGAACAAAGTTTTCTAACTAATAAGGAATACAATTATCATGTTGATTAAAATAGGTCATTAATATAAACCTGAAAGTAAAAATTACTGTTTGTTTCTAAAATGCTAAGATCATAAACCTATAATTGACTACATATACTGAAGGACTGTAACGATTTTTTTTTTTTTTTTAAATGAATCAAGTAGCTTATGTACACTTGTAAAACAAATCTTTATGAATTAGAACATTTTTTTTTCCTTAAAGGTTTTCTGAAGTTGCTGTATATGTAAATCGTCTGATGGAACGTTGCCTGAAGGAATCTCGTTGCTTAGATACTGAATCTCTTTGTATTGTTGCTGGGGAAAAAGTAAGTGTAATGTTTTCATGTCTGCAACATTCTTCTTTTAGAGATGTTCTTTTTATCATTAAACAACTGTAATTTACCTTTCCATGAAAACTGTTGTATATGTAGGCGAATGGGATGAATCCCTCTCATCGTCCCCTCAATTATGGATTAAATAGTATGGCAGACTGGCTCTTTAGCTTTGTCTGTTAACAAGTCTAGAAGAAAAAAAAATCTCTGAATTCCTGAACCTGGTAAGATAGAACTCATGAGCTTAGGAACATATGGTCATCTAAGGAAAGAAAACTTCTACAGAAAACCAACCCAACCAATTCTTAGAGTACAGAAATTGGGTCCAGTCACCCCACCCCATGAAAAAATTTGATTACAGAAACATCATCAATAGGCCTTTCTGTACTATATGACACCAGGCAAATAGTAACAAATGTGCAATAATGTGACATATCGATGCAGCACTTTACAGGGAATCTGACACATTTGTTACTAGTTCTCATATAATCACTCTATAGGCCATTGCTACTAGCATGTACTTACAATAAATTATTTTTTTTAGAAGCACTTTAAATTTTGATAATTTACATATGCTCTTCAAATTATTTCTTTAAAAAAAAACATCAGTAAATATTCATTGATACATATTTACTAAAACCCTTCAGCCAAAAAATGTTACAACCTTATATATATGTATATCTGGATTGTTGTTATCCAGCAGGTAGTTAGCCAGTTTCCTTTAACATTTCATATAAAATGACTTTTTAATTGAAATTAGAAGATTAGTTTTAATGTATTCTTAGCAATGATGATTAAGAGACAATTTGCTATCCTTCACCCTCTAATTTTAATGATGAATAATAAGGCAATGTCTGCTTTATGGAGGAAGAGATTTCTGATAATCTTTAACTTATAACCTGTTTCCTGTTTCTGAATAAATAATAGATGACCAGATTGAGGACTGAATTATTTTGCATTTGGACTTGTTGAATACTGGGAAGTAGGTTAGCACAGGATTACTTTCAGCCTCTGGTATTTATGCTTCTAAGCCTCTTTCTCTACAGGGTTTTATGCTGTCCCATCTATTTTTTTTAATGTTTGTTTGTTTTTAGTCAGTATATATAACGTTTTTTTACTAGAATACTTTCCTATCAAGTAAGAAGTTGATGCAGGCACACATTTTAATAAAGAAGTCAAAACCTTAAAAATGATCGTTATTACTATGATGTGTTCAAAGTGACTTTACTTTTAAACATTCAGTGACTGGTTTTGTCTGTTAAAAGTTATCGGATAATTTTTGTCACAAGTATATATTACAAATATATTGTGCAGTCTTTTCTCCTCTAAATATTCAAATTTCTTTTGTAGAATTTGGACAAATAGCTACCTTGCCATTTGTAGAGTAACAAATTTATACGAATTGGGCACAGAATAAATATATATTAAGTTTTGTTATATTTTTAATACTGAAAAATTCCCTTAATTTTTTTGTGACAAATATATTTTGCTTTAAAGGCTAATCTATTAACATATTTTAGGATTTTGACTTTTGTAAATTGATGCTACTGTTTACCTCTCATAATTCATGTTTTCTATAATTTTCTGTTTATCTCTTCTTAGAAAAGCAATTTAGTGCTTAGACTAAACATTTTAAGAAAACATGGAGACACAGTCTTTCATTTTTTTTTCTTTTTTGGCATTACTTCAACTTTAACAAAAAATCTTCAACTGTGGACATTTACCAAATTTATGTTTATGTCCATTTGATATATTGCATATTCACTTTGCTTGAACAAAATAAATAATGGTTTGAAATATTTTAGACATATTCCTCACTGAAGGGTGTGATAAATATAATATTTTCAATTTTACTTATTGATATTAAGTATAGTAAATTCAATATATAATGATTTATTAATGATACAGTCTGTGTATAAGCCAAAACATTATGTCCTCTAGCTTTATTGGCATTAAACTTACATGTACTAAGATGTTAACAAGAGATCCTTTAACTGTTGTACGTTAAATTACATTAAATAAATGGAGGAGGGTTTGCAGAGCAAACTTGTTATAAATGTTCAATGGAATTGAGATCTGTGGCTTTGGTGATCAGGATAACACAGTGAAGTATTCTTCTTGAAACCATTCCTGCTCTATGGTAGACTACATTGCCCTGTTGGAAAATGCCACTACCATCATAGAATACTGTTGCCATGGATGATAGTGATGTAGATACCATGTGACAAAATACCTCCTGCATTAATGATGCAGCATTTCCTAGCAAAATGTTGAAACAATCACTCAGCTTCCACTGGGCTGTTGTTTTTTCGCAGTGCATCCTTCTACCATTATTTCAGTAAAATAATACCAAGTTTGAATTCCAGTTGAATTTGTTGCATTCACTTATGTGCAGATACCCTTGGAAAAAGTATTAATCTGTTGCTTCTCCCTTTAGCTATGGGTTAAACAGTAAAACAGATTAGGTTCTATATCTTAGGTTGGCAACTAGTCTACCACAGAAAGTAATAGCAACCTACTGCAGGAAAATATTCTGCCCAGTCAGTCATGTCTCTTTTGGGACATGATCGCCCAAGAGTGTATCACGTATGGCACTTAACTGACTGGTTAAAAGGATTCTCACGTATCCTGTCCTCTATTTTGTTTAGAGCTTATAACCACTTCACAATGAAACATTGGTTCTTGTGCGATCACTGAAGTTAAGCAATACCACTTGGAAATATCAGGTGTTGTAAGCTTGGATGTATGGGTGGTATAATGGATAAAGACTTGGAATTGTTAATTGGTGAGCCAATTTCCAATTCCAGTTGGGTTTGTTATATTCACTTATGTGCAAATACCCTTGGGAAAAGTATGAATTCACATCTTCTCTCTCCATCTGTGGGTTAATTGGTAAAACTTGTATCACTAAAACTTGTTTCACTAAAACTTATCTCAAAAACAAAATTGTTTAAACAATAATTAAATTTTGGCATTAAATAACACGTATGTGTTGATGTGCTGCTAAACAAAAAACAACCAACCATCTTATTCATGAGAAGTGAGGTTCATTAACCTTCTTACATTAATATAACGTCTGGTTCTGATGCTTGTCAGCTCATTTAAGACACTTTCAGTGTACATACTCTGACTAGCCTGCAGATATGCACCTTAAAACACTATAAGGTGGGCTGTGTGTTATAATGTATTTATGTCATTGCTTTATTTAACTGACCCACTCAAAAACCCAAAAAAGCATTTCAAGGATGTAGTTGAATGTAACCTAAAGACTCTTGGTGTTAATGTTGAAGACTGGGGAAACTGTTGCTGGAGAAGGTTGATTTGGGAACACTGCAGCAATTTTGAGCAGAAGATAACTGAGCATTCCAACAAAAAGCATGTCATTAGGAACAGAGAAATAGAATCAGTTCCAGAACTATTAGTATACCAACGCATTTGCAGTATTTGTGGAAAAATCACCCTCTTGGTGTCTGGTTTAGCCAGAGAGGTTAGGTGCAAACTCCTGTGAATACAATCCTACCAGAAAAACCTGCAAGTTTTGTGACAAGGTTTGTAAGTCTGTTGCAAGACTCAAATGCCACATGATTATTCATGTGTAAGAGAAGTTGTAAAAGTGAAGCTGGCTTTAAGAATCACGTATGGGCTCATAGCATTAAATGATGGAAATAATAAAATTCTGAATGAAAAGCACAAAAAAGCTGCCGAGTGAATAGATGGTCTTCTGCAAAGAATTGACAATCATTACATCTTCACCTTAATTAAATCTTAATTATCTGCAATTTGTGCCACAAATATTAGGTTACTCTTAACAAGAAAACCCATTTTTGCATTTCCAGTTTTGGCTTTCCAGTGCCTTGCTGGTGGTTGGGGATTTTTTTTGTTTCTTCTTGGACTGCTGCTGATAAATACTCAACACAATTAAATGTGAGTACTCCACAAGCTAGGCTGTTTCAGAAATGCTTTGATTAAGTCTTTTGGCTGAACATTTATCAATATATTAACTTTTTTCCTCTAATAACTGCTACATTCAACAAATAAAATGGAGTAATTGAGGCTGGTTTTCCTGCTTATGTATCTTTGACTTTGATATGCACATGTTTGGTGAGAGAGTATATATCATTTTTGCCACAGAATCAAAACTGACTGGAGTTTTATGCTGATATTTTTGTGACCTTTTACTTAAAATAGGTTTTTATTTTGGTATTTAATAGTGATCATAATTGGATTTGGATGTTGCTATCTATTGAATTAAAATAGTTAAGAGACAATTGAGACAAGCCTACTTTCTCTACATCATTAAGTGAAATGGTATTAAATTATTGCATTTTGGTGGTCAATTTTAAAAGATAGGTCAAGAATGTATTGCATTTTTCAAACACAAATGTTGTTTTCTCATTGCAATTTATCACTTTGTTTCTTTTTTTTTAAAAATATTTTATTTAACATGTTATCCTGGTTTTCTCTTTATATGATGTCATATTAATGAATAGTCTAATGAACTATCCTCATGACTTTTTAAAAATCTTTATTTTTCAATACATTTGTTTTGCATATAATCTACTTTACACTTTCCTTTAGCCTTGGTCACTGATTTATTGTTGTTCTTATCTCATTTTATATTAATAATCTGTTAGGATTATCATTAGTTCAGTTGTTAACATCAAATTACTGTTTGCTGATTTTTTTTTCTTTTTGAAAACTATCTTTTTTTAATCTACAATCTGGCTTTTCCTTTTTTAAAAATATTTATTAACTATTAAAATTAACTTAATATTCTTATTTAACCACTTTTTTGGAGGGTGGGTGCATGCATGCAAGCAACACCAATTTATTGAACGTTAAATATTTTTAATTAATTTCCATTAAAAACCCTCACAAAATACAGTTTGATTTTAACAGAATGGAGATTTTTTTTTTTAAATTTTGTTTTCCAACTTTAAATTCCTTCAAAATTTCACCAATCACACCTGTCATATGCTGTTGAAAATACTACAATTTTTTGGTCATCCATTTTCATCATGTTCTTTTATGATGAGTCCTTGACGGGATTGAGGTTGGGTGAATTTCCTGATCCACTTGCTTAATCTAGACTCCACAACATTGAGCTAGAAAAAATGTTTGTTTTATTATAATACACGTTTTTAAAAGAAAAACTGTGCTCTACTAATTAGATTGACATTAAATGAATCATTTTTTTTATTGACAAACTTATTTCTTTGCTGTATGATATCCCCGACCACTCGCGCGACATGCGACCTGGCATTGTCCTGGAGGAAAAGCACGCCTTTGCGATTCACCAGTTGCACACGCTTTAACTGCTGCAAGTATAGGTCTCAAGTGATCATTTAGCTCATTGGTAGCAGTTCATAATGAACCACTTGATGACCTGTCCACCAGGTGGTGTGAGGGACAGCATCCTGAGGAGACAACCAATGTCTGGAACACTTGGGAGTTTCATACAAAACCCACTTTTCATCACTGGTAAGCACTCGATTGAATAAGGATGCAGTATGGTGACGAGAAAGCAGCGATATGCAGGCTGCCACTCGTTGTCCCTTGTGGACCTCCAACAGCGTTTGCGTAACCCACTTGCTCAGTTTGTATGTCTTAGACAGTGCAGGTGAAGTCTGTTTCATCAGAAACGTTGAACTGTCTTGCAAGTTCATCACACGTTAGACTACTGTCAACTTCAATGGCTGCCTTCAGGACTCCGTCATTTAAGACCTATGATTGTCCACTGCGAGGCTCATCATGAAGAGACAAATCTCCCAACTTGAATTTTCAAAACCAACGCCTTGCAGTATGTTCATCCACAGCACTATCCCCAAACGCTTGACATATGTGGCGACTTGATGCAGCTGCTGATAAGCCCACTTTGAAGTTGTAAAGCAAACAGCCTCGAACAAGATCTCTAGACACTTCCATCCTTCTCACAGCTGCCCGGCTTATAACTGATGACCGGGCACAGTGCGCGTGTTTTTTATAACGTCTGATGTTCCTACTTTCGGATGTCCGAATTTGAAAACAATTGCTACATGCATTTCGTATATATTTCAATTTCATTCAATGACTAATTAAAAAACGGACAGAACTTTTTTGGTTACCTTGTATTAATATTTTAAAAGTTTTTTTTTTTTTAATTATTTTCCAGGTATGGAACATCAGGGTTGATGTGCATGTGCTTAACCATGATGGTAATCTGATTGATTGTGCTAGTGTAGCAGCCATTACTGCCTTGGCACATTTTAGGTAAAAATTTAATTTTTCTTTTTTTTTTTTCTTTTTTAAACTCTCTTCACTCTTTTCTTTCTGTCATACCTTATTAATTTCTGCCTCAGTTTCAGAGTGATTTTTATATATTTCTGTCAGATGCTTCTACCATCTTTGACTGCATAAAATTTTAGTTACTTATTTTCAGATTTTGTTTTATATACAAATTTTTATGTACAACTTTTATGGCCATTAACTTTATAAAATAAATTGAAAGCATTTATACAAAATATGGAATACTGACTAAATACCTATTTGAAATTTGACATCTGCCCTATGCTTCAGACATTACAAAACAAGGTATGCTTACTTTTATAGAGACATTTAAAAAAAGATTTTTTAAAATCTTGTTCCAATAATATTATTTTCTCTATTATATTTATAACTTTGAAGAGCCTATTGACTAATTTTGCATATTTAAGCTTAATTCCTTGTCTTTTTTATTCAGGAGACCAGATGTAACTGTTAGTGCTGAGGAAGTTACAGTTGTAAGTTTCATTTCTTTTCTATTTCTTATTTTAATTTTTAAAACAATATGCTCTATTGCAATCTTGAGGAAAATATGCAGTCCTCTGTAATTTGTAGTTTCATGAAAAGCAATTATAAAAAGAATAAACTTCATTGCAATAATGTCACTGTTAGTTCTGATAACCTTTTGTCTATATGAAGAGAAGTGTTTACTACAGTATACTTGTTAGTATATACAAGAAATATCATTAATACTTGTGCTGATAAACCCTTTCAACAAGCATATTGTGTTTGATATTAGAATGTACTCTGCTTTTCTGTTGCTATAAAAGTTCATTAACCTTATTAGCTTAAAATTCTTCAGAGATAAAATAGATTAATAGTTTGGTTAATAACTTTTAATCCAGGAGCAACTTAAAATGAAAAAAGAATATTTTTAATTAATAATTTCTGTTTGCTTTCATTAAATTTATGAAACTTAAATAATCTATTATAGTAATTAGGCTACATAATTTTCCAGGGAAAGAATTTCAAATTAAATAGAAAAGATTCTTCATCTTTACAAACTTCCCTTTGCAAGCAACAAACACATTCTTTGTTGTTATTTAATGCCATTTATTATCATTTAGTGTGCACGGAGTCACTTAAACTCTGTCAATGGCTCTTTGCCTCTCATTGTTTTCTTGGTAAAAACATGATTTCTAATTTCATTTTGGCTACATTTTTATCACAGCTATATTATTAATTGTATTTCAATAATAGCTTCTTTGAAAGGAGATATGTGAATAAGTTATTCTTTTGCAACAAAGAGTGGAAAACGTTTGGAAAATCTTGCAGCTACTCAAAATGCGGTCTGGTATAAATAAATGTTTGGAGGCTTATGCCACATGTTGAAATACCAGTTCCTGTAAACAATGTTGAGTCTGGTCAGTATTTAGGTGGGAATACCAGGTGCTGTGATCTTGAATGCGTGAATGGTGTAATGGGTAACAGCTTGGAATTGAAAATTGGAGAGACAAGTTTCAACTGGGTTCAATATATTCACTTACATGCAAATACCATTGGGAAAGGTATGAATCAATGTTTCTCCTCCCAGCTATAGGTTAAGTAGTAGGACTTAATCAGTAAATCATTATTATTTCCAAAACATTTTTACAATCTAAAAATACTTTCTGGTTTTAAATAACCTGCAAAAAGTTGATAAACTATTAAAAAAAAATCCATTTCTTGGTCAAGTTTATTTTAGGCTTTTCTATGTTCAGACATTTGTACCTTTGAACATTTTGGTTGTAGTATAGCACGGCCTCTGGCTGAGTCCAGCCAACCTTCCTGACCTTTGGTCAATTCTGCCCAAATTGTGTTGTTGATCTTAGATTAGCCAAAGCAGAGTTGCGTGTTGCCACTTGACGAGTTCAGCCCAGACACGCAAGGGATTGGTATATAATGAAAATCAGATTTAAGACTGCAACGGCATGGTATAGATTTATATATATATATATATATATATATATATATATATATATATATATATATATATAGAAGAAATACAAGATTGCAAGCAGGTTAAAATTAAGTGAAGAAAAAAACATATCAGCTGGCTGGTATTTCAGTAGCATGATAATATTTTTTTATATCCCCAAAGGAATGATGGTTTATTCAACTTGCAGGTGGTTGAATTTGGACTGACTGTCTCTCACGATATTTCTTTTGTGACAGGCTATTTCAGCTTGTCTGCTTCACTTCATCGCTGGTCCTGACTCACTGAATTTTGTTTTCCATTCCAATTTTATTAAAAAACCCCCCGAAAAACTGGGGTCTTGAAGTTAGAGACTGTGTTGCTATTTCCCCCTCCCTATGTACGTCTTGGCATCTCAAAATGTAAGTAATATCATTTAACCATTTAGACTTCCAACTAAAGGGGAGAAATTTTATTCCCTGTTATTGTCTGCTTGTTCTTATCAGCTGTCCTGGTAATCAATACACAGGAAATCCTCAAGGTTGTATTTTGACCTAGGGTCACATATCATCAAAACCCATTTGGTAATATTTTGACTACACTTAAGTAACTAGCTTTGATAAATTCACTTACTTCTCCCGACAAAAATAATTTTACACTCTTGGAATCTGTATTTTCTACTTTTTATCACTTTGGCTACTTTTCCTGACAAAAATAATTGTATTCTCCAATTTTAGAGAAATCTCTTCTCATCTTGAAAATCACTTAATACTAGCCAACTGAAAATAGGGTTACAGTAGGAACTAAACAGATTGGTTGTTATGTTAAAGAAGTAAGCTGAAAGATTGAAGATTTAGATGTCTTTCTATTTCAGCTCAAGATTAAACTAATTATGTGTGCACCAGTATGATTCTAGATTTACAAGCTAAGTGACAACATTAATTCCTTTACAATTACAAGAAAACTGAATATTTTTATAACCACTGTTTGTATTTTGTACAGCATCCTGTTGATGAGAAAGAGCCAATACCACTTAGTCTTCACCACATGCCGGTGTGTGTATCATTTGCCTTTTTCCAACAAGGGTGAGTAAAAGTAAATCTATACTGAAAAAATATATATACATATTCCTGCTTATTCTTTGAAAAAGAAAATTAAAAAAAGAAAATTTGTATTGTTGCTTTTTCAAAATAATGGATTTCTTTATCTAGAAAATGAGTTTGAATTTATGTAGGGAAAAAAATTCTCTTTTAAGTTATACGGATCTGTTCATAATCTCTTTTGTCAAGCTGCTAAATAATTTCATATTTTTACCCCCTTTTTTTTCCTTTCCTTTGTTATAAACTGAAAGTTTTTCATTTGGTAAGCTGAAATAAAAAATTTTGTAACAGGTCATGTTGATCTTCTTAAAGACATGCTACAGTTGACTGAACTTTATCGTATCTTATAACTCTGTGAAGGCGCATAACATTTTGATTAACTTTGATTTTAAAAGAAAACCAACTGGTTCATGGGTGGTCTAGTTAAACATTCAGTTTTTAACTTTTCTTTTAGCACTTGAAAAATATTTAATTGAAAAACTTAATGTATGTGAAGAGATTTTGAAAACTACACAAATGCAGTTATTATTTAGGAATATTTTATTATGGCTAAAGTACAGAAGGCTGCTTAATAAATTCATACAAAATTACTTACATGTGCCAATTTTCTGTTAATGCATTTTAATAGAAGTAAGTTTTTATTTGATGGGCAAGTGGGGGGGGGGGTTAAAATGAAAAATTAGTTATACTTGGAATATAGGAATTTTTTTTTTTTATGAGTCAAGTTTGTAGGAATGTTTTTCATTGGATACTGTTTGTTGGATCCAATGAATCAATTAAGCTGGAATTTATTAATGTTTTGTTACAAATGAGATCATTATGGTTGTTAATACAATGGATTTCCATTTACCTATCTGAATTTCAAAAACTCCTTATGAATTAGAAAGTGGCAACTATGAAGCAAAAATAAAATAAAAAGGTTATGTACAAAGCATTGAAGTATACTTAACTACAACATTTAAAAAATTACTTCAGCTAAAAATGTTTTTGTTTTTGTAGAAAATATCTTTTGGTCGATCCAACAGAGAAAGAAGAAAAAGTGATGGATGGTAAAATGGTGATTGGAATGAACAAATACAGAGAAATATGCACATTGCAAATGGCTGGTGACATGCTTCTTATGGATGACCAGGTTAATTTGTAGTTTTTTTAAATTATTTTTTCAGCATCATCTTTTATCTCTCTATCTATTTACAGCATGTCTTAGTTTTTTGCCTTTTATTTTATTTATTTGTTTACTTTTTTTTTTTTTTTTTAGATTTCATGGTCCATGAGTTGTATCACCTATATATCTGTATATATATCACTTCAGACATTATAGTGTCTAATCCATATTTGAAATAGTCACTTTATATCTATTTATTAAAGATTATGTATTATATCTATTTGAGGAATCCTAGTGACAAAAAATGGATTCTCTTTTCAAAGGACTGGACATGTCCCCTTTGTAGAAGAAACCACTATTGGATCTACTGTAAATAGGATGTATCAACTATAATACGTTTGCAGTAAGAAGTGTTAAATTATAAATAAATTCATTAATTTGTTAGAAATAGCTGTATCTATCTATATATAAAATTCTGTGACTTCTGTTAGTTTGTCTGTCTGACCCTCTAAAATAACTATATATTGACCGATTGAAACCCCACTTTGAATAAAGAGGTAAGGTTACAGTTGGTTTTACTATGGTGCATAGTACAATAAATTTTCATAAAAGTATTTGGTAAAATTAAGTTTTATTATTTAACATACAAAATACACTCACTATTTTGAAAACAATTCAATGATTAAAATAATTTAATGATAAAAGAAGTTTAATAAAAATGCAGTATTGTTTTTTGCATATTTTTTATTAAACAGCAAAGTAGGGTTTTTGTAAAAGTATTTTTCTAAACAAATCATCTTATTCAAATTTCATTGATTGGTTTGCAAACTTGAATAAAACAGTTTGTAAATCTCAACAAAAAATGTTAGCAATAACTTGATCATTACCAAATACTGTGAGGATTTTAACAAACATAATTGTGTTGCAAAAATTTCTATTCTTATATTTTGTAGAGGTGATGGAACGAATTTTAGCAAAAATATGTAAACCTAATTTAAGATGGACATTGAAAAATATTTGAACTTAAAAATTTGAGATAGTTACATCCACAAAACTGTGATACCCAAAGTTTAAATTAATTTTTAAAAATGAAAAAGCTTTCATTTTGGCTTTAATTGAAAGATAAAGGATAAAATTTACTATTTCTAGTGATCAAAATACTCTGGTGTATTTCAAACAGAAATTATATTGATTGGAATCAATTTTCATTTTTATTTTTAACAACATCAACAAATTTTCAGTTTTTGACTTTTGTAAACACAAGTTAGTTTGTGGTTTTAAAAATCTTCCCCCCAAATTTTTTTTCTGAAATTTTATTTGAGGAATATTAGCTGATTTAAAGTATAATTAATCTGATTTGAAACAAGTATTTACTTTAAGTTTAAAATATCACAGAAAGTGTTTTTTTAACTTGACAGGAGCTTTGTTTTTAACAGAACAGTAGCTGGCTTGACGGTGATTTTATCTGCAAAACATAATTTCAGAAAATGATGTGAGCGCCATTTTTATATAATTTTTAAGTACTCCATAATCTTTAAAATTTAGAAAAATATTCTCTGTAATATAATGCTTTTACTTAATATAAGCAAGAAGCAAAACAAAATGTCCTAATATTTCATAAAATTAAGTGGGTTTACCAGATGTAAAAGAAATATATTTTTACCAAGATTTTCTAAAAAATAAATAAATAAAAAATAAAAAAGGTCCTAAAAATTTCATTAAAATCTGACAATTATTTAATTTTTGCAAGAAAAAAAAAGTAAATGAAAAATTTCTCATGATAATCTTTGGCCCATTACTGATTTTTAACCAAGATGTAGGTTTGTTTTCATCAAATTTGGGGCCTTTTGCATTATGCTATAATCGTTTCAGTGAAAAAATAGAGGTAGCTAATTTAAGATGTTTAAATAATTGTTTTGTTAAGTATTTCTAATATCAACATATTTTCATCAATCATTAGCAAAACTGGAAGAATTGATAGTTGATGAGCAAAGTAATATCAAAAATTTTAATTGAAAAAGATAATTAATGTTCAAAAGCCAGATGACAAAGAGGCTATTGTTAAGATTGAGGAAATCTCCCAACCCAATTTTCCCCCACACCAGTTTTGGGTGGAAGTCCATATAAATGAGGGCCTGAAATGGTCATAGAGAGTTTGGTTGATGCCTCAGTTGGAATTGCAGTTGAGATGAGAGATCATGCCACCTGATATCACGTGACTGCCTACCTGCCTGCCTAAGAACAATTCTGACATGAATCCTGTGCCAGACTTGACAAAACCAGCTGAAGTGTTGTATTTCAACTTAAGGTGTGGGTTAGGATGGTAACTATCTGCATGAAAGTAGATTCTGACTGTTGAAATGACCAAGTGTTGTACTAAAAAAATGGAGATATAAAACTTGGAATTCTGTGAAGATATTTTTTCCTCTTCTTGTGACTTTGCTCAACCTGAAATGATTCATTTACAGAAGTTTCTGAAGGTCACTTGGTTTTGCTCATCTTATGATCAACCAAATCACAATGGTGGATAAGATAAGGTTTAGATTGATGTGGTAGATTTATAGATCCAGTTGCAGGAATTGGGTAGTTTGAAGATTGAGCAGAGGATAAACGCCATAGAAATATAATAACGCAATTTATGTTTAAATTATATTCACTGATCAATAATAGGTGTGTTAGTAAAATATTGATCAGTGTTTTGTAAGTAGATGAATGCTTTACTGAGGCATGATAGTTTCACTGTGAAGAATTTAACACAGATAAATTACAATGCAATGCATAAATGCCTGATTTCAAGTACTTCTAATATACAATGATGCCTAAAATTATATTTGACTTTTATAGGATTCAGAGAAATGATTTTAAAGGTATGCTAATTATTATTATTAGTGTTTGGTTTGTTTGCTGAATTTATGAATCTTTTGCTGCTGTTAGCTCTCTCAAATTTATGTATATATAAGCAGAATACATTTTTAGGTTTTTGTAAAATAATAAGTAACAAACTAACCTTTCAAACAATTACCAATGATTTTGATCTTATGATTCTTGTTATGAGGCTAATTGTAGTAAAATTTTGTATAGTAATAGTTAGGTCATTAATCTTGCATACTATTGCTAGTAAATTTGGTATTCACATCTTGTGTCACTAAGCTGAGTAAATATTTACATAAGTAACATTTATAAATCAGAAATATTAAAAAAAAAAAAAAAATTCCCATATATATATATATATATATATATATATATATATATTTTTTATTTTTTTGCAATGGTCAGTAGCTTTGTTTTCGGCTTGGAGTTAAAATGTCTTGAATATTGTTGAATTCTGTTCTGGGTGAGTCATTATGTTATTTTTTTTTTTTTTTTTTTTTTTTTTTTTTGTTCATTTTGCCTAATTTTTGCTTGATTTTAAAACTTTTCATGCTTAATTGAAGGATTGATTTTGTTTTCTTAGCAGAAATTTCATTGCCTGGACTTAGCAATTCAACAACGTTTTTTTTTTTTCATTGGAGCAGATAGACTAAACTATTGCCCCCGGTTCACTCTCCACCCACATCTATTGAATAGGTGAAGAGGCTCATCCCGTGTTACCTGTTTAGGATGCGGTTTCCGGTTTTCTCTTTTCCAATCTTTTCACTCTTTTCTTTTTTTCTTAAATTGGAGTAGATAGACTAAACTATCGCCCGGTTCACACTCCACCCACATCTATTGAACAGGTGAAGAGGCTCATCCCTTGTTTCCTGTTTAGGATGTGGTTTCCATCTTTCTCTTTTCCATTCTTTTTATCCTTACGTAGCCCCCAGCGCATCGGTGGCGTTATCGCCTTGCTTGGGGTGATATGATTAAAAAAAAAATATATATCAAATTCACCCCAAACAATGCATTAAAACCAGAGACATAAGGGGTTACTGGGTGTGGAAGAATTAGAAAATGGCAACATCACTAAGGATCGAGTACAGAAGAATAATAATCAAGAGGACAGTAGATAGTGATTGAAGTTGCATTAAAGTTATCTGGAAAGCATGGAGTCAGAAGGGTGAATGTCATGCGTGAAGTACAAGAAATATTGTTAGCATAGAATTTAGTTACATTAGCCAACTCAACTGTACATTGATGAGACCTTGTTGTCAGTCTAGTACTGTGCTTATATTCATGAAGTCTAGTTACCATAGCAAAGAGGTTATTCAAATAATTACCATGAAATTATTTAGAATTCCAGTGATTCAGTGTAGATGTATTAAGAAAGAAAAATATTTCTTTTAGAAATGTTTATTAAATAATGATAAACATTGGTGATTGGCAAAATATCAAATTAGTATACAATTTTAAGGCTGAGATGAATCCTTGTAAATTGCAAAATCATTCATATATTTTTATTTTAGCAAGCATGTCTTTTTATTTCAAACTCCTATTAAAGTACTTTTTCTTTCATTTATAATACCTTTTTTCCAGGCAATATTGTTGATTCATGTGTTGATTAATCGATTTTTTTTAATAATTCTTACAGCGTTTATTTCTTATTTCTTTAAATATTTTCTGTTTCAGATTTTGCGTTGCTCTAATATTGCCGTTGTAAAAGTCAAAGAAATATCTGATCTTATTCAAACAGCATTAGAAAATGACAAAATAGCAAGGTAAGGGAGATAACTTTTCTTTACACATTTCATGGTTATCTGTCTCTGTCCAACATTTTATTGATTGATGAAATAAGAAACCGATGCTTGGTATTGAAAGTAGGCCTGTGTTTGAATTTAGTTAATAGTTGTATACTTTCATGAAAGTTTTTTTCTTTAATTGTATTAGACACAAAAATTTAATGAACACTGAACTCCCCTCTCAAAAATTAAATAGAAAAGATTCCTATCAGAAAATGGCCTGTACTGTATTGAAACTTTGATGTACCTCAAATTATATTTTTTTGAAGACTACAAATTTAAATATCTTACCAAAAGAATTATGTTGGTACATTATATATGACTAGTTATATAATTTTCATCTTTATCTGTACATCTTCCTTGTTTGTTTAAACTGATTTCACAAGCTTATTACTGTTGTATTATGAATAGGATTTGATCTCATTCACATTAAAATTTGTTAATTACCATTTATTAAAAATCTTTTCTTCCAGATTAACTTGGAATTTGGTTAACTATGAGAGGATAGTATGGTATATTTTAATTTTCTTTTTTATAAAGGTCAACTGGTGCTAAGTTTGGATTTGCTGAGTCTGTTGAGCCACAAAAGATAACAGCTATGCAGAAAGAGCTTGCTGAAGTGGATCTGTCTAACTTGAGTAGCAAAGAGGCAGCATTACTGAATGCTCCAGAAACTCCTGAATCAAGTTCTGAATCTTCGTATCCTTTTATGCTAATTATTATTTGATGCATGATCAGTATCTACTCACCTTTAGACAAATCACAAAAATTCGTAATTATATTTAGAAGCTTTAAGCAAAGGATAGAAAAACTATGAAAGATTTAGATTTTGTTTCTATTTTCAGTTAGACATTTAAGGTTTTGTTGTGTTTCATGTCATCTTTGGCTTTAATTCTTCAAACAATGTTTCATCTTAGACTACATCAATGACTTATAATTTTCCTTTTTACCTCACTTTATTTTAAGAGGAACAGTCATTGTAGCATTGTTTCTAGGAGAACATGAGAGGGAGATTTCATCCCAGTCAGTTGGCTTGCTTCATTAAGGAATTTGGATATGAAAGGTGTCTTGACTTTTCTAATTCTGGCAGCTGTTTGAATGTCTTTGTGCCTTTTTGGTTGTATCAAAATTTAAACAAAGGCAATAGATCATTGTCAGAATTACCTGCCCACAAGGTTAAGACCACTTCCACTCAGTTTGTGTCATCAGAGTTCTGACTAGTAGTTTGCCATTCTGGGCCAGCCTAGATATTCTATAACATTTATAAGGTTGACATTTTAAGTTGCCAGGAGTAAATTTTTAATAATGTGAAAATAGTTTTTGATCCAAAAAGTGTGACCTTAATTTCTCTAATATTGCTGTTCATTTTATTTTATGCCTGCATAAAATTAAAATACTAATTGTTTTCTTTACAAAATGTATATAACAAAATCTGAGTCACTCAAAGTTAAGGAATATGTAATCTATGGTTTTGGAAGAATAAAATTAATCTCTGATTTTATTTTGTTGTTTAAAGTTAAGTCTGGACATGTGTATCTTGTTGACATATGGACAGGACAGACTTGTGCACAAGTCAGACAGATAATGTCTACAGAGTTTAAGTATAGTGATATAGTCATGGATGGTCATCTGGTAACATCTGAAATGTATAGAAGTGTTTACAGTGTTAAATTAGTTGTTTCAAAATTTGCAGTTTATCTGATACCAAGAATGTGTCTTCATATGTGTGTATGATGGGAAGGTTGCTAGGGATGTGGCCTGGGAGCCAAGTGGCTGGCGCTTAGAAAAATTTTGATAACCACTGTACTGAATTAACACAGTTTTTGTTAATATAATCTCATATTAGGTAAATCGCTTGTTGATAAAATCTATAGGAGAAACAGTTTCCGATTTTATTACCAAAATGACCTAATTTCAACTTTTCATATTTACACTTGTTTTTTTTACTTAAGAGTAAGTGAAAAATTTTCCTTAGCCAATATTTATAGAAGCAGCAGTTGTGAAATAAATTCACCTCGTATAAAACTTTGGGTAAGTAGATATTTTATAACTTAATGATGTAATTTATGTCAATAATTTTAGCTAATAAATTTTTTGTACATTTTCTTATAAGTTACATAACCCCTAATACATTACATACTAGAAATATTACAATTCTTTCAAAATCAGGTTTAAATTTTTCTTTTTATTTTCATCTGAAATGATAATTATGGTTAATATCAAAATACTTATTTTCCCTCAAAGCAAATAAAATAATTTACACATTTATTTTAAAATTAAAAGAAATCATGATTACATCTGTAAAAAAAAAGAAAATCTTGTAATTTTTCTAGTTCCTGAATTTAAAATTATTAACTTAACTAATATATCATGATACCCTGTAATGAAGTTGTATTTAAATCTCATATTTGGTTGAAAATTGACATTTTATTGCAATTAAAATTCCCTTTGTTTTTATCATTTTTATTACAAAGACATATTTTTGTGAAATATTTAAAATATACTTGAATTTAAACAGTATGTACATAAACTGGAAATCTATAATATCAAACAATGTGACTTTATATATTTATTGGTCATGCTGCTTGATACCTCTTTTTTCTTTTCTTTCTTTTTTTTTTTTAAGTAATGAGATATTTCACTTGTTACATCACTGGTGCTGATTAGATTGTTTTTTTTATTCCTTTTTTTTTCATTAGGTTTTTTGGGATAATTTTAAAAGCAAAATTTTGTTAAAACTTACATTCAAAAAAACTGTATACATAAAAATCTTAGGTTACTAATGCGGGAAATATGACCAATGTATTCGTAAAATGACATATTGTTACATGTTTGGAAAATTTAATTTAATTTATTTTTTAACAGTACCTATTTACTAATAATCTTCAAAAATTACAAGGGAGGTCAGTCAGTTAAAGTGCCATACGTGATACACGCTTGGGCGATCATGTCTCGAAAGAGACATGACTGACTGGGCAGGAGATTATCCCGCAGTAGTTTGCCATTGCTTTCTGCGGTAGACTGGTTGCCGACCAAGGCTATAGAACCCAATCTGTCCTGCTATTTAACCCATAACTGGAAGGACCTTTCCCAAGGGTATTTGCGCGTAAGTGAATACAATGGATTCAACTGGAATTCGAACGTGGCTACCAGGTTTCTCGTTCCGAGCCGATATCCACTGTACCACAACGCACATCCAAGGGAGGTAAATTTCATTAATTTTCTAATAGTTGTCGACCTTAGTGGGAAGATTTACTGTGTGTATATTTATTAGATGAACGGATACTGTTAATAATGATAGCAAGAATTTCTGACTACTGACACCCCCTTTCTTTTTAATTTTCAATGGAAAACAAATTCTGAGGAGGTTGTATCATTCTATAAAAAAGTTTATAAAAAAATGTTCACGATTTTATCTGAAATCATCATATCTTCCTGTCACAATCTAATTTTATCACTGCTGAAAATAACTGAAGCTAATCTGTAGTGCTAAGGTTATTGAACAGAAATTTGAGAAATAAACAAGATTCATCTCTCAGATATATATATATATATATATGTGTGTGTGTGTGTGTGTGTATTCAGGCAGCATATCTTCATTCAAATACGTTTCATTAAAAAATATAAACAATATAGACATATTATGTTTATTTATTTTTAAAATAATTGGTTCTAGTCCTCTAATTATATTCTTGATAAGTTGAAATTCATTAAGCAAGGTGCTGTAGTTCTTGAAATTCATTAAGCAAGGTGCTATAGTTCTTGTTAAGTACTTTCGATCTCCTCTGAGATCATCCCTGGGGTGAATTGTGAAGACAAACTTGTAATTGTAATTTTGCATTGTGAATGCTTGTTTACAAATTACCATAACCCCAACGATTAATTTTAAAATAATTATAAGAGTGCACTTACAAAACTTAACCATCACAACAATCAAAATTAGATTAAATTTGTTTTTGCAATTCACACCTGAGGATCTTGGAGGATATCAAAAATACTTGGGGTAACAAGAACTATAGCACTTTCTTTGATGAATTTCAGCTTAGATGATGATTATATAGGTACCTACAAAAAAATCACTGCTCATTTTCGATACCTCAATTTAAATTTAATTTTTAAAAATAAAAATGTTTTCTTGAAGCTTTAATTTTAGCTTTAATTGAAAGCCAAGAGATTAAATTTACTAATTACAGTAAGCAAAATACCCTGGTTTAGTTCAAACCGAAATTATATTGCTCGGAATCACAAATTTAACTGCTGAAAAAATGTTTTTAAAAATTTACCGCCATTATTGAGTAATCAACACATTATGTAAACAGTAGCTAAATTTCTGTTTTAAAAATCTTGCACAAAAAAAATATACCTCCTTGAGATGTTATTTAAGTTGATTTTTATAACTGAAACTTACCTTTATCTGATTTCAAACAAGTATTAACTGCTTACTGTCAGGAAATTTACAAAATAAATCACTCTTTACTGACAGTAGACCTCTTGTCAGTGCTTATCTAGGCGATAAATTATGTGTTGACAAGTAGCAGGTGTGAATGACGTTTGGATGGAGACCGAAAGTGACAAAAAATTCATGTAGCTTAAAACGTAACATTTGGAAATTAAAATTTTTTTTTGTTGTTTTTTAACTAAATAGTAAAATTAAAAATTTAACATAATATTTTCAGCAAGTATAATATTTTATAGAATTTTAGTTCAGATTTATAGCTAGATTATTCTTTCTGAATAAAAATAAAAATAAAATATGCTTTCTGAATAAATAAAATATGCTTTCTGAATAAATAAAAATAAAATATGCTTTCTGAATAAATAAAAATTTAAATTTCTTTTAAAAGAAAGAATTAAATTAAAATAACCAAACTAAGTTATATTATGTTATTTATTAATATTTTTCTGAAATATTAAATATTTTTATGTTTAGATATTACATATTTATCTTAAATTATTAATATGCTTTCTGAAAAATTAAATTTCTTTTAGAATAATTTTAATTTAATAAAAAAAGAATGAAATTAGAATCAAAGTGTGGTTTGTGTAGTTTTTGATGTAAGGGGAATTCATCCAAACACTTGTTAACTTCTAAAAACAATACGACCTCTACGGAAACTTGTTATGACCCCTATGGAACACCATACTTAATAAAAATTTCCAAAATTTAATTTTTTTTAATTATTTTAAAAGTAAAATTGGTGAATGATTTTTATTAAACTTTTCAATTTTCGATAGGCAATATGATAATCAATTCTTAAGTAAAAAAAGAAATTCAACAACGTTTTTATAACAGGTTTTTAAAATATTTTTAACACTTTTATGAATTATTATAATAAAAAAATAAAAACAATTATTTCAAAATTTTATTAGTAAACGAAAAAATTTTTTTTCTTCAGACTATAATGTCCTTAATAATTATTATTTATTCCAGCAATTAAAAGTTTATCCAATTAAATTATATCAGAGTTTTATTGCATTTTTATCTTACTCTTCAGAGCAGATTTTCGGCCAGGTTGTCCACTTTAGAATAAAAAACATAGATGATTTATATGCCCCAATGAGTCCTGCATTTAACTAATAAAAAAAATTTTTTACAGCTAATTAAAATTTATTAAAATTTCATGGATTTACATAGAGGGGGGTAACAGTGTTAAAAATTTTTTATTTTCACCAAGAAATTTAAAAAAATAATAATTTCAAAAATAATTTCATGCATTTGTGAATGAGTACTGAAGGTTTCATTCAAATCTGACTATTATTTGATTTTTGCGAGAATTTTCAAATTAATGTGTTTGTTACCAGGAAAAAAGTGGGTTGTGTCATCCTTACGTAACCCATTGTAATAAAGGCGTAATTTTTTTTTAGCCGCTAACTCAAATAAAACAAGATTTTCTATAAAAATTTCGAAAATGTTAGCAGGGATTCAAAAATTTTTAAAAATAATTAAAAATTGTTTTGATCTTTCCTCTTAATAAAAATATAAATATTTTGATGGAAAAAGTTTGTTTTATTAAGTTTATGAACTTTTTTATTCATACTATGCTGTTTCATTCTGTTTTTTAGCAAATTTTTTGGAGGTACCTATGATTATATATCTCATTAAAGTTTAATATATGCACTTAACAAAAACCTACTTGTGATATCATGAATATATATATATATATATATATATATATATATATATATATATATAAATTTATATTTTCAAAAATAAGCAATGTATAATAATTACATTAGGAAAAGTTTTTTTTTTTTTAGTCATTACACAAAATTTTTTACTTGATACACTTAATAAAATGCAACATTTTTGTTGATATAACAAAAGCATAAAAGTTATGTACAGGGTGTGATGGATAAATTGTAGTCTAAATTATGCAAAAATGAAAATAATACCAACATCTCATAGTAACAGAGATATATATATATATATATATATATATATATATATATATATTTTATAATCATGTTGCCCCAAGCAAGGCATTTTACTGCCACTGTTGTGCAGAGGGTTACATAGGAGGAATGTTATGAGGAGGCTGCAGGGGGTGTCAGGAAGAGAGTAGGAAAGAGAAGAGATTACTGATGAGTGGGGTGGACAACGAGGAATGTTATGAGGAGTGAGAGGTTGCAAGGGGTGTCAGGAAGAGAGTAGGAGTGGGAAGAGGATACTGATAAGAGTGGGGTGGATGTATATTTATCAAAATTACAGAAAAATGTCTTGAAATACTAAAGAGTAAATTTTTTCAACAAAATCGCCATTGACTTCAACCACGGTCTCCAGAGGACTTCATAATCTTCTGCATCTCTTCTGGACAGTCTTGTTTGTTGTTGAATGCTGTCATAATTCTTGCTTTCAATTATTTTTGGTATTACAAGGAGTTTTGTTGGTCTCTCACTCAACTGCATTCCACATGATAATCAAGAGGGTTGCAGTCTGGGGAGTTAGCTAGCCAGATGTAAGGGGTGATGGTTGCAGAAACAGTCTGACAACCAGGTTCTCTTGCTTGTATATCATGGTGCAGAGTCCTGTTGCCAGACATAGAGCCTTCCAGCAGCCATCCTCTTGACTAAGAGCAGCACTACCTCCTCGTCACTCGTCGCATCGCTAGTGATCACTGCAAACATCATGATGTTGACTGGATATATCATCCAACTCTTTCCAAATCCTCTGCAATATCCTCAGATTGAAGTGTTTGTATTGGAGCTTTTAGTGTGAATGCCAAGCGGTACGGCATGCCATTTTCACATTTCTGGTGGTGTCTCATAGACAATGCCCAACTGACCATACTATACTGCAGTTGACAAAATCACAAAACAACACACATGCATGAAATTAAAAAAATTGTTTTTTAATCGTTCACCCCAAGTAAGGTGATAATGCCAATGATGAGCAGGGAGCTAAATAAGAGTAAAATATTAGGTAGGAGGAGAGTAAGGAGAAAGATGAACCAGTTACAGGGTGTGTCCGAGAAAGGAGCAAGAGAAAGATGGGAATACAGGTGTGATGACAGTTGCAAAGGTAGAGAGAAAGGAAAATATATACAGGGTGATGTAGAAAGAACTGAAGTCAAGTGGATAAGAGATGGGTATTGACATTGCATTTAAATTTCTGGAGGTTGTAGCTGTCAGGAAAGCAAGAATATGGGAGGGGGTTCCACAGGTGGTAATTGTGAGAAAAGAAGATGCTGGAGTAGAATTGTCGTCTACATTTGGTTGATCTAACTGTAAATGGGTGGGACCCAGTTGCTAGTCTGGTTGCAAATGTAGAATAGCGACAATTTACCTATCGCATCTGTATACTAATATTGATTGATTGATTAATAAATATTTTTTATAAATTTTAACCTTGTATTTTTGTAATATTTTTTCAAAGGGTGCTGGAACTGCCCAGCTGAGTAAAGATATTGAAAGTTCAAGTTCAGAAAGTGATGATTCAGAAATCATGGAAACTGCTCCTCCCCAACCTAAAGTCAAGATGAATCAATTTTCTGTCCAAGCCTCTGGTGAGTCTTTTTTATATTTATTACATGTGGGCAGGAATTTTATTTTGCAATAATAAATAAATAACACTTTATTTCTTGTCATGTTTTTGTTAGCTTGTGCTAAATGATTACTTTTATTTGATACTCTACACCAGGCGCAGGCCACCTTTTTCATGTAGTAGGCTGCATGAATTATGGCTCATCATAAAAAAATCAAGGTGATTTTTATTAAAGAAGACCATATATGAAAGCAGCTGCATTAGAAATGGGGGAAAAAGTTTTTTATTTTTATTTTATTTTTATTTTATTTTTTTGAGAAAAAAAATGTTTTTTCTACAATTTAATAAATACAGACTTAGTATATTATCATTGCTAACATTGTGATTAATACATTTATTATTTGACTATACAAAAAATATATTTTTAAAAGAAAATACATATTTCTTTTCCAGAGGTAAAATTAATATGAGCATTTCTTGTTTCTAAAGCAAAAGATATTTACACATATGATCTTCCTTAGTAAAAATTGCCAGTGGTCTAAAATACTGAGAAAATAACCTTCAACAAAAGGTTAGAATATTCAAGAAACATTTTACCTAATCATTGTTAGTTAAACATAACATAACGATAATTAATAAGTAAGGGAGGTTAGTCAGGCATTTAATCATTATTTTCCTTTGACACCACCTTCCCTAAATCTTTTTGAGTGAGAGAGTGTGTATGAACAAGTGAGAATGAAAAGAAACAAACAAAATTTTAATAAATGTTATTTTCCTCATTAAATTAGGCATGCCATTCAGAAACCCATATAAGCTGCATATGGCTCACAGGTTGCAGTTTTTGCATGACTGCTCTACATAATGTTTCATAGGTTTAGTCCAAATAAATTCGAGCCATTCACATATTAAAAATTGCAGCAACCTTGTTGAAAAACTAAAAGATATTAATATGAAAGATAAACTCATGACTAGTCTAAATATTAAACCCTTATGTAGTAACCTACTTTTTGACAAATGATTAAATCTACTAAAGAAATGTCTTGTAAAATCAAAAATTAATCTCTCCTCACTGATAGATAAAATCATGAAGATTTGCTGACTTATTACAGACCAGTGTTATTTCTCTTTCAATAATAATTTTTACAGACATAAATTTGATTACTGATAGAATCACCTCTTAGTAGTGTTTTAGTGTGTCTTTTCGTAGAATTTCTAGAAACTGATCCTTTTCTTCCAAGATATTTTATCGAAACAATATTTTCCCTATATATCAATGTTGCATTATTAATATATCCCCATAAAATAATTTTAGCTGGTCTTGAAAATGAACTAAATAATCTTGAACATACAAATTTATTTATAAAACAGAAATGCATTAAATATACATGTATAAGTGTGTGAATGTAAGTGATATATCTATTCATCCACTTACAAGCCTGTTTCACTGTATCACAGCTCATCAGTGTAGCTAAAAGCAAGTGGATGTGTCTAGCCACACTGATGAGCTGTGATACAGCAAAACAGGCTTGTATGTGGATGACTGATATATATATATATATATATATATATATCACTTACATTCACACACTTATACAGAAATGCACTAATTTATCTTCCTTCGGATCATATTAAACTGTACTGATAATCTAAAATTAAATGTATGTTGGAAATTCACCAACAAAAATGTGAACATGAAGGATGTGAACATTAGTTACGATTCAATTTCTTCTCACTATTTGGGTATGAGATGTGTGTCTCAAGTTTGTGCCAAAACAGCTTTCAGTTGACCAAGAAGAACATTTTGTTTCAGTTGCACGGAATCTCCATGATTGTGTTAAGGAAAACAAAATCTTTTTGAAAATGGTCATAACATGATGAATCGTGGATCTATGACAATCATCCTGAGGCTTAGTTTTTGCAGTGGAAGATCACAGCCTGTCCAAGACCAAAGAAAGCACAAAAATATCAAAAGAATATGAAGACACTGTTGAGAGTTTTCTTTCAGTAAACAAGTACTACCATGTTGTATTGCGATTCATTGAAAAAGAACAGAATTGCATGCATCTGGTGAGTGGCAACACACCTATCCATTCAGTGAAGCTTGTGCAGCAGTTTTTGGCCACAGACAACATTCCCCACATCCAACCTTTATATTCCCTAAATCTCACCCTTTGCAACTTTTTCTTCTTTCCAAAAATCAAATCCCCCTTGAACAATATTTCAAGACATTGAGGAAATCCAAGAGAATGCAATGAGGCAGCTGCTCACTATCTCCCAAAAATGAGTTCCTGGAATGCTTACATTGATGGAAATGATGCTGGATAAAGTGGGTAGCTTTAGAAGAGGAGTACTTCGAAGGAGATTAAATGCCGACTTGATGTGTTGTAGTTTTCTTTTCATAGCACTGATGCTTTTTTTTTTTATTTGTCCTTGTACATGGGATGATGGGCAGCTAGCGGTGTGCAACATTCCCTCATTCAGTCAAATGACAGGGAGCAGTGAGTTCAAACTTATGGACACTTCACTTGGCAATTGGATCATTTAGGAAGAATCCATCAAAGTGCACTTTTTGTGAACAAAGAGAGTCAAACCTGCAGGAATCCATTGCTGGATATTGGATCATATACCATGAATCAATGAAAGTTGTATGAATGGGTAGAACACTTGAAAGCCAGAAGGACAAATGAAAGCTGATCTGGTCGCTCATCATTGCACAATTCAAAAGCTGGATGCCATGATCAGGGAAGACTGATGAATCATGTTAGAACCAATGGTGGCAATTGTGGGCATTAGATATGGATTTGCACAAGCCATAGTACTTTTTTGGGGTACTGTAAAGTTTGTGCGTATTGGGTGCCCAAGTAGCTTACAGCTCGGTTTAAGCAGCAGTGCATATATGTTGCAACCTAGTTCTTTTGACACTATGAAGAAAATCTCAGTATCTTTGACTAATTACTACCTCTTCAGCTTCTTGAATGGGATGCCATGTAGTTGCAGGTTCAGTTTGGGTAGTAAGGCCCAGCAAGTGAAGCAGATATGGCTTTGAGAGCAGCACAAAAGCTTCTTTTTGAAAATGGTGAAGAAGTTCATTGAGCTGTACCTGGATGGGTGTGTCATTGTTGCAAAGTACCATATGCATTTGCTCTTTATCAGTGGAAATACAGGTGTTGTACAGAAATTACCTCTATTTTTTTATTTCTCTTGGTATATCTGTAATAATGATAGTCATTTTTAAGTCATAGACATTTGTTTTAAGATGTTATGTAGAGTAAAATTAATTATAGTTTTGTGGTACAGAATTTGATGATAGTGTAAAAAATGCAGGTATATTTAAAATGGCATGAAAACCATAGAAAATGAAAAAAAAAACTTACATATATTTATGCAATGAATTCCATGATGATGCTATCAGTGCCTACAAACAAATGATTATTCACAAAATGTCTGGGAATTTTCAGGACTATTCATATCCAGTAGTTTTTTATGACTTGACTCTGATGGAAACAACTCATAATTGCAATACTAAGGAACCATTTTACTGTCATTTTAGCCAGCAGTGATCTAAGTCTTTATCTCTTACATGGCAGAGACAGGTATTTTGGTAGATTTTTTTTTCCAAATGTCTTTCTTTAATTGCTTTAATGCTGCCTTTGGAAATCTCTACCTGATGTCCAGTCACTTTATATTTATGCAATTTAAACTAATAATTATTTGAAAATGCTAATTATTATTACTAAACTGAATTATTAGTACAAAATCATCACCACTGGTATGCTTCTATGGCTGATTGAGAAGTTTGCAGAGAGGCCAAAGATTCTTCCTTGCTTATTCCTCTTATTTTCTTTTTAAGAAAACTTAGGGAAATGACTCTGTGATTAGCAGTTAATAAACCTAGAGTTATTTCTCCTGAAAAGAATTTTTGTTGTCATTTATACTTAAAAATGATTTGGAAACTGATGGCATTGAATGGAAACTGGTGGATTGAAAATTACTTCATTTACCAAATTAGAACATTTTAATGTCACAGTTTTATAAAAATTGTGCTGTTTTTGTAACAAACACAAATCCACAGAAATTAAATTTTCATGAAGAAATTTTTCTTTTGATTCTTTCTTGCAAATTTATTTTTAATCTATTAAAACTTTGAAGGAGAATTGGAAATGCAAATTATTTGTAACAGTTGAAGCACTGGTGATTATGTAATATGTATCCTTCTTGAGTTATAGAAGTATTTTATTTTTCTGTTGACTTTATAATAATCTTTTTAGTAAAAACTAGAATTTTATTTATCACTACTGAGATTTAGATACCTTTTTTATATAGGCAATTAAGAAAAGATAAAGTGAAATATCAATCATGTAATCAATTATATCTGCAAATTGCTCTACACTATTTACATTATTCAGACTATTGTCGTCATCTTGGTTGCCATTTGTATGACATTTTGGTTGTTGTACACTCAGGCCTTCTTCAGGTGCTAAGAATTTCAAACTGAACCCTTTATTATGATCACTGGGGTATATCATTCTCATTCCTTGTGTGAAGCCTCTTTTGGTATTCATGAGTTGTCTCCCTCTAACCTGACTCTAATTTACTTGTTCACCACTGCTGTAGCCTGGTATTGAACTCACAAACTGTTTGGGTCAAGTCACTGGAATAAACTAATGTCTATATCCACTGCATCATGTGTTTTTAAGGACATATAGGCAAATACTGCTAATTTCTATGAACAGAAAAATAAACAGAATAAATGACACTTTAATAATATGTACCTAGATACCATTATTTGACTTGTTCCATTAATTTCTTAAATGTTTTTTTTAATAATTTCGACTACTTTTCATTTAGGTATCAAATAGATATAATTCAATTTCAGAGTTAATTATTTTGGTTAGATTTAAACAGTGATGAGTTTAAAATTATTAACACTGCGAAATATTTTATGAAGTGTGAAGTAATTTTTCTTGCTTTTGTGAAAATCTTTAATTTAAAAGAAAACTGGAAGCCAAGATGCAATCAGAAAGTGGTGATACTATATAGCTTTGTATCCATCCTTGCAGATCCTAGTCAATTTTAGATATATATGGAAATAAATTTGTCTAAATTTTAATCCATTTATTCCCAAACCTTCAGATATAGTTCTAAGTTAAATTCAGGTGCTTCAGTCAATAAATTAAGTTTTATTTTTATTTTTGTGTGTTTGTGTGTGTGTGTGTGTGTTATTAATTTTGTGCATGATATTTTGAGAGTGAAGTAAGTTACTCATTTTAAAGAGCTATTTGATATTTTTGTTGCTACCATATTTCAAATTTACAGTTTATTAAAAAGATGGAGGAGTCTCTCTCTCCCTTTTTTCTCTCCAATAGCCATAACCAAACAATTGTAACAAACAAAAGAAATGATGAACTCATCTACAATAATGAATATAATATAGGCAATTCCATACTTATACATGGGAATATTCTCAAAAGTAAAAAAAAAAAAAAATTACATAGGGAATTCAATAAAATCTCCTAAAATTTTTTCTCTGTAGCCATGAACATTCTCAGACAACCATAGGGTGTTTTAAGGCTCCATGATGCTGACATCTTTCTACTTTTTTGTTGTTATTGTTAATCAGTTCTAAGCCTAAAGTCACTAATAACTCTAATGTAATCAACCTTGAATCGACATCTCAATTTCAGTCACTTTCTCACCGATGTGACATGGCTTCCCTCTGTCATTTCTACAAATATTTCCATGGCATTTGCTCTGATAAGCTTTTTCCTTGGTGCCTTGACTGCATGAATTCAAGTGTGCGACTAGATTGGCATCTAGGTCCCACCCATTTACTGCTGAAATAACTAAATGCAACTTCTACTCTAACAATTTATTTTTTCACACTTCTTTCCTGTGGAACTCCCTTCCATTTACTTGCTTCTCTGATAATACAAACATTAAAAATTTAAATGCAATGTCAATCACCATCTTTTATCTTGAATCCCTTTCAATTTTTTTCCTTTCCTCAATTCTCCTTATACTCAGTCTTTTATCTCACTTTCACTCCATGTAACCCCCTGCATACTAGTAGCATTGTTTTTTGCCTTGCTTGGAGTGAAATGATAAAAAATAAAAAAAGGTTCTTTTGACTTTCTTATTATGATTTTCAAAATTTATTAAATTTTTCATGTTTGAAAAATAGATATTTTGTAAAAATTCTGCATTACCCAAAAGAAAAAAAAGTAGTTTCATGATACCACTGATGACATTCAGAACTTTTAAGGCTTTAGAAGGAGAGGGACTCTCTTTTCTGCTTTTATTTGAAGATGTATATAAAAGATTGGAACTTGAGCTAAGTGGATAAATATAAAAACCTACTTACAATTCACCTTGTTACTGTCATAAGTTTGTTTGGATTAGCTGACACATCTTAATTATGAAACACAGGTGATCCCCTTGCAGCTAACTGCAAAGAATAAACCTGTTATTAGATTTGAATCTCTATAAAATCACCAAGTGAACAAAAATATCACTAACTGAAGCATTTTTTCTGAAATAAACATAAGTTTGCAACTCTTTCTTTATATTTACAAAAGTTATTTGAGTAATTGTGTATGAATGAAAGATGTGGCTTCTATATTGTAGAAGAAAAAAACAAAAATAATTTATTGATATTCAATTAATATTTTCTTGATTTCAGCCATTTTTTGTTTTCTAATTTTTTATAACTAGATGGTACAAAAATTTAAGTAAGGATATCATTGATTTAATGTGTTTAGCAATGTTTTTATTCTGTTCCCTTCAGTTGATGGTCCATGTAAAAAGTCTAGTGGTTGAGTGGATATTGTTCCTGTAAAATACTTAAGACAGCCAAGCAGTAGCAATTAAAAAACTTGCTGTCTCTCTTGTCAAGCTGGATAAAATCAATCATTTATTAGAATTATTATTTTTCTTATTTCTTTATTATTTCAACAAAAAGATTATTAGTTTCATGTCTTCTCACTGATTCATTCTCACTGCAAAATATAATTTGCTCTTATTAAGAATTGTTATTTTCTTTTTAATTTAACTTTCTCAAAAAGAATTGTTTAAAGTTATTATAATTTTGAGGTGGTTATTCACTCACTCAGGTGCTGACAAGTGTGAATATTGCTTTACTTTAATCATCATAAAATAATTGATTTCAGTTTGATATCATTAATAAAAATTTTGAGATTTCTGTTATGCATCAGTAGCGCCTAATGAAAATCATAAGTTGACCAATCTTAATTTTCTAGCTCTAGGATGGGAACTAAGGCTAAATAACAGAATTTCATGTGTTTTCATCATGAGTAGTTTTTGTTTTTTCAAAGATCTTCTTACTTACTTTCTGGATGAATGTTATCAAGATGCTTCAGTCTCACACCAATTAGTCATTTCAAAATTTTGTTTTTTATCTATACTTAGTACAAATTATATATATGTATATATATATATATATATATATGTATATGTACTAAGCGACCTTTTCTTAGATAAGGGTCATACAAATGACTGGTCAGTAAATAAGTATTGGCAATAAGTTAACTAAAAAAAAAATTTGTTGGTCAAATATGGTAATTTGTATTTTATTATTTTTCTATTTTTCTTTTTAAGTGGAGATAATTAAATCGCATACCTTTAACATACCCAAATGGATAATTTATGATGCTGCATGTTTGTGCTTAATGATTTGTCTTATAATGTGTATGTAATATGTACTTAACATATATATTTGATAATTGACTGTGTTTATTTATTAACCAAACTCCTTTCCTCTCATTACAATATTATATAATTAAGTGTACATTTTTTTTTTACACATTTTACAGTTGAAAAATACTTAATCTTTGATATGCAGATCCAAGATCAGTCCTCTACACTGACAGTCATACATGCAAACACTTTTATTATGTTACAATTTTTTTTATTTTTTTATTACCCTGAACAAGGCAGTAAAGCCACTAAAACACAAGGGGTTACAGAGTGTGGAAGAATTATGAACAGAAGCATTATTAATGAGCAGAAAAAGAAAAGAGTAATCAGGAGGACAGTAAATAGCGATTGACAGTGCAATTAAATTTTTTGCATATTAAAGTTGGCTTAAAAGTGTTGAGCCAGAAGGGAGTTTCAAAAGCAAGAAGTGCGAGAAAAGAAATTGTTTGCATTGAACTTAGAGCTACATCTAGCCATCTCAACTGCAAATTAACAAGATTTTGACACCAGTTTAGTGCTGCACTTAAATTCATAAGATCTAGGTACCATAGTGAAGAGTTCATCTGAACAATTACCATGAAAGTATTTATAAAAAAGGTACAGAGAGGCAATCTTACAGCAGTGGATAAGTGACTGAAGCCGAGCTGCCAGATCAGGACCAATAATATCGCTGAGAGAAAAATTGTCTCATGACACAGTGATCTAGCAATGGATTCAACATAGTCTTTCCACTTCATGTCAATTGAGAACATTAGCCTGAGAAGGTGCAATGAGTCACTTTTCTGGAGGTTATAGAGAAGGGTTTCTCAGATGATTAATGAAGAGAAGTTTAGTTTTAGAGGCGTTAAGGGACAAGCCATCTTTTGTGCAGTTAACAACAGTCTTGAGATAGTTTTGGACATCAATTGCTATTTTGACCTTGTTTAACTGATCAGCTTTACTATCAAGGCAGGAATAAATGGTTATTGTGAGTGTAGATGCCAAGTTGAAAGCTGATGTTATCGGGATGGTTAGGAATGAAAATTAAAAACTGCATGGACCAAGGATGGAGTCCTGGCAGATATCCGCCTTAGTACAAAAGGATCTAGATGAGTTGCCATTTAGGATAACTTTCATTTCATGATTTGATAGGAAAGACTAGATCAGCTCAAAAGTATATCCAGAGACACTGTAGCTTTTCAACTTATTGAGAAGATGTGCATGCCAGACCTGTCAAGGGCTTTCGAGATGTCCAATGTTTCAACTCTGACTTCACCATTTTTATCTAGAGCATGATAGACTCTTTCAGCAATTATCATTAGTACATCACCAGTTGATATGGATATACAAAAGCTATATTACTTATCTGAGAAAAGACTGCAATGAGAGATGATGAACCAATTCAGCATTGATTAGAGCCTCTAGGAGATTACCAAAAACAAGTAGAAGGCTGATAGAATGGTCAGACGGCTCACCAGAGTTCTCAAAAACTGGAACAGCAGATGATGACTTCCAGCAGGTAGGAAAGCAGGAGGCAGTAAAGTATTTATTATACAGTTTAGAGAGAACAGGAGCCAGTTTGGAAACACTTTTTAATGACTATCACAGGGTTGCCATTGGTTCCACATGCTGTGTTAGGATCTAGGTTGGAGATGATAGCAGAAACAATGGAAGGGGTTTTATGCATATCCCTTAACAGAGACTTAGTACAAAGTGGGAAGTTAGGCAGGGATGAGTCAAGAGTAGAGTTTGAATTTATGGGCAAAGCATTCAGCTTTATCAGCAGAGGATGTTTACACCACAAATTTATTGAAGAGTGAGGGAATACAGACTTTGCACTTATTTAATATCCTATTACAGAGCCACCAGTAATCACAAGAGCCAAACTTATTAGAGGCTATATGATACTTCATTCTCTTGGCAAACAGGGACTTTGCTTCTTTGAGGACTCTCTTATAAACAGCAAAGAATAGGTACCTGTTATGATGAGAGCTGGTATAGTTGAAAATAGTGGTTCCTGTGTGTTATAGTAGCCAAACATTTTTGTGTAAACCATGGAGAAGGTTAATGTTTCACCTGGTATTTCTAAGAAGAGATGAAAGCATCCATGCTAGCTTTGATGCATGAAGAAACTTCAGTGGAGCAATTTTCAATTGGGAGGTTGAAGATGTCAGGGTAGGGTTAAGAAATAAATCAAATAGAAAATTCTGTTGACTGGTTATTGCTACAGAAATGAGTAATTTGAATAATAGATGGGGCAATGGAAAAATATAATGCTTGAATACTGGCAATATCAGTACCTTTTTAAAATGTTTCAGCCATTAAAGTTACCAAAAAAGATGTTCACAGATGGATAGAGAGATTCTTTTCTATATTGTCAGCTATTATGTCTAATATACTGCAGTCCTGAGAAGAGGGGGAGTGATAAAGGATAGAGATAGCTAACAGTTTAGTACTGAAAGATGAAAGCACATGAAGTGGTAGTCAGGAGTCTTGAGAGAGAATTCTCTGGCCATTGGAAGTTTATCCTGGATGTAAACACCAGTACCAGGCATGTGAATACTGGAATCTTTTTGGCAAAGGGGAAGATAGCCTGGGACTAAGAATTCATTAGTAGCAATGGAAGGATTTAAGTCAGTTTCACAGAGAGCAAAGATATTTGGTGACCATTTCTAGAAAAAAAGATTCTATGTTGTAGAAGTTGGAACAGTTACCACAAATATTAATGAAAAAAGAGTGAGGTGAGTAGGTTATTTTTTGTTTACTGGTGTAGTTGTATATCTTTTAGTTGTGTTTTTTTATGATATTCAATTTGAAAAGATAGAGAAAAGACCATCATAATTGTCACTATCTGTCATCAATGGTAATACAAACCAGTCAGAGCAAGGTTGAGAACAGGGCATAGGTTGAGAACAGGGTTTGTAGTCCCACACCTCAGGGTGTGGGACTACAAACATCCCAATATTATGTGACTGTTGATCAGAGCAGCCTCTCTAAGCACTTCTAAAGAATTTGGGCTCTTAGTGATCAATTGGGAGCAGTAGCCAGCAAATTGTTAACCTGGTACACTCACAATAGAAAGTCACAGCCACTGACTAGCCAGATCCCCCAAAAGTTAAGACAATTAAATCATTGTGGCCCTGGTTATATATATATATACACACACACACACACACATAATCATTTTCTCCTCCTTAATATATTTGCTCTTTTGTACAGAATTATTTTTTCTTTTGCACATTTTGCCTTTTTCCACCTTTTCACATTAAAATACCACATATACATGCATATATTGCTCTATTTCAGACACAAACTTAAAAATTTTACATAAGTTTTTTCCCATTTATTTTTTTTATTTTACACTCTTTATTTTCAAAATAATTTCTCAATTTTGCATACACTACTCACTAGATGCTTGAGGAATATGGATTATTGATACACCCATGTATAAAACCTTTTTGTACCTTTTTCATTTGTGGCACACACACATTCTATTTTGTTTAGTATTCATTCAGTTCTTTTATTTAATTTGCTCACCATTTCTGATTGTCACTCAGTCCTTTTGAGGTTTTTTGTTTACTTTCTCTTGCATACTTCTCTTATTCAAACACAGTTTTAAGCTTTACATATAATCTTTTTATAAAATTTACTTTCTCTGTTTGACATACGAATGCAGTCTTTTAACATCACACTATATTTGACACCTCTACACACTCAGCCACATATACTGTTCTATAATTCCTGCACACATTCAAAGGCTTTCTTTTCATCTCTTTGCAGTTTTCTCTGAAATGTTTTTCTTTGATTTAGTTATTTTCTGTTTGTGCACACATACTCTCATTCTTCATTCTATATCTCTTTCACTCACATACAAAATTCTTTCTCTTCTTTATACTTCTTTCTTTTTCATACTCTCTAACACATGCTAAAAACATCCTTTTCATTTATACTTGTAAATTGGTTGAAGTATATATATTTATTTACTCTCCCTCTCTCTCTCACACACACACATATATATATATAGATATATACATATAAAAGCTGTTTGCTTCCCTCAAAGAATACTTAATTTCTTTTTTCTTGCTTGAAAAACACTAACAGCTTTGGTTCAAGTGTCACTTCCTCAACTGTAAGAACAAGGATTGTGTTACCTTATGAAAAACTTTCAGCTTAATTGATGTTCATTGCCTATCAAATATTTCAAGTGTTTTGACACTCACTTTTCTAATTCACATTCTCCTCAAGTTTGTTAATTTGCAATGATTAGGGTGTAACAAAATAGCTTGTTTATTAAGCTTCATAGATTTTCATTCAAAGATTTCAAATGGTTCACAGGAAAATCTACTGTTTACATAGGACAATCCAAAAAAGAAAAATACTTTTCTTAATAACAATTGGCAAAGATATAAAATAATTTTAATAAATAATTACATTTCAAACCTAAATCAAGAAACAAAAATGAGAAGCAAAATAAGTGGTTACACTCTTTTGTGTGTTTGTGTGTGTATATATATACTTTTAAACAATTTATTTTCATAATGCAAATACTGAACATTTTGATAAGAAAATTTATTATAATCTTTTTTGTTGCCCAAAGTGCCATCTTATTTTAATAAATATTGATTAAAACAGGTTCTGTAGTTCTCATAACTGTCCAAAGATTAGGAGTTATAGTTTTGGCAGTCAACCATGTTAATTCTGTAAAATAATAATAGTAATTTTAAAAGTAAAAAAAGAAATAAATTAAAAAAACTTAAATTTTATTAACTTTTTAAAATGCAAGCATAGTATTTTTATAAAAATGCAGTGATTGAGATAAAATGTGTGTTCCTCCATCTTTTTTCACCTGGAAAAAAATTGCTATTTTTCTGATATCTATATAGGTTGTTTATTCATTTTAATGCTGATCATTTGCCTTTCTCTTAAAATAAGCTGCTGAATCATTTTACTAGTTTTTAATAGTTAGCTCTATCCATGAAGTCTGTATAATTTAATGTGTATGTGTACCAGTTAGACCAAAGTCATCTTTGGGTGGGGAAACAATAAAAAATATAAACTAATTTCTGGCATATTATTAATGACATACAAAAAGCACCACCATTTTTAGTATTTATGAGTGAAATTAATGAGGATTTATCTTGTATACAAAACTTAGAAAATATTTGTATGCTTTACTATAAATCTATAATACAATGTAAGTATTATAAATAAGAACTAGATCTATATATAAATATATTTGTTCATAATTCTATTCAATTATTCCTAAATTTTTTTAATGCAAATTTTATTGCCATAAATTTAATGCAAACATTCTCAGTGTTCTCGCACAAAGTTTCAATTTTACTCACCTCTTTATTATGCATACATGCAGGTAGTCTTTAAAAATTGCTTGTAGGAAATTGATTTTTAACTTCATTTTTGGTAAAACTTCTCTTGAAATCTGTAGATTTGCCAAGGAGCCTAGAACTGCACCAATGCAAGAGAAGGGGATGCTACTGTCACAGTTTCAATTGCAAGTAGAGTGGACTTGCTAGTCTCTACTTGAAACAGTTTGAAATCTGAGTTATCCTTCTGCAAGGCTGGTCACCAATCAAGTCTAGAGATCTTGGTTTGTCTTGTTATTTTAGCTATAGCTGAGAGAGATGGGTTCATGCCTTTCACAAAAAATTAGTATAAAGTGAATGCAAACTTTATCAGCTACAATTTGAACTTAGCTTGCCAATTCTGTTTTCTGTGTTTATAACTATTAAGCCTGCTGTACCTCCAAGGAAAAATTATGGCTTAATATAAAATGCATTTTTAACACTATTTGTGCATTAAATGGAAGTTCAGCAATAGATTGGCTTAGGTAATGATGCACTAGGTACAAGCATGAGAAGTTTAAAAAAAGAAAAAATAATTTCATTTCAAGGATAAAGAATGTTCTGAGGCCTCAAATCTTCAGAACGGAACTGAAATCTTTTTTTAAGTAAAATATATAATAAAGAACAGACTTTCAGAAAAATTAAAAATGAGTCTGTCAACCTAAATGATATTTTTTTTAAAAAGATTTATTTTATAATCATTTCACCACAAACAAGGCAGGACCACCACTGGTGTGCAGGGGGATACACTCATGGTGGTCCTGCCTTGTTTGTAGTGAAATGATTATAAAGTAAAATTTAAGAAATCTCACTTAAGTTGACACTCATTTTTCCTGAAAAAGAAACAAACTGAGTTCAGAGTAAGTGGATGGGATTTAGGAAGGTAGGAGATGGCAATTGATGCTGCATTTAAACTTTTGGAGATTGTAGCTATCAGAGAAGCAGGTATATGGAAGGGAGTTCCACAGGGAGTAGAAGTGGTGATTACATTTGACTATTTAGATGGTAAAAGGGTGGGACCTTGATGCCAATCTAGTCACACTAGTAAATTCATGTGGTTAATACACCAAGGAAAAGAACTTGCCAGAGCAGAAGCTGTGAAAATATTTGTAGTAAAGACAAAAGGAAGCCACATCCATTGGTGAGAAAGTGACTGAAGTTGAGCTGCTAAATCAGGATTGATTATGTTGCACATCCTCCTTTGGATTTTGTCGAGAACTTCGAGAGGAATAGCAGGAGAACCTAACCAGACATAGTAACAGTATTCAATGCACAGATAAATGGTAGAAATGTGAAAGATGGATTCTGACGAAAAAAACTTCCTGGACTGACACAGTGACCCAACCTTCTTAGCAGGAGATGTGGCTATTGATTTGATGTAATCGTTCCACTTGTGGTCAGTTGAGAGAGTGAGGCCAAGGAGGCACAGTGTGTGGCTTTCTAGGAGACTAGCATCATCCATATCAATGGAAGGTAGGAAAATTCTTCTATGGTGATTAAAGGAGAGCAGCCTTGTTTTGGAAGCATTAAAATTTACAAACCATTTCCTACCCCATTCCATAACAGATTGGAGGTCTTTTCCAAAAGCAGCAGCAAGGTTTACATTAACAGCCTTTGGCAGATTTTTTATTGAGACAGGAGTAAATGGTAACTGATTTTGATATATAATTATGGAAAATACTTTTTACTAAACAAAGAAATTAACCATTTTTTTTTTTTTTGTCAATTCTCATATTGCAAATGTGATGCAGCAAATTCATGTATTGTATTATTCCAAACTGTCAATTCCTGACTATCACTAGTGTAATATTTGTTGTCGGGTCAACAGTTCCAAGAAGAAGATAGTAAAAATTCTTTGAAGAATTCATCCACTCAAAAAATGGGATTGTTCTTTTATGATGGAATGCACAATTTAACTGAAAAGTAGTGTGAGGTGAAAGGCAAGAAATATACTTTGATGTCTGTAGAATAATACAATGAATTTCTATGAATAAGATTTAAGACTAAATTTTTAAGAAAATATATTTGCTGCAACTGATAGCCATAGATATTGTTTTTTTCCTAATGAAGGTATTATTAAAGTAATAGCAGAGTAAAAATTATAACGGGTATTATGTTTATAGTTAAAAAAATTGTGAAAATTAAAAATAAGTGTCTTTCATAAAGAATATAAATTTGTAAGTGTATCCAAGCTATTTTAAAAAAAATGTAAATATATTTTTCAAGTATTTTTTTTTATAATCATATCGCCCCAAGCAAGGCATTTTACTGCTACTGTTGTGCAGAGGGTTACATAGGAGCAAAGTTATGAGAAAGAATGACAGGTTATAGGGGGTGTCAGGAAGTGGGTAAGAGAAGGATGAGAATACTGATGAGAGTGGAGTGGACGAAGAAAGGAGCATGAGAGAAAGAGAATGCAGGTTAGTGAGATAGATGACTATAAATAAATAAATAAATATATAAATTCTTGGAAATTGTAGCTGTTGGGGAAGGAAGTAAATGGAAAGGAATTCCACAGGCGGGAAGTGCGAGAAAAGAAGCTGATGGAGTAGAATTTGCATATTAATAAAATACATGTATTACATAAATTGTGAAGCATTATAGCATTAAAGGCCTTGTTCGTATAATTTATTTTGTTTGCATATAAGTTATTTGCTTGCAACTTATGCAAAGTATGAGGGAGTTATTTTATCAGAGATTCTGTAACTTTGCATGTTTGAGACAAATAACATTCAACAACAACTGATTTTGGAGAAATGATATCAGCCTATGTTGGTGACAGTAAAAAAGGAAGACACAAGAAAAGAATTTTTTTAAATAAAGATTTAAAATAAAGTAATGAATATATGTGTGTTGTGGTGCAGTGGATATTGGCTTGGAATGAGAAACTGGAGAGCTTAGTTCAAATTCCAGATGAATTCATTGCATTTACTTACATACAAATACCCGTGGGAAAGGTATTAATCTATTTCTCCTCCCTCCAGCTATGGGTTAAACAGATTGGGTTCTATAGTCTTGTTTGGCAAGTCAGTCATGGATTGAAAGAGACATGATTACTCAAGCGTGTATCATGTATGGCACTTGACTGACTGAATTGAATATATGAAGAAGAATAATGAAATTTTAGTGGTGCATGAAGGATAACACTTTATTAATGTTTACATATATATAGCTATGCAACAACATTGTTAAAGATAAATTAAAATATGAATTTGATAAATAATTAATATCAATTGCAGGTTTTGAAATTGTAATATAATTTCATTTGAATATGGAATTTACTTCCTTACTTCTTAATCAAAATTGATCAATAAAAACGAGAAAAAAATGATTTGATTTACATGTTTAAATGTATATATAAACTATAATTCAATTATGAAGAAAAAAAGTGATTTGTTTTCTAGTCTTGTGCAGTTAGGGACTATACTAATGTTTGTCTCAATTTCTTAAAATTTTGGTTATAACAATTTATAGTGTTTGAAAGTTTGTAATTGATTAGTTCATTAAACATTTAAGATATCAATTATCTAGATATGGTGGAGCAATTATTTTACATTTTAATAAAAATTATTTCCAAGTAAATTCTACATGGTGCATTTTTTTTATTTAACAAAGTAATTATATAGCATTTGCCTGTATAATTTTTCATCATATACACAAGGTGATATTAAAAAAATTCTTGGTCTAAATCCACTTTCCAAAATATGATCAGAAGCCAGACAGAAAAAGAGCTTCTTTTCAGTTTCTTTTGTATTCACTTATCTAATTACTAATTTTGGTTGTGACAATTACAAAGTGAAGGCTATTGATATTGACCACAATTATCCAGAAATGAAGCAAATGCTTTCCACCTGAATATTGTGCCCCACTCTTTAGTTCCATAAATTAAAATCTTTACAGCCCTACCACACCACACCACTTCCTCAGAGTTGAATTATCCTCATTTCTTCCATATTCCAAAGAAAAGAAAGTTCCACTGAATCAGTCTTTTTCCAAGAACTTCCGCTCTCTGGAACATATTCTCACATGGTTACTTCCCTGAACCTTTCAATTTTGACTTTTTCAAGGGTCAATCATCTTTGCTCTGACACCTCATAATCTTCATTTCTTGCTGCCTTTTCTCCCATTCATATAAAACACCTCATTCAGCACTACTATTTTGTTGCTTGTAACTTTATTTTTTCACGTTTTGTATCAAATTAAATTCTGGAATAACAGCAAAAAGAATTGCAGTTTAAATGTTAACTGAAATCGTATTTTGATAAAATTTTTAAAAGAAAATGTGCTTTACTATAAAAGAGTTTTATGTTTTGTAGAAATCCTATCACAAACATGAAACTTAGTTTTTGTTTTTAAATTATTCTAGAATAATTAATGTCTTTTATCCTTTTTTTTTCTCCTCCTCCAGAAGTGATTGATATTGATGATGACAGTGAAGATGAAGTTACCATCATTCAAGATACACCAGACATTGCCAAAGCAGAACCATCCAGGTATTGTTATTTACTTGTTTATTCTTTATTGTTCCACTGGTCATATTTTTCAAACATTGCTGTTCATAATTTAAAAAAATTCCATAATTATTCTATCCTTTGGTGATCAGGATGTATTGAGATACATCTTCTTTTTTCTTTCTTCATTATCTTACCACAAGCATGACAATAAAGCCATTAAGATGCAAGGCAGGGATTACTGAGTCTGAAAGAATATAAGAAAAAGATAAACATTAAGAAGCAAGAACAATATTAGAACAGGAATTAAGAAGACAAGATAATGTATCATTTATATTTTCAAAGATAGTCTTTAAGACATGCAAAATAGATTTTCAATTAAGAAGAATGCGAATAATGGAAGAAAATCAGTGGTAAGAAAATTTTTGCAATAAAAGAGTGTGTCATGAATAAAACCTACCTTCAGAAAATAATTGCCCTAAATTGTTCCTTATTTGCTTCTTAAATTTATGGAATCAAAAAAAAAAGGATTAAGTTGTCTCCCTTGGTCTGCGCGTTGTTTACGTCCCCCATTTTTTTCCCCCTTTAATCAGAAAGCTCACTCTTTGGTATATTATCTTTTTTTTTTTTAAGTACTTCAAATATAATTGCAATCATCTAGCTTTGTCCATTTCAATATTAATTTCATAACTCTTTCTCATAGTTAAAATATATGAAACATTTCATATTCATCTCATGGAAGAAAGAATTTTTGAATTACAATATATTTTTACTTTATACATATGGAGTGGAGAAGATTTCAGACCGTAATTTAAATATGTTATCATTTGTAATTACTTTTAATTCCTCTTTCAATTTTTTATCAACTGCTTAATCTCTGAGCAATTATTGTTCTGGATATAAATTTCATTTATGTTGAAAATAGTTTTCTATGTTATAAATTGTAACTATTTAATTGAATCAGAATTTTACAACATTATTAATAAATATAATGTTGTATAAAACAATGCACAAGCTATTACAAGAGAAATTTTTTTCTATTTTCATCTTCTGGGAATAACATTTTTTTCTCAGCAAAGATTTTATTGTTGATCAGTTTTGTTTAAATTCCTTCCTTAAAAAATGTACTGTAGCATGAACAGTTTTTTGGCTTTTAAATTTGCAAATGGATTGAACATTTTTGTTGAATTTCCAATATATGTACTAAAGTTTATGCTGCAAACAAATTAAATTTTAAACTGATTGAATATATTTCTCTAATTTTCTTTTGGTTCTTGATCTCCCTTAAATCCAGATGAATTGATTGAATATGTTTCTTTAATTTTCTGTTTTGGCTTTTGATCTCCCTTAAATCCAGATTAATCCATTTTTATTTTTTTTAATTGAAAAATTCCTTTAGAATTTTACTCTTCCTAATTTTTTATTTTTTTTATTTTTATTTATTATTATTATTATTAGTAGTAGTAATATTGCTAAACAGACTTCTTCTATCTCAATGATTTCTTATCTATCAGTGCAAACAGCATCTATAGTGATACTGAATGCAGAAAATTTCAAAATATCTGTAGCCCAGATTTTCCAGTTAATTCAAAATATAGGTGTGATCAGTTGAAATTTATTTAAATAATTTATCCTAACATTAAATAAAATTTCTTTGATTTATGCCTGAGCATGTATTTATCTTGGTTTCTCATTTGGAAAAATGTCAGTTCATTTCCTTGAAATCAATTTGCTTTGAATAAACAACAAAAAAGTAGAAGTTGTCTTTTTATACATCATCTACTTCTAATATTTAATCTCTTTTATCATTCAATTATTAAAAGCAAATGGACCTATAAATTCTGTATGCTACTCAAGTAATATTTCTTTAAAAAAGAAAAGAAATATAAAAATTCACAAACTTGATTTATAATTTGGATATTAATAATATTCCTTAGTTTATTTGCTCTCTTTACAAAGATTGAAATAAACAGTTTCAAGTCATCTTACCTCTCTGATTAGTAATCTTGTGATTGTCTCTAAATAGATGGTTCTCAATGGTGATATGTCTACCAAAAGCTAACAGACAACATTATGAAACGTAAAAACACATTTAGAAACTATAATATTAGTTTTAAAATGTGTTTAATAATAATCTTGGAAATAAATGTGTATTTCATGTTACTCAAATTCATATACAGATGTTGCTATTGAAATATGGATATTATTATTATTGTAATATAGACTTAATTACACATGAACATAAAGTATTTTAAAATAAATAGACGCGTGTTGTATTACTTGTTGGTATATATTGTTCTTATTCCTCACTTTTTCATATTAAAGGCCACATTCATGTATGTTTGGATTTAAGCTTCTTATTTCATATACTTGAGTGACTGGCATGACCAGCTGTGCTTTTAACAACAAATTGGCACTGATTTCACTTGATTGGGCTCTGTAGGATCATACTGACCTGGATGTTTTAAAGAGATTAAATTGTTATATAATTATGGGTGCTAGGGTGAAGTGGCATTATAAGATACCAAAACATTAATAATGTACTTCAAAACTAATGACCATATAGTCAAGGGGGTTGCTGAAAAGTTTTTGATCTGACCCACTTCTCAAAATCTGACCAAATAACCAAGCATAATTTTTTTTCTTTTTCTTTTAATGAGTTTCTTTTTGAGGCTGAGAACTTTTCAAGATCTCATCATACTACATATGCATAGGTCATTTTTAAGAAATTAATGGGTTTGGTTTATAATCAAACATTATTTCTTTTTACTTTAAATGTTATATTTAGCATATACTGGTACATGTAAATGTCTTTGCAAGCATGTGTATCTATTAAATATGATGCTTAAAGTATAAAAAAAAGAAAGAGAAGAAATAATGATGAACTATGAATTAAATCCATTACCTTCTCAGAAATTACTTTATTTTCATATCTAAAATGTAAACAAAGTTAGCAGACATGGATTTTGAGAGACCTAAGCAAGAGAGGTGCATTTCTTAAATAGGGTAATTGAACTTTGCTTGATTGTAAAAGTCTTCTGTAACTGAGTTGTCAAAAGCATGCTGAACTTAATGATAGTTTCCTCTACAAGAGTGATGCAGGATTGAACCGTACTAGAAGGCACACTTTCTTTTTTCTTAGACTCTTGAATGCATATACCAGTAGACATAAATTTACAAGGTTTCAAAAATAGAGCTGTCTACTCAAACATCTACATCAACTAAATATAGCATTTAAAGTTATAAGAAATTTATGTAGGGTGTAAAATATGAGAATTTTACATTTCATGCCAAAAAAAAAACTTTTTTTCTTCACATGTATATTGTGCAGGTTTTGTTCGGAATAAATTATATATAATCTAAATCTATTTATCTTTCTAACATAATCACAATAATCTTACTTTGTTTGTATCAGTGGTATATTCCTGTGTTGAAATCATGAAAGTCTCCTATTTAAATTTTATTTGAAACAAAAACATTTCACCCTCATCTTGTCGGGTGGGGAGTAGAATTTTGGAATTGACTGAATGATTGTATTATTTTACTAGTGGCCCTTATGCAGCATATACAAATATATCTGCTAATGAATTCAATAGATTTATCTGATCCTGAAATGCAGTGTATCTGCAAAACTTGAAGTTGGTTCAAAGATAAGTTTTTTTGAATTTTCCTCATCTAGATTATTGTTGCTCTATTTATTATATTGAGCACCTTCTTTACAAAAATTTGCTTGTCATTTGAAATTAAATTTTAGTAACTTATGTACTTTTGTTGGGTAAATTTGTTATATAATCCCTCTCTCTTTCTATCTATCTATCTATCTATCTATCTATATGAGTGAATAAGGAATGAAAAAAAATTTACAACGTTCAAAATTTTAATTTAAAATAGTGCTCAATATATAACATAGAGCTGTAAATAATTATTATAAATTAGAGTTTACAACATGTACAAATTTTTATCCACTACAAAGTGTACATTTTGTTTCGACATTAAAATGACAATATCTCCATAAAAAATCTGTACATGTTCTAAACTATAATATATATATATATATATATATATATATATATAAAAGAACTGAGCATAAATCTGTTCAGTTAATTGATAAACTTTTCTGCATTAATATTATTAACACTCTCTCACATATATATTTAGGGGAAAGAAATATGACAAAGTGGGGAAGTTTTCATGTGACATGTCTAATACTTTAGGACTTCATTGGATTGATGAAGTTCTAAAGGTTGAAACATATGACAAAACTTTTCACGCATAGTTGCACACACACACACACACATGTCCGCATAATAATTTACTAAACAAAGATTATCACATTTTATATTTTGTACTTATCCCTCATTTAACTTTACAACAATACATTTCTGATAACACTACAGTCCTTCAGCCTTTATTAGTTTTATTATTTTCAAAATTTTATTAATGTTTAATGTCAGTTTGCATTTGGTTTGTATGGTAAATTACTTTGGACTTTATATTCATTTTGACACTTTAAGAAAATAAAAATTTGTTATTGGCATTTTTTTCATTTGTTCGTTACCTTTGTTTTATTTCTGGATTTTAACTTTTTTAAAATTTTGTTTTCATTTTTTTATTATGCCAAATTAATCACAGATTAAAAATAACTTCTGTTAAATTGTTTCGGTTTTATAAAATCTTGTTTATTTTGTGTTTGCTCTTTTTTTTTTGAGTGGATATACTTGTTTGAGTAGACACCTCACACTTTGTTAAAACAGTATTATGTTTACCAGTCTGTGCACTTGAAAATAACATTTGATGTCATAAAAAATGTTGGATTAAAAATAAAAATTAATTTTTCTCTATGTACATATTATTTCTAGTGTTTATTTTGCTGAATTACTCAAGTCAGTTACATTTATTTTTTGTGAAGAGTCTTAAAATAAATCTTATTTCACTAAAATTGTATTAACTTAATTCTCGTCTTTGAGGCTAACATGTGATGTGAAAGACAATTTATTTTATTATTGTATTCTACTTCACAGGTGTAAATATCTATACTTACACATATTCCACCTATTTCTTCCTATCTACTTCTACTTATCTCTTCTCACTGAACTTTTCCATTCATATCTGCTCTTAACCAATATTTAATGGATAGTTTGTTCTGTCAACTTGGTTGACTGGTTTTGGTCACCTCACAGGTTGTGAATGACCACCCTCTGTTGACAAGGTAGTGTTTAAACAATCTTCTCTTGGTCCTGTAAGAGTATTTTTTGTCAGTGTTTATTTTATTTATTTTTTTATCATCATCTTGTGTGTGTGTGTGTAATGAAATGGTAGTGCTGATGTGTTCAGTTTTGACTTTAGAAAGCCATTTTGTTTATAATGTCATGATAATGCTATAGTCTCCCAATAGAGGTGCTTCTCAATATTTGTTTTTTTTTCTTACACATACAGATTTAGCATTGGTGATTCATCACTGTCATGTCACCAGTTCACAGCTATTAAATTTGCTTTACTTTTCAAAATTGTGTACATATCTTTCTCTTAAATCATTAACAATTTTAGTCTAGGGATAATGGGTGGTAATATCATTTTACTCAATTCTTGTATCTTTACAAACAATTTTATTTAATCAAAAATGCATTGTTTGCTAAAGAAATATTGATTAATATAAAAATGACATTTAATATTATATGACCCCTGCACCTTTCAATGTGTCTAAATGTTATAGTTATTTCTTTCAATAAAATTGATCCTATTGGTTGTGACAGCCACATTTGGAAGTGAGTTTTATAAACTGAAAGCAGAAGGCTATCTTGACATAACTGAAAGAAAAAGATATCAACACTTTGACAACAATTTTATTTTGTTGCTACATTATAATTGACAACAGGGGCTGATCAGAAAATAGCTTCTATAATTATAGTTTGAATTTAATTTTCAAATTCTACATTAGTGTTATAAGATTTTACATAGTGCTCATCATTCCAGTACTGTCACAGCTTTTTTTTTGTGACAATGGTTTATTATAAATTAGCTTGACCATGTCACAAACCTTTACTTTTTCAATAAAAATCCTTTCCATGAAAGTTGAATGATACTACCTTATTGCCTATGGCTTTATAGGCTTCAGTCTGATGTAATATTTATACCACATGAATATTCTGTATCTTAATTTTTTGTGAAGAGTCTTAAAATAAATCTTACTATTTCAGTAAAATTGTATTAATTCTTTAGTCTTCTTTGAGCCTAAGATGAGATGTAAAAGAAAATTAATTTTATCGTATTCTACTTCACAGGTGTAAATATCTATACTTACACATATTCCACCTATTTCTTCCTATCTACTTCTACTTATCTCTTCTCACTGAACTTTTCCATTCATATCTGCTTTTAACTATATTTTAAGATTTTATTTATTTGGTTGCTTAGTTTATATTTGTCTGTATAAATCTTTCGTAGTGATCCATGGAAGTTAAATTTATTACTGTAGCTGTGACTATAAAAATAATTATTTTTACTTAATTTATAGAGTTATTGCAACAAAAAAGAAAAAAAAGTGTGTTATACTAACAGATAAAATAATTTCCAAGATCATCATTAACATGGATTAAATAATTTTTCCTTTCTTCACATTTTATGTAACAAATATGAAAGACAGAAGAACAAAAGTGTTAAATTGGAGTGGAAACTTGTTTGAGTATTAATTTAAATATCTAACAAAATATTCATATTTTTATAGATTTCTATTCATCTGAAGAATCTAATTTAAAAAAAAATATTTCTTTAAAGCAAAGTAAGTTTATGTTAATTTTTAATTATTAATTATTGTCATCACCTATTTTTCTTTAACATTTAAGCTAGATCATTCTTTGTTTTTTTTTTTTTTTTTTCAGTTAAAAAAAATTCTGATGTTGATTTGAGTTGGGTGTTTTGATGTTAATTTTCAAATAAATATGTATAAAAACAAAAGAAGAAATAAAAGCAACTGTATTTGGGATATACTTGTGTTAAAAAAAAAAGATTATTACACTGCATGATTACCACTTTTTTAAAGTATCTTAAAAGTTAAGAAGGCATCAGTCTGAATTAAGTTGTTGTAAGATGAGAAAATAAAGATTGACTTTCTTTCACCATGAATTACAAGTTTATAACATCTTTTTCCCTACCACATTTACATTTAATATTACAATTTTATAGAATTAGTCTATGATGTGCATATAAACCACATGCCTTAAGATCTGTGAGATATCTTAGAACAATTTTATGGAGGAAAATATATCCTGTCAGATACAGTGTCTTATTAATTTGCTACATTTGTTTATAGCATGTAAAACACACTCAGCTCTTTTTTTCAATTTTTAGTTTAAGAATTCCATTTATTAGTGATGATAGAAACATTTTATTTACTTTCTCTATTTTTTTTTGTACCTGCCAAAGCTCAAATTTCAGTCCAGTGTAAATGATATTTCAAGAATTTCTTTTCAACAATCCTTCATTTAAAAAAAAAAGAAGTTTAGTCTCTAATTTCAAATAATGTACTCATGATGCATGGTGAAAAAAATATCAAAACATAGTTATCTCCCTTAGTCGGCTGTATTTGTTCCTGTTGTAACCAGTGTGTGAGTGACTCCTAATTTTCTTTCCATTATTTATTTGGTTTGAGGTTACCTGACATTTAACATTTGAATAAATAGAACGTTTAACATTTTATTGATTTATTTGATCCCCTTAAAGTAGGTACCCCCACTTTTTCACTGAAAAAAACAGCATAGCATGATGAAAAAGGGCCCAAACTTAATAAAAACAAAGTTTTATCATTAAAAAAAATGTTTGTTTACATTATTATGAAGAGGAAAAACTAAAGCTTTTTTTTATTATTATTTTATTAATTTTTTTTTATCCTTATATTTTTTTTTAATCCTTTCTAGCACATTTGAAACTGGTTAAAAATCTTGTTTCATAGTTTTTATTTTTATTTTTTATTTATTTTTTTTGTCAGCGGTTGACGTGATATTTTTGTGCTTTTTCTGGTGAAAATCGCATCAGTTTGGAAATACTTGCAAAAATCAAATAATTGTCATATAAACTTTCATGACTTATTCAGAAATGAATTAAATTATTTTGGAAATTTTTTCCTGAAAATCTGCTCCGATTTGTAAAATAAAAAATACAATAAAACTATGACATTTAATTAGAAAAGCTTTTAATTGCTTTTATAAATATTGTCTGTTGTCTTAAGAATATTTTTTTCAGTGAATAAGGAATTTTTACAAGAATTGTTTTAATTTTTTAAAAATTTGAATTAAAAAAAAAAGAAAGTTTTAAATCTTTTAAAATTATGTATTACTTTCATCCAGTTAGGTAATATTATTATTAAGTGAAAACTATATTTACTAGTCAAAAATTGAAAAGCTTAATACAAATCATTTTGCATCAAGATTTTTAAAATAGGTATGTAAAATATTATATTATGTCCCCTTTCTCTCACTTTTTTTTTTTTAAAGTATGTCAACCATACTTGACATTATCATCAGAAAATAAGTGCAGTGACTATAGTAAATTTAAAGTCAACATTTCTAAAATTAGATTATGGAGAATATTTTCCAACATTTTTAAGATTACTAAGTACTTAAAAGTTATTAAAAAAAACCATTCATCTATCATTTTCTTAAATTATGTTTTAATGGATAGTCTCCTTAGAAATCTATCAACACCTTTCCTTTCAGTACTTGTTACGTGATTGGCGAGTGATAAGATCATAAGAATTATGTAATCACCACTACAGACTGTTTTAAAAATTCATTCCTTTGTTATTTTAAACTTAAATAATACATTTGTTTCAAATAAAATTATTAAACCAGTTAATATTTCTTAAAGCTTCAGAAAAAATATATTTTATTTTTTGAAAGACTTTTGAAAACAAGAATTAACTTTTATTTACAAATGTGTAAAAATGTATGAAAATGGCTGATTTTAATTTAATGCAACCCCCCAAAATTGGATTCCAATTAATATAATTTCTATTTGAAACACATCAGAGTGTTTTTCTTACTGGAAATAGTAAATTTAATCATTTTGCTTTTAATTAAAGCTAGAAAGAATGCTTGAAAAATTTTTTTTTTATTTTTAAAAATTTTATTTTAAACCTTAGGTATTGAAAATTAGTGGAGGTACCTACCTGAAACTATTTTTCTTTTCTCTCAAACTATATTGGAGAGGAATATTTCTTTGAATTTAACTGGCCCAGTTACTTTAAGATAGACACACTTTTATTTAAAATTCCTATACTTTATATAGATATAACAAATCACTTAGTTTGCACTTGAATTTTCATTAGAAACAAGGAGTTTACTTTATATTTTATTGCTGATAACAAACATCTTCATACAGTCTTCATTTATGCACAAATTCACTTGGTAAAAGCATGAATCTATCTCCCCTTACTCCAGCTATGGATTATCTGGAAAAATCATTGTTCTTGTCAAAAGAAAAAAAGAATTCTTCTTACAATCTAAAATATGACTTGGTTTTAAATTAGTCTCGAAATGTTGATAAACTGTTAAAAAAAAAAAAAAATCAAATCATATGCAGACAGAAAAATACTATTTATAAAATAGATTAAGAAACAACTGAATAGATCATAGTTGACATTTTCCTTAAATGATTAAAGAAATTCTGCATTTACCTTAAAAATAATTATATTCAAAGATTTTTAGTTCATCAAAAATATTTTATATAGATCTAAAAAGAAAGATTACATCTATAATTAAAAACAGTTGCTCTATTAAATCTGCTAATTCATATTTCTAAATCTTTACAGTAAAAATAAACAAATACGATACTGGTAAATAAAAGGTGATTAAAGAAAATAATTAAAACAAATTAAGCTTTTATTTCCCAGTAGAAAGATGCAGGCACACATTCTTCAGTGTGTGTGTGTGTGAATAAGTAAACAAATAAAGAGTTCTCTATGAGCTTAAGTTTTCAAACTTTGAAATGATAGCCAGATTATATAAACAAACATGATGCCTATGAAGAAATGTTAATTATATATATATATATATATATATATATATATATATATATTAGTCTTCTCTTATTTGAAGTAAGAAAAAATTCACAGGAACCAGATAGTGGAATAGGTCTCTCTCTCTCTCTCTCTCTTTCATCCTCAATTATGCTTGATTGAAGTTTGTGTATCTGTTGGCAAATAAACAGACTCTTTATGTCTCTTCATATGACATCAATTGGAAAAAGTCAAGATAACTGACAAGACAGGAGGACAGCCTTTTGTAAACAGCATTCACTTAAAATAAAACTTGGATGCGTCAGAATTTGAAACATAATTGTGTTTTGTGATGCAATATTTATCGGCTAGAACATTTCTGTAAGTTATACTGAATTTCAATGAGTTTACAAGTCATTGTAATTATTTTTTTTCTGGATTGAAATGTTTTCTTTAGATACCAAAAACAGAACTGTTAACTTCCAATATCGTCTTGTTGCTATTAAACCACAGGGATGTTGATAGCAATATTACTTGGCTATTACAAACTTTATAAGTACAAAACAACATACAAAGTCTCATTTAAAAAAAATTTTTTTGTTTGTTTGTTGTTTTTCTTCTTGGTGAATTTAGATTAGTGAACCACACCTAATCATTACAAATAATTAAAACAAACCTAACATCCTTCAGTCCCAAACTGTTGCCACTATGCAATGAAATAATGGTGCTGTCAAAATTGGATAGTTTTTTTTATCTGTCCTACTTATGATTATTTTGTGTAATGACATTTTAATTGCTACATTTTGACCTTTATCAAATATAGATGCTATGCTTATTCTTACTATATACAAAACCCTTTTCATTTGGAGCTAGAAAAAGGCCAGGTAGTTTTTTTAAAATAATAAATGAAACAAGATTTGTATTTAGTACTTGTGTTAGTAAGTTTACTAAATATAATATTTTGACTAAATTTTTTTGTGATTAGATATTAATTGTCATTACCATTTTTTAAAGGATGTTCAAAATTCATACTTCACTGAGTTTTAGAATAGCATGCTTTTAAAATAAATATTTACACAGTTACATGGATTTTCATTCCTATCAGAATATAAAAAAAAGATTCTGTTCTTAAACTTAAAACTCCAACTATTTTTCAAATATTCAACTGTATACCGTTTTGGCCGTTGTACGCTCCGACCTTCTTTGGGAATTTTGAATCAAACTCTTTATTATGATCACTGGGGTATATCATTCTCATTCCTTGTGCAAAGCCTCTTTTGGTACTCATGAATTATCTAACCTTACTTGTTCACCATTGCTGTAGCCTGGTACTGAACTCACAAGTCACTGGAACTAACCAATGTCTATATCCACTGGGCCATGTGTCCTTAAGGACAACAACAACTGAATTTCTGGGGCTCATAAACCTAATGTTCAGTAACCATTTTTACCAGAGTTCATATTGCAATTTTTGATGTTAATGGTTTTTTCTAGTATTTTTTTTTACTAGAGCTCATAGTGCAATCTTTTTGACACTAATGATTTTCTCTGGCACTCTGTATTACCGGTTCCCATATTGTATTCATCTCTATGCTTGGTTGGGTTAAATTTTTTGAAGCCTAGCATATGTGCTGATTTCTTAAGTTTACATAGTTTCCAGTGGCGTTCTCTATTATTTCAACTTCATCCCATAGGGGGCGATGATCTCCTTTCTCCCTCCATATGTGATCAGCTACGCCTGATTTTCTTATCTCCCCTCATGTTATGGCCTTGTGATGTTCTTGTAGCCTTACCTTAAGAGGGCGGCTTGTTTCTCCTTTATATTTCTTTCCACAGCTACACGGAATGGTGTACACACAGTCCTTAGTCATGTCCTCTTCTGTTGGGGGATCTTTTTCAGGAGAGGTACCTGCGAAATGTAGAACCACTTCTGAAGATTTTCCTGATGTTATATGGACCTTTGTATTTTCTCCAATAATCCCTTCACATAGGGTAGACAGACCGAGGCTGTTTTCTGAGAGTTGTTATCCTCATGCATCCTTCCTTCCACATTCATTGGAGCTTTTGTCACGTATCTTGGATAATAATTACATTGTAGGGTACTGCTTATCCTGACCATTTCCTGTTCATATGTCTCTGGGTCGCCACTAATAACTTTTGCTTGATGTTGTAGGCAGCAAACGATTCCTTTCTTTACATTGTATGGTTGGTTGGTGTTGAAGTTGAGGTCATGTCTGGTGAATGCTGGTTTGCGGTATACAGATGTCTTGAACCCCAACCCCCTTTGTTCAAGTTATTAGCACATCAAGGAATGCCAGTTTGTTGTCACACTCTTTTTTCCATAGTGAACTGTATGGATGGTCTTATTGAGTTCACATGGTCGAGTAGTGTCTGGACCTCTTCCTGGTGTGGCCAGAGTATGAAGATGTCATCAACGTATCTTAGCTATAGAGTTGGCTTTAGAACTGTGGATTCTAATGCCATCTCTTCAAAGTATTCCATGTATATGTTAGCCAGTGATGGTGATAATGCTGAGCCCATTGCTAAGCTTTCATTCTACCGATATATGTCTGAGCCCAGTCCGAACTGTGTTGTTTGTATGCTGAAACATTGTACAAATGGCAACAAAGATGAGGACAATAGTCCAAATACTATAGTGTAAATACTACCTCATCTTAGAAATATAGACAAATACAAAAGAAAAATTATTTCAATAAGATCTTCAAACTTTTATAGCATAATTCAAAATTAAAATTAGAGAGGCTCCCTAAAGTTCATTACATTTCTGCAAAATATTTAAGATTGAAGATGAGTAATCTCAAAATTAATGTATTATTTTTTTTATTTCAAGTTGTTCTATGCATAATTTGGCTATAAACTAAATCTTCTTTTAAAAAGAAAAAAAAGTCTTATAATTTTAATGTACAAATTTGCATTTTTAAGATTAAATTCTCCATTTTTATCTTGAATCTATTATTAACTAACAATCACATAAAACCTGAAATCCGGTTTAGTATTTTTTCTATTCTGTTCATGAATATGGAATATTTAAAAAAAAAACAAAAAAACATTCAAATCAAACAACAGTAGAGCTTTTGTTGGAAACAGTGTAAGAGTGAATTTTACTTTAAATTTAGTTTGTAATAAATTTTAACAAGAATTTGGTTTTTAAGTCTCACTGGATTACATTTAATATTGTTTCTCTTTATTTTAGATTTGGTTTTATTACTTTTGAGCTATAGTCTAAAATGATTATAAAATAATAAACCCTTTTCCTGTTATATACATCTCTTTGCACTACTTTAGAAATATGTGTCTTGGTTATAGTTATGTTTGAGAAAAGGTGTTTTTGTTACTACATTATAAACTAAAAAAATGTTTATTAGCAATAAAATGAAATTATGCATGATGGCTTTCACAAAAGAATTTTATTTTGTAGCTATATATTCTCTGATTTATATAAATTAAAGAATGCTTATATATTTTGTAAATTTTGTACCCATTTTCATAATATAGAGATAAAGATCAATACTGTTTTTCCTTTTTTTTCTTGTTTGCATTTTATAATCATCATATGTTTTAATGGAAGGACATATAGGTGTGTAAAAGTTAAGAGAAAAAGACACTGTAGTGCATTATTAAGAAAACGTCAATGAACATTTTTTTAAAAATTTTTACTTCACTTGAATCCTTTTCCATTATTTAATATTATTAATTTACCTATACACTTACCCTGGAGTGTAGACCACAACCTCAGCAACAATATGTAGTGTTGCTGTAATTTCTCTAGCAAGTAGCAATGGAGTGGTTTTGAACTCAGAGAGTTGTCCTCTGGGACTAGTTACTAACCAATGCTAGAGATCCCAGTTTTACTTTATGGAGGTGGGGAGTAAAGGTATAGATTCATATCTTTTCAAGGGTATTTGTGTGAAAATGAGTGCAACAGTATCAGATGGAATTTGAACTTGACATGCTTATTGCATTTTCTGTGTTGATAACCACTATGCTATGTACACATCCATAATTTACTGAGTACTAAAATCATTATCATATCTTTTATATTTATTCATTATATTTTATTAACTGTTTTATCTGGTAAAGACCAAAAAAGGCACAAAGATAAATAAAATCTAAAATCCAGGCAATGCTTGATAATACTGCTAGTCACATTGTATTATTTAATATAAGATTTTTTTTTCTGTATATATGATTTTAATGGCTTATTCTTTTGTTGTTATCTTGAAGGCCATTTCTATTTTTCTGTTCAAGTGCATTGGTAATAAAACACAATGTTGGCATGTTTACAAAATGTGTAGCCTTTTTGACAATCAACACCAATACTGGTAGAACAACTCTCTCGTTTCTGTTTTCTGTATTAAATTCCTTTTGCTTGCCTACATTTGACGCTCGGCTGAGCTTTCCCTTCAGGCTTTCCTTTAATTTCATAATAATCAGTTCTCAAATATTAAGAAAGTAAAACTTTTTCAGACTAGAATATAAGAGAGGATTTTTATTATTTTCATTTCTTTTTTTTTTTTTAATTTAGGTAATTTATGAAACCTAAAATTTATGATAAAAGATAAATATATAGAAGGAAAATATACAAATAAAATCTTGTTAATGATCTATTAACAGATTTCTATTGGTGGTTCAATAATTCTGTAGCACAATATATGATTATTAGCTGAATTTTTACCTGGAATTTTCCCTGTAGAATGCTTATTTATGGGATAAATTTTCAAAACAGAATTAAGTGCAATGAAAATTAAGACATTTAGAAATATATTTTGTAAAATAAATACTTTTTCTATCACTGCTGAATATAATGAAAATATTGTATAAAAAGCAGAAAACTGGCCTAGATGTTAGTTCATAAGTTTGATTTGAACCTATTTAGAAAAAAAAATAGATGATTGAAGTTAACACACAACTAAATCTTCTGCGTGCATTTCTTTGTTGGACACGCATGCATTTCTAACTTTTTACAGGTATAACTCTATTGTAAGTGCATTGCTCTAATTGCTAAGAGTTTTCTTTTCATTTTTTTCCCCACTGAATGTAAAGAAAACTGTGTAGCTGAGTATTTGATAGAAATATTACATAATAAATGAATCTGAAGGATATTTTTATTGATATGTTAATGATTTATATAAAAAAAATAATTATTCCCTCAGTATATAATTATCTTGATCCTTACTTTTTTTAACCAATCAAAATAAAGATTTTACTAAATAATTTTACCAAAGAATTAAAGCTTACTTGTCTCTTTTTAATGCTATATTAATTGTTTTTTAGTGTATTACATAATTTTGATTTCAGAAGTAACATTAAATGAAACCTTTCCTTGGTTATCAGTCTCATATAATAGCCATCAATGGTTGAGGGCCATTGAATTATACTTAACCATATATGTTGTTCACTGTATGGCTGAAAGTTAAGACTGATTTTATTTTTGGTGATAGATAGGTGACGAACATTACCACTCCTTCATCAACTTATTACAGTCTTAATTTCTCCCCTAAATATATAAAATTAAAATAATTGCACTCACACATTGCAAAGTTAATTAATTATAATGTAATTAATTTGACTTTTAATTAATCTGATTGGGGATAAAAATAAGGATTGTCACAAGAGCCAGTTTAGTCACTTATGGATTAATTGTATAGAAATATAACAAAAAAAAGTATATCAAAATCTTATCAAATTATCTGTAAGAATATTAAATGTAAATTCATTCTTGAAGTGATTGGTTCGAGTTGATCAACAGAATTACTGATTCTGTAAAATAAAACTAAGATTTATAAGCAATAACAGGAATTGGTGAAGATGCAAAACTGTTTTAAAAACTAAATAAAAATGTCCACAAATTTGTTTTGTCATATATAGATTGATGGACCAGTTATTGTTTGAAAGTTTATTTCTTTTTATTTTCATGACAAAATAATTATGTATTCAAATGTATTTGAGAACAAATAAAAAAAAAAATAAAGCAATAAAAAATCACCATAGCCTGAGGGGGTGGGAATTCCTTTTTATGATTATAAACACCTACTTTGGAACAATGGTTAGCAGGATTAACTATTGATTTTGATTTTAATTCTCACAGTGGGTTTAGTACCAGACTAAGCTAAACTTAGTAGGTATCAAATATTAATGGAGATATTTTTTATCCATGTTTAACATTAGGTTAATATCCTCAAGTGTTTTTTTCATTTGTTTATTAATATAAAGTTATGTTGCTTCTATTAGCAATGATAATACCTGTACCATAAATATGAATGTGTATATTAGCACATGTCATAGATTATTTGGTTTTAATTAAAGTACTTCTACTTTTTTTGCTAAAAAAACAGCGTAGTTTGATGAAAAAATTCCCAAACTTTAGAAAAAAATTTTATTGGCAAAATGTTTGTTATTGTTAAGAGGAAAGACTACTAAAGTATTTGTTAATTATTTTTGAATTCTTTCAAAATTTTGGTTAAAATCTTTTTTGCCATCAGTGTAGAAGCAGAGTTTTGCTTCTGGTGAAAACACAGTTTAAAAATTCTAGCAATAATCAAATAAGTGTCAGATTTTAATGAAACTTTCAAGACTTATTAATAAAATTTCTAAAAATTAAATTCTGTCCTCAAACTTTGTTTTATTAGTTAAACACTGGACTCCTTGGAGAATACAAATCATTTTTTTTGTCTTTTTTTTCTGACTGTCGCTACTTTCCCAAAAATCTGCTTTAACCATTAAAATTAAAAAATGCAATAAAACTAGGACGTTAATTAGACAAGCTTTTAATTTCTTTTATAAATATTAGATATTAAGGACATTATTGGCTGAAGAAAACAAAATTGTGATGAATAATGAATTTTTACAAGAATTGTTTTCATTTATTTTTTTTTTAAATTTTAATAATTTATAGTTTCAAAAATCTTTTAAAAATTCTTCAAAACTATTTCTCTGTTAAGTTATTAATGAAGACTATATTTACTAAGTGAAAATTGAAAAGCTTAGTACAAATCCTCATGCGCTAAGATTTTTAAAACAATTTTTTTCATGTGTTTTAAAACAAGCTCATTTTGCACTACATTTTTATTTTATACTTATCTTTTGAAGTTTAGATTAATGCAGGTTAAAGATGTTTTTGAAGAGTCAAATATATGAATAGAAAAGCAATAACATTTTAGACATTAGGAAAGCAACAGAATTTTTAGTTTTTTTAACTCTTAAATAACAAAAACAGTTAATATTCGACATAGCTGAACTAGAATAATTATGATTGGTATTTGTCATAACTTTCAAAATAAAAATGTTTTCTTAAAAAAAAAAAAAGGCTATCTTGGGATTTTCATTGAAAAAAGTTATATTACAAATGTGATCCTACTTGAAATTTTGTGTGCCTAGTAAAGTTGAACTGCAATTTGGTATATCTTTATAATTGTATAAATAACAGATCTCTAAAACAGATAATTTATAGATTATGTAGTCTATTTTAGTTATTTAAATCATTAATTTATATTAAATTTTAGTTAGTATCTTCTTTCTAATTTGTTTATTGATTAGTTTAGGGTTTATATTTCACCCCTAGTTACTTTATTCCAAATAAATCATTTTTTTACTTTGAATATTGATATATCACTAATCAAGTTGCTAGCATAAAAATGAAATGATAGCCATTCTTGAATTATTTGCAAGAACATTATAAGAATAATTCTAAGATAAAATTAAAAGAGCATTATCAGAAAAATTATAGGATAAAATTTCATGTTTAACTAGAACAATTCTTTCATATATTTCTTTTATTTCATCTCTCTTGATACATTTTAGACAAATACATTTTTTAGATTTTTATTTTTGGCATGTATATTGTATCCACTCTTTAGAATTAACTTAAAGCTTTTCTTTGGAACCTTCCTTTTTTTTGTCTCTTCTTGTACCAATCCAATAGAATCCTGAAGAGTATTAGATAGCCATTATCCCAGATGAAAGAAATCAGGCTAATCAAAGCAATTGTGTAAAAAGAAGTGTCCATTGCTTTTCTGGAAGAGTGTCAAAATAAGACTCCATCTTCATTTGCTGTTGTAGTTTCAAGTTGAAGAAGTGAATTCTAAAAACTATATAACATTTTTCTGAATGAAGAATGTTTAAAAAAGAACATTGGAGATTAAGATAGCAGTGAAAAATGTACAGATTAATGAAAATATTTAATCTCAACATTTTAGAAAGCAGTAATTATCTCTTACTGTGTGTTGAGAAAAAGGAGTTATGTAGTTGATTTTTAATGTTTTTTTATAAATGTTTATAATATATATAAAAATCTGCATTAGTATTTTATCTTTTCTTTTACTTGAATGACATTCAGACATTCATTTTAATGTCATTTTTATCATTTACTATGACATACAAAGGCCAGTATTATGCTATTGAGCTACTTCCAAAAAAATGATATAATCCATTATTGATAAAAACAAACAAATGCCATTGTTTTAAATTCTATAAAATGTTCTCTTTGTTTATGATGCAGTTTATCCAAAAAGTTTGCTTGTTTTTTTCTTTCTGTTTTTTGTTTGTTTTGATCTTTTGCAGCCTAACTGATGATTTCAATAATGAAATGTTAAAAAAGACCAAATAAACAATACAAAATTAAAAAAAAAAAAACACAATCTTTTCAGCATTTTATTTAAAATAAATGAAAAAAAAAACAAAAAAACAATTCCCCAAATGACAAAAATGTCAACTTTGCTGAAAATCTGTTTTGGAAACTTTGTAAGAAATAAAAGCCTTACATGATTGAAATGACAATTTTCTACTTTTTTCAACAGTACTATAGAAAAAAAAATCAAGCCCAATTCTTTTAATTTTTATTTATTTTATTTTATTTTTTTGGGGAAAAAAATCCCCAAATAAAAATAACCATTATTTTTGTTTTTTACTGCTCACCTTAAGTTTGTAATTAATTAAATGAATAGGAGTGGTATATGTGTATACATGAAGTAGTAATATATCTTAGTGGCTTTGTTTGTTTGTTTGTTTGTTTTGTGCACACATACATACACATGCATGTATATTAGTATTCACATTTGTAAATGTTTGTAGATGTGTGTATCCATTAACATTAATATATGTGCCTTTATACAAATGTACATGTAAGAATATTTAAAATGTAGATTTATTTACATAGTCATTCATATAAATATATTTATGTGAAGCTATATATATATATATATATATATATATATAATGATTGATTGTTTGCATCTGATCTAGCATCTCTTCAGTTATGGTCATTTACAATTTACTGTTCAATTTCAATTTATTATTCTTTTGCCTTTTATTAAATTCGATATAAGTTTCCCCTCCAACACATGTATTTTCATGTCCCAATTTACTTAGTTGAGTCTGAAATAATGCAACCCTGTTGAGCATCAGTTAAAAAATAGACTAAACCTTGTTGTTATTGGTCAATAAGGTCAACACACTTTGTGTTTACCTCTGTAAGAATGAGTTTATCAGATTTTAAATAGCTCAACTTATAAACTCTAAAGAGAGAAACATTTCTATCCACTTTAGAATCCAATGTATTAACTTCTAAACTTCTCATGTATGCCAAATGTATGTATAATTGATTTTATAAATGTAAATATGGTGCTGTTAGATTGTCTATAAATAAGGTACTCTCCAGTGTCAGAACAACATGTCATTACGAATATAAAACACTATCTTCCTCATCTATATTTTATTTATATTTGTTTATTCCTTTCTATAAATGAATTATGATTCATTTTTTGTTAATTAACTTTGGTTTTTTACAAGCTTATATTTTGCAATTACTTGAATTTTTGTGAAACCATCTTCTAAAGAAGCTTTCAATGCATGAACCCTTATAAAAATCTGCAAAGATTTTAGTACTACAAGATCAGAACACTCATTGCCAATGAAACTGCAAGTAATTGAAAATAAATTAAAAAAAATTACCAGTGATTCACAGTCATTTCAGAAGCAAAATGTTCAGTTTTTAGTTAATTGCCAGTAGGAAACTTGACTAAATTAAAATTTAACTATGAAGTTGAACACTAGTTATACAATGGTGAAAGGTTAAGATCTAGATCAAGTTTTTCTGTTTTAAAGGTTTGTTAAAGTATCAGGTGTTTAATACTCTTACCTCATATGAACTTTTATTTCTTTTGATCAAACTGTAGCATTTATTAATCTTTTTCTATGATTGCTATGCTAGAATTTTACAAGCACTGGAATAAATCTTAGCTAGTTGTAAAGTAAACTTTATTTCATTCTATTAGAAGCCAGATTAAGATAACTGGTTGGAGAGCAAAGAAAAAATATCTTTTTTTTTTATTATTATTACTCAGTTATTCAGCCAATACAAGGGTCTAGGGACACTTAAAGTAGAGAGTTACTGAGTGAGATTTCTGTAAGAGAAGAGGAAGGAAAAAGTATGAATTGCATATTATGAAGATATGCAGGATGGATAATGGAAGAGGTTGAGATGGAAATGTTCAGGAAAGCATCCTCTTACATAAGTCTGTTCTACAAAGTAACTGTTCTGTGGAAGAAGCTGTCCTAATGGAACTTGCTCCTTGCCAAAGGAACAAGATGGGATTTGTCACCATGAATATGGCTTAGTGGGTTTTTAGCTATGAGGGTCTGAGCTGGTGGGATTAAGGAATGTAACTTGTGTGAACATTTTCCATAGGAGTAGTGATGAAGTAGTAGTGAGAAGTTGGGTAAGGTTTGTTTTTTCTATGTAATTGCAAAAAGTAATCAGAATTGCTATATTAGCTTCATTTGCTATATTTGAATCTTAAGCTTTGTAGCTACCAGTTTTACATTCAGCCATTGAACTTTTTCTTTTGTCTGTACACACATATATATATATATATATATATATATATATATATATATATATATATATAATGGTTAAATAAAGAAGGCTGAGAAAACTATATTTTCTTTTTTTTTTACATACATGTTTAAAAATGGAAAATTCTCGAGTTCACCACCATCAAATATTACCAAAATATCAATCTACATCCACTTTTTTCCTAATCTCACCTTTCCTAATAGAAACAATACTTTCCCAGGCCAACAAACAGCAAAAATATCAAAAAATCCAAAGAAAATGGTTAATTTCCATCATTTTAACATCTCATAACATAACATGATATTGGACATGAAAAAATTCTCTTCAAATATGAACTATGGATTTTTAAAATATTTAATAATTTCTGTTAATCTTATGAATAATTTTTGAGCATTTTTTTTCTAGTTACCAACAATAATTTTTTTTTATTACATTATTTAAAATAAAATTCATTTCATCTCTTTGTCTTGATAAAGTCTATCACAGGATGGAACACGTAGGTAAGGAAAGTATAGTTTTTCTCGTCTTTGTCTTCTTTATTTAACCATACTGTTCTTTTCCTCTGATTATAACTGTGTATGCTTTTACACACACCCACACACTCACACGTGTGAGAGAGAGCGGGATGTTTGTAGATAAGTATCTGTCTAAATCCAATGTAAATGTTAATAATGTTCTGAATTCTTCCCATTTTCCTTGGTCACCCTTCCCAAGGGTTTATCATTATATAATAACCAGCTTAGGTCTTCTCTTGTTTATGTGACTATTTCAACTCATCAAAGCTGTGAATTTTTGCAGCCCATCCTGCAATTGGATTAAACACTTTATAATCCAATTGGTTTACACTTGTGTGATTCTATTTGTGTGATCCATCAAATCCATTACAGGAAAATTGTGCTATATTGGTCAGAAATCTGAACCACTGATAGGGGGGAAAGGTTAACATATAAAAGTTATCCTGAGCCATTAATTTACAATTTCTGATTCTATATAGTCATGTGTTATATAAAATGTGTATTAACCAAAATTGAAACCATATGTTAACTTATTGGATTGCTCTTTTTTGTTTTATAATATTGCTAAATAGAGAGAATTGTGCATCAAGTAAATTTTGATATTTTTCTGAATACATAAAGATGATCTACAAAAGTTTAATTACTAATTGTCTTTTATTAGTTTGTTTACTTTTACAATAACCTGATATTGGATATAGACATTTATTTTGCTATGCTCTCTTAATATTCAAGTAAATATTTACTTTTTTTATTTCTTGAACATAAAACTTTGTATTACTGAGATATTAAAAAAAAAAAAATTATATTAATCCTATGTCTAGTATTCTGTGATGCCTACCTGCATTTTAATGAAGTAAATTTCATCTGCAGTTTAAATTTCTGTTCACATTATCTTATATATGTGTGTGTGTGTGTGTGTGTGTGTGTGTGTGTGTGTGTGTGTCTAAAAATTGTTTTTTTTTTTTTTTGTCTTTGCAACTCCATATTTATTTAATCTACAGTTATTTATTTTCCTCTTATGCATCATTCTTTTGTTGTTGAACTGGCAAAACCTGACACTGGATGCCCTGTGTTACTTTTTATCTCCTCCTCTCCAATCAACTTTCATTTTCTCTCAAGATTTATTTGCAAATGATTATTAAATAACATTCTCCTCCACCCCCCCTCTTTGCTAGTCAGGGACACTCCTCATCTTCATCCTGGTCATAGTTGCTTTGCAAGTTCCTCTTGCATATTTGAAAGCTTAAAGTACTAATTGCCCCGCTGTAATTCATTAGAAATACCAATCCCAAAATCACTGGGAAGATGCTCTGGCTTGTAAATTCTATTTGATAAATTGGAAGCTTTACATTTAAGTGTTTACTTTTTTCTTTTCTTTGCTCCCCACCCTCTCCTCCCTCCAGAAAAGGATGCTGGAAAAGATCCCCAGAAATTTACAGTATACAACAAATTTACTTTTATCTTATTTATTTACAGTAATTCACTTGTGTATACATCTATTCTGCACACATCCACATCTGTACATTTTATATATGACATTATTAAAACCACCATATGCAAATGTTTATGCTTATAGATATGTTTGCATATGTGTATGTTTGTACATATATACACCAAAACCATAGTTTTACCATTTCTTTATCAATTTATTGACATTGAGTATTCATTTCATGTAACATTATCAATAATATTTATTGAATTTAATCTTATATATATATATATATATATATAAATAAAAGTCTGCCTTCTTCCACCTAATGCCCATAGCCCAGGGGTAGAGTCGATGGCTGACGCCAATTCAGTTGGGTTTCAATCCTGGGTTAAAAAGCAATCGGAGTCTAACTGTACTGATGAGCTGTGATATAGCGAAACAGATCTGTCTGCGGATGACAATATATATATATATATATATATATATATATATATATATACACACACACACACACACACACACACACACTTGTATGAATCAATATTAAAATCATATAGGTTTATTCAAGTATATAACTGTAAAGAGATTATATAATTGTTATTTTTTCATTTTTTGGGGATGCACTAAAATTTAACATCTGGAAAAAGTATAAACTTGCTCTTGACATGACTAAAAGTGTCTTAAAATATAAGAATTGTTCCTTTAGTTCATTTATTTTATGACGTCTAAAATACTTCAAGTATTTAATTTGAATTAGTTTTTTTGTCATTATTTTAATTATGCAAGTGACAAAAAATGAAATTTGGTCATTTAGCAAATTTACATACTTTTACCATATCAACAAACAAACAAATATTAGGCAGTTTACAGTTTTGTGACAATTCTTGATAGAAAACTAAGTAGTCAGTCATTATCTAAATGGTGTTTCTACAATCACTATGATAAGTTAGTAATGATTAGTGTGTTGGAACTTTAAAGGAGACTGGTCAGTTGATTAGAATCAAAAAGAAGGTTGTCCAATGCTAATAAATACATTGACAAAATATAGCAATTTTAATCATAAGATATATCTTTAAGAAGACAAATTTGCTAATACTCAATGTCAGTAATTACGATTTGATTTGGAATTATTACAAGTATTGTTAAGAGGAAAATACTAGTGTATGAATCCTTGTTAAACTTTTCAATTCTTTAGAACAGTTATTTGCTGTAAATTAAAATAAAACATAATTTCAAATCCCTTTTCACAACTACAAATTGGACCTTTTTATTACACAGCCTTAGTAGTTTTGTTAAATAGAATTGATATTTTGCAATTATTTACCAGTCTGTTGGGTGTGTTTTTTGTTAAATGATGTTCACTCTAAATTGGTTTTAGTTGTACAGTTTAAACTTTCAGTGATCAGCCTTGCGTTGACTAATATATAATAAATGGATATTTTTGTTTATTTTAAAGTTTACTTTACAAGGGTTTGGTGAAACAGAATAATTTACATACAATACAGTCTTTATATGATATAGGAGTTTTAATCTTCTTAATGGAGATGGGTCAATAGCTAAATAATTTTTAAATAGATTTCTTATTTTAGCAGCTATCATACAAAGAATATCATAAATTCTTTTTTCTTTGTTTTTTTTTTTTTTTTTTTTTGCATAGAATTACTTGATTGAAAATTAATATAAATGCTATTTCTTTTTTGTTCTTATATATAAAGTCATTGTTTTAGGTTACTATAAGACATGATAGCTTCATGATGGATATTTGATGAATGTATAATGATGTAGAATCTAGATGATTACCCTTTATCTATATCATGCTTTTTTTTCTGCCCACAAAACCTGATAGGAATTCTATTTATGGCTCATCTAACACAAAAAAAAACACAACATAATTTCTTGGAAGTACTTTCTTGTTTTTTTAATGCCTTAAAAATATAAATTACATACGATAAATATATATAACTATACATATATCCAACTATACATTTTAATTTTTTTACTTATATAATTTTATTTATATAATTATATTTTTTTATTTTCATTAAAAACAAAGCAGGGGCTGATGTACTTCTTACAAGTATGTTTTTTGTTTGCATTTGATTATAAACATGAAATATTACATAAAAATGATTTGCCATTTCAGAAAATGCATAGAATATAATAGGAAAGCAGAGATATATATATATATATATATATATATGTTTTAAGATATTCTATATTTATTGGTAAATATCCTCAATATCAGAGATAGTGCATGTAAGTATAAAAGTGAACACAGGTCAAGACTCAGTGGTGACAGTCTGTTTCTTGCTTCAATACAATACTCAGGCCAAGAATTCATTCAAACATGAAACAGACTGTTGTTGCTTGGTGTTGACCTCAGAGGTCATAAAAATAAGATATATCTTTAAGAAGACAAATTTGCTATGATAACATCCATCAGAGGATGAAATGCATTGGTAAAGAAAAGTTTTCCTATATATGTATTGTTATTTTTAAGAGTTCTCTTCTAATTTAAAATGTGATTTTAGTTCTTCATTGATTTAACATGAACAAAACCTCCTTGACACTTGATCAGTTGTTAATACAACTTAACATTACCATTTTAAGTGATTTAATTTCATAGTCAACATTACTATGATAAAAATGTTTTAAATATATGTAAGAATATTATTAGCTAGTATGAGATGAAACAACTAAATTGCCGTAAAATAAATCTAATTCCATTATTTCTGTCATCACTTTACCCAAAATGAATAAAATAGCTCAAAAGTTGTTTTCAAGTACAGTTTTGATGGTTTTTTTTTTTTGTATTTTACTTACTGATATTTTTACAATTAACCTTTAGGTAAGTAATGAGGTAGGCTAGTTGGTACATACAAACACACAGACCATGGCAACATACGGATACATTTGTGTCTATTATTTGCACTAATTTTGCTATCATATTTACTCTAGCTAGCTTGGAATGGGTAGAGGACAAAATAATCATTTTAGCTATTTCCTCATGTCCTCTTTTAATATTTGATAAAGAAAATTTTTACTGATGATGATATTTTTAAAAATTTTTGTCTTTTAAATCTCACACCTCTGTTTGGATATTGTGAGATAATCAATCCTTCTGACATTTCCAGGTTTATAAAAAGTAAGAAAAAGTCTCTGTAAAATTATTGTTCACTCATTAATAATGTGAAAATATTTTTATCAGCAAACAGAAGGTATTGATGATACAAATAGATGTGAAGTATGTATTCAATTTAGAAAAGGTATTTCTAAAATATATGTAACCATCAGTAAACATGAATTCCCAGGTATTTTTGATTTTACTTAGGAATAAAGTTTGTAATAAAATAATAGTAAAGACACTTCATCGAAAAATTACAAAAACCAATGGGTTTATTATTTTATTACAAGCTTTCAGATGCAGAATAGAAGCTACAAAAACTCTTAGAGAAAGTAGTAAAAGAAAGTGAGAAGAAAGGACTAAGCATCAATTGTAAGAAGCCAGAATGCATGATAATGAACAATCTAGTATGCAGACTATGAAGTGGGGATGTCAGAATCAAACAAATATGAAAATTCGATCCGAGAATACTAACCATAGGTATATAGTATCCAGTGCAAATGATGCCATTTTAATTACGATTTAATTAAATTTTCAGTGCCTGATTTTCTTACCTAAATAATGTTTTTCATTTCCTATTAATGTTAACTCAAAGTACAAATTTTGAAGTGCCTGCATGTAAAATATTTCAAATAAAGATTTATATTTAATATTTTTTTTGATATTTTCAAAATTGGGTATGATATACCCATGGTTAGTAGTGATATAACTTTAATTGATGGTTAGTGTTCCAGGGTTAAATATCTAGGTAGCGTTTTAACAAAGAGTAGAAAATATGACACTGAAATGTGAAGGCACAGTGGAAGAGTGAAAGATGCCTCCCAAAAGCTCAGCAAGGTATTAAAAAAGAAAATTTAATTAGAAACAAAGAAAAGAGAGCTGAAATATTGGTTCATTTATATGGTAGTGAAGCTGGACAATCTTCTCACAGATGAAAAGAATTGAGGCAACAAAAATATGGTTCTACAGAAGGATACTGAGAATACCATATGATCAACAAGAAAAGTTTAAGGAGAATTGAATTGGAATAAAAAGGAAACATACTTAGAATCAGAAAGAGACAATTGAATTTTCTTGGACACATAATGATAAAAGAAGGCTTGGAAAATGTGACACTCACATGACACATTGAAGACAAGAGGGACAGAGGAAAGCATTGAATAACATAGACAACAAGCTTGTGTAAATGGTTGTCAGAACAGGGACTAAGATGGATAGTAAAAAACAAACCTTACTAAAATCTACAGAAAACAGGAGATTGGAGAACTATTATTGTTCATGTCAAAGTAATATGCCACCTAGAAGAAGTAGTTTTACTTCATTATATTATTGTTGCTTTTTATCACAAAACTAAACTGTATAGTTATTGACTTAATCTTGGGTTAAGGATTAACAATAAATGGAAAAGAGTTTGTGTCCCTCTCTCATACAGATATGTAAGATTTTTTTTTTTAATCCTATACATTCACAATAAAACTGATATCAACTAACCAAATTTTTAGGATATATTCATATTGGTTTAAATTTACATCATTATTAAAAATATTAATGCTATTTTAGAGTATCAAAGTAAAGCATAAATAAATCCAAAAGCTGTAAGCCATAGAATCATATCTCTTATACCTTATTGAATATTATTGCTATATCGTCTTGGGTGCTCCTGCTATTTATCTTGAGGTTTTTAACAAAATCCAAAGGAGGAGCTGCAATATAATCGATCCTGGCTTAGTAGCTTGCCTTCAGTCACTTTCTCACCAATGTGATGTGGCTTCCATCTGTCTTTTCTACAAGTATCTTCATGGCAACTGCTCTGACAAGCTTTTTTTTCCCCTGGGGTCCTGACCACATGTATTTACTCATGCTACTCAAGATCCCACTCTTTTGCCATTGAAATAGTTAAATTCTACTCTAACAGTTTCTTTTTTCACACTTCCCATTTGTCGAATTCCCTTCCATTTGCTTGTTTCCCTGATAGCTATAATCTTGAAAAGTTAAACACAATGTCAATTGTCATCTTCTATCTACTTGATTCCCATCCATCTCTTATCATTTCTTCGACATTCACAGTACCCTGTTTTTTCTCTCACTGTAATGCTCTGTGCACTAGTGGCAGTCCTGCCTTGCTTGGGGTGAAATGATTATTTTAAAAAAAAAAAAGGCGTAAATAATTATTTTATATATTAATATAAGCTCCTTGGCATTCTATGACCTTTATCAATCTTTTATTCATTGATTTTGCTTGCCTATTTTGGCTTTAAGTTGCTGCAATTTTCCTGGAGATCTTTGCTTGAATATTGTTTTTCATTCTCATATAAAATTCTCTTAATAATGAACCACAAATTATCTACTGTATTAATGCCCACAGAGGCTGGGGGTCAATCTGTTAATTTAGCAGTCATGAAATCATTTTTGACAAATTAGACAATACTCAAATGTTGCAGCATTTTGGAAAAATATCATTGTATTACAGGAATATACACTTTAGCTTAAAGTTTGTTGGTTATGACTTGTATCACTAAAAATGTCTTCTCTAAGAATTTAGAACATTTATCTTGAAACTATCATCAACTTTCAAAGGAATTATAATATGAACGCAAAACATTACTCCCTCTCCTTCTTGTCTTCTATGTTGGATTTGTTGACTATTTCAATGAAGGTACAACTTCTAGTCTAGACATTGGGTCTAACCAATGTAGCTCTACATCCATTGCTAAAAATGACTAAGAAATCAGTTTTCATGTACCCTTTCACTGAAATTTCATGTTCCTCTTTATGACGTTTACTTAAAGGAGGAAGTTGGTTGCCTTCCTATTTTCAGAAAATGCTCTTAATAACACCAGTTCCTTTTAAATATTTTCTTACTGGACAATCCACTTATCTTGCTCATTACCAGTCTAATTTTTCTCAAATCTCTTTTTTGCGACATTCTTAAATCCAGTTTTTTCTTCTTGTCACTGATTTCAATTTTATTTTTGATTGATCTCTATCTCTGTCGAACATTTTGAAAATGTTCAGTGCTGTGTTCTCATCCCTCAATAAATCTCCTGCTTCTCTTTTCAGGTTATACCTTTCTTACACTCTATGAGAATCTGAAATTTAAAATTTATAACTCTATTATTATATTTATTTAAAATATGATGAACAGAGAATGGAAACTAAAAGGAAACTTCTACTTAACATCAGGAAGAGACAATTGAAATTTCTGGTACATGTAATGAGGAAAGAGGGATTGAAAAATCTGATACTCACTGTATAGAGGAACAGGAAAACAATGCATGACAAGTAGAAGAACTTGAGCAAATGGATAGCAGAACAGGGTTTGGGAGAAATAACAGACAAAACTTATTAAGAGTTACAAGGGAGAAGATGTGGAGGGCTATGATTGTTTACATCCTGAAAGGGGCACAGCACATGAAGAAGAACAGCAGCTATCAAGTTGCATAATAAAATCTCACACCATCAAATAAATTATTGTAAATATTTCTCATAAAATATATGAAATTCATATGGCGGTTAATACCAATTGTAAAAAACAAACAAACCTGAATTGCATAATAGAATCTCTGTGTGTGCAAGTAACACTTTTTAAAGAGTGCACAGATATTACACTTTGATCCTAGGTCAAGAATATGAAAGTTGTGCTCTGATATCCAGCAGATCCTTGGCTGGAGTGCTCATCCGTATGTAAATAATCCAGTCATTTTTTATGGGTAATATGCTACTAAAATAGTAATAAGCTGAGGAGATTTGATTCCCTAAGTAGTTATCAGTATTCATTTTTAGTATAATAATCAATACCAAATTTTCCTTTCGATTATAGATTTTAGGGAAGCATCCATGCGGAATCACAAAATGAAATTTTTTGAGGGTGGGAAACTCAGTGGAACTTTCTTTATATATTTGGAGCAAGAAGGAAATAAGGAGGATTTGACTTGGTGGAAGTGGCATGGTGTATCCTAAGTATAAACCTTGCTTCTTTCTAAATTCTACTTCAGCACTATACTTCTAACATATCTGCCTAAGTTCTGGAACTTTTTACTATTTTCCCTCTCTTGAATAGGGGTAGATAGGATTGCCTACCATCTGGGTCACACTCCTCCCCAGTCTTCTGAAAAGAAGTAGAGGCTTATCCTTTGTTTCTTGCATAGAACTAGGTTTCTGGTTTCTTCTAAAACCTTCTCATTCTCTTTCACTCCCAATAACTCCTTGCATCTTAGTGGCATTATCACCTTACTTGGGGTGAATTAATTAAAAAAAAAAATACTTTACATAAATAACTATCCAAAATATTACGTGTATTTTCTTGCATAGCAGAAGAAAAGAAAATGTAATTATTTTTTCAGCTGATTTGGATTTAATGTTCAGCTTCGGTTAATGTTTTCCTTTTTCTCTTATGCACATAGAACTTTTTATTTTATTTTTCTGATTGTATTTTTTTCTTTTCCTTTTAGTGCACCAGAAGGAAAGAAGCCGACCCTCAGAGACCTTTTGTTGGCACTGAAGAAAAAGAAATGCAATTAATAATAAAGACGGTTTACATATCATCATTCATTTTGTATATAAAACCATCTTTTGTTAAAATCTAACATTGTTTTTGTTTTTCATTCTCTTTTACACTTGCTTTTCTTGTTTGAATGTTAAGAGAAAAAAAATGCATTCTTTTATCTTGTTTGCAAATTTATATAAGAGGACAGGTAGACAAAAAAATTTATTTGCTATATTTTTTTCGGAACTTAATACAACTTTCATTTCCCCATTCTTTCAAGCGTGTCATATAGAAAGCTATTATACAGATTACTGGTTCAAATGTTCCTCTAAAGAAATAATCCTACAAAATACCTAAACTGATAAACGCTTATTTATTCAAAATATAATTACTAAAAACTATATTTTTATTTAAATTTAAAATAAATCCTTTTAAAACAGCAAAAGGTTTTAACTTGGTATCAAACTTTACCACCAGTTATGAAAGCTCTTGCCATGTGTTTGCTCTTTTAACATGTTTACCTTTTTTTTTCAATAATTATGTTGCTGAGTAATGAAGAAAATATATTTCCCTCTTGTCATGCTCACATGTTTAGATTATTATCTTATTTTTTTTATGTCTTAATGTAAGATTATTAACATTACCCGTAAACAGAAGATTGAAATTTCTTTGAATTTTTCGACCTTCTCAAAGACTGGACTTCTGTTTCTTTTGAATAATTCTTGATTTGTCTATGCTTTAGAAAGAAATGAGTAAGGAGAGCTTAAAGAATCTGATACTAACAGGCCAGATAGAGGGAAAAAGAGATGGGGGCGGAAAGCAACGGATAACATATTTGAAGGATCTAATCAGATGGATGACGGAACGAGGATTGCATGGTGTAACAAGAGAAGGCGTGCTCAGAGCCACCAGGGATAGGGAAGAGTGGAAGGCAATGATTGCCTACGTCCTGAAGGGAACAAGGAATGAGCCTCTTCACCTGTTCAATAGACGTGGGTGGAGTGTGAACCGGGTGATAGTTTAGTCTTCACCATAACTCTTCTACCCACTCAGCTATGGGTAAATAGTAGGACAAACCAGGTTCTGTGACTTTGGGCAACAACCAGTCTAGGAGAAGGAAAACTCTGAATTCAAAACAATGTTGTTCTGGCAAAGCATATATTATGCAGCTAACGGAAAGGATTTTGTTCACATTGACTTGATGATTCTCATTATAGTCAACTCTTTTTTTTTTTTTTTTTTTTTTTTTTTTTTTTGCCTTTTTATTTATTGAGTGTTAAAGAACATGGGTAAAATAGGAATTAAAAAGATAATGATGGACATTTCATTCAAATTTTGGAAGATCAATGTTGACTGGGAAGCAATAAGCTGGAATAGTTTCACAAGTGAGATGTGCAATAGAAGAAACTGTTAGCATAGAACTTGCGTTTATGCGTATTCATTTCAACTGTAAAATGATGAGACCTTACCACCAATCTAGTACTGCATTTAAATTCATAAAGTCTAAGTGCTATAGCAGGAAATTCATCAGAACAATTACCTGGAAAATATTTTTAGGAAAGCTACGTTATGGCCGTGGGAAAGGGACAAGTCAAAATGCCAGGTCAGAATCAATAACATTGCAGATTCTTTGGATTTTATTAAAAATCACTAAACATATAGTAAGAGCACCAGACCAGATGTGGCAACAATATTCAAAGCATGGATGAGTGGTAGACTTATAGGTAAGATAGATTCTGGTGGAAAAAATTATCTAGCACAACATAGTGAGCCAACTTTCTTAGTTACAGACTTTTCAATTGATTCAAAAATACTCTTTCCACTTTATGTCAATTGAAAACATCAGTCCGGAAAGACATGAAGAATCATCTCTTGGAGGTTAGCATCAGCCATGCTTATGGAATAGAAAAAATGTTATTGAAGTAGATAGACTAAACTATCGCTCGGTTCACACTCCACCCACATCTATTGAACAGGTGAAGAGGCTCATCCCTTGTTTCCTGTTTAGGATGCGGTTTCCGGTTTGCTCCTTTTTAATCTTCTCACTCTTATGTAGCCCCCTGCACATCAGTGGCGTTACTGCCTTGCTTGGAGTGATATGATTAAAAAAAAAAAATTAAAAGAGAGCAGTTTCTTTTTTGAGGCTTTGAAATTGAACCGCTCCTGGCTTTGTTTAGCAACAGATTGAAGGTCATTTTTGAAATCCATTGCTAATTTGACCTTTATCAAACCAATCAGACTTAGTAATAAAACAGGAGCAAATGGTTGAGTCATTAGCATAGATACCAGATTGAGAATTCATGACATTGGAAAGATCATTTATTAAACTATAGTCAATTCAATATTTCTGCAGAAGCTGAAGGTTTACAGCCACATGTCATAAACACTGGCTCCCATATGATCACTGAAGTTGAGCAACGTTGAGCCTGGTCAGTACTTAGATGGGTAATCTTTTGGGAATCCCTTTTGCTGTAATGGAAAATGGATCATACTTGTTTATTGGAGAGCCAAGTTTCAATTTCACTTATGTTCATTATATTCACTTATGTGCAAATACCGTTGGGAAAGGTATGAATTTACCCCTTATCCCTCCAGCTACAGGTCAATTAGTAAGATTTGTGTCATTAAATCATTATCATTCCCCCCACCCCACCTCCCGCAACAAAAATCTTACAATCTAAAAATATTTCCTGGCTTTAAATAACCCGCCAAAGGTTGATAAGCCCTAGAAAACGAATCGATCAATCATATTGGTAAACGCTTCCATAACGCTTGCCCCTCGGTGCCTCTTTCATTAAATCAAAGAGGTGGAAGTTTGGAGCTGCTTAGTTGTTGTTCTTCTTCTATGTGCCCTGTCCCTTCAGAACATAGGCGATCATGGTTCTCCACGTCTCCCTATCCCTTGTGGCTCTTAGTATGTTTGAGCCTGTTGCTCCTGGCAACCCCCGTTCCGTCATCCACCTGATCAGACCCTGTGAATATGTTATTCGCTGCCTTCCTCTGTCTCTCCTTCCTTCTATTTGACCAGTCAGTATCAGGTTCTCCAGGCTCTCTTTCCTCATTGCATGTCCCAGGAACTTCAGTTGTCTCTTCCTGATGCTCAGCATCAATTTCCTTTTTGTTGCCATTCTTTCCAACACCTCCTTGTTGCTTGCATGCTCAGTCCACGATATCCGTAGCATCCTTCTAAGTAGTGATAAATAAGCGAAAACTGATGTAAGTTTTACGAACCTGGGATACATGTCCTCATTCGTAGGTGGAGCCCTGTCATTGAAAAAGATTTTTTTTTTAATCACATCACCCCGAGCAAGGCGGTAAGGCCACTGGTGTGCAGGGGGCTACGTAAGAGTGAATAGATTGGAAAAAGAGAAAGCCGGAAACCACATCCTAAACAGGGAACAAGAGATGAGCCTCTACACCTGTTCAATAGACGTGGGTGGAGTGTGAACCGGGCGATAGTTTATTCTATCTACTCCAATTGAAGAAAAAAGAAAAGTGAAAAGATTGGACAAGAGAAAGCCGGAAACCACATCCTAAACAGGGAACAAGAGATGAGCCTCTACACCTGTTCAATAGACGTGGGTGGAGTGTGAACCGGGCGATAGTTTATTCTATCTACTCCAATTGAAGAAAAAAGAAAAGTGAAAAGATTGGAAAAGAGAAAGCCGGAAACCGCATCCTAAACAGGGAACAAGGGATGAGCCTCTACACCTGTTCAATAGACGTGGGTGGAGTGTGAACCGGGCGATAGTTCAGTCTAGTGACTATGTTGAGAAGTGAGAAGTATGGAGGTGAATCTGTGATGTATAGCTATATCTTGATGTACGATATTTTTAATCGCGTTCCTTGTTTCTTATATAATAAAGCAAATTGCATTACTTTTTTGACTCACCCTCGTATGTTATGATTTATAAACGACAGTTTATAAATAATAACATACTTTATTATATTTTTACGTTTGATCACCACCATTAAGTCTTAGTCTCTATATATGTTTTTATATTTATATTGTATAAATGTGCTACGCGAGGGTAGGACAATGCAACTCTTTAATCAAACTCAGTAGTGACTCTTATGTGTAATAAAAATCATTTTCAGATGGTTTTAGTTTTTGACTAGACGAACAATCAGTCAGTTAAGTGCCATACGTGAAACATGCTTGGGCGATCATGTCTCGAAAGAGACATGACTGACTGGGCAGAATATTATCCCAGCCGCAGTAGGTTGCCATTGATTTCTACGGTAGACTGGTTGCCAACCAAGGCTATCTATAGAACCCAATCTGTCCTGTTATTTAACCCATAACTGGAAGGAATAGACGGATTAATACCTTTCCCAAGGGTATTTGCGCGTAAGTGAATGCAATGAATTCAGCTGGAATTCGAACTCGGCTCCCCGATTTCTCGTTCCGAGCCGATATCCACTGCACCACAACGCACATCCTAGACGAACAATACGGCTCTTAAACTGACATTTATTTTCAGGACATAAGTAGATGCTTTCTCGTCGCAGTAAATATTTGATATGATTTAACATATTTTTAAGCGGCTGTTCTGTAACTAGCTTCAAGAATCTGACCACTTTGGGTAACGAATGACAAATATCGCAAATATTGAAAAAAATAGGGTATAAGAAATTTATCGGAGATATATATATATATATATATATATATATATATAGGTGTATTTTTTTCCATGGGAAAATTTGTAGATATTTATTGAACTTAGTCTGGGATAAGTTAACAATGTAATGATGGAGCTCATTAAAAATGGTTTGCGAGACTACCTGGCTAATCCTCTCTCCACGAAGAGTTACTACCATGATTAATAACAATATGAGGAGTTGTTTTTCATTTTCAAAATCACGAGCCGTCTCGGGATGGAATCCCAGACCGCATATATGTTTTACAAGCGAACCATTTCCGCGTTTTAAGTGACACTCTGAGGCGGGAAACGCAGTAGAGTCGAATGTCGCCAACTAGCAGCTTGGCCTCCAAGAGAAAAAGGAAAAGTAGGCATTTAAATACTTTGATGTCGGACGAGCAGATTGTCGAGAAGGGCAGCCCAGTGATATTTAAAAAGCACAATGTAAAATGCATGAGATGGCAAAATAATGACCGGCATCACATGGTTCTTCATAAGCTCAGTGACCGAAACTGCCGAGTGTGAGGTCATCATAATAACGTCGCTGTATGTCAAAATCGTTATTCCCCACATCATTAGAACGATTAGGACGATTATAGAAATTTATCACATGAAAATATAATAAAGACTGCGAGGGCGGAAAGTATGGGTACGGGGTATATGTCCTTAATATTGGCCTTCCTCTCAAAATAGACTTGTGAAAATAGCGGATTTTTTTTTCCAAAACAAAGACCTTGGGTGACTGAGTGCTTGCTTAAACAGTACATATACAGTATACACTCAAATACTTCTTCTTTTTATGAGCCTTGTCCCTACGGGACGTGGGGGAATCATGGCCCTCCATAACTTCCTATCTTTGGTAGCTCTAAGCAATGTTTGTCCCCTTACTATTCCTACCAGTTTTTGTTCTGCCATCCATTTACATAGGCTAGTTGGAAGGTTGATCATGGCCCTTCACAACTTCCTATGCCTGTTCCTATTGTCATCCATTTATACAAACACAGTATGTAGGTTACTCTGTCCCTCTTATCTTCAATATGTTCTAGTGAGTGTTAAATTCTCCAAACTCTGTTTTTCCTCATGTGTCCTCGAAATTTCCACTGTCTATTTCTGATACTAAGAACAAATCTTCTTGTTTCCATTTTTCCCAAAACTTCTTTGTTGCTCCAATATTCCGGAAATGTTTTTTTCAGAATTTTTCTATTGAACTATTGTTGCTTGAATTCTCCTCTTCATTTTCTTTGGTAACTAACCTAGCGTCTATGTTTCTGTGGTTTAATAAGATATTGAACGAGGGAATGGCACAGAAGAATGAAGCTGCATATATAGTGATTAATTTGTTCCTTTACAGATGGCAGGTTGGTAAAGCTCAACGATGAAGCAGATAAGTCAATGTGATATTACTTGGAAGGTGGAAAATTTGGAGTTGATGTTTTCTACGTGAATTTATCTCGTCGATATCTGAACACGAAATACAAAAACGCAAAACAATACAAAGTTCCCTTTCAGAATTGTTGAATAGTTTTATACACATGCATGTAAATATATGTGTTTATATATACGTATGCACGCACGCACACACACACATACACAGTGATTTTCTAAGGTTAGCTTAGATGTAGCACAAGGCCGAAAGTATGGGGCACCTAGTGAGGATCGAACAGGTTACTCAGTCGTAATTGTTCTAGCGAGACACGGTTGGTAACCTGACACCACTTCGAGGTGTACCCCCAATATATATATATATATATATATATATATATATATGTGTGTGTGTGTGTGTGTGCGCACACATACACACAGGAAAATATATTTATATATGCACATATGCAATTGCTCTTTTTATATGTTGTCTTTTTCAGAGTAGACAGTATACACACAAACACGTTGTCTCGTCATCTTCAATATATATGCATGCAAATATGTATATATATATATTTGCATATATACAAATATGTATGTTTGTATATATATATATATATATATATATATATATATATATATATAAACATATTTATATATACGTTTGTTGTTTGTAGCATGTATAACAGTATCTGAATTAAAAGTGAAAATGATGAGGCAAAATAGAAAATCTATAAACGACGCGTTTAGCCGAGACCGTTTGCACACTGTGGCTTCCTTACGTTAGAATAGAAGAAAGACACTTTATCTCATCATCTTTAATATATACGTATGTCAATATATTTTGTGTACACACACACACGCACACACACATATCTTTTTTTTTGTTCGTTTTGCCTAATTTTTGCTTGATTTTAAAACTTTTCTTGCTTAATTGAAGGATTGATTTTGTTTTCTTAGCAGAAATTTCATTGCCTGAACTTAGCAATTCAACAACGTTTTTTTTTCTTTTTTTTTCATTGGAGCAGATAGACTAAACTATCGCCCGGTTCACACTCCACCCACATCTATTGAACAGGTGAAGAGACTCATCCCTTGTTTCCTGTTTAGGATGCGGTTTCCGGTTTTCTCTTTTCCAATCTTTTCACTCTTTTCTTTTTTTCTTTTTTTCCAATTGGAGTAGATAGACTAAACTATCGCCCGGTTCACACTCCACCCACATCTATTGAACAGTTGAAGAGGCTCATCCCTTGTTTCTTGTTTAGGATGCGGTTTCCGGTTTTCTCTTTTCACTCTTTTCTCTCTTTATTTTTTTTCAATTGGAGTAGATAGACTAAACTATCGCCCGGTTCACACGCCACCCACATCTATTGAACAGGTGAAGAGGCTCATCCCTTGTTCCCTGTTTAGGATGTGGTTTCCGGCTTTCTCTTTTCTATTCTTTTTACCCTTACGTAGCCCCCTGCGCATCAGTGGCGTTATCGCCTTGCTTGGAGTGATATGATTATATATATATATATATATATATATATATATAAATTCAGATAAAACGTAGAGGGGAAATAGTCATTTTCAACATGTCATTTTAAGACATGCATTCTCAGCCCCATTTAAACAATGAATGAGGAAATATTCTAAGCCAAGAGATTTGCTCTAGTAAAGGAAGAAGTTGGGAGATATTGGTTTTTATAGGGTTAAGCTAGCGGGATTTTAGTAGTAATTTCTTCTTCGGTAGTGGGAGGTATGTGAATTGACCCTTAAGTTACTAGTGGTAGGTTGTGGGGAAGTAACTGCTTAGCCAATATATCCTCTTCTACCGAGCGCCCATAGCTCAGAGGTAGAATCGCAAACTGACGCCAATTCGGTCGGGTTTCAATCCTGGGTAAAAGCAATCGGGTGTCTAACCGTACTGATAAGCTGTGATACAGCGAAACAGATTTGTCTGCAGATGACTATATATATATATATATATATATATATATGATTATCTGTATACACTTATGCAAATATAACGGAAGCCTGACTAATGCATATATCTAAAATTGTGTGTTCGCTCGAAATCTTGAAAATTAATAAAATATACTTATATAAGTGTGATTTTTAAAAATTTTTAATCATTTCACCCCGAGCAAGGCGGAAATGCCACTGATGTGCAGGGGGCTACATCAATGTAAAAAGATTAATTAGAAAAGTGTGAGGAGTACAAACTAGTAAGAAAGGAACAATAGAAAGCTGAGAAAGCAGGTGCGATGACAGATACATAGGTGGAGAGAAAGGGAGGGTTATACGGGGGTGGGAGAGAGCTAGAGTCCAGTGGTTAGTAGATGAGTATTGACTTTGCATTTAAATTTCTGGAGGTTTTAGCCGTCAGGAAAGCAAGAATACGGGAACGAGTTCCACAAACTGGAAGTGCGAGAGAAGAAGCTGGAGGAGTAGAATTGTCGTCTGCATTTGGCTAACCTGACTGTGAATGGGTGGGACCCAGTTGCCAGTCTGGTTGCACGAGTAAACACCTGTTGAGGAGGCACCAGTGACTTAAGTTCGTCCGAGCAGAAGCCATGAAAGTATTTATTGAACAGACAAAGGGAGGCCACATTTCGACGATGGGGAAGTGGCTGCAGTCGAGCCACCAGATCAGTACCTATCACATTACAGACTCTCCTTTGGAGCCTGTCAAGAACACTGAGGAGAACGGCAGGGGCACCTGACCATAAATGGCAGCAGTACTCCATGCACGGACGGATAGTTGACTTGTATATATGCAGGATGGATTCAGGTGGAAAAAACATCCTGGATCGACATAGTGACCTAACCTTCTTAGCAGTAGATTTTGCTATGGATTCAATATAGTGGTTCCATTTGAGGTCTGAGGACAGGGTAAGTCCGAGGAGGCGTAGTGTATTGCTCTCCGGGAGAATCGCTTGGTCCATGCTTATGGGAGGCAGGAGAGGTCGCCTGTAATGGTTGACAGACAACAGCTTGGTCTTAGATGAATTGAAGTTGACAAGCCACTTCTTGCCCCAGTTCACCACAGAGTGTAGATCCCGTTCAAGGTTAGCAGCGAGATTATGTCTGTCCGCCACGACAGGTTTCTTACTGATGCGGGAGTATATTGTAGTGTCATCTGCGTAGATGCCTACTTGGGACTTGATCTCATCTGGGAGGTCGTTGATGAAAATAAGGAAGAGCGTCGGGCCTAGGATAGAGTCCTGTGGGACACCAGCATTCGTGCTGTAGGACGAAGAGGCACGCCCATTCAGAACGACCTTCATTTTGCGGTTATTTAAGAAAGATTGGATTAGGTCAAGCAGGCGACCGGTAATACCATAACCGCGTAGTTTGCATAGGAGGCCAGAGTGCCAAACCCTGTCGAAAGCCTTGGAGATGTTCAGAGCAACCGCGCGAGCCTCGTCAGACTCATCAAAGGCCTGTAGCATGTACTCCGTTACGGTTGTTAGCAGGTCGGCCGTGGACCTGGCAATTGTCAGTCTGTGTGTCTGTGTAAATATGTAAATTTGTGACATAAAATAAATACGATACCAGAATGTGTCTTTTATCATGGTCAGCTTAAAAGTTAAAAATTAAAAAAATTACGTAGCACATCAGAGTAAAGGAAAGTAACTTGGGCCTCACAACGTTGGGTATCCTTGCTTCTTTTAATCTGAAAATATAAACTGATGCGCAAACACTGGCTTAAAATTGGTATTAAAACAACCTGAAGTCTTTCGTTTAACGTAACTTAGCAGTATAGCCCGGCGTTGCTCGGGTGTAATGAAAGCTTTAAAACTAATCCATGGTCCTGGAGCTCAGACTCAGCCTAAAGAATATTTGTATGAAGTTTGGTGAGAATCAGATAAAAATTGTGGATTTGTATAAAGGACATACAGACAGATAAACAGACACACACACAAACATCATGCCTTTTATATATATATATATATATATATATATATATGTTATCGATTTTCTGCACTATTGTAAGAACTGCAACCTTGAAACTTCTGAATATCGTTTCTTATGTCTTTGTCTATGAGTGTATCAAATTTGATTAAAACCGGACCACTCCTTCTATAACCTGTTTCTTTCGATTATGGATTTTTGATATTTATCGGGGGTACCTCGACACAAAACCTAGCTAAGAACACTCGCAGACGCTTATAGTACAACTGTAAATTTTCAAGAAAATCGGTTTAGCCGTTTCGGAGTCTATAGGTAACGGACACACGCCAATTCGGTCGGGTTTCAATCCTGGGTAAAAGCAATTTTAGACGAGGTAATCCGTTCACCACAAAGAATTGATGGAGATGCTCGGCAGCCTCGACATATTATGGAAAGACCTAAGAGAAATCAAGAATCTCTACTGGCAGCAAACCGCCTGCATACGGACAGGTAACGAATTCAACTGATATACAAAGATAGAAAGAGGCGTAAGATAAGGATGTGTCTTTTCACCGGATCTATTCAACTTGTACAGCAAGACTATTCTGAGGACCCTAGAAGTTATGCAAGGATTCGTCAACAATTTAAACAACATAAGGTACGCAGATGATACAGTGCTGATAGCAGACACGGAAAGGAAACTACAAGACCTCCTACAGAAAGTAGCTGAAGAGAGTGACAAGAAAGGGCTACAAATAAACTGTAAGAAAACCGAATGCATGGTCATCAGCAAAAAGAGCAGCCCAAAATGCCAAATACAGGTCGGGGATACTAAAATCAAGTAGGTACAAAAATGTAAATACCTGGGTAGTGTTCTAACAGAAGACGGAAAGTGCTACACAGAGATTTGAAGGCGAATTGGCATGGCGAAGGAAGCATTCCAGAAGTTGAGTAAAGTATTAGGAACCAGAACAATTTCGCTAGAAACAAAGAAGAGAGTACTGGATTGTTATGTGATGTCAGTTCTTCAATATGACAGTGAATGCTGGACAATATAATCAAAGATGAAGGGAAAACTTGAAGCAACTGAAATGTGGTTCTACAGAAGAATGCTGCGAATATCATGGATCGAGCATGTGAACAATGATGAGGTTTTGAAAAGGATGGAAACCAAAATGAAATTAATACTGAGCATCAGGAAGAGACAGCTGAAGTTCCTGGGACATGCAATGAGGAAGGAGGGCTTGGAGAATCTGATACTAACAGGCTAGATAGAGGGAAAAAGGGACAGGGGAAAGCAGCTGATAACATATTTGAAGGACATGATCAGGTGGATGACTGAACGAGGGCTGCGTGGTGAAACAGGAGAAAGCGTGCTAAGAGCCACTAAGGATAGGAGATGTGGAAAGCAATGATCGCCTACGCCCTGAAGAAGGCCACATAGAAGAAGAATCCGTTCACGACTAAAATTTTCTAAAATGGCAGTGGCATCTTATAGCAAGCAATGCGCCAGACCATACCACACGAATTGTTTCAAGAATTTTTTATTTTTTAATCATATCACCCCGAGCAAGGCGGTAACGCCACTGATGTGCCGGGGGCTACGTAAGAGTGAAAAGATTAGAAGAGAGAAAGCCGGAAACCACATCCCAAACAGAAAACAAGGGATGAGCCTGTACACCTGTTCAATAGACGTGGGTGGAGTGTGAACCGGGCGATAGTTTAGTCTATCTACTCCAATTGAAAAAAAAAATGTGAAGATTGGAAGAGAAAACCGGAAACCACATCCTAAACAGGGAACAAGGGATGAGCCTCTACACCTGTTCAATAGACGTGGGTGGAGTGTGAACCGAGCGATAGTTTAGTCTATCTACTCCAATTGAAAAAAAAAAAAAGTGAAGATAGGAAGAGAAAACCGGAAACCACATCCTAAACAGGGAACAAGGGAATATAAAGAAAACATCATTGCGTTTCCCAGGCCACCAAACTTCCACGATCTCAGTTTCCTGTTGATTACTTTTCTTTCTGTATAACCTTCACAGCACAACCTGCACCAATTAAAGGATCTTCTGTTGCAATTTGGCATCAAAGTCAGAAACTGTTTTGCGACGGCATAGAGGACCAACACATTATTAGGCAGGTGGTGATATTTTGGCTCAGCAATGCGCGAGTGCGCGCGCAGACACATACTAAAATATTGTTAATAGCAACACCAGATCAAGAGTATTTTTTTGTGAAATATTTGATAAGTTCATGTCACGCTAACCTCTATTTTTTCGCTCAGGTGATTTAAGTTTTTATATCAACCCGGTCAAACCAAAAAGTAAAAAAATAGAACGCCTGCAGGATCGTTATTTTCCGCTCTTGAAAAAAACAATTATTGATGAATTTAGGGCTATCTGCTAAAATCTAATTACTGTAGCCACTTCATTTCGTTTTGTTCTTTGTTTCTTTTGAAATATAATCCAAGTTGATTAATTATTTAAGGTTATGTTTTCAAATTTTGCTTTATTTTATTTTTTTAGAATTTCGCATTTAAAAAATAAATTTTACCGTTTTGTTTTTCTAGTTTTACCTTTTTAAAAAAATATTTTTGCCGGTTTTTTATAAATTTTTCATGTTTTTGTTTTTTTCAATTTTACCGTTTTTTTTTTACTGTTTTTGTCCAATTTCGTCTGTTGTTTTTAAAAAACTATAACAACTTATTTTTCTTAATTAGTTTTTGGACAGCGTACTTTGTCGGAAGTGTAGAAAATTCATTTCTGATAGATATTTTTACCTAAAACTCATCAAATGACTTAATCTTTAGATATTAAATACGAATAATAAAAAAGAGAAATTATTGTCAAATGGAAAACTTTAATAAAATCACAGAGAGCATCTTTAAATAATCACGGTCTGTCTGGTTAGAACTATTCATAGTTAGAATTATTTTGTAAAAGATAACACAATAGATACAGTTTTTTTAAATACAAACATTTAAGACATTTGTAAATATGTTAGCCTAATATGTAGTTTGTATTATATTCGTTAACTTCCCATTTTTGCTTACAAATACCGACAGTTTAGTAGAAAAACATAGATGCAAACTGGGGGATTACCCCACTTGTTTGACGAAGAACTTCTGCTAACGACTCTTAAATTCCGTTGCAAAAATAATATATATGGCAAGGGCGCTAAAGTCTCATCTTTTTTTTTTATTTATAAGAGACCTTAGATAAAAGATGTATCACTTTATCCTCTGAAAAACGCAATAATAAAATTCTCTGTACGCAGAGGTTTTATAAAACAACACTTATTTTGATAATACCGAGCTCCAAATAGCTCACATTATACATTAAAATGCACGAAGAACAGAAATATAGTTAACCGTATACCTGAATAATAAAGGAAAACACACATGTTTAAATAATACTGTTTAAATAAACAAGTGAAGATTTCGATAAGTTGTATTTTCATTTAAACAAAGTCTCTGTTTAAATAATCAACTTCATAGTTAAATATAGGTTTTCATAACAAATAAAATGAATAAGAAAAAACATTTAGAAAAATAGATAATAAATAAATACATGATTCATCGAAATATTATTTATATATAAATATAACGCTACGTGTGTTTATTTATTTTGTGTCTGTAATTTTTTATTGTAAAGTATTAAACTCGATTTTATTTTATAATTGGTCACAAATTTGACTGACATCAGTGTGACTTAAGCACCAAAAATAAACATAAGACTAAATAAAAAGAGTTACTAAATATGTTATTTTATACGGTTTTCAACATTTTTACCAGTTCGTTCAGTTACATTAAAATGTCTTAATTTTTTTATTTATTAGACGCAAGTATAAAGCATTTAAGAGAATATGTAAGAAAATTGAGGACTAAATCTTACACAAAAATGAAACCTGAGTACAAATGAAAATCAAAAATTGTTTCACGCAAATACAGTACTGGTTAAAACCCAGAATTGTTCTTAGAAACCTGAGTATTGGCCAAAATCAAAAATTGTTCTAACCAACTGGTTAAAAAATTGAAGCAACCTGAGTATTGGCAAAAAAAAAAAAAATTCTAAACAATATGAGTACTGGTAAAATTCATAAAGCTGTTCTAAGCTATCTGAGAACTGGACAAAATCAAATATTGCTTTGAGCAACCTGAGTACTGGTAAAATACAAAAAATGTTCTATCCAATCTAAGTGATGTTTAAAATAAAAAAATTCGAAGCAACTTAAGTACTATTCAAAACCAAAAATTGTTATAAGCGATTAGAGTACTAATCAAAATCAGAAATTGTTCCAAGCAACTTGAGTACTGCTTAAAATCAAATGATTTTCGAGGCAACGGGAGTACTGGTGAAAACCAAAATTTATTCTAGCCAAACTGAGTACTGGTCAAAATAAAAAAAAATTGTTTTAAGCAACCTGAGTACTGGTTGAAAATCATAACTTTTATCAAAGCAAACTTAATACTAGTCAAACCAAAAAATTGTTTTAAGTACCCTGAGTACTGGTCGCAATCAAAAATTGTTATCAGCAACCTGGGTACTGGTCAAAACCAAAAAATTTTCCATGCAACCTGGATAATGGTTAAAATCAGAAATTTTTCCATACAACTTAAGTACTGGGCAAAACAAAAACAAAAATTGGTCCAATCAATCTGAGTACTGGTCAAAATCATAAAAGCAACCTAGGTACTGCTCAAAATCAGAAACCGTTTTAAGCAACCTGGGTACTAGTCAAAATCAGAAATTGTTCCAAGTAACCTGAGTACTGGTCAAATCAGAAATTGGTCTAAGCAACCTGAGTACTGGTCAAAATCAGAAATTGGTCTAAGCAACCTGAGTACTAGTCAAAATCAGAAATTGGTCTAAGCAACCTGAGTACTAGTCAAAATCAGAAATTGGTCTAAGCAACCTGAGTACTGGTCAAAATCAGAAATTGGTCTAAGCAACCTGAGTACTGGTCAAAATCAGAAATTGTTCTACGCAACCTAGTTACTGGTCAAAATTAGAAATTGTTCCAAGCAACCTGAGTACTAGTCGAAATCATAAGTTATTTCTAAAAAATGATGTATACAAAAACAAAACATTTAATATTCCAAACAAAGTTTGCTTTGAATCGAACACCCAACGTGGGCGTAACCAGATAGGGTAACATATCGTCTATATTTTTCTCCGGGATAAATTTTAAAATATTAACACAAATATTACACTAATCCTAAACCATGAACAATTTGATCTAAGGCAAAGCGTACAGATAATACACTGATCTTAAGCACAAATCACGAATTTAATGCATGATGTGCATAATTGTATCGTAAATGATCCACACATATGACTTATAGACTAAACTTAAGCTAAATATGCTTTTAATTGTAGCTAGTAGTAATAATAAACTAGGTTTAAATCTACAGGCTCCAGGAAAATGCTACCAAAAATAAAATTTAAAATAAGAGTAGAAATTTGAGGTTTTAATAGAAATCATAGAGTATAAAAAAATAGGATTTTCAACTAATCGTTGTTGGCTTTAGCAAATTTTAAAATTTTCGTGTTTTTATCTATCTAAAAATAGATAATTACGAAACTTTGCAACAAGTCATTGTCAGTCAACTTAAAAGTACCAGTTCGTTTACACACATTTACACCATGTGACTCTCTCACTCCAAAAGGGAAAACAAAACACTTAAAGATCCAAATGCTCGCCGACAAATGAAACTATATACCAACGTCTGTAAACCAATACGTTTGTACTGCCTTTTTTCCATAAACTATGAGCAACGACATTTACTAAAATGTGAGAACATTATATCTGTCAGATACGTGTAGATTTCTATGAACATTTCAATTAATAAAGGTTTTACTATGAAACGATACACCCACAAAACTCACAAGGTTAAACAGAAAAAAACTTTGTTGTAAGAGTGTAAAAAAGTGGCAGTTTAATACAATATTAATTGTAATTATAACAAATTATAAATTAACGAAGAAACCAAACCGATAGAAAACCTGACCGAAGAGTCAAATCCGTTTTTAAAACTTCACACTAACAATATAATAAATAAGAAATAATCTTAACAATATATGATGCATTGTGTGTGGATCTTTTACTATATAAACTACATGGCCATTTCGTCAAAGTGATGTAACAAGACATAATGTCATATAAAAAGAATAATATTAAAAAATAAAGCAATATGAAAAGAATAATAAAAAAGCGAAAAGCTGTTGCCAGACAAACTTCAATAGCCGATAAGATATCAACAAATTTATTACCAAGTTTGGCAGACAAGAAATTGAATATATTGCTCTGTGCATATGGTGTATGTGTGTGAGAGGAACTAAAAGTTTTAAGTCAGATTTATTCATAGGAAATACTGTAGCTCATAGATTTGCATTCATGGTTGAATGTTTATGAAGAGCCAAGCGCAAAAACAAATAGCAACAGAAGCATAAAAGCCAACTCAAAAGAGTTAATCTGAATTTCTCAGATAAGATCTTTTCATTAATAATTTCCCAGTGGGTTGTCTTTCATCTTATTTCTGATGCTTTTTATCGCAACGTCCAGGTCATTTTACGACTGCCAGTAAACAACTTGGATTGGAAAAAAGAGGTTTACGGCCATATCAGTTTGAAACACCGGTTCTTGTACGATCACCGGATTTAAGCAAAGTCGAGCCTGGTCTGTACCTAGATGAGTGACTTCGGAATGCTAAGTGCTGTAAGTTTGGGAGTGAGGGTGCTGTAATGAATAACGTCTTGGAATTAGAAATCGTGCAGCAGAGTTCCAATTCCAGTCGGGTTCGTTATATTCATCTTACGCGCAAATATCCGGGGAAAAGGTATGAATCCACCTTTACTCTCCCAGCAATGAGTTAATTAGTAGAACTTTTATCAGTAAAGTTTATTATTATCCCTAAGAAATTTTCACAATCTGGCTTTAAATAACCTGTTAAAGGTTGATAATCTATGAAGAACAAATCAATCAATCAATCAATCAATCGGAAAAAAGTAGTAAATTTTTTTAATCGTTCCACCCCAAGCAAGGCGGTACCGCCACTGATGCACAGGGGGCTACATAAAAGAGTAAACGTTTAAGCAGGAGGAGAAGGAAGAGAAAAACGAACCAGTTACAGGGGGTGTCCGAAAAAGGGCAAGACAAGGATGGGAATACAGGTTTGATGACAGTTGCGAAGGTAAAGTGAGACAGGAAAAGAACAAGATACACGCGGTGATGTTGAAAGGACGAAAGAAGGACTAGAGTCAAGTGGATAAGAGATGTGAATTGACATTGAATTTAAATTCGTGGAGGTTGTAGCCGTCAGGAAAGCAAGTATACGGAAGTGAGTTCCATAGGCAGGAAGTGCGAGAAAAGAAGCTGATGGAGTAGAATTGTCGGTTGCATTTGGTAGATTTAACTGTAAAAAGGGTGGAACCTTGTTGCCAGTCTGGTTGCTCGAGTAAATTATTGTGGAGGGGGAACCAGTGGCCTAAGGTTGTCGGAGCAGAAGCCATTAAAACATTTGTAGAAGAGACAGAGAAAAACCACATCCATGGTGAGAAAATAGTTGGTGTCGCGCTGCCAGGTCTGAACCGATCACATTATAGATTCAACTTTGGAGCCTGTCGAGAACCCTGAGATGAACAGCAGGGGCGCCTGACCAGATATGACAACAGTCTTCTATGCACGGTCGGATAGTTGCTTTGTATATGTGCAAGATGGACTCAGGGAGAGAAAAAAAAAACTTCCTGGACTGACACAGTGACCCAACCTTTCTAGCAGTGAATTTAGCTATTGATTCAATGTAATGGTTCCACTTGAGGTCGGGAAAGAGGGTAAAGCCGAGGAGGCGCAATATATATATTGCTTTCAGGGAGACTCGCTTGGTGTGATTTTCAAAATTTGTATCTGGCACGCTTTGGAGCCCTTTTTTTTTTTTTTTTAAACAAATGTCCATTTAGGGACATAAGCGATCATGGTTTTTCACAGATTCCTTTTTTTTTATTATGTGTGAAACACCACAACTTATTTGGAAAGATAGTGGAAATGTTCATCATGGACACTCTACAGTTTGGAATTTGGAGTTTTCCAATTCTATCTAAGAAAAGGTAAATCCAAGGCAAAGTCTACTATAGCCGATGAAGAAGAAATGGATTTATGATTTAAGTGTGAAAAAGAGGCCGTAACAAGATCGAATGGTTTGCCGATCACGTTTGGAGACAATTACCAATTGGAAATATGGGAAGCAAGTTCAGTTCTTATTGGAAGCGATATATTTTTTAATTTTTAAATTCATTATAGGTTGTATATTTTTAAAATTCCAATCTATGTTGCTTATTTATCGGTTGTAGAAGATAAAACGATTTGAGCCTTCCAAATAAAAGCAACTGGTCAAAAAGTAGTCGTGAAAATTCTTCACCTAAGAAATTTAAACAACTTATTGACTGCTGTGGTAACAATTATATAGTAAACAGGTGATATGACATGGAAAACAGAGGATAATGTAGCTATCTAATTAATTGTAACTGTATAAATGCTATAAATATATGACTGCTTTTAGTCCAGCTGGTTAGTCTTCCTGACCAAACTAGTTAAAACGTCGTGTAAGATACACGCTGCTCTCAACGATAAGGAATGTGAGTTCAAATCTCGTCTAGTTATTTCTTTATCTTTGCTTCTTATCTAAAGGTTGTAGAATGTAAAACGACCTGAACACTGCGATAATAAAACAACAAAATGAAAAATATACCAGTAAACAAAAAATAATCTTTTACGAATGTCTACATATATTTTAAAAACCATCAAGTTTATTTTCTGAAAATATTTTCGTATACGAGACTATCACATACACACATTAATATAAAGCTAAGTTTAATAACCTTTTTTTTTTAATTATTTCAACCAAAGGAAGGTTATAAAGCAACTAAAACGCAAGGGGGTTACTGAGTGTGAAAGAATATGAGAAAAATTATTTATGAGAGAGAACAATAAAAGAAGAGGAATGAATAAAAAAAAGATAACGATTGACGAAGGCAAGAAAACGGAAGAGAGTTCCACAAGCGATAAGTATCAAAGAATAAACAGTTAGCATAGAACTTACGATTATGCGTAGTCATTTCAACTGTGAAATAATGAGACCTTGTCGTCAATTTACTACTGCGCTTAAATTCATAGAATCTAGGTACTATAGAGTCTAGCTACTATAGAGGAAAGTTCATCAGAACAATTACCATGGAAGTATTTGTAGAAAAAGCACATGGAAGCTACGTTCGATGTTATGAGAAGGAAAAGAAATTATGGATTGCGCAATGTGATGCAATTATTTTTGTTTCGGTCATCAAAAATTAATATTTGTACTACTACTACTAATAATAATATTAACAATAATAATAACAATTTAGTATTATTACTATTATTAGTAGTATTATTTTGATTTCTGTTGTACACACATTTCCTCCCGGGTCCTAATCAGAGAACTAAGGCCAGAAATGACTTCATGACATTTCCCACTGATCATTTTATAAAAAGAATACCTGAGACACTGCATTTTAATTTTTAAAGATCAAAGTTGACCGGAAAGCAAGAGGCTGGAAGAAGTTCGACAGAAGAAACTGTTAGCATAAAACGTACGGTTACATCCTGTCATTTCAAATATAAAATTATGAGACTTAACTGCCAATCGAGTACTGTGTTTAAATTCGTAAAATAAAGGCATTAAAGATGAGAGCCCATCAGAACAATTACCATGAAAATATTTATAGAAAAGACATAATAAGGCTACGTTACGGCGGTGAGATAGGGACTGAAGTTGAGATACCAGATAAGGACTGATAACATTGCAGATTCCTTTCTTTATTTTTTCAAGTGTTTCTAAATACATAGTAGAATCACCAGACCAGATCTGGCAGCACTGTTTAATACATGGATGAATAGAGAACTTAAATTTGTAAGATAGACTCTGTTGAGAAAAAAATGTCTTGCACGACACAAAGAACTGACTTTTCTAGCAGCGGGCCTAGCAATTGATTATATATAATCGCTCTACTTCATATCAGTTGAAAACGATAGCAGCGAGAAATCCAAGGTTATGCACATAAGACCCTGAAATGAGAAGAAAACCCAGTCATTGTGATGCGAAAAGGTTATCTCTACAGGAACATTTTTTTAAAACGATGAGGTAGATATGGACAGCATCTTCAGAGATGCCAAGACCACCACTATCTTCTGATGTGTATAGAAGTCAATAGAGATCTGCCTTGAAATCAAGTTGTTTCTGTACACTTCAAAGACCACATCTACGATAACTAAGCAATTTGAAGTTTTTCATCAGAGATGCGTTTCATTCTCAGTCTACTTTCGCAACAAGACGGGAAACGAATGTGCATAACGAAGGACTCGGCAGAACCAGGTTGTCGTTCTATGGGCAAGTAATGAGGTAAAATGAGTCCAACCCTGTTTAATTATTTGCATGACTGGCTACCGACCGCTGGAAGACTGCGAAGTGGACGGCTTAGGACAACTACTAGTCAGTCAGTTAAGTGCCATATGTGATCGCTTGGGCGATCATGTCTCGAAAGAGACATGACTGAATGGACAGAAGATTTTATCGCAGTAGGTTGCCAGTACTTTCTGCAGTAGACTGGTTGTCATTGAAGGCTATAGAACCCAATCTGTTCGGTGATTTAACCCATAACTGGAGGGAAGAGACGGATTAATACCTTTCCCAAGGGTATTTGCGCGTAAGTGAATGCAAGGAATTCAACTGGAATTCTAAGTCGGCTCACCAATTTCTCGTTCCGAGCCGATATGCACATCAAAGCAGGATTTAAGTAGAGGCTCAGTCTGCTCAGGAAGTAGTCCTCTAATCGCAAGTTTTTTCTCTGGTACCTCCAAAAGACAGGAGGGCTAAATTGCTAAAAACACACACACAGACACACACAGACTTACTAATACCTAAACATTCTCACCCAGAAATAAACCTGTCTGAAACAATAATTTTCGCGCCCAATCTAATAAAAGCAGACAATTTAAGACACAGAATATAAAGAAAACATTCCCCACCGTAATGACAATCAACGATGACCGAAAGTGCTTTGGATGTGGAATTGAGAATTCATCTCCCACCATCTGGATCCTGATTTACTAAAGATTACGCGACAAATGGAAAGAATATATATATATATATATATATATATATATATATATATATGAAATGAATTGTTTGAAAATTATTTTTATCGATACTCGTATTTAAGTAGATATTCTGCTTTTCTTTAATTAAACAGTATTATATATTTATATCTACTGGCCTGATTATTTACGATAAATTTTTATTACGAAAATGTGTGTCATTCGGCAGGATTCGAACCTGTGACCCCTATCTACATAGGGGAAGCTACCATTTGATCTGGCAACGTCTTAGGCCGCTCGACCACGAATGACCCCCAGTCTAAACGAGGTTTTAAACAAATTTCGTTAAAATTCGTTAATTCCCGTAACATGTTTACATTTGTTGACATTACGATACATTTCAGAGCAGATATGGTTGTTACGATGAATCGAAAATTGTGTTATATAGGCTTGATTAAAACCTCGTTTAGACTGGAGGTCATTCGTGGCCGAACGGTCTAAGACGTTGCCAGATCAGATAGGGGTCGCAGGGTCGAATCCTGCCGAATGACACACATTTTCGTAATAAAAATTTATCGTAAATAATCAGGCCAGTAGATATAAATATATAATACTGTTTAATTAAAAAAAACCCAGAATATCTACTAAAAAACGACTATCGATAAAAAATAATTTTCAAGCAATTCATTTCAAATTGTCAGTTGTTTATAACCAAAATTCGTTAATTTCCGTTATACATATATATATATATATATATATATATATATATATATATATATATATATATCTGCAGACAGATCTGTATCTCAGCTCTTCAGTAATGTTAGACATCCGATTGCTTTTTAGCCAGGATTGAAACACGACCGAATTGACATCAGTCGGCGATTCTCCCTCTGAACTATAGGCGCTCAGTAGAAGGAGGCAGACTTTTAGCGTGTGATATACCATGTAAACACACGCCAGCAGCCGAGAGTGTTCCAATTCATTACTGAATGAACGATGCGTAGATGCTAGAGTAGCTACTGTTTTTTCAAAGTCTACCATTCTTCCAGTCACTCAGCTGATTGGTGTTACCCTCAGCATTTCATTCAGACCCAGTGTAAGGCAGATGGACCTCCGTCCACTAGTCAGGTGGAATCCATAGAAAATTTTTGATGTGTAGAAACTGCAGACATTTTGCACAGTAAAACATTTTTAATTTTTAATAATAATAATAACAATAATATATATGAATAGAAGAAAGAGACAAAAGGAAAACTGTAGTTAGTTTTAGCCGACGCGTTTGGTCCACTGATGGCTTTATCAAGGCAAAAACCAGCAAAAAAGTATCTATGAACCCAAAATAGACCTCACAAATAACACTTTAGCAAATGCACTGGTCATACATAGAAATAAATTGATTCAGTGGACGAAACGCGTCGGCTAAAACTAAATACGGATTTCCTTTTGTTTCTTTTTCTTTTAGTCATATTGTTCCTCTCTATAGATAATATCATTATATATATATATATATATATATATATATATATATATATATGTGTGTGTGTGTGTGTGTGTGTGTGCGTGCGTGCGTGCGTGCGTGCGTAACCACTGGAAATTGTTACACGCAACGAATAGTATGCACTTTCTTATTTCTTAAGTAGTATGAAGTACATACACACACGTGCACTCAAACACACTCATACGCACATACGTATATTTGTTTTTTTTGCACTTTTTTCTGCTCTGCTTGAAAAAACATTTTCTCTGACTGAAGCGAATATTATATAGCATTATTTGTGCGTTTGAAGGGAGAAATCGCAAAAAAAAAGAAGCCACCAAAAAAGAAGTAAAAAGTAATCTTTCACCAAGATAACACACCGTGTCACAAGTTGATCGCAACGATGGCAAAACTACATGAATTGCACTTCGAATTACTTCTGCATCCACCTTCTTCTCCAGATCTGGACCCCATTGACTACTGGTTGTTTGCAGACCACAAAAGAACGCCCCAGGGAAAGAGATTTGGCTCCAATGAGGAAGTGATATCGGAAACCGAATCGTATTTTGAGGCCGAAGACAAATCATTCTACAAAAAAAAAAAAAAAAAAAAAAAGCCATCGAATTATTAAAGAAGCGTGGGAATCAGTGTATCACCATAGAAGGAGACTATGTTGATAAATAAAGTCAAATTTTGCCTAAAAGTTGTTGTTCAATTAGTTAAGCCTGGTATTTATTGAGTGATGTTTTAGGTATCTTTCCAGATACATATAGATACTTAGTTATCGCTCTTAACCAATCCTTTTTATGTTTTCAGGTTTATTGGACTTAAGCGAGGAGACCTCTCCTGGAAACGGACAAGGGTTTTGTGCGAGGTATAGCCGGCTTATCACCGATTGGCTTTGTCGAGATTTAGTTTCAAAGCTAAGTGGGAAAAGGGCGATTTTAACAATGAACAGAAAGTGAATGTTCAGCCAAACAACAGAGAAAACCACGAACCAACACTGAAAAGAAAAAGAATTTTAAATGAAGGCAAAAAATGCACTCACTGATACATAAAATAATCTTATAAGGGGTGGGATGGAGAAATTATTGCTATGTTTTTTTATTTTTAATTTCGCTCATGCGCGTTGCTTGTTTTTGATTTTGTCGATTGCACAGTATAGTAGGGTCAGTTGGGCACTGTCTGTGAGAAAAAAGAGCACCATGACACAATTCACTTTGCTAGGAATTTGGAAACAAAATACTATACTTTTTGGCAATCACGCCGGAAGCTATAATGTGAATATTTCAGAGTGTTTGGGTGTTAATATGAGGATAGTGCAGAGGTTCGGAAACAATTTGATGAGTCTAATGGTTATTACGACTACAACCGCATCACACATTAAATCTGGCCACCTAACGGCCCAGGCTTCAACATCCTTGATTATTAAGTGTTGAGCAGGAGACCAATAAAACTCCTTGTAACACCAAAAATGATGTCAAGGCTAGGATTATGGCTGCATTCATCAACTTAAAAGGAGACTGTCCAGAAAAGTTGTATGAAATTCCGAAGTTATATGAAGACTGTGGGTGAAACCAATGACGAGTTTATTGAATAAATTTACTCATTAGTACAGGTTTGGTCTATTTTATATACATTACCACAGGCTCTAATTTGGGACCAGAGAAGATCTATCTTATATCCGGGTTTCTCTTATATATGGGTATCTTATATATTATACTGTATTTCAACATATTTTTCTGTAATTTTGGAAAATATAACGGTTAAAATGAGATGTCTGTGTTATTTTCATTTTTACGTAATTTAGACAACAATTTATCCATCGCACCCCGTATTAATAATATTGCAATTTACTAAGCGTAACTTAGACGTGACACAAGGCCAAATGCATGGAGTACCTAGTGAGGCTCGAACTCTCTATTTAGTCATAATTGATTAACATTACGCTCGTCGAAGTGCTCTTAGCGGCAATATTATTGTATTTGTTTATAAAGCTATATTAATAGACATAGCATATACACTTAAAACTGATGCAAATATTTACATACAAACATTGATTTATACGCACATACGTACGAGCAGAAATCCAACATGAACATTGACGCAGACATGAATGAATGAATACACATTCATAATATGCTATGCATTTATCCATTGCTTAACAAAAGATTATCTTGTACAATACAGTGTTGCTAGTCAACGCTACAGTAAAATGGTCTTTGTCTTCAATTTCCCGCTAAACAAAATAGGTTTATTAGACAAAAACGTAGATGGCGATAAGCATAATACCTGAACACTTAACGGTTGTTAAATATATCTTATATTCACGTATGTGTGGACGCCTACCGTAGAGTGTTGGTTGCCAATCTCGTTTCACTGACCTATTATTGCAAGTCTCTATTTTGGTGAAGGACATATTTATATAATAACCCGTTTCCCCAAATATGTGACACTTTGTTGGTTTTGTCACACAAAAGCAAACAGATATTTAAAATAAAAGGGATCTCTGCTGTGATTAAAAACTGATCTAGACGCTGGTAGGCAAATGTCACAACCCTTACACTATCGTTGTGTTGTTTAAACAACAAAATGACATGTCCCTCCAGGATATAAGGCGACTCCCTCATTCCAATATCTTTGAATTGCTATGCATTCATGGGAATTATAGTACGGGTCGTTTCCCCTTTGGCTTCTCCATAATTTGAATTCAGAGTTTTCATTCTATTAGACAGGTTGCCATCTAGAGCTGACGTAGGGGAAGAAACAGATGCATGGCTTTCTCAAATGCATTTATGTGCAAGTGAATGCAAAAGGCTAACTAGCCTAGAATTTGAACTCGGCTCTCCGATTTCACTTCCTGTGCCGTTATTCATTGCACTACCCGAACTTCCGCTGTTTAAGTAAAAGATGAAGTTAACAAAACTTAAGAGGACAAAAAAAAAAAAAAAAAAAAAAAAGAGACAAAAAGAAAGAAGTGCATTAATTCAAACTGTTTCTTTTCTTGAGACCTGGGAGAACATAGTCCTCCACAATCTACTATCTTGTTTTTTTGCAACTCATCTTTATCATTGTGGTATTCGTTCATTTTTCCATTAGCCCAAAGGTATCAAGTGGATTACTTGCTCTTTATCACTACTTCATTTAACTTCGATTGGACCGATGAGTGTTAAATTCATTAAGCCTTCCTTCCTTCCGTCTGCATGTGAACTGTCTCTTTCAGATTGTCAGCAAATTGAGTAGACATAAACACAAATTAGACTCTGTATGGTAGACAACTGCTGCTGGTAATATCACTGCTACTGTTGTTGCTATTAATGTTTGACATATCGTTGACACATTACTGTAAATTTATTTATACAAAAACAGAACAAATGGAAAGTGCAGAAAATTGTAAGAGAAATGAATATTGTTTTATATATCCGTTTTTATTGCAATAAATGCATTTGGATGAAACACATCTATACCAAAATATAACTTATCCATTCATATGTAATCCCGTAATTATAATATATATATATATATTTTTTTTTTTTCTAAACATATACTGTTAAATATAAGAGACGATGAATGTCTATTATGTTTAATCATGAGCCGTTCTAAACGTCGTATTTTGGCTTTAATTTCAGTTGAAAATAAAGACAAAAATTCTCCAACATTTGGATAATTTTTTATTAATTTGGTCCTAAGCTTCCGGCTCACATGAGCCATCTTCGGAGAGGTTATTAAGACGGTAATACAGTAACATCCACCATCACCGACGATTTTATCTTGTGTTGATATAAAACTCCGCTAGGCAACGACAATAGTTACCAAAAATAACAAACGCAGTTCGCAAATTTGCAATGCGGTTCTATGACGTCCCACCGCGTGATAGCGCGAAATAACAACAGAACCATGTATTCAAATGCAATGTAACGTGTTATGACCGGATTTAAAGATGATTTTATTAGGTGTGGGTTGTTTGGATTTAATGTACATGGCCTCCAATATCTGAAGGTTCTTTTTACTGTGTGTACGAATAAGGATTATTGTATTGTTGACTAAAATCTGTCTGATATTACCTACATGTTTATGTTTTTTCTGAGAAATGTTGTTTAATTGTACTCTGATCAGAAAGGTGACAGGTAAGTCTACGGGAGAGCGTGGTTGCAGTAAAACCAATATATGTACTGGGTTTTTTATTAGTACTAGAGATGCAATCTCTGAATGGTACACTACATTGTTTTTTTTGTAGAGAATTTAGTTTAGTACTTGTAGGGTTATTAGAGACTATGAGGTCAATTGTTTTGAATTTTTTATAATATATAATGAGTTTAATTTGATTATTACTATCCACTGGTTTAACACTTCTACGTATTATGTTTTTGAGAGTTTTTTTTCATCTTGTTTGTCATTATGTATTTGGTTGCAATAGTATAAGTTAATAGTGTTATGTTTATTTTGATGTAAACCATTATTATTAATATTATCAATCTTGTTAGAGCTATTGTTAACTTTGTTGAGATACATTTTAATTAGTTGATCAATAACAGAGTTAGGAAATCCATTATTGACAAGTGTTTGCTTAATGTTGTGTAATTCTTTATAAAATATAGATTTGGAGGAAGACATCATTTGTGTGCGTGGAATTAAGTTTTTTAGTGATGGTCATGCTCATCGCTTCAACGCTAATTAAGTATATATATATTACTCATTCAGAAATTAATTGAGTTTTTTCGGTGACTGGCGTGTGTGTATACACTGCTTATTAAAATTTCCTTTCTCTGATTCCATGCGCCTATGGCTTAGGTGGATAGCGACTCCGACTGACACCAAACCGGTCGTGTTTCGATCCCGACCAGAAGCAAGTGGCTGTGTCTAGCCACACAGCGAAACAGGCTTGTATGTGGATGACTAATATATATATATATAGTCATCCTCAGACAGATCTGTTTCCCTGTATCACAGCTCATCAGTACGGTTAGACATCCAATTGCTTTTTACCCAGGATTGAAATACGACCGAATTGGCGTCAGTCGGCGATTCTACCTCTGAGCTACGGGTGCTAGGTAGAAGGAGCAGACTTTTTAGCGTGTATATTATCATTATACACGCCAAATAGCTGAGAGTGTTCTAATTCATTGCTGAATGAACGATGCGTAGATGCTGGAGTAGCTAGTTCGTGTCTGGATTCGTCTGGAGTCCAGACACCCGATTTCCCATCTAGAACTGAGGCCCAATTGAATGACGTCCACATCACGCCCTCGCTGATTTCTAGCATAATATCAAGACTTGACCCTCACAAAGCGGAATCCCAATCATAGTCTTGAAGAAATGTGCCCTGAACTCTCTTCTGTCCTTTCTAAGCTCTACAACCTCTGCCTATCTTCCTCCTGCTTTCCTGCCTGTTGGAAGTCTTCTTCTGTGGTTCCAATATTCAAGAACACTGGGGAACCATCGGACCCCGCAAATTACCGTTCTATCAGCCTTCTTTATGAATGCCGAGGTCGTTCAGCATCTCTCGGCCCACGGGCTCCTATCGGACAAACAGTATGGCTTCCGCTTCACCAGGTCTACTGCTGATATGCTAACGACCATCACCGAGTATATATACCAGGCTCTCGACAAGAATGGTGAAGCCCGAACTGTCGCCCGGGATATCTCTAAAGCATTCGACAGAGTATGGCATGACGGCCTTCTACGGAAACTGCGAAGCTACGGCATTACTGGACTTTTGTTGGACTTAATCCGGTCATTCCTCTCCAACCGCACACTGAAGGTGGTTTTAAACGGACATGCCTCCCAAAACTACCCTACAAACGCGGGTGTCCCCCAAGGCTCTATCCTGGATCCTACGCTCTTTCTAATCTATATCAATAATCTCCCCGATGCCATAAGATCACAAGAAGGCATGTACGCCGATGATACCACAGTTTACGCTCGCCTCGATCAAAAATCTGATGTTGATGATAAGGCGAACCTCGCGGCTGAGCTTGAAAAGGACCTCCAATCCGTGGTGGATTGGGGTAGGAAATGGCTCGTAAAATTCAATTCTTCCAAAACGAAGCTGCTGTCAATTAACTACCACAGACGACCGCACCTCCCTGCCATTAGCATGGAACAGGCATGCCTCCCAGAGAGTAAAACACTACGCCTGCTTGGTCTGACACTCTCAGCGGACCTCAAGTGGAATGACTACGTCGAATCCATTGCTAAATCCGCTGCCATGAAAGTTGGCTCTCTGTGCAGGGGCCGGAAATTCTTTCCGCCTGAAATTATCCTGCACTTATACAAATCCGCCCGTGTTTTAAATACTGTTGCCACATCTGGTCGGGTGCCCCTGCTATTCTCCTCGGGCTTCTTGACAAAATACAGCGAAGAATCTGTAATGTGATTGATACCGACTTAGTTGACCGCCTGCACTCACTCTCTCACCGGCGTGACGTGGCTTCCCTGTGCCTCTTCTATAAATACTTTCATGGCTTCTGCTCTGATAAACTTAAATCACTGGTGCACCCTAGATGTGAGTTCGCACGAGATACTAGATTGGCAACTAGGTCCCACCCTTTTACAGTGAAACCGATGAAATGTAACCGCAATTTCTACTCCAACAGCTTCTTTTCTCGCACTTCCCGCCTGTGGAATTCCCTTCCGCATGCTTGCTTCCCCGACGGCTATAACCTCCATGAGTTTAAATGTAAGGTCAATAGACACCTCCTAACACACTAAGCCTCCCATTTTCCCCAACTCTCTCCCTATGTACATCCTAACTCGTCTATCGCCCTGTGTAACCCCCTGCGCTATAGTGGCCATGGAATGCCTTGCTTGGGGTGACATGATTAATATATATATATATATATATATATATATATATATATATATAATATGTTCAGAAGTTACTCCCTTTAAAGGCCTAAAAAGGTCATCATAAAAGCAGCTCAGGTGGAGCCCAGGTAGAAATATTTTCAGGTCGGATAACACAGTATGCTCAGACGGTTTTCCGTTGAGATTGTTCTCAGTAATTTAGATGCAACTCTCAAGTTTTCTTGGCTGGTTCAACTTTCTGGAAAAATCTCTTCTCGGCACTTAAAAACAGAGAAGCACAGTACATCATACACCAGAAAGCAGGACCATCTAGTAAGGCAGTTGACAAACAAATTTCTCGTGCTAAATGGGGTATTTTACTGTATCTTATATTCATTTTCCAAGACAAAATGTGTTAACACTCCCAATCAATTAAGATTAGAAGATATGCGTCTAATATTTGGCGTTGTGAGAAATATTCGCACATAATTCTGTGCTTAAGCAGTGGAAGGAAACCGTCAGACAAACAAGACATACCTGATAAAGTAAAACAATTTATTGTCTTGCAAAAACTGCTGATTTTTGCGGCTACTTCGTAGCCTGGTATAGTCTTTCTCGCTGCTTAGCTTGTTAGTTCCTTCGTCTAAGAAGGGTATGAAAAAACACGAGGAACGGCGATCCGCGACGTACAGGAAATTTCTGGGGTCAGCTTCTTCTGCAGTTCCATTCGGTCGAAAGTCGATAGTTCTTAGAGAATTTTTCTCTCAGATGGATAGGCATTGCCCAGAAGGGTACCTTATATGAAAGGAAGGATATCGAGATATTTTCTCTGTTAAGGTTAAGGCTGTTAGCCCAATGGATCTCCAATACTTTGGTAAGATGGTCTCGATATAGCGAGACATGAGGGTGCCAATTGTTGGCCCCGTTGGTTGAATCTCTGGAACGGAGATCTCCTCCGATGCTGTCGGTGCCAGCTGAGGAAGCTAGTCTCTTCAAAAAAGAAAAAAGGCGCGAGCCTCTTCCTGGCGTAAAGGCCCGCCTCAAGTCCAAGACGAGGTTCGGGTCTTCGGCCAATCAGGAGACCCGTTATATCTGTAAATTTCCAACAGCGTTTTATTATAATTATTGTTATCAACAACAACAACAACAACAACAACAACTGGTATTACTGCTACATGGCTTTCATTTGACCAGCATTTTATTTACTTTTAGTTTATGTAATGCAATGTACGGTCAAAAAATTGACGGGATTTAAATGAATCTCTGGAGAATGCTCAGTTCAAGTGCATCACTCAAAGTAACTGCCGCATGTATTGCATTTTAGCGACATCAGATCGAAAACTAATTAGTGTCAAATGGAAAAAAAAAAAAACGCTGGCTGGAATCGTTAACAAGCTGAAATTGTCAAAACAGATTTAAAAAAGTGCCCGGAAGGATTTCTTCACAGAACCGGACCCAACCGACATCCGATTCTCGTATTTGTATATTTTTATTTTAAAAGAGTAACAAACCAATAAAAAAAAGAGAGTTATTATTGAAAAATCCATATAAAATATATTGTTTTTTTTTTATACAGATTTTTTATTTTTCGTTATAAAAACCGAAGCTGTAGAAAATGACTACATAATTAATATTCATAAACAGAACAACTTTTCATTAAATCATACAAACTAGCAAATGAATGCGAGATTTATGAAAAAGATAGGTTGAAGAAAATATGTATAGCTCTTAATGAAAAACTTAATGATGCAAAGAAAAATGCGTTTCAACACCAAATGTATAAAAGAAACTATGTATGAACATACACAATGTTTCTTTTATAGAAAAATATTCTCTGAAATTAAATCTTTGTTTAAAGTCACACAGCTTGAATGAATATAGCGCATTTTTGAAACGCAAAGAAAGCAAAACAATAATTTCTCTGTGTGTGACTAAAAATAACTCCCTATTTTATATATGATGAACTCTCCCGTCTTGAAAAAATTATAGTTAGGCGTCTGACTAACACGGAAGAGTTCATAAAATAGGGAGTTACTTTTTAGTCACCCTGTATGGAAATTTACGAAACTGCCTTAGTCGACATATTTGAGTTCGGGGAGATGCCGTCTTAAGATCAGACGTATCTCACCAATCGACCCACGAGACACGATTCAATTTAACCCTTATATAGTCATTCTCTAGATTCATTCTATCGAATGAATAATATCTGCTCAGATTGTATCGAATGTAAACAAAACTCAATCGAAGTCAACTTTACAGAATTATACGGAAATTGGCGAAACTGTCATTAACCGACATATTTGAATTTTTATTTGTTTAACCTTAAAAAAATGTTTAAAAAAAAAAAAGTTAAACAAATAAAAATTCAAATGTTGGGAGGATGCAAGTTCGACTTCAGTCGGAAGATATATATTTGCCAAACGATTTCTCAAACGATTAAAGCCAGTGGAAATTATAATGTAATGTTTAACTATATGTATAAAAAAATAAACAGACTTTCCACTCAAATGTGAGTATCCTTTAAAAAAAAAAAATAACGTTAAACAAATAAGAATTCAAATATGTCGACTAAGGCAGTTTCGTAAATTTCCATATATATATATATATATATATATATATATATATATATATAGGGTGAGTGAAAAGTAACTCCCTATTTTATATTAAAAATAAACACACTTTTCACTTAAACACGAGTATCCTTTAACAAAATTAATAATGTTAAATAAATAAAAATTCACACACACACACACACACACACACACACATATATATATATATATTCCTCCAACACACACACCATTCCTCCAACACACACACGCACGTGTGTGTGTAATCGAAATGAAAATTCATTTCACTTCCATATTGAGAATTTTCTTTAGATAAAATGAGATAACACAGTGTCCCATTACCGAGCAGTCATCTGCGAAGGAAGGCGCAAACATAGTAGCAAGAAATACATAAAATTCTTAATTTTCAATTTTAGTCAGCAAGTTCTGTTTCGTTAAACTTTTATACCTGTTATAACTCGGCTATAGTATTGATAACTAGAGCTTTTGTATTAAGTTTTGACACATATGTAGCATGGCAAAAGAAATGTTTTCGTCAAAATTTCTCATGTCTTCTAAATGCTTATAGTTTCTGAAACCTTGTCAACAAAGCATTAATTTTTCAAGATTATTGACTTTGTGGTAAAAATGATGAAAGGCATTATAGATGGCCGTTTTTAGGAAATGAACAGACACATCGTGTTCAGGAACACTCGTTGCCAATTACAGCGGCACAAAGAGAATAACAATCGGCTATCATTGAATGCCAGAATCGTGAAGGCGATGCTAACATATGACCCTGGCCGGGCATACAGTCTTAATAATGATACCTTCGAGGCTAAAGTCGGTTTTATTGAATGACCATGTTAGTTTTTATAAGTTGAATATGTGGACATAATTTTTCGGTTGAATATCTTCTTTTTTTTTTTAATATTTAAGTGTGTTTGATAGTTGATCGCTCAGAAATATCAGGTGATGTGCGAATTGTTAATTGGAGAAAAAGTTTCAGTTTTAGTTGGGTTCATTATATTTACTTACGCGCAAATACATTTGGGAAAAGTATAAATTTACCTCTTCTCCCACAGTTAAGAATTAATTAGTAAGACTTTGTAAGACTTACTAAATAATTACCATCTCTCAAAAATGCTTAAAATCTAAAAATATTTTTTGGCTTTAAATAACCTGCAATGGGTTGAAAAGCAGTAGAAAACGAATCAGTCAATCAAAAATCAATAATCCATATATTAACGTCAGATTATATATATATATATATATTTATATATATATATATATATATATATATATATATATATATGATGTTCATATATATATATATATATGATGTTCATATATATATATATATATATATATATAGTCATCCGCAGAGAGATCTGTTTCGCTGTATCACAGCTCATCAGTACGGTTAGACTATATATATATATGTGTGTGTGTGTGTGTGTGTGTGTGTGTTGTTGAAATCACTTCTATTAGTAAAACTATCGCATCTTGAGAAATTCTTACTTTGTATCACCCAGCTCCAAAAATAAAGACAAAAAAAAAAAAAAAAGAAAAAAAAAAAAGAAAAAAGAAAAGAAAACGCAAACCACTGGTGTTTAATGTTGAACTCATCGACTTTGTTCATTTCTTTGAGAAAAGAAGAACAACATTGATTCAGGTAGGAAGTTAGAACAAATCGCAAGACCAAAGTGCTACGCCATTTTAAGCGATATTTTGGAACAACTTCGAAGAGAGCAAATGTTTCTTTGCTATTTGACGATTTATCTGTGTATTTTTTTCTTACTCTTGTTGCTTTCTCTTCAGTTCGGACTAACAAAAAAAGGGGGCCGATCGGTGTAAGTTCCCGATTGCTTTCTCATCCTCAGCTTGCCATCGCTTATGCAAAGCCACGATGCGTGACTGCCATGAAGTTTGCACTATTACAGTCACGTGATGGTCTATGGGATCCCTGGCAACATTTCATTAAGGTATTCAAGAGCATAATATCTGTGTGTTCGTGTGTACATGGAAGAAAGAGAAAAAGAGAGAGACAGAGAGAGAGAGAGGCAGAGAGAGAGAGTGAGAAGGTACGTGAGAGATAGAGAAGAAGTGAGTGTAACAGAGAAAGAAGTGGGGAAGAGGAAGTTACGTCAGGATTTTAAAGCTTTTTGGAGTCATATGCATGGACGTTTGCGCACGCATACTATTTATGAGTAGTCTTTAATTACTATATATGGAATATTTATATATATGCGTACGTACGCGCGTAGACGCACACACACACGAATGCATACATACACACACGTATACATTTATATAATTTCATACCGATGTATTAAAAATCTAAAGGTAAATATGAGCGCACGTCCGTATGCAGAATTACCTTTCCCAAGGACGCACCTTAAACATAACATGAAATCTGCGGGAAAAATAAAATTCCATGTAATTTTCTACATCTTCCACTGACCTTTATATATATATATATATATATATAGTCATCCGCAGACAGAACTGTTTCGTTGTATCATAGCTCATCAGTACGGTTAGACTCCGATTGCTTTTAACCCAGGATTGAAACCCGACCGAACCGGCGTCAGTTGGCGATTCTGCCTCTGGGCTATGGGCGTTCGGTAGAAGAAGGCGGACTTTTAGCGTATACATTATCATTATACACGGCCAATAGCTATATATATATAATGATAATAATAACTACTTAGACTCTGTAAGAATGCACTCCGTAAATTTACGCCAATATAAACTTTCGAAAAAACCATTAACAAACAGAACCTAAATCCGTTACAATCCGGCGTACTAAGTCGTCGGATAAATGGGGAGAAAAAAAAACAAACAAAAAAACTCCCCTTTCTTGTGGTGGTATGGCTTTACCCATTCTTTGTGAAAGTCTATTTATTTGCTTTTTATCTTTAGCACTTCAGCCTTTTCCCTGAGGATCCGTAGTGTGAAACCGCGGTAGGTTTTACTTTTGGCTCACTTTAGATTTTTCGTGTGTACATATATATATATATATATATATATATATATATATATATATATATATATATATTGTCCCAAGCGCTTTCAGGCACTTCAGCCATTTTCAAGGAGATTTGTCTATAAGTGTTGTTGATTTCATTTCATGTCTGTTTAATATGTAGTTCTTGTGCTGTCTGAATAGTAATAATGTTTATTCCGAGCTTCGCGAGTTGGCGTTTTTCTATTAAAGAAAAAACTTTCAACACACATTTCAACTGCTGAATAAAGTGAGATTTATACCGTGTGCCAGATGTTTTATGTAAATTTAAACATGTTTAAAAGAAAGCATACCAACGTTGTATATATAGGCTATACCGATTCCTATCGGGGGGCATATTTTTAGTAGGATTTCTCGATTACTGGACCACTTGACATTAATTTCACTGTTTAAAACAACTAGGATAGCATCACACTATTTATAGTAATGACACACTCACACACACACTCGCACACACACTTACATATATATTATATAACAAAATTTAATATAAAAGGACAAGATATGCATTCTTGGGGTATGTGCGTATATAGCTGCGAAGTAATTTATTAGATGATTGTATTGATAAGTTATCTGACGCAACTATTTTGACTTGTGCACAAATATTTATATTCACGTAAAGGTAACGACAAAAAAACAAAACAAAACAAAAAAAAACAAAAACAAAAAAAACAAAAACAAAAACAAAAAACAAAAACAAAAAACAAAACAAAAAAAAAACAAACAAAACAAAACAAAATTTGAATGAATGCCTGAAATGGACGTGGTTGGACATTGTGCTGTTAGGTGTCACGAATCGACACTTTTCGGAGCCAGTCTGGCAAATGGCTTCGTTCTTAAGAAACTGTTTTATTTCTTTTCTTTCCTTGTTTCTGCTCTAAGCATATTGGCGATTTTCACAATGGCTAATGAAGAAGAATAGCATAGGGTGTGAAACTTTGTTTTTTATTTTTTGTTAAAAACTACTGCTGAAACTATTGTAATACTTGAAAAGTTTAAGCATTTTAATAAAAGCTTAAGGCTTAGACAAAATTTAAAGGCTTCAGAAAATGTTTAAGGCCTGGCGAAGATTTTAGGGAGTTAGATCAAAGCTTAAAACTTGCAGAAGATTTTAAGACTTTAGATAAAAGCTTAAGGTTTGAGGAAGATTTTAAGGCTTTCGATAAGATCTTAAGGCTTTAGATAAAAGCTTGAGGCCCTAGAGAGATTTTAAGGCTTTTGATAAGATCTTAAGGCTTTAGATAAAAGCTTGAGGCCCTGGGGGGATTTTAAGGCTTTCGATAAGATCTTAAGGCTTTAGATAAAAGCTTGAGGCCTAGAGAAGATTTTAAGGCTTTCGATAAGATCTTAAGGCTTTAGATAAAAGCCGGACGAAGAAGATTTTAAGGCTTTCGATAAGATCTTAAGGCTTTAGATAAAAGCTTGAGGCCTAGAAGAGATTTTAAGGCTTTCGATAAGATCTTAAGGCTTTAGATAAAAAAGCTTGAGGCCTAGAGAAGATTTTAAGGCTTTCGATAAGATCTTAAGGCTTTAGATAAAAGCTTAGACCTAGAGAGAGATTTTAAGGCTTTCGATAAGATCTTAAGGCTTTAGATAAAGCTTGAGGCCTAGAGAAGATTTTAAGGCTTTCGATAAGATCTTAAGGCTTTAGATAAAAGCTTGAGGCCTAAGAGAAGATTTTAAGGCTCGATAAGATCTTAAGGCTTTAGATAAAAGCTGAGGCCTAGAGAAGATTTTAAGGCTTTCGATAAGATCTTAGAGGCTTTAGATAAAAGCTTGAGGCCTAGAGAAGATTTTAAGGCTTTCGATAAGATCTTAAGGCTTTAGATAAAAGCTTGAGGCCTAGAGAAGATTTTAAGGCTTTCGATAAGATCTTAAGGCTTTAGATAAAAGTTGCTGAGGCCTAGAAGAAGATTTTAAGGCTTTCGATAAGATCTTAGGCTTTAGATAAAAGCTTGAGGCCTAGAGAAGATTTTAAGGCTTTCGATAAGATCTTAAGGCTTTAGATAAAAGCTTGAGGCCTAGAGAAGATTTTAAGGCTTTCGATAAGATCTTAAGGCTTTAGATAAAAGCTTGAGGCCTACAGAAGATTTTAAGGCTTTCGATAAAGTCTTAAGGCTTTAGATAAAAGCTTGAGGCCTACAGAAGATTTTAAGGCTTTCGATAAGATCTTAAGGCTTTAGATAAAAGCTTGAGGCCTACAGAGAAGATTTTAAGGCTTTCGATAAGATCTTAAGGCTTTAGATAAAAGCTTAGGGCCCTGAGAAGATTTTAAGGCTTTCGATAAGATCTTAAGGCTTTGAATAGCTTAGAGGCCTAGAGAAGATTTTAAGGCTTTCGATAAGATCTTAAGGCTTTAGATAAAGCTTGAGGCCTACAGAAGATTTTAAGGCTTTCGATAAGATCTTGGAGGCTTTAGATAAAAGCTTGAGGCCTAGAGAAGATTTTAAGGCTTTTGATAAGATCTTAAGGCTTTAGATAAAGACTTGAGGGCTTCAGAGGAGATTTTAAGGCTTTCGATAAGATCTTAAGGCTTTAGATAAAAGCTTGAGGCCTAGAAGATTTTAAGGCTTTTAGTGAATCTTAAGGCTTTAGATAAAAGCTTGAGGCCTAGAGAAGATTTTAAGGCTTTCGATATGATCTTAAGGCTTTAGATAAAAGCTTGAGGCCTAGAGAAGATTTTAAGGCTTTCGATAAGATCTTAAAAGACTTTAGATAAAAGCTTAGAGGCCTAGAGAAGATTTTAAGGCTCGATAAGATCTTGGAGGCTATAGATAAACTTGGCTAGAGAAGATTTTAAGGCTTTCGATAAGATCTTGAGGCTTTAGATAAAAGCTTGAGGCCTAGAGAAGATTTTAAGGCTTTCGATAGTCTTGAGGCTTTAGATAAAAGCTTGAGGCCTAGAGAAGATTTTAAGGCTTTCGATAAGATCTTGGGTTTTAGATAAAAGCTTGAGGCCTAGAGAGGCACTAAGGCTTTCGATAAGATCTTAAGGCTTTAGATAAAAGCTTGAGGCCTAGAGAAGATTTTAAGGCTTTCGATAAGATCTTAAGGCTTTAGATAAAAGCTTGAGGCCTAGAGAAGATTTTAAGGCTTTCGATAAGATCTTAAGGCTTTAGATAAAAGCTTGAGGCCTAGAGAAGATTTTAAGGCTTTCGATAAGATCTTAAGGCTTTAGATAAAAGCTTGAGGCCTAGAGAAGATTTTAAGGCTTTCGATAAGATCTTAAGGCTTTAGATAAAAGCTTGAGGCCTAGAGAAGATTTTAAGGCTTTCGATAAGATCTTAAGGCTTTAGATAAAGCTTGAGCCTAGAGAAGATTTTAAGGCTTACGATAAGATCTTAAGGCTTTAGATAAAAGCTTGAGGCCTAGAGAAGATTTTAAGGCTTTCGATATGATCTTAAGGCTTTAGATAAAAGCTTGAGGCCTAGAGAAGATTTTAAGGCTTTCGATAAGATCTTAAGGCTTTAGATAAAAGCTTGAGGCCTAGAAGATTTTAAGGCTTTCGATAAGATCTTAAGGCTTTAGATAAAGCTTGAGGCCTAGAGAAGATTTTAAGGCTTTCGATAAGATCTTAAGGCTGGAGAAGTAAAAGCTTGAGGCCTAGAGAAGATTTTAAGGCTTTCGATAAGATCTTAAGGCTTTAGATAAAAGCAAAATTTCTAGAGAAGATTTTAAGGCTTTCGATAAGATCTTAAGGCTTTAGATAAAAGCTTGAGGCCTACAGAAGATTTTAAGGCTTTCGATAAGATCTTAAGGCTTTAGATAAAAGCTTGAGGCCTACAGAAGATTTTAAGGCTTTCGATAAGATCTTAAGGCTTTAGATAAAAGCTTGAGGCCTAGAGAAGATTTTAAGGCTTTCGATAAGATCTTAAGGCTTTAGATAAAAGCTTGAGGCCTAGAAGATTTTAAGGCTTTCGATAAGATCTTAAGGCTTTAGATAAAAGCTTGAGGCCTAGAGAAGATTTTAAGGCTTTCGATAAGATCTTAAGGCTTTAGATAAAAACTTGAGGCCTAGAGAAGATTTTAAGGCTTTCGATAAGATCTTAAGGCTTTAGATAAAAGCTTGAGGCCTAGAGAAGATTTTAAGGCTTTCGATAAGATCTTAAGGCTTTAGATAAAAGCTTGAGGCCTAGAGAAGATTTTAAGGCTTTCGATAAGATCTTAAGGCTTTAGATAAAAGCTTGAGGCCTAGAGAAGATTTTAAGGCTTTCGATAAGATCTTAAGGCTTTAGATAAAGCTTGAGGCCTAGAGAAGATTTTAAGGCTTTCGATAAGATCTTAAGGCTTTAATAAAAGCTTGAGGCCTAGAGAAGATTTTAAGGCTTTCGATAAGATCTTAAGGCTTTAGATAGAAAGCTTGAGGCCTAGAAGATTTTAAGGCTTTCGATAAGATCTTAAGGCTTTAGATAAAAGCTTGAGGCCTAGAGAAGATTTTAAGGCTTTCGATAAGATCTTAAGGCTTTAGATAAAAGCTTGAGGCCTAGAGAAGATTTTAAAAGGCTTTCGATAAGATCTTAAGGCTTTAGATAAAAGCTTGAGGCCTAGAGAAGATTTTAAGGCTTTCGATAAGATCTTAAGGCTTTAGATAAAAGCTTGAGGCCTAGAAGATTTTAAGGCTTTCGATAAGATCTTGAGGCTTTAGATAAAAGCTTGAGGCCTAGAGAAGATTTTAAGGCTTTCGATAAGATCTTAAGGCTTTAGATAAAAGCTTGAGGCCTAGAGAAGATTTTAAGGCTTTCGATAAGATCTTAAGGCTTTAGATAAAAGCTTGAGGCCTAGAGAAGATTTTAAGGCTTTCGATAAGATCTTAAGGCTTTAGATAAAAGCTTGAGGCCTAGAAGATTTTAAGGCTTTCGATAAGATCTTAAGGCTTTAGATAAAAAGCTTGAGGCCTAGAGAAGATTTTAAGGCTTTCGATAAGATCTTAAGGCTTTAGATAAAAGCTTTCAAGGCCTAGAGAAGATTTTAAGGCTTTCGATAAGATCTTAAGGCTTTAGATAAAAGCTTGAGGCCTAGAGAAGATTTTAAGGCTTTCGATAAGATCTTAAGGCTTTTAGATAAAAGCTTGAGGCCTAGAGAAGATTTTAAGGCTTTCGATATGATCTTAAGGCTTTAGATAAAAGCTTGAGGCCTAGAGAAGATTTTAAGGCTTTCGATAAGATCTTAAGGCTTTAGATAAAAGCTTGAGGCCTAGAGAAGATTTTAAGGCTTTCGATAAGATCTTAAGGCTTTAGATAAAGCTTGAGGCCTAGAGAAGATTTTAAGGCTTTCGATAAGATCTTAAGGCTTTAGATAAAAGCTTGAGGCCTAGAGAAGATTTTAAGGCTTTCGATAAGATCTTAAGGCTTTAGATAAAAGCTTGAGGCCTAGAGAAGATTTTAAGGCTTTCGATAAGATCTTAAGGCTTTAGATAAAAGCTTGAGGCCTAGAGAAGATTTTAAGGCTTTCGATAAGATCTTAAGGCTTTAGATAAAAGCTTGAGGCCTAGAGGAAGATTTTAAGGCTTTCGATAAGATCTTAAGGCTTTAGATAAAAGCTTGAGGCCTAGAGAAGATTTTAAGGCTTTCGATAAGATCTTAAGGCTTTAGATAAAAGCTTGAGGCCTAGAGAAGATTTTAAAGACTTTCGATAAGATCTTAAGGCTTTAGATAAAAGCTTGAGGCCTAGAAGATTTTAAGGCTTTCGATAAGATCTTAAGGCTTTAGATAAAAGCTTGAGGCCTAGAGAAGATTTTAAGGCTTTCGATAAGATCTTAAGGCTTTAGATAAAAGCTTGAAGGAGCCTAGAGAAGATTTTAAGGCTTTCGATAAGATCTTAAGGCTTTAGATAAAAGCTTGAGGCCTAAGAGAAGATTTTAAGGCTTTTGATAAGATCTTGGAGCTTTAGATAAAGCTTGAGGCCTAGAGAAGATTTTAAGGCTTTTGATAAGATCTTAAGGCTTTAGATAAAAGCTTGAGGCCTAGAGAAGATTTTAAGGCTTTCGATAAGACTGTTAAGGCTTTAGATAAAAGCTTGAGGCCTAGAGAAGATTTTAAGGCTTTTGATAAGATCTTAAGGCTTTAGATAAAAGCTTGAGGCCTAGAGAAGATTTTAAGGCTTTTGATAAGATCTTAAGGCTTTAGATAAAATTTTGAGGCCTAGAGAAGATTTTAAGGCTTTTGATAAGATCTTAAGGCTTTAGATAAAAAGCGAGGCCTAGAGAAGATTTTAAGGCTTTTGATAAGATCTTAAGGCTTTAGATAAAAGCTTGAGGCCTAGAGAAGATTTTAAGGCTTTTGATAAGATCTTAAGGCTTTAGATAAGCTTGAGGCCTAGAGAAGATTTTGAGCTTTTGATAAGATCTTAAGGCTTTAGATAAAAGTTTGAGGCCTAGAGAAGATTTTAAGGCTTTTGATAAAAGATCGATGTCAAAGAGTTATACGCAATTCAAATGTGGTGCAATATTAGTTAAAAACCAGCTACGATCTTGGCTACATTCAACAAGCCGAAATGAAAGTTTTGTCATTGCGTAATTAATGGAGATCGCCGTCAGACCATTAATATTTGAGATGACTGGTTTGCCATACACTTGATGCTAGTAAATATTATCATGCGTTTTAGATATGAAACATATTTCCGTAAAGCTGTAATCTGTCTGATTGCAAAATATTTAAAAATCGATTTGAGGGAACAAGCTCGAAATGTGACACATTTTTTTTTTCAAAGTTGTTACAAGAGAAAAAAACTTGAAATTACAGTTACGGTCTGGAAATAAAACAACCCAAATGGAAAAATTCAAATTGTCGCGACCCAAGAAGCTGGAGCGGGTGTGATCCATGTCGATTTGTTTATTTGATGTGAATGAAATTGTTGTTGTGGGATCGCCCCTTTTTGTATACAAGAATGGACTCGCCTGATGTGTGCATATAACCCTACTTATACAGAGAGCGGAAGTCGTAAACCAGCTGGCATTTGCCTCTGCTACTACGACTATGACACTGTCAGCTCTCTGCCTTCGGGTGGAGAGCGCTTTCTGCTTCCGAGTAGAGAGCACTAACCCGGTCGTGGTTCCGCCGAAGGGTAGAATCACGACTCGGTAAAAATAGACAGACATCTTTTGACCCGGCTATATGGCCGGGAAGACGCACTATAAAATGACCTTGTGTCACATCTAACCTTGTGTGGGAAGGTTGGTAAATACCGTCGTAAACCAGCTGGCATTTGCCTTTGCTACTACGACTATGACACTGTCAGCTCTCTGCCTTCGGGTGAAGAGCGCTTTCTGCTTACGAGCAGAGAGCACTAACCCAGTCGTAGTTCCGCCGAAGGGTAGAATCACGAATGGGGAAAGATATACAGATATTTTTGGCCTGGCTATATAACCGGAAAGACTCACATTAAAAAGACCTTGTGTCACATCTCGCCTTAAGTGGGAAGGTGGGTAAATACCGTTGTAAAGAGTTGCTTAGTTGGTCAGTAAGTTGGTGCAGATTTAGTTGGAGTTTTTTGGATATAGACGCGTTACCCATACACACTGTTTCACTGCAAGACTGTATATATTGATTTCTACTAATAGTATTCCTGAAGTGACTAACCCGTGTTCCAGTTTGTATATTTTGTTCAATATAACTTACATTTTCTATTTCCATATCTGTTTTTGTTATTTATTATTTTGTGTGGTTTCTCACCCGGAATCCACAACAATTGTGCTCAATGTATTTGTTTTTCTTGACCAGATGGAGAATCGACAGCTTCATTTGCAATTCTTGATAAAATCACACTAGAAACTGAATCTATATCTTCTAATCCCTGTTGTGTCAACCACGTATACAAACTCGTTAGGTAGGCTATACACTGTTTTCCGCGGTTTCTCATGCCTTCAATTATGTCATGTGAATGTCAAACTTTGAAAATTTGACATTCAGGTGAATATCAAAATTTCCATTATGTGCCCTATAAATTTTAACTGTCTTATTCTGATGCTATATATGTGTCCTTTTTCAATATTTGTCTAAACGAGGTAGTATTGATATTATTTACATTGTCTGGACTGTTATCCTCATCTTTATTTCCATATTCACGAAGTTTCAGCCGTTGTACGCCCTGGCCTTCTTCAGGCGATTGAAATTTCGAACCAAACTCTTTATTTAGATGACTGGGATATATTGTTTTTTTCCCATGAGCCATGCTACTTGTCTTAGTTATCTCCCTTTAACACAATTCTCTAAGTTATTTGTTCACAACTACTGTAGTCAGGTATTGAATTCACAACTCTTTGGATCAAGTCACTAGATCTAACCAACGCTTTTACCCACTGGGTCATATTTGAACAAATAACTTAGAGGGTTGAGTTAAAGGGAGATAACTAAGACACTATGGCTCATGGGACCAATATACCGCAGTGATCGAAATAAAAGGTTCTGTTCTGAAGAAGGCGGAACGTACAACTGCCAGGAGGTGTGAATATAGCAATAAAGATGAGAGCAACAGTCCGAACTGTGTAAATAATGCGTCCGTTTTGTTGCCATTTTCTCTAAAACGTTCATCATTGTACCCGTGTTGAGTTCAACTATTTTCAGTATTCTTCTAAAAAACTACACTTCTTTTGTCCCTAAGTCTCTTTTTTATCTGTGATGGGACAGTCCAGCTTTCAGTGACATATAGGAATATATTTCATAACACTCTTTTCTTTGTTTACAATGTATATTTCCTGTTTGTTAATAATTTGCCTATCTTTTAGAAGGCATCTTTCGGTATCCCAACGCACCTTCGGGTTTCAGTATCGCATTTCCCATTCTCTGTTAAAACACTTCTCAACCATTAAACTAACGAAATGAAACTTTGAGTCTTATGTAATCAATGTCGTCAGACCGTTGCTATTTGAGATGTCTGGAATGTCACGGAGTTCATGCTAGCGAATCTTTGCATAATATATATATATATATATATATATATATATATATATAGGTGAAGAGAACCAACAGTTTTACAATTCCGAGTTTTCCGGCATTTACTTTACAACAAATATTGTAGAACATCATAAGATTATTTTTTTTATTTTACTCATTTTTAAAATTTTATTTTAATTATATAAAAAAACAAAAACAAAACAAATTTAATTATCTCTCTCTCTCTCTCTCTCTCTCTATATATATATATATATATATATATGTATATAGTTAATATTTAATTTATGTTAATATTTAACATTATTTAACATTAATTAACGTTATTATTAATATTAAAATTTAACATTATTTGAAATGGTGTTTGGAATGATTTTTAAAAAATAGCCAGAGGCTCACGCGATAACCAGTCACGCACATCACGTGATAGCTTTAAAGAACTCTCCTTTTCAAAAAACAGAAAAAAAAAATTACATTACAGTCAAACATGAGGACATAATAAATAAAACCAGAAAAATAACGTATTTGAAAATGGCAAGTGAAGTGGCTGAAATCACTATGAAGGTGGAAAATTATGTAACGTTTTTGAACTCGTTATCTCCAGCAAAAAAAGAAACATGTGAGGATACTGGAAAAACTGAATAAAAACTGAATAAAATCTTTCTTGTCGCTCGTTTTTAACGAAACATGTTTAAATGAAAGATTATTGCACAAATATACATTAATATATATATATATATATATATATATATATAACACAATTTTCGATTCACCTTAAACAAACATATCTGCTCTGAAATGTATCGTAATGTCAACAAATGTAAACATGTTACGGAAATTAACGAATTTTAACGAAACTTGGTTATAAGCAACCGACAATTATTTTTACCGATACTCGTATTTAAGTAGATATTCTGTTTTTAATTAAACAGTATTTTTATATTTACATCTACCGGCCTGATTATTTACGATAAATTTTTATTATGATCATATATATATATATATATATATATATATATGTGTGTGTGTGTGTGTGTGTGTGTGTGTGTGAGTACGGGATGAGCGTGTCGTGTAGGAGATTGCAAAACAGACTGTTTCATAGCCTGGACATTTTCTGGAACTCGAGTATTTTGAGGTCATCAAGGTCTTTCTTTTAAGCGTTGAACCTCTGGCCCTGAAATTTCCAACACATAGCAGTATCGATTTTCTATCCGGAGTAGCATAATTTCCACGTAACATGAAATTAGCACAAAAAGATCTTTGTGTTGTATTTACAGATTAAAAAAAAAAACAACAACAACAAAAAAGTTTCAACAGCAAACACACGGTGTGCACCGGATCAAGGCATGATGGTAATTGATGGTATCTGAAAAAAAGAAAACAGAAAATGATAAGACATTAGCTAGATGAAAACACCATTGCTACTCAGAAAGGGACAACTCAACACCGCCAATTGAGCGCCATGACAACCCAGGACCGAGACACCTCAGTCAGTCAGTTAAGTGCCATACGTGATACATGCTTGGGCGATCATGCCTCGGAAGAGACATGAATGACTGGGCAGAAGATTATCCCGCAGTAGGTTGCCATTGCTTTCTGCGGTAGACTGGTTGCCGACCAAGGCTATAGAGCCCAATCTGTCCTGCTATTTAACCCATAACTGGAAGGAAGAGACGGATTAATACCTTTCCCAAGGGTATTTGCGCGTAAGTGAATACAATAGGTTCAACTGGAATTCGAACTCGGCCCCCCGGCCTTTTTTTTAATAACCAAATAAATCTAATTTATTAACAATTAAAAAATAATTAAAACTAATTAGTGAATATTTTTCTTGAAACAAGGAATGGGAAAAAACATGATATAAAATATGAACCAGTGTTTTTGTTTTTAATTATTTTTAATAATGTATATCGTAAATAAATTCATTTTTTAATAAAGTAAATCAAAACTTTAAAATATTTTTACAGAAAACATTATAACATTTAGGTTTTGTGAATTATTTAAATTATTTAATTTATTAAAAAAATAAATTACATTACGATTTACTTTATTAAAATAATTAAAAACAAAAAAATGCTTCATTTTATTTTGTATTTTTCGATTTACTTTATTAAAAAATAATTTAAAACAAGTGTGTTTATTATTTTTTATACTTCAAAAAATTAGTATTTTAATTTATTAAAAAACGTAATTTTGGAAATCTCCTCTTTCGGACGGTTTCCTTGTTTAAGATGGTGGATGCTACCATAAATCTTGCCTTCAGTTCATCTTTTGTGGTACAAAGTGTTTTGTTAGCCTCTTGCTCAAACGCGCCTCACACATAATAATCAAGTGGGGGTTGCAGTCTGGGGAGTTAGGTGGCCAGATATAAGGGGTGATGTGGTCACAGAAATTGCCTGACAGTCACAACTTCTGCATAGTTTTGTTACCAAACATAAGTTCTTCCAACAGCCACCCTTTTGATTCAGGGCAGCATTACCTCCTGAAGGCACTTGCTGTAGATTGCCGTGTCTGAGGCTCTGTGGGAAGATGAATGAGGGCATATATAATATCGCCATCACTAGTGATCACTCCAAACCCCTTCGTAATCACCATTAGATTCATCTAACTCTTTCCGAACCCTCTGCACAGTTCTCAGACTGACTCCCAAAACACTCTGAAATGATCGTATTGGAATTACTGGTGGGAATGCCGAGAAGTACAGCGTTTATTTTCCAAATTTCTGGCAGTATAAATTATGTTATGGTGGTCTTTTTCTCACAGACGGTGTCCAACTGACTCTATTTGATACTGTGTAGTCGACAAAATTAAAAACCAGCAACACACATACGCGAAATTAAAAATGTAATATAGCGATAGTTTACCCATCGCACCATGTATATATATATATATATATATATATATATATATATATGTGTGTGTGTGTGTGTGTGTGTGTGTGTGTGTGTGTGTGTGTGTGCGTGTGTGCACAAGACAAGTTTCATTAAAGACGAGTGAAAAGGTACTGCAATTAGTTTTTAAATCAATCTTTCTTCTGTTCGTATAAAGGTTTTCTATTCTGAATATGTGTAAAAACTGTTAAAATCTTACCTATATCCTAACGCTTAATCAAGCATGCTTTAAAAATATTTACTGCATTCGTTGATTTTTTACATGGGAATGTTTTTTTCAAACATGATCAGCATGCCTTGCCCATGTTCATAGCTGATATTATTATATATTGTCTTTTTTAATTATTAATAATACTTTCATTATTTTTAGGCTTTCTTTTGCATGTGGATGATGCTATTACAATCGGATTTTCTACGCGTTTGTTGCTGACGGAGTTTGGTACGTTTCTCTGTGTGTTTAAATCGATCCTAATTTACATTTAATCGCAGTCGTCTTTACCGGTATGTATGAAAGAAAGAATGCTGTTCATTTACACAATTATATATATATATATATATATATATATATATATAATTGTGTAAATGAACAGCATTCTTTATATATATATATAACACGTGAAACCAAGAAAAGTAGGGGAAAACATCGGGTAACCTACTTGAAACTGAATGAAGGGATGACAGAATAAAGGCAAACTGACATATTTGTCTATATTTCTGAGATGCGGTAGTATTTACATTATTTACTATTGTCGTCAGATTCGTTATTTTCCCTTTAACCCGACGTTCTGAATTAATATGTTCATTACTGCTGTAGCCTGGTATTGAACTCTTTGAAACAAGTCACTAACCAACATCTATATCCACTGGGTCATGCGTTCTTGAGGACAACAGCGACTGAATTTCTGAGACTTATAAACTTAATATTTCAGTAATTTTTTTCGTGACTTCTGCCTACCAGAAGCGGCTTCGCACAAGGAATGGGAATGATATTTCAGTGATGGTATTTATTACCATCACTGGAATATCATTCTCATTCCTTCGGTTCGGTTCGAAATATTTAACACTCGAAATAGGTCGGAGCGTACAACGGCCGAGACGTAGTGAAAATGGCAAGGAAGATGAGGACAATAGTCCGAATAATGTAAGTAGTGTAGTACAAACTAACATAGTAGACGAGTAAAAGTTACTTAGAACTACAAAAGATAGGAGGTCGTAGAGTGCCATATTCTTCCAAAGCTAAAAAGAACACGGCATATGAAAGAAAACATTTCCTCTTGGATCAGGAATTATGGTGGATTTTCGGTTTTTGGTGTATTAACATTGGTGTGGGTGTGGCGTAATGGATAGAGACTCAGAATAGGAATTACGATGAGAAATTGGAGACTTGAGTTCAAATTCCAGTCGGGTTGTTACTTTCTTGGGAAAGATATGATTCGATCTCTTCTGTCGGTTGGATAACAAGAGAGAATGGGTCCTATAGCATTTGTTTGCAACCAGTCTACCGCAGAAAGAAACGGCGGCCTACTGCGGGAAAATCTTCTGCCTAGATCGAAAGAGACATGGTTGTCTAAGCGTGTATCACGTATGGCATTTAACTGAATGCATTGAAGCCAAGGAATAATATTTGAATAAGACACATCCGAACAATTAATTAAGCACATCCCATATCTTTAAAAGTTTAGGGCACTTCTTGTTCGTTTATGTGCCCTGTCTCTTCGGGACGTAAGCGATCATGGCTTTCCATAATTTCCTGTCCATTGTAGCTCTTAGTAACTTTTGCCTTTTCGCTGTCTCTCCTAATCCCTGTTTTCCAACCATTGACACAAGGTCCTCTTGCCTTCAATATGTTATGTCAGCATCAAATTTTTCAAGCCCTCTTTCTTTATGCGCCCTAGAAAAGTCAACTGTCTCTTTCTGATGTTAAGTATAAGTGTCCTTTTTGTTTTCATTTTCTCTAAAACATCGTCATTGCTTACATGTTCAGTCCATTGTATTCTTAGGGCAAAATCTAAGTATGAAGTAAATTGTTAAAGAAATTAAATTCAAGTATCCAAGAATAATTTCGTACGGATTAAAAGAGTTTTCTGGCCATTGGTTATCGATGTTGCTGTATTGAGAGAGAGAAAGATAGAGAGAGAGAGACAGAGACAGAGACAGACACAGACACAGACACAGAGAGAAACAAAAAAAAGTGTGGCTGAAATAAAGAGAAAAAATATAAAAACAAAGAATCCTCCCCACAAAAAAACAAACATACATGTAAAAGGCTGTAATAACGTATATAGCCGAGTTCAAATTATCGCGTCGTCTCTTGGGTACACTTTCGCTCATATGCCCTTGATATGAATAATTAATCTCTCTTTTCCCCAACACCAGCTATGGCTAAAATAGCAGGTTGGTAGCCAATCTAGGAGAATAACTATTTGGAATTAAAAACCATGGAGGGGAAAACAGGAAACCACTGGCCTATCTTTCCTAAGGAGTGATGGAAATTCATATTCTAAAAGGAATCTTTGGAGAGGCATGGTCACCTACATCCTGAAAGGACATAACATTAAAATAAAAAAAATAAAAAAAAAATACAATATTGAAGAAAGGCAGAGCTTCTAGAAATATTAAAAGAAGAGAAAGATGTGCAGAAGCATATTGAGAAGAGGGAAAAGAACGGCTAGAGACCAAAAGGGAGAGAAAAGACAATGAGGAAAGTAAAGGTTTTAATAGGGAGGGAAGATGTGATTGTGTAGTCGAAGTGAGAATGTTTTTGTTGGTTACGGAAATCACTGGCGGTTAAAGGGAATCGATCTTTGAAGTTGCACCGAATAACCTTTCCTCGGCGTTCGGCCACCGACGATGCATCACGGAACATCGACTTCAGACCCACACTTCTTTTTCTTGTTTGCGTTCATTCTCCACCCCAACACTTTTGGATTCGATTCATTTTATCCCATTCACCCAATTTCCCCTACCCTACTTCGTGTTTGTTTGCATTTCTCCCTCCTTATTCTTTTCTTTCTATTACAGAATTTATCTATTTGTTTATTAATCGTTATCATTTCTCCTCCTCCAAGTGTTTCCCGTCTCTTTTTCTCCTACTTAAATATGGCGTCCCCCTATTTTTTTCTTATATATTTTTTTAACCCTTAGCATCCGACAGTTTTTCTACTCACTGGGTTTACATTTCTTTACTTCGGCCTTATAATTTTTTCTTTAGTATTTTTTTAATTTAGTTTTATTTCTGGTTTATTTTGGTTAAGTAGAAAGGTAATGCTTGGAGGAAAGGTTCTTTATTTATTATTTTATTTTATATTATTATTCTTTACTTTCAGGAAAACAATATATATATATATATATATATATATATATATATGTGTGTGTGTGTGTGTGTGTGTGTGTGTGTGTGTGTGTGTGTGTTTGTGTGTGTGTGTGTGAGGTTAGAAAGAAAGATGAAGAGTTTGTAAAGAAAATGATTAAATATCGCTCGAGGACAAGTGGGCAGAGTAACAAGAAATGAATATATTTGGGTAAAAACGAAAGACAAGAAAAATCCTAACGAAGAAAGAAAAGGATTCGGTTTTACAAATAAATCAACAAATTAGTAAAAAAGACCAAACACAAACTCGGAGTTGCAGAAAGAAAAAATCAATAAAAGAAAAAATTGAAGAAAGAAAGAAAAAGTAAAAAAAAAAAAAAAGAAGAAATAAACAAAGAAAAAAGTAAGAAAGAAAGAAGGGAAGAAGAATGAGGAGCAAACCTGGAGAAGTGTTACAAGAAAACTTGTAGCCAACGTAGATCGATTAAAAAGAGAACAATAAAAAAAAAGGAATTGTAAGAAAAAACATTAATAGAAATTATGAAGGAAAAAACGAAAAAGACAGTGTAAAAAATTAAAAGTACAGAAAATATCTCTCACAAAAAAGAAATAATAAAAAGAAATAATGAAAAAACGAAAGAATGAAGGAAAAAGAGGAAGAAATCAAGAGTTAATGAAAAAATATCGAAACCCCCCCAAAATATAAAAGGGCAAAGTTCAAGAAAAAAAAACAAAAAAACAAAATAAAAAAACAAAAAAAACAAAAAAAAACAGAGATGTTAATAAAGAAAAAGAACGTATATCCGTTTATTTGATACTTAAACACAGACGCGTGTATGCACAAACACACACACACACACACACACACACACACACACACACACACACACAGATATACACACACACACACACACACACACACACACACACACACACACATATATATATATATATATATATATATATATATATATACATATATATATATATATATATATATAAACGTTAGAGCATGCCTTTGTCCGAGTGTATGTGTAGGCGTATGTGAGTATGTAGAACTGGTAAACAAGGTCTGTTTCGCATTTTGCGTGTCGTTTGGTGGTGTCATTTCGTGCTAATGACCTTGAGGGAATTTCCTTATGCGCCGTCCGATGGCTAACGAATTTCAGCTTGTCTCATTATTAATGCCATGTCTCTATTAAACATGGAAGCGAAATTGAGGACGCTGCGCAAGTTTCCTTACTGTTATTCAACTGATGCACAAACGCTAGTTTTCACATAGTGGAGACCGAATGACACAGACAATATACATAAACACATATGCGTCTAATAATTTTAGTGCAATTAATTTGTCACTTTAGCTGATCAGGTTCATGCCTACTAAAACCCAGCGATGAGTAATGATATAACGGTGTCATCATGAAGCTTCGAAGTCGGAATGAATCTGTTCAGTTAAAGTGACAGATTCTTTGTACTGAAACTATTAACGCTCCATCTCCACCATGATATCGAGAACTTTACAATAAAAACCTGCTTGCTAAAATACTTTTTATAAGTAAAACTACTGAAAAAACAACAATCTTAATGCTGAATATAACTCAGCACTATATATATATATATGTATTTTTTCTTTTTTCATTAACTCTTGCTTTCTATCTCTTCTTTTTTCCTTCATTCTTTCGTTTTTCATTTTATATATATATATATATATATATATATATATATATATATATATATATATATATATATATTTCGCGACTCTCTTATAAACCGCTCCTCAGACAAACTTCATACAACAATGAATGGGGACAAAATTATCCACAAAAAATGCAAGTAAGCAAGAAAGGAGAAAAAAAGAAAAAGAAAAAAGAAGAAAAAATAGGGGAAAGGCGGTTAACATAACAGTGTTAAATATTAGCGTCTATATTATATCTAGATGACAAGACGGCCTTGGCCTATATTTAAAATGACCGTAGTTATGGAGGTCAGTAAATCTTGACTTGGATTTTTAGTTGTCTATTTTAAGATGCATGACATTAAAAATTAGGGGTTGAATTTTCGCTAGAACACTGAATTGTTAGTTTTTCTTATTAATTCTAACCGTAATAATAAGACTATTATATTATTACATAAAACTTATTGGTAGTAATAATAACATGATAATAAAGAAACTAATATTTGAAAACCTTAAAGTAATAATAATAATAATAATATAGATACTAATAATAAAGAAAAATATAACAATAAATGATAAAAATTAGGAAAATACAAAATAATAATTCATAAACCTATTAAAAATACTCTTACATTAAAATAATACTATTATATAAAACTATAAGTAAGAATTAAAATATAAAAATAATAATAAAAACAATAATAGTAAAATACACATGATAAGAATGATAAATATATATATATATATATATATATATATATATATATATATATATATATATATATATATATATATATATACTTTTACATTAAAAACTATAAATAGAAGTAATAATAATGATAATAATGATAATAATAATAATAATAATAATAATAATAATAATAATAATAATAGTACACATGAAAACAGTAATGATAAAAAGTTTTAAGGATATAAAGTCTTTAACGGGAAATTCTAGATTTTTTCAAAACCAAACTTTTAAGTTTAATTGTTATGGAATCTTATAACTATTTTATGTCTACATTTGAAAGATTAGTTTATTCCTAGGTTTAAAAGTTCATTAGGATTTTTATATTTGATTATAGCTATTTTGCTGAGCGGTCTATAAGAGAGCCGCGAAATATAATATTACCAATGGGTTTATAAAAACATTCAACTTATGTTCTTCATTATAATACTCTGGAAAATCTTAACATTGAGTTCTGTGGAATTTGCCTTACCAAGTACCAAGGATTCTACTTATATATATATATATATATATATATATATATATATATATATATATATATACAAAACTCAACAATATATAAATGTTACGGAAAGTTCCCGAAATTAACAAAATGGAATTAACAACCGGCATGTTTAGTTAATTTGTTTGAAGATTATTTTTAATCGTTACTCGTATTTGAGTAGATATTTTGTTTTTAATTAAACAGTATATATATATATATATATATATATATATATATATATTTCTACCGGCTTCATTATTTTTATAAGAAAATTTCTCATAAATTTCCCATTATGAGTATCGATTAAAAAATACGAGTATCGATTAAAAATAATGTTCAAATAAATAATTTAAATATATATATATATATATATATATATATATATATATATATATATATATATGCGCGCGCGCGTGTGTGTTTAGGATTAATGTAGAGACGTTTGTCACTTAACTGAACTAAGTCATGCCGACTTCAAAGTTTTGTGATGACCTGACTCCTCAGGGCTTTTTTTCAATATGGTGTCTTTTTAAGTATAAATATCTTTTATTTTTATTCATTTTTTATTTTTTTTTAATCATATCACCCCAAGCAAGGCGGTAATGCCACTGATGCACAGGGGGCTATGTAAGAGTGAAAAGATTGGAAAAGAGAAAGCCGGAAACCACATCCTAAACAGGGAGTAAGGGATGAGCCTCTTCACCTGTTCAATAGACGTGGGTGGAGTGTGAAATGGGCGATAGTTTAGTCTATTTACTCCAACTGAAAAAAAAAAAAAAGAGAAAATAGTGAAAAGATCGGAAAAGAGAAAGCCGGAAACCACATCCTAAACAGGGAGCAAGGGATGAGCCTCTTCACCTGTTCAATAGACGTGGGTGGAGTGTGAACCGGGCGATAGTTTAGTCTATCTACTCCTCAGAAAATCACTGAAAAATCACAACACCTCAACACACACACACACACACACACACACACACACACACACACACACACACACACACTCTCTCTCTCTCTCTCTCTCTCTCTATATATATATATATATATATATATATATATATATATATATATTATATATATAAATATGGGGGTGCGTATCGAAAGAAAGAAAGGGATCAGAAGTTGAAGAATAGAACAGGTGAAATCGAGGAGCGGAAAATGAAAGTATAGTAAGAAACATGTCGAGCCTGTAGCATTTTTCTTCACCTTTTTCTCTGTCTCTTTATCATTTACTTTATTTTCCTCTTTTTTAACCTGTTCCTTTCATATTTAAAAAAAAATTCGCTATGAAATACTTATGCGCGCCATTTCAGAGCAATGCTAAGTCATTAGATCAGAACTCTGCATGATAATTGGATAATTTGTAGTTAGCGCAAACAAAAGCGTGGGTACCCAAAAACACAAATATGTGCATATGTAGATAAGTGTAAGAATGCGTAAGCGTGTTGTCCCTTGAATAATACGCATTTCTCTTAGAATGTCATTCGTTGGAATTGCTTAGCGAAAGAGAGATAGAAAATGCATGTGCGTGATTGACTGATTGATTGATTTGTTTATTTACGGTTTATGAACCCTTTGTAAGTTATTTAAAGCCAAAACACATTTGGTTTATAGATAATTTTCTACTATTTAATATTGCATTAACAATTTTTTCTTTGAGAATGACAATGATTTTTCTAGATACATGTCCTACTATTTAGTCCATCACTGAGGGGATGAGATGGAGTCATACCTTTACCAATGTTATTTTCGCGTAACTGAATGCAATGAACCTGTTTGGAATTCGATCTCAGCCCTCCGATTTCTCATTTCGAAGCGATATCCAGTACACCGCCCGCACATTCGCTCGTCAAAAGTGTAAAGCGTTCCAAATAATTTTATGTGTTGGCGTAAGAACATGACAATCATTCACCATAGTGTAATGCTTCAAAAATGTATTCCCAGATTATTATTCTTGCAGTCAATTAGGTCCTCACTAGGTGCTCAACACTTATGAATTCGTGCAAGCACGAGCTTTCATTTTTGGTACCATGACTTCATTAATTTAAGCGCGGCACTAGATTGGCAGTTAAGTCTCATTATTTTTCTGTTGAAATAGATGCAACTGGAAATTGTATTCTAATAGTTTCTACCTATGGAACTCTCGCCCGGTTTTTGGTTTTTCTGTCAACTACGATCTTTAAATATTTAATCGTTATTTTTTCTCCGCATGAATTTTTTATTGTCCTCCCTCGGTTTCTTTTACTCTCTTGCATCTTTGCTTGGGGTGAAAAAAGAAACATTTAGCATTTCGTAGAGTAAACTTGAAGCAAAAGATAGATAGATAGATAGATAGATAGATAGATAGATAGATAGATAGATAGATGCGAAATGTAGGCACTGAGAGAAAGTTTCCTGGAAAAGACAGATATAAACAATAATAATAGCTCGATCGATAGATAGACAGATAGCAAGTTATATAGATAGATAGAGAGAGAACTTAGAGAAAGGAGAGTGAACGAGAGATGTACTATCTCTAAAAGATAGATATGAACAGTATGATAGATAGATAGGCGATATACGGAAAGAAAAAGAGATGAACAAACTGGAAAAGATAGATATTAACAGGGTGTGAGATACATAGATAGATAGATAGATAGATAGATAGATAGATAGATAGATATGAACAAACTGGCATAGATAGATAGATAGATAGATAGATAGATAGATAGATAGATAGATAGAAAAAAGAAGAAACTAGCTGAGGTAGATAGTTATGACCAGATGGGGACACACAGATGTATTTCTTTATTTTTATAAATATTTTTGGTGTTTCCAAGCGGTTCCCCCATCAAAATATTAATTGGGCTCGACAAGAAGTCGGAAAAGGAGTCCCTCAAGCGGGAAGAGTGGGATTAGTATGGAACTTATAGTTATATCTATCAATTTCAAGAATCAATCAACCGATGACTCAAACGACAGTTCCCTTGGCATTGGAAGACTTTTCCAGTATATAAACACCGAGGTCATGAATATTTACCTCAAACTTTTTTCCATAAAGAGGAAGATGTCCTGGAACAGAGAATTCAGTGATAGAAATAAAAAAATGTATAAGTTTGTTTCGCAGAGCGCTAAGTTAATCTGGAGGACGTTTCAAGAGAAAAAAATGCTACACCACAGAAATTGGCACGACTACCGCGAATATTCTAGAAAGAATGATTGTGGGGCTAATGTGACTTTTTGCAGACTGGTTTACTTTTATCATTTATAATGGCGGAAGCCATAAGAATATTTTTTGTCTAAGGCAATACAAACTTGTCGAAAGATGGCCACAAGACCACCACAGTGTTGACCACCAGAAGTATACACAGGGACACTTATCTATGTACGACATAGCAAACACAATATTATATAACTGTTGATCAGAATAGTCTCTCTAAATGCTACCAAAATAAATAAATAAATAAATAAGTCAGTTACTTTCAATAGGTTCTTCGAAGAAGAAAACGGAAACCACATCATAAACAGGAAACTAGGGATGAGCCTCTACTATTTAATAGACTTAGAAGGAGTGTGAACCAGGTGATAGTTGAACTTAATATGTTGTTAATATATATTTTAAATTGGTTAAATGGGAATAAAAACTGTGTATTATGAGAGCCTATTGTAATGCCCATAATTACTGGTGTACTGCAATTTGCCATATCTATGGTAGACTACAAAAAAAAAAAAAAAAACTTAAGAAAAACCAAATTTAGACAAATCAGAAAGTTTTTTACAGAAAATCCATAAAGATATACGAAAATATGCTGTTTTCTGAGATTTGACTTTTCTTATAATTTCTCCTTAGTCGAGTAAAATGATTTATAATAATAATAATAATAATAATAATAATAATAATAATAATAATAGAAAGTATATTGACGAAAATAAATTGGCCAATGTACGTAGGTACATTATTCGTAATAACCGACTGTCAGAGGCTGAGATTCACGAAATTAAAAGAATTGTAACAAGAAGAGTCCAATCAACAAAATATGAAAAGGAACCGGAACCAGAAATAAAAAGTAATAACATCAAACAAATCACAGGTCATAATGTAGAAACCGTGAAACACGCAAATCACTGCGAAGATAATGATGTAAGTCTAAAAGTGCTGGAAAGGTGTGATCTGAGTCTGAGTCAGTTAAAAGACAAAAATAAAATGAGTTCAGAACACATCGAAGATAATTATTTGACGGAAAATAAGAACAATATACAGGAAGCCAAGATAGAAATAAAAAACCAGCTAAGTCAAATACAAAGTATTACAATGGAGGAACGTGAACAGCTCCCAAAATTCCAACCAACAAAACAAAACCTCCGAACTATTAAATTGTACAATACAGCACTGAAATCAATACTGGATGAAGACCCTCATACAAATCTTAACGAAATAATATATGCATCAGCAACAGCAGCAACAAAAAAATTAAATATCAAAATAAAAACAAGGCAGTCTCGTAGACGTGAAGTTCCACCTTGGAAAAGAAAAATAGAAAAAGAAATAGAACAACTTAGAAGTGAATTATCAATATTGGATGAACTGGGTAGAGGAATAAATGTAAGAACTAGGAAAAGCAGAAGAGCCGTAAAAAAATATAACATCAAGAATGAAAATGACGTCTTACCAAATAAAGAAAAAATAAAGCAAAAAATCCAACTGAAGGCTCAACGAATAAGACGCTATGAAAAAAGAGCAAGATTTTACAGAGAAAACAAGATTTTTCAGATTGATACAAAGAGATTTTACAGGGAAATAGGTAAAAAAAGAATTGAAGTGACAGTACCCACCAGTATGGAAGAAGTCACACAGTTCTGGGAAAAGATATGGGCTTGCCCTAAAGAACTTAGCAAGGAAGTACATTGGATTATGCAAGAGACAGAACGAATGAAAAATAAACCCGAACAGACATGGTCTGGAATTACAGAAGATGATGTTAAATATGCACTAAAAAAAAACACACAATTGGAAATTCCCAGGCATAGATAAAATTCCTAACTTTTGGCTATATTATTTAAGCGCATCACATAAAAAACTAGCCAAAGAACTTCAAGAAATGGTTGACGATCCCACTAAAATTCCTGCATGGTTGACAAAAGGAATTACATTTCTTCTACCCAAGAATGGTGACACAAAAAATCCGAAAAACTACAGACCAATTACATGTCTTCCGACAACATATAAACTATTAACATCTATTTTAACAAAGCAGACATATTTATTCTTAGAAAGAAATGACATGTTACCGCTTGAACAAAAAGGGTGCAAACGTGGCTGTTATGGTTGTAAAGACCAATTGCTGATTAACAAAATGATCCTGGAAAACTGCTACAGTACAAAGAAAAATCTTAGTACAGCCTGGATAGACTATCGAAAGGCATTCGATAGTGTGCCACATGACTGGATTTTAAAGACTTTAAATATATACAAGATATCGCCCGTCATCATCAATTTCATCAAACAGTGCATGTCTATATGGAAAACAACCCTTTACCTCAATCATATAAATGGAACCTATAAGTCTGATGAAATAAACATCAAAAGAGGTATATTTCAAGGTGATTCTTTATCTCCCTTACTATTCTGCATATCATTAATAGCACTAACCAGTCAACTTAATAAGACAGAATGTGGTTATAAAATAGGCCAAAAGAAAATAAGCCATCTATTTTACATGGATGATTTAAAGTTATATGCTAAGAATGATAATGAGCTGGAAGGTCTTCTGCAAACTGTAAAATGCTTCAGCGAAGACATTGGAATGAAATTTAATTTGAATAAATGTGCTAAAGCTACAGTTTTACGTGGATCAATACAAGAAACATCCTCAATTAGCTTAGACCCTGCTGTAACAATAAAAGAATTGAAACCAGAAGAAGCTTATAAATACCTAGGTGTAAATGAGAGCGAAAACATTCACCATAAAAAAATGAAAGAAATAGTGCGTAAAGAGTACTATAGAAGGCTACGAATGATATTAAAAACTGAATTAAATTCACAGAACAGAGTTATGGCCATTAATAGCCTTGCAATCCCAGTTGTCCAATATAGCTTTAACATCTTAAACTGGACTCTAAACGACATCAGGCGAATGGATGCTAAAACAAGAAAGCTTCTTTCTAAGCATAAGATGCATCATCCAAAGGCTGATGTAGACCGTCTATACATACCCCGTAAAGAAGGTGGAAGAGGTCTTATTCAGCTGGAATTGTCATACAAGACAACAACTATTGGCTTACTAACATACATAGAAACAACAAAGGATTGGATGATACAATTAGTAAGGCAACATGAAGAAAGAAAGAAAAAATATTCAATAATAAAAGAAGGCAGTAAATACAAACAAGATTTACAGTTAGTAGATTCTGTAGAAAAGCAAAACAGAAGCCAAGAACCAACTATTGCGGCAAAAAATATGAAAATGAAAGCCAAAGATACAGCTCTTGAACAGATGAAACAGCGCTGGAAAGACAAACCTCTGCATGGCCAATATCCAGTACGTGCCAATAAATCCAATGTTGACAAAGTTAATACTCATCGATGGTTACGTGCATCTGGATTAAAGTCTGAAACTGAAGGCTTTATTCTTGCAGCACAAGACCAAAGTCTTTTCACTAGAAACTTTCAGGCAAATATTATGCATAATAATATGGATCCAAAATGCAGGTTTTGTGATAAACACCAAGAAACAATAGACCACCTAATCTCAGGCTGTTCTGTGCTTGCCCCAAATGAATATAAAAATCGCCACGATAGAGTTGGGCAATATTTACATTGGGCAATGTGCAAACATTATGGCAAAACTGTAAACAAACACTGGTATGAACATCACCCAGCACCGGTTACAGAAATAGACGTAACCATTCTATGGGATTACACCATCTACACAGACAGAAAAATTGAAGCAAACAGGCCAGACATTATTGTTAAAAACCAGAAGGAGAAAACTTGTCTATTAATTGATATGGCTTGTCCAGCGGATTGTAACATAGCAATGAAGGAACTTGAAAAACTGTCAAAATAATGACCTGGAAATTGAAATAGAAAAAATGTGGAAATTGAAAACAAGAGTTGTGCCAGTGATAGTAGGTGCACTTGGAATGATAAAAAATGGAACAAAACAACACATTGAAAGAATCCCTGGAAACCCCAGCTTAAGAGATATACAAAAAATTGTCTTATTAAGTACAGCTCACACACTAAGGAAAACTTTATCTATGTAATGCTGGGGATGATAGGGAAGGTAGAAAAACATGAAATGGAGCCATAACAACACGTCACTACCTGCCTTAGGTCTCCCCGCAGACTTGGTTGGTAGTGAGACCAAAGCAGAAATCGAAATATGATGAAAAATGACATAATAATAATAATAAATCCGGTTACAGAGATAGGATCTGTAACTCTTTTATAGGACTTTACAATACACACAGACAGTACAATCAAAGCTAATAGCTCAGATATCGTGATTAGAGACCACAAGAACAGAATGTACTTGTTTATTGACATAGTAGTCCCTGCAGATTGTAATGTGTCTTTGAAGATCTTCAAAAAACTATTAAAATACAAGGATTTAGAAATGAAGATCTAAAAATATGTGGCACAGGAGGACATCAATAATTTCCGTTGTAGTTGAAGACCTCGGATTGATTGGAAAATTAATCCGATAAACTCATTGAGGGGTATCTGGTAGCCCACGCCTTAAAGAAATATAAAAAAATTGTACTCATAGGTACAGCTCACACATTACGAAGAGCGTTATCTATGTAAAATGTGTGTTATCTTAGCTTTTTTTGTAGGGAGAAAAATATCATGAAGCCATTTTTGATCTTAGGTTTCTGGTTGGGACCCGGAAGTAAAACCCAAGGAAATAATAATAAAGAAAGTTTGGGAAAGACAAGCAAAAAAGTAATTACAGCACCAGTGAATATTGGAACATTGCAGTGTTGTGCAACAGCATGGGGAGAAATTTGCAGATATTGGATTATGATTTCGAAATGGAGCCATTAAAAAAAAGCATACCGTTCTGGACAGCAAGGATAATTCGAAAAGAACAAATGACCGGTTTATTTTCTTAAATCACAACAGGTGACCTTAAGTCAAATTTCTTCCTAGCAACCAACATCATATGCAGTGCGAAAAAACAACAAATACTATTGCAAGTTCTGAGGCTACACCAAGCCCGTCTCTCATGGCTTATAATCTTAATTAATCGGAAGTGTTAACATGTACATTTATCTTGGCGAATTAGATAGGCTACAGCAAATATCTCGTTCAGTACGAAACATTTATCAGTTACCCGACCTAAACTGTTGGACATTTTGCCTTAGAAACTGACGCGCTGTGCATCCTCATTCATGGGTGGGAGTAGGAGGGGGCATTGTGTTCGGATATCGAATTATTTTTTTATGTTTGAAGGATGAAGCAACCAAGGCAACTTTGGAGTTACATCTAGATGCTTAGGAACACCTTTAATCTGAGACCGTTTGAGCGTATTGAAAATATTTCTATCGGCCCACCCCGGGTATATGTACTGCTTTTACAAAGACCTGTCATCATATTGCGCATGTTTAGTTGTAATGCATGTCTCTGGTATAGCCTTATTAGACTGGGTGTAATGATCAGTATAGTGGTCATCGCATATTTGTACCCTAGCAGCATTTTGTTGGTGTGCTTCTGTCGTAATAATAATAATACACGCAATCACTATTAACTAATATTCCGTTAATTTTGTTTGTTTCGAGGCTTAACGACCTATCAATCCTTATGGGATCATTTGAGGTCATAACAAATGATTTTTGGGTAAGTTATGTTATTTTTACAACATTTTTCTTTTCGAGTATCAAGATTTATTGGGATTTGTTTTTAAGAGCAGGGTCCCCAAGTCCTACCCTTGTTATTTAACCCATAACTGGAGGGAAGGGACGGATTAATACCTTTCCCAAGGGTACCAGTGCTTAAGTGAATCCAGGGTATTCAACTGGAATTCGAACTCGGTTCACCGATTTCTCTTTCCGAGCCGATATCCACTGCACCACAACGCACATCCGTCACTATACGCTTACAGCACCTGGTATTCCCAAGCGGTCACCCATCTGACCAGGCTGAACTTCGGTGATCGAGCGAGAACCGGTGTATTCAACGTGATAGGCCGTAAGCCCATAGTCCGTTAATAACCAGAGCATTAGGAATGATTAAAACGAAAACTGATACATACAGTAAGAAAATCTCAATAATCAAATCACTATCTGAGTTACAAATGATTATACTCACGAGGTCCGATCAAATAGAAAAACTCTCTCATGGTAATCTTGTGAATAACTTTAGAAGGAAATCCTTTCTTAATACCAGCCCTCAGGTTAAAGACTTCATAAAAGATTTGTGCCTGAATTTCTATGCTGAAGAGTTATCATTATTTACACTACGTGTGGACTATTGTCCTCATCTTTGTTGTTGTTATTGCAACATTTCGACCGTCGTAGCTTCCGACCACATGGATTGCGCAGCGGGGTTTAGGAGAGATACTAAGAGAAAAGATATTAAGAATGCCAAGAGACAGGGACAAATGGAAGTCCCTGATCGCCTACGTCCTGAAGGGACACAGCACATGAAGAAGAAGAAGTCTCTGGAAAAGTAAAAACCACGATCTGACACATTCTTTTCTTGTTTATGATTACCATATCTGTTATTTTTATCCTGAATTGGGTGATCCGTTTTAATGTCAATATCAGAGAATTAATGTTTTGCACTGCAAGACAGATCCTTGTCTGTGCACATGCCATTAATCTGTATGGTCAAAAGGCAGTCATTTGCACAGTTCTTGGTGGATCACATCCACCCAGTTATGCTTATTCTTGCATTCTTTTTATGTCAACTTATTATATTCACTTCAACAGGCGACATTTGCTGTTCGCTTGAGTCATATATATACTAGCAGTATATCCAGGCGTTGCTCGGGTGTAATGAAAGCTTTAAAACTAATCCATGGTCCTGGAGCTCAGACCTTTTAGACGTTGGCACGAACGACTAAAAAGTTTCCAGTTAAAGCGAAACCGTAGACTGAAAGAAAGCTGAATGAATGTAAGTCAAATTTTGATTTCCTGGTATCGATTTATATATATATATATTATCGATTTTCTGCACTATTGTAAGAACTGCAACCATGAAACTTTTGAATATCGTTTCTTATGTCTTTGTCTATGAGTGTATCAAATTTGATTAAAATCGGACCACTCTTTCTATAACCCGATTTTTTCGATTATCGATTTTCGATATTTATCGGGGGTACCTCGACACAAAACCTAGCTAAGAACAATCACAGACGCTTATAGTACAACTGTGTAAATTTTCAAGAAAATCGGTTCTGCCGTTTCGGAGTCTATAGGTAACGAATACACACACACACACACACACACACACACACACACACACACACACAGAGTTTCATTTATAAATAAGTTTAGATATCCTGGCTTTTATGTAAATGGCTTTTATGGCATTGATTCAGTCTGTTATTAAGAGGGATTTGGTTTCTCCCTCTCCAGGCTTCCCCACTAATTATTCATATCCATGTCACTTGAAATTTTCAATATTTTCAGTGTTGTTTATCTTTAATCATTTGTGTGTCGCAAAAGCCGCGTCCATGATCTGGTAGAACATTTGTTCTTACTTTACATCTTCTAAATACGGTTTCTTGTTTAAATGGGTAGTTGGGCTAGTTCTTAAAAATTCTAGAATGTTTTAAAACGGTTTTTATATGTATGTTATCATCATTTACTTACGGATGGTCTACGCTGAAGCTTAAATACCAGAAAGTTTTCGTAGTAATCCAGCGGTCTTTTCAGTAACTTAGCCGCTTTCAACGATGCCGTCACCTGGGTGTTTACAACTCTTCCACCAATTTCCAATTTTTCTAGCCTTTTCTAGACTGTTCGGGTTCGTTTCCACATTTCAGGTAACAACGTGCATGACAGTCATTTTTATATTTCACAACTCTCTAACTCTCTGGCAAGGTTGAGATACACCTATCGTTTCGCTTTCTTTCATATCTACTCGCTGGTCCTTAAGAACAGTGAAATCTACAATCTAATACGTCTTCTTGTTTCTTCATTTATGTATTGTATTCCTTGAAGACGTTTGTGAACAAGTCTCTCCACAACTTCCTGGCCTTTGTTTCATAATTTTCTCATAATTCTGGGAAGGTCAAGATATGTACCTTTTTAATTTATTTCAAAACTTCTCCATAGTCCTTCAAAACAGAGAAACCCACTATCAAATAATTTTCTCATTTCTTCTTTTATATACCGTGTTCCTTAAAAAGGCGGGGAGCAATCTTGTGTCTCCACAACTTTCTGACCCTTTTTTCTTAATTTTCTCATCATTCTGGGAAGGTCGATATATTTAGCTATCTTTTTAATTTCTTTCAATTCTACTCTATGCCTCGTCAGGACAGAGCAATTCATTATCGGTTACGTCTTCTTGGTTATTCTTTTATCTGCTGTGTTTCTTGAAGATGCAGGAGATTATAGCTTTCCACAACTTCCTGTCTCTTCTTTAATTTTCTCATCATTGTGGAAAGATTGAGATAATTATTTACCTTTTTAATTTCTTTCAAATCTTCTCCATAGTCCGTCAAAACAGAGAAATCCACTGTGCTAAACATCTTGTTTCTTTTTTTATATACCATGTTCCTTGAAGACGTGATCGGCAACGGCTTTCCACAATTTCCTGTCTCTTGTTCCACAAATTTCTTATCATTCTGGGAAGGTCAAGATATTTATCTTTTTAATATTTTTTCAAATATATTTTGTCTCGTCAGAACAGAGAAATCCACTATCTGAAACATCTTGTTTCTTTTTTTATGTGCTGTGTCCCTTCAAGACGTGATTGATCACGGCTCTTCACATTTTCCTGTCTCTTGTTCCACAATTGTCTTAGATATTTATCTATGTTTTTGATATTTTTTCAAATCTATTTTATATCTCGTCAGAACAGAAAAATACACTATCTGAAACATCTTGTTTCTTCTTTTATGTGCTATGTTCCTTGAAGTCCTAGGCGAGCACAGCTCTCCACAACTTTCTGTTCCCTGTTCTACAATTTTCTCATGATTTTAGGGAGTTTCAGATACTTATTGTTTTACCACAAAACTTCTCTGTAGTTCACTGGAGCACCAAGATTCATGATATAGTTTTTCTGCTTGTTTGACTATATTTCTCCAGAAAATAATGTTGCAAACTAAAAAGCACTAAAATACACCAGATATCTAGCACCTTTCTCACAGCTTTAAAAGAACTCTAGTGTAACACTGTAAATGTTCCTTATGCACACACGTCAAACGAATATCGACGGACCTTGGATTCGAACCCAGGAATAGATATTTGGAAAATATCTCTGTGTGTATATATATTTTTTCTTCACCGAAAAATAAACTTTTTTCTTTATTGTAAGAAGCGCTGAGTGAGAGAGGAAGAAGGAAATGAGCACTGATGTGACTGAAAGAAAGAAAGAGGCGAAATAAAAGGCATTTACGAGATGACATTGTTGATATGATAACAATTCTATAAAAACACAGATGGCTTTTACGAAAGAGAGAGAATCCTGGTTCTTTCTTCTTCCTTGTTGTCTGTTGCTCTCCCTTTTGGTCTCTCAGAGAAAGAAAATAAAGGATCGACCGGAAGTGAAACAATTATCGGTAAAATTTTGAAAGCAGTCACTCATGTAAGGATGTAATTGTAATTGCCGCTGACAGGTGGAAGTATAAAGTCAACAGAATCGCTTCTTCAAACTTTCAGCATGGCGAGAATTGTACGCTGGTGATCTAAGCCAGATAACCGAAGCTGACGTTGAATTTTAATGAGGAGACATCCCGATCACTTACCACCTCACACCAAATTGAAACGGTTTCAACAAAAACGCAACGGATTTGAAGATCAAGTCAGAGAGACTCAGAACGTCGGAGAGACGAGACGTGAGACAGACAAGAGAACGCTAGTAACACAAAACACTGCTTATAAGCAGGGAAGCAAAAAGTTGTATTACTTCTAGCAACAACAAACATAGTAGCCGCGAGTAAATTTGTGGATTCTGAAAAAGTTGAATTGTATTTTCGAATTACAATATAATCGTTAATCCACCTAGATTGGCCTTTGCTACTGACTTATTATATTTTTGTTCTTGTCTGTTTCCCTTATTTCTGCATATGCACTCAACTATCTCTTGTTTTCAGTGATTAAGGAATGCAGTACGAAGACAAGGTCCGTAGCTTTCTCTGAGATAAGAAATCACAACGTGGCAGAGTAAGTGAAAGATTTTCGACTGATCATTTGACATCTTCGATAGCCTGGGGGCGGGGTCGGAAGCGAACAGCTGCAAACTCAGGTGCGACTAACTTAAGGCCAGTTAGCGCACGCAACATAATTTTGAGACCAGGAAGGGTTTCGTGTCATAGTAATTTGCATTGTAGATTTTCCAAGGAAATATTCTTTGAGAGGTTTCGTGGCAGTTTTAGTGAATATTGGCACAAATGCTACTTTTATAATCTATAGCTTTTAAATCTCTTGTGCAAATTTTGGATATTTTATCTTATTTTCTGTTTTTGTTTATGCTTCAATGACATAATTTCTGCTGTTTCAAAGATTCTCTGTAATTATGTTTGGTGATTGAATTTGGATGGAATGCCCAGAGAAATTTCCCAGCTGTTTGCTTTTCTGTGCCAAATTAAAAGCCATCCATTTTCTCCTCTTTCATTTTGATTTATTTTATTTGTTACTTATTTATCCATATTCAAAGCCTCATCTATGTCTTATTTTATCACCAAGTCGATATTTCGCGAAAAGATGGCAGATTTTGACATTGCAGATGGCCTAGCTATCACTGCAGGCACCATTACCAATTCCACAGTTTTCTTACAACATCTAGAAAATGCTGCCAATGATGTTGAACTCTGTGTCAGTGCTTTTAAAACTGAATTCATAGGTTTCAACCAGCAAGGCTCAATACAAACTGTCTCAAGTGAATCAATAAAATCCGTCAAATCTTTTACATATATAGAAAGCGAGATAAATTCTACTGAAAAAATAATGTGATAATTCGCAAGGCTAATGCCTGGGCCGCCTTAAATAAAATGTATGTAATCTGGAAATCTGATTTTCTAGACAACCTCAAGCGGATATTCTTTCGAGCCACTGTAGAGGCGGTTTTAATGTATAGTGCTATTCCTTAGACATTAACTAAAATCCTAGAGTTTATGCTGAGAGCGATAGTTAACATCTGTTGGAGACAACAGCCAACTAAATCACAACTCTATGAACCTATCCCTGATATTTCTACAATCTCACATTAACGTAGAACATTGCAAAAAACAAAAAACAAAAAAAAAAAACAGTGTAAGAAAAGCAGTGAGCTACTGTTCTAGGCGCCTAGCCATAGAGCAAGACGACTTGGATTGCCCTGTAACTGGATACAGGGTGCAATGGGTAAATTGTCACCATTTTTTATTTTTATTTTTTTCATGCGCGTTGTTTCCTTTTTAATTTGTCGACTGCACAGTAGAGCAGGATCAGTTGAGTACCGTCTGTGAGAGAAAAGAGCAGCATGACGCAATTCACTCCGCCAGAAATTAGGAAACCGCGCGCTGTACTACTTTACATTCGCACTGAAAGCTCCAATTCGTACATTTCAGTTTGTTTGGGTGTCAATCAGAGGACAGTGCATAGGATTCGGAAAGAGTTAAATGATATATAAAAAATATGGTGTTTGAAGTGATCAATAGTGATGGTGGCGTTATGTCTGTATTCATCTTCCGATAGGGCCTCAAACTCAACACGGAGGCTATCAAGTGTCATGTATATGTCGTGCTGCCTTTGTCAAGAGGGTGGCCGCTAGAACTTTATACCAAGCCACACAAGCAGGAAAACCCAGTCATGGCTATCAGACAATTTCTGCAACCACATCCACCCTTACATCTGGCCAAATAATTTCCAGACTGCAACCCTCTTGATTATTATGTTTGTGGCACAGTTGAGCGAGAGACCAACATAACTCCTTGTAACAGCAAAGATGAACTGAAAGCAAGGATTATGGCAGCCGTCACCATGTTAAACAAGGAAATCGTATAGAAGAATTGCAGAAGATTCAAAATCTTCTCGAAGCTGTGGTTTAAGCCAATGATAATTTTATTGAATAAATTTAATTTTTACTATTTCAAGATATTTTTGTGTCATTTTGGTAAATATATTTGTTAAATTAAGATGTCAGTGTTATTTTCCTTTTTGCGCAATTCAGAGGATAATTTATCTGTCACACTCTATACATTGACCAGCTATGTTACGACATAGAATGCCACCCCAATGACCTTCATGCAGGATCGTGATAGTTGGCGTGATAGACTCATGAATGTCCGAGCTAGCTCGAGCGAATAAATGAATAAATAAAACCTCAGGCGAATTGCTGCTCACATCAAAACATCGCTCTGTTTTCATTCTGTATGAGTTAATTAAGGACAATCATAAAATATGCATAAATTACTGCATCAACCAATTTTCTAGAAAATATGCACTTAGAACTGTCTCGGGTTTGATGGATTTTTCTACTGACATAGTTGGTCAACATTCAAAAAAGAATTAACTAATAATTTTTTTAAGACTATTTATTTTTCTATACTATTTCTTAATACTATTTTAGTATTATTGACTCTCAGGGCAATACAAGGCTCGAGAGCAACCCAAGGTTACTGAATGAGGCTGTTATAAGGACTTAACATAAATAAAGTAAGACGTTCATTTCACGAGGATATGTAGGATAAATAACGGTTGACCTGAGACATGAAAAGGTTAAAATCCTAGTGATCGGAGAAGTATCCTCTTAGGAGTCTGTTCCACAACGTAACAGTTCTGGAGAAGAAGCTGTACGAATGGAGCTTTCTCTTTACCAATGAAATAAGAAAGGAATGAGGATGAGTCGATTATGTGTAGGTGGCATAACATATCCTAAATACGAATGTCTGAACTGGTGAAACTAAGGAATGTAACTCATATGAACATTTGTGATGAAAACAGCCATAGAGTAGCGAGAGAATAACATCTTTTCGTCTGTGTTGAAAGGGGTTGTAGAGCGGAAGATAATCCATCATTCATAAGGCTGCATAAACAATTTTGAAAGCCGTTAAAGTAAAGATTGGGCATATATGGCAGCAATATTCTAGATCTGTTTGATTTGACTCTTGTAAAGGTTGAGCATATCAGAAGGAGTAAGATAAAGCATAAGATACAGCATTGGAATTCCAATTGTAGTCTGGGGTGAGTTTGGGTGCCAACAGATATCCAAGGCAAGGATCCTCACTGTGAGTACACACATTATTCATGACTGGAGAGAACCCATATTCTGTTTGCTGATGATTTGTTATTAACTTGGTCTTTGGGATGCATAATACTACAAGCGAGTTCATCCCAAAGTAAATTATTTGATCTCAGTCAAAGGAGAGATCGGATGCCAGACTGAGGTCATCTAGATTTTGGATAAAGCTGTCATCGATGCATTCATTCCAGCCAGAAAGTTTCTACTTAAACCTCATTCATCCCCTTGGTTCTCTCCTGTTTCTTCGGTCACCATTACCCACAGGAATAACTTCTTCCGGAGACTACACTGATTCTGACTACAATAGGCGCCTTTTTGTCTGTGTGTAATGAATGCAAGCGGATCTCAAATTATACCAAGCTGTTGTTTGATGATAGAGGGAAGCAGCGTATAGCATCCCGAAAGTTTGGCTCCAGAGATTAGTGGCAGCTCTGCAAAAGTGTGTTAAACGACACCAAACCTTTGATCCCTCCTTTATTCAATAAATTTGAGGTCCTCACAGTCAGAGCGGACAAGGTTGAGTATTTTGTTTGAAATTCTACATTTGATTCGTTTTGAGTACCCACACTCGACTTTCCACCTAGAACTGAGGCTCAACTGAATTATGTCTACATAACCCGCTCTCTGGCCTCTAACATAATTTCAAAGCTTGAACAAAACGAAGGTGACGGAATTCTAGTCATCGTGCTAAAGAAATGTGCTTCTGAAACCTTTCCTGTCCTCTCCAAACTTTACAACTACTGCCTCACTGCTTCTTGCATTCCTGCTTGTTGGAAATCATCCTTTGTAGTTTACGTATTTAAAAACTCTGAGCCTCTGACACCACTAATTATTACTCTATCAGCCCTTTACCGGTTTTGGCAAAGTATACGAGGCTATTATAATTGATGAAGTAGTTCATCATCTGACACCACACAACCTATTCTCTGACAAACAGTATGGCTTTCGCTTCGCTAGATCTACTGCTGATATGCTAACGACCATGACCGAATACACACACCAGGCTCTTGATAAGAACAGCGACGCTCGAGCCATTGCCCTGGATATCTCGAAATCGTTTGACAGGGTCCGGCATGCTGGCCTTCTGCGCTAGCTATAGGAATATGGTATTACTGGACGTCTAATCGTTCCTATTAAATCGCATAATTAAGGTTGTATTGAACGGGCATGACTCTAGATGCTGTTATACGAACCCGGGTGTCCATCAACGCTCTATCCTAGGTCATACGCTTTCCTGATCGTCATCAATGATCTTACTGATGTAATCAGTTCTCAAGTAGGCATCTATGCAGTTGACCCCACCATTTACTCCCGTCTCAATATGAAATCTGCCAGGGATGACAAAGTAAACCTCGCTGCCGCTCTTTAAAAAGACCAATCTGTGGTGGACTGGGGTAAGAAATGTCTCGTAAATTTTAATGCTTCCAAAACGAAGCAGCACTTCTTTAACCACCTTCGAGAAACTGTCTTACTTTCCATCAGTATAAATCACGCTAGTCTCCCAGAAAGTAATATACTGCACCCCCTCGGCCTCACTCTTTTGGTCGAACTCAAGTGGAACAGCTACATCGAATCAATGGCTATATCTACTGCTAGGAAAGTTGGGTTACTCTTTTGGACCAGGAAGTCCCTTTCGTCAGAATCCATCTTGCACATATACAAAACGTCTGTGCATTGAATACTGTTGTCATATCCGATACACTTTCTTACCGTCGTTTATGTGGCTTCCTCTGTCTTTTCTACAAATATTTAAATGGTTTTTGCTCTGACGAGCTTATCTTCCTGGTGCTCCGTCTACACGCATTTACTCGAGCTACTAGATTGGAAAGTAGGTTCCACCCATTTACAGTTAAAACAGTCAAATGTAACCGCCACATTTACTCCGTCAGTTTCTTTTCTTACACTTCATGTCTGTGGAACTCCCTTCCGTATACTTGCTTCCCTGATAGCTACAATCAAACAAGAGTTTGGCAACGTCATTTGCTATCCTTTATCTTCATGATTCCGATTTTCTCTTATCCGACACCCCCTGTACCTTGTTCGCCTTCTTTTTTATTTTTGCTCTTCTCTAATGTGACACCCTGAATGCCAGTGGCAGTACTATCTTGCTTGTGATAAAACGATTATAAAAGAAAAAAAGTTCAAACGTCCTTATCAAGATGAAATCGAACAAAGAAATGACACTATTTGAAATTTTTGTGTGTAAAAAGAAAAGACAATATACAAGAAATATGGCGACATAAACATAAAAACAAATTTTGGACAGACTATTTAGGCTAACAAGAGATGCTTACAAGGCAAGATATACATTTACCCATTTAAAAATGAATGCACTTAAATAAATAAAATCAAGTTTTTTTTTAATCGTGTCACCCCAAGCAAGGCATTTCACTGCCACTATAGCGCAGGGGGTTACATAGAGGGATTGGGTATAGGAAATGTCAGAAGGAGGGTGATAGACGACTTAGGATGTACATAGGGAGAGAGTTGGAGAGAGTGGGTGTGAGTTAGTGCGTTAGGAGGTGTCTATTGACCTTACATTTAAACTCCTGGAGGTTGTAGCCATCTGGGAAGCAAGCATGCGGAAGGGAATTCCACAGGCGGGAAGTGCGAGGAAAGAAGCTGTTGGAGTAGAAATTGCGGTTACATTTCATCGGTTTCACTGTAAAAGGGTGGGACCTAGTTGCCAATCTAGTATCTCGTGCAAATTCACATCTAGGGGGGACCAGTGATTTAAGTTCGTCAGAGCAGAACCATGAAAGTATTTATAGAAGAGGCACAGGGAAGCCACGTCACGCCGGTGAGAGAGATACTGCAGGCAGTCAGCCCAGTCGGTATCAATCACATTATAGATTCTTCGCTGTATTTTGTCAAGAACCCCGAGGAGAATAGAAGGGGCACCCGACCAGATGTGGCAGCAGTACTCAATACACGGGCGGATGGTGGATTTATATAATTGCAGGATAGATTCAGGAGGAAAGAATTTCCGGGCCATGCACAGAGAGCCGACTTTCATAGCTGCGGATTTAGCAATGAATTCGACGTAGTCATTCCACTTGAGGTCCGCTGAGAGTGTCAGGTCTATGCAGGCGTAGTGATTTACTCTCTGGGAGGCAAGCCTGTTCCATGCTAATGGGAGGGAGGTGCGGTTGCCTGTGGTAGTTAATTGACAGCAGCTTCGTTTTGGAAGAATTGAATTTTACGAGCCATTTCTTACCCCAATCCACCACGGATTGGAGGTCCTTCTCAAGCTCGGCAGCGAGGTTCGCCTTGTCACCAACACCAGTTTTTTGATCGAGGCGAGAGTAAACTGTGGTATCATCGGCGTACATGCCTACTTGTGATCTTATGGTATCGGGGAGATCATTGATATAGATTAGAAAGAGCGTAGGACCTAGGATAGAGCCTTGGGGATCACCCGCGTTTGTAGGATAGTTCTGGGAGGCATGTCCGTTTAATACCACCTTCAGTGTGTGGTTAGAGAGGAATGACCGGATTAAGTCCAACAAAAGTCCAGTTATGCCATAGCTTCGCAGTTTCCGTAGAAGGCCGTCATGCCATACTCTGCCGAATGCTTTAGAGATATCCAAGGCGACGGTTCGGGCTTCACCATTCTTGTCGAGAGCCTGGTATATATACTCGGTGATGGTCGTTAGCCTATCAGCGGTGGACCTGGTGAAGCGGAAGCCATACTGTTTGTCCGAGAGGAGCCCCTGGGCATTGATAATGGCTTCGAACACTTTGCCGAAGATCGGAAAAAGGCCGATGGGGCGGTAATTTGCGGGGTCCGATGGTACACCAGTGTTCTTGAATATTGGAACCACAGAAGAAGACTTCCAACAGGCAGGAAAGCAGGAGGAAGATAGGCAGAGGTTGTAGAGCTTAGAAAGGATAGAGGAGAGTTCAGGGGCACAATTCTTCAAAACTATGATTGGGATTCTATCCCCACCACTCGCTTTGTGAGGGTCCAATTTTGAGATTATGCTAGAAATCAGCGAGGGCGTGATGTGGACGTCATTCAGTTGGGCCTAGATGGGAAATCGGGTGTATGGATTCCAGACGAATCCAGAGTAGAATTGGTCGAGAATCTATGGGCAAAGCATTCAGCCTTGTCCGCTGAGGAGGTGAGGACCTCAAACTCGTTTATTAGTGGGGGTATTGAGGACTTACTCTTGCTAAGCACGCGTTTTCAGAGGCGCCAGTAGTCTTTGGTACCGAACTTGGAGGACGCTATGCGCTGCTTCATCCTGGCAGCAAACAAAAGGCGCCTGTTTTGGTCCGACACGTGGCTACGATAAAGCCGGAAGAAGTGATTATGGTGGGCAATGGCGGCCGAGCAAGCGGGCGTGAACCAGGGAGACGAATGGGATTTAAGCTGAAATTTCTTGGCTGGGATGAATGCATCGATGCCAACCTTAACCCAGAAGGAGACCTCTGATGCACAGTCTTCGATGGGAAGACTAAAAACATTGTTCCAAGGGACGTCGCAGAGGAAGTCACGGAACGAATCCCAGTCTGCTCTTTGATAGCAGTAGGATATTCTGTTGGTCTGGGTTTCTTGGGTAGGGGTGGAGTGGAACGAGATGTTGACAGAAACTACGGCGTGGTCAGAATTTCCCAGAAGGCAGAGCTGTCTGGTGGAGCAAGAATTTGTACAGAACAAATAAAATAAGAATACGGTATAAAAAAAACTTCTCTATCTTCATCCTCATTTCGTCTATTTCACCCAACCATACACAAGGAAAAGTACAGAAGATGGCCTTACAAAATGATATATAATTCTTCTGGAAGGAGGACGAAATCAAATTTTTTTTTAATATATTTTATATCAATATATATGTATCAATATATATATGTATATATATATATATATATATATATATACAACACGCTAAAATTTCCTTTCTCTGATTCCATGCGCTTATGGCTTGGGTTGGGGGTGGGGTAGCGACTCCGACTGACACCAAATCCGTCGAGTTTCGGTCTCGGCCAGATGCAAGTGGATGCGTCTAGCCACACTGATTAGCTGTGATACAGCGAAACAGGCTTGTATGTGGATGATTAATATATATATATATATATATATATATATATATATATAGCAATTTCTCATCATATATTAATTACAGAGAACCAATATTATTTGCGAATTTAAATGTCCCTTAAATAACTGCGTTCCTGATAAATACATATTCATAAATAATCATGGTGAATTGAACATACTACGACATGCCTAACAAGAAAACTCACGTTACATCTCCCTGACCATATCTCAATTAGGTCCCATCTAATAAACTCTTTCCGCAACATACTCATTAATTATGCAAATATAATAGCCTCACTTTATGTAAGAATAGGTTAAAAATAATGGAAACTTTATCAATAAAAAAAGAAAAAAGCAACACACAATAATATCAACTATGAACACGGCCACAATATGCTGACCGTATTTGGAAAATTAAACATTCCTATAACTCTACATACATACATACATACATAAAACTATCCATACACGCAGCTACAAGTAAAAATAAAATTAATTCTTGATAACGGCTAAAAGTGTAGCCGGAAACGCTCTGACATAGAGAACATTTTGATAATTTCTATATAATTTACATCTAGAAGAGAATAAAATTATAAGAACACTTGAAAAAGTAAAGAAAAACCTTAACCAAAGTAACTTGTCAGTCGTTTTTGATGAAACGTTTTTGATGAAACGTTTTGATGGGCGTTATTATAAAGGCTCTTTCAAAATCTAAGTAGTTCATATTTTAGATATTGCTTTATTTTATATATTATTTTAAACATTTCAAATATCTCTTTTAAGCTTTTTATAATATCGCCCTCGAAAAGTTGTTTTAAACAAGAATTAGTCTACCTAGAATTCTCAAAAAATAGTAAAATAAATAAAACTAGAAACAGAAAAAAATTTATATGGTTCAACACTCCTTTTCTGCAACTATCATATATATATATATATATATATATATATATATATATATATATATATATATATATATATGTGTGGGGGGGGTGTTGCGCAAAAAATATATTCATTTTTTTCAGACATTTTTCCATGTACGTATCTCAAGACGATCACGCCATTACATACTAGCGAGAAATAGAATTTGATCCCACTGAATATTTTTTTTCAAATGACTCTCGATTAAAACTCTCGGTAATATAACTGGATTACAGTCGATGCTCACATATACATATCAATATTCGTACTGCAAACCATTTCCAAAAAACACATCATCGCAAGTCTATCACTACTTCCATGGCAAATGATAAAGCGAACTGTATTATTTAGTGCCCAAGTTTAGATCTTTACAGCCAAGTGCCTTGCAATGCCTAAAAAGTTGAATCATCCTCATTCTCTCTATATATTCCTTCTGGGAGAATGATGTTCCAGTGCGACAAGAACCGCTCTTTTGTAGAACCAACTCCGGCGAGGTTGCTTCCTCTAACACTACAAACTCAACCTCTTCAAGTCTAGAATCAAGCGTTATCTATTCTCCATATCATCATAATCTACATTTCCTACTTTCCTCTCTTATAAATGACTTAGCTTATTCAGTAACCATCTATCTTGATCACATACCTCATTCATTTTACTCTTTGCCTTGAGTGGCTTTTGTACCGGGTGAACGTTAGTGTAAAAACTGGTTTTATTAGAGGTGTATATAGCAGACACGGAAAGGAAACTACAAGACCTTCTACAGAAGGTAGCTGAAGAGAGTGACAAGAAAGGACTACAAATAAACTGCAAGAAAACCGAATGCATGGTCATCAGTAAAAAGGGCAGTCCAAAATGCTAAATAGAGGTCGGGGATACTAGAATCAAACAGGTACAAACATTTAAATACCTTGGAAGACGGAAAGTGTGACACATAGATTTGAAGGCGAATTGGCATGGCGAAGGAAGCATTCCAGAAGTTGAGTAAAGTATTAAGGAACAGGACAACTTTGCTAGAAACAAAGAAGAGAGTACTGGATTGCTATGTGATGTCAGTTCTTCAATATGGCAGTGAATGCTGGACAATATCATCGAAGATGAAAGAAAAACTTGAAGCAACTGAAATGTGGTTCTACAGAAGGATGCTGCGAATATCATGTATCGAGCATGTGAATAATGATGAGGTTTTGGAAAGGATGGAAACGAAAAGGAAATTAATCATCAGGAAGAGACAGCTGAAGTTCCTGGAACATGCATTGAGGAAAGAGGGCTTGCAGAACCTGATACCAACAGGCCAGGTAGAGGGGAAAAGAGACAGGGGAAAGCAGCGGAGAACATATTTGAAAAACCTGATCAGGTGGATGACGGAACAAGGGTTGCGTGGTGTAACAGGAGAAAACATGCTAAGAGCCATCAGGAATAGGGAGATGTTGAAAGCCATGATCGTTAACTTCAAAAATGTAAATGCAATGCCAATCGGTCCCTACTGTTCTCCTGAGTATTCTACTTTTGTACTTGTTTTTTAGTAAAGTTTCTGTTTACTAATTCTCTTAACTTATTGTGTCGTAGTGGCTTTACTCTCTTGCCTAATAAAAAAAGGATTCGTTACATAACAAAAATCACATCACTTAAATATTTTATTGTAGATAATAATGATTTACTCATGCAGGTCATACTAATAACTCATAGCTGGGGGAGAATAAGTAGATTCATACTTTTTGCGAGGATATTTCTAAGTGAATATAACGAACTCGACTAGAATTGGAATTCGTCGTTTCGATTTCTAATTCCGAGTCGCTATCTATTACACAACCCGCAAATCCGAGCCTTCAGCTCCTGGTATTCCCAAGTGGTCTCCCATCTAAGTACTGACCAGGTTTGACGTTGCTTAACTTCAGTGATCGTTCGAGAACCGGTGTTTCAACGTGATATAGCCGTAAGCCCGTTGCTTTCAGTAAAGCTGGAATAAGTAATCAATAGGAAGATACTATGAAAGGTGCTGTAATATTGATGATACTCAGTATCACTTGAAAGAAAACTCATCACAAGAGCGATCCCCTTACATATCTCAAAGGCCTTCGACAAGGTGCCACATCTCGGTTTGTGACATAAAATCTTCAGCTACGGTATCTCTGAAAGTGTCTTCTTAATTATCAAGTCCTTCTCATCAGGTAAGTTCATGAGAATCGTTTTTGATGGTCTTCTAGAGGCCCTGTGGTCAATGCAGTCGTCTCTCAAGGCTGCATCCCCGGTCCTATCTTCTTTCTGTTTCGTATAAGAACCGATGTTTCAAAATGAAATTACCGTAATGACTTACAGTGATTTCAAGTTGAAACATCGGTTCTCGTATTCATGTAATTAGAAGAGAAAATCATGTATAATCAAAAAGTTAACTATCCACGCTACCAAAAACAAACTCTTATTGGTACTAGATAGAATGACAACAGGGCACTTGAAAAGTCTCATTTACGGAAAAAAGATTTTATGAATTTCAGCAAACACTAAGTGTTCAGTTTCCTGTATGGAAACGGTTAATTTCACCATTACCACTTAATATATTCATGGAAAAAGTCGGCAGGAACTAAAAATACAATTAGTGATTATCTTGTCGGAAACATTGCATTAGTATATTATTACCTATAAACATTATTTGTTTCTTAACACTCTCAGAATATTCCTCGATTTTGACAGTATTTGTATCTTATTTAATAATAATAAAAGAAAAAAAAAATGCCTGAGAATTCATCTCTTGGGAGCGTCGTTTGATACTTTGGAATGATGGAATACGTTATTTTCAGGAACGGGTTCATAATAAATAACACAACAATGTTATTCAGGCTATAACACTCCTCTCTTTTACATGAGTATTTGTTGTCCGGTTAAGTTTAATTCATATATATGAATGCCAGCAGGATATGAGTGAATACGCAATATATTAATTCCTTTTCAATATAGCCTTAAACGAAAGATAACTTCTAAGTTACAAATAAGCGCCTCTGGATGTAAGGGACACATAACATATAAGGTTATTGCAGAGTTTACGACAGCTAAATTAAACACTGAACTTCATGAACATGCCCTTGTTACGACGCAACCTGCAAGCATATTAATTACTGAGCTGAAACCTCGGTAATTGTAGGCGCTCAATAATATCTCATTTATGTAATAGATAGTATTCGAAAAGTGATACCGATTTTCAAGGATATGTTAAAAATTGGTACCTCAATTTTAATCTGCCATCTACGGCCAATTTATTTGTTGTCTCATCACAGAGTAATGGTCAAGCAAGCCAGTTTTTTAGAGCTTTATCTTTGTAGTGGGATGTGCGTCGTGGTGTAGTGGATATCGGCTCAGAACGAGAAATCGGGAAGCCGAGTTCGAATTTCCGTCGTATTCCTTGCATTTCACCTTGGGAAAGGTATTAATCCGTCTCTTCCCTCCAGTTATGGGTTAAATAACAGGACAGATTGGGTTCTATAGCCTTGGTCGGCAACCAGTCTACCGCAGAAAGCAATGGCAACCTACTGCGGGATAATCTTCTGCCCAGTCAGTCATGTCTCTTTCGAGACATGATCGCCCAAGCGTGTATCACGTATGGCACTTAACTGACTGATCTTTGTAGTAGTGAGTTTGATTATCAATGGGTGCTACAATAAACTAACCTTAGTACAGTCTGTTTCATGGCTTGTTGTAGTGCTTTATAATCACACTTTCGTTAAATTTCTCAAATTTATATTGAAAATGCAATAATAAACTTTTTAACTAGTTGGAACCAGGTTATTTTGCGTGGCATCGGCGAAATATCTCGTCAGTTGATCCTGATCATTCTCTGCTTTCAATATTTTAGGCCATTATTTGACAACCTTAGGATATAGCTAGCAGTATAGCCCGGCGTTGCTCGGGTGTAAAGAAAGTTTTAAAACTAATCCATGGTCCTAAAGCTCAGACTCTTTGGACGTTGGCAGAAAAGACTAAAAAGCAATAGTTGTTTCCAGTTAAAGCGAAACCGTAGACTGAAAGAAAAATGAATGGATGTAAGTCAAATTTTGATTTCCTGGTATCAATATCAAATAAGTTTTTTTCGTCGTAAACTGAATTTTGAAGGCTAAATAAGTCCTCTGAGTAAATGGTATCATGGCTGAGACTAAGAACTACAATTATGCCTACTTAGAGCCAAACCCGAAGCAAAAACTAAAATAAAAGGGCTGAAACAAAAATACAGATATACAGGCAGATAAACACACACACACACACACACACACACACACAATCATCTTGCCTTTTATATATATATATATAATCGATTTTCTGCACTATTGTAAGAACTGCAACCTTGAAACTTTTGAATATCGTTTCTTATGTCTTTGTCTATGAGTGTATCAAATTTTATTAAAATCGAACCACTCCTTCTATAACCCGATTTTTTCGATTATCGATTTTCAATATTTATCGGGAGTACCTCGACACAAAACCTAGTTAAGAACACTCGCCGACGCTTATAGTACAACTGTGTAAATTTTCAAGAAAATCGGTTCAGCCGTTTCGGAGTCTATAGGTAACGGACACACACACACACACACACACACACACACACACACACACACACACACACACACACACACAGAGACAAAGTTCCATTTATAAATAAGTTTAGATTAAATTTAGATAGATGGAGGCAGGAGGGAAAGAGGAGAGCGATGCATAATCTACCTAAAGAGCTTGTGTAAATAGCTGTCAGGACAGGTATTTGAAGATATAGCAAAAAGAGAAAATTTACTTTGGGCTATAAAAAAAAGGATGTTGAGAAGAGCCATGATCGCCCCCGTTCTGAACGGATACAGCACGTAGAAGAAGAAAAACCCGAATCACTGTAAGAACATTAGAATTTCTAGAGAGAAAAAAATTTTCTCGAACCATCTCGTCGGCGGCCTCTTGAAAGCGAAAACCGGAGTTTATTATTCAATGGAAACTGACGACAAACAGAATTAATTTTGAGGGACTCCTCAACAAAATGATTCTCTTTACTAATCACTTGCGTGAATATATAATTGATAATCCAACCCAAAGTGCTATGCTGGATCCTTTAGCAATGTCAGGAAATTTCAGTACTTTTGTAATGAATGGTGTTTTAAAACGAATCTTAGGGAAAGACTTTGTTTAATAATTCATTTTTGAACTGAGATAATTTTTGTTGACATGCTGACGTCGATGAGAGCAACCCGGTACGCCTTCTCAGGCTAATATGTTTTGTTGACATCAAGATTTTAACCTGTTGGTAAAAAAAAAGAAAAAGAAAAGTCATCAACAGCAGGTAATTACGTTATCATCACAGCGATACTATTTCCCAGCTAAGTGTTTTTTTTTCGTGTTGTGGAACAAATAATGACACATTTGGGCCAAATCAAGAAAATTTGGAGGCTGATCAACCAGTTCAAAACTGCAGTCACGCACAACAGCCATTGAAACCAAGGACTTGTTCACTGGAATATTGTTCTGATGAAACAAGTCCTCTTTCGTCAGTTTTCCTAAGTGTTTGGTCTTGATAGAAAATTGTGACTGCCTCAAGTAGTTGACATAGTACTATCCTTTGATGGTCAGGTCCTTTTGAAGATAGTCAATAAACAATGACGTTTGCACCCAAAATAAAAATGAAGCCTTCTCTTCAGATTAAACGACCTTGACCTAATTTGAAACAGTTGAGGAAGGATGTTTCCCCTGCGTGAATTGTCTCTTTGTATCTGGCTCAGTGATAAACCTAACACTCATCATGGGTTAGGGGACATTCAAGTAAACTAACTGAATCTGCTTCAAACAATGTCGGATTTTCCAGTGATGTGATCAGTTTGGTGCTCATTCAATTAGGTTTCAGATGGTTTGGTACCCAAAGAACAGAAACCATGGTCCTGGTAAATATCTTGTGCAGAATATTCTCATCTCTGTAACTTGTACCTGGAAAAATCCTTGTTTTTCTCAAAGAATCGTTAATGCAGTATTCACTTGCAAAAAGGAAAAGAATTCTGCTTACAAACCAAAATATAATTCGGCTTTAAAGAACCTACAAAGGGTTGATAACATGTAAAAAACAAAACCAAACAAAAACCGAATCAATTGAGCAACTCTCTTCATGGGGGGATCAATTTACAATAATTTACATAGCAAACTGATTGATCCCGACTATAAATTTTTCTAAAAGTTTATAACTATTTTTTTCATCTGGATCTGGAGTACACAAACTACAATAAAGGGGGAAAAAATTGAACAACAACAAAGAAAAGATTATTTTCGGTTGTAAAGTTTATTCTGAAACTTCACTGAAAATTCTTGAGACCGATGTGTGTAATTTCATCAGATTTTTCACATATGGAAAATATCAAGACTTTATAATTAAAATATTTCAAGAAAGTCTTTCGTAACTGGGAGCTGTAATGCTATGATGGAATGGAGCAGGACAAACAGCACAGTTATTCTATTCACGATGACCAAGAATTTTATGTCAAACGCTCTAATCTTATCATAACGGAAGGTTCCTGAAAAAGTGGCGTCAGAAAACGGAAGAGAGAACGCAACAAAAACACAAACAAATAAACATTAAAATGGAATTAATACTACTAATAATAACAATTATTATAGAATTAAAAAAGAATAAGGAAATAAGTGAGGACAATTCAAATCATTGTTTATTGTTGTATTTGAATGCAATTTATTGTCCCTCTTACTTATAAATTTAACTGGAAGAATTTTGGTGAGAATTTGTCAATGAAATTTTCCCTCTCTTCAAAAGCAATTTATTTCCTATTTTTAAAAACATAATTTTTAAACATGCGTACTAAGAAATAAAATAAAAAGCGTACGCCACACCTGCGCGTAGACTGACAAATATATACCCATGAAAGAACTACGTTAATTTTAAATTCCTACAACCAAGAGGTCCCTTTTTATGATGCTGTGTGTATACGAATTTATATGTATCCTACATTAAAGATTCAGCTGGAAGTAGCGAATTGAATGTATATATATATCCATCTATTGAAATTTCCCTGCAAGATTTATTTTGAGCTTATGGCTTTATCTTACCCCTGAAATCTTTGCGAATAAGTTTCATCTTCTCAGAAATCCACTCAAATTTGTTAATCTATTTTTAGCAAGATCATTTACAAGTTCAAATAGGATTTTTATTCCGTTTATTTGAACTCGGTTGCCTCAGTCCATTGAAAAAAATAAGAAAGAATAGAATTCGAAATGCAGCCGATTTCGTTGCGTTAACATTGCGAAAGGTATAAACGCATTTCTTGTTTCTCCACTTTCAGCCATAATCAGTCTAGGAAAAAGGAAAACTCTGAATTCAAAAGCAGTCAAAAAATGGTGTGCGCCGGCAATTTTTTAATTAAATCAAATTAAATTAATCAAATAATTTTTACAAATGAAATGATTGAACAATTTGAAGAAGTAATGGAAATTATCTGGTAGATTCATATCGAAATGCAGTTGGAAATGATTTAACTAGAATTTGAATCTCCTCATAAAAAAATTATTTGCTAAAGAAACGTACGAATATATGAAAATATACGGGCGGTTCTCGGCCCAAAACATATCTAAAAATGTTACCAAACATCGAAACTCTTCAAAGGGGTTTCTGATCGAAACGAAACTTTGCAATACTGATTCGTGTTTTCGTCTTAGGGTTTTTTTTCTTTCGAATACAGCTTATGCTTTGTTTGTTTTTTTTTTTTATTTCCCTCTACCCATTTGGTAGTTCCTTTTGGGTTTGACGACTAACTTTACCGACTTGTTAGCAGTAGGTTTTCTGGCTTCGGTCGTAATTAGGGCTACTGTTTTGTTGGTACGTTTTACAATATATATATATTAAGTCAACCAAAAAATATTCTTGATAATGTCTAATACATTAGTCGAAAGTGATTGGAACTACAGATCATTTGGACAGTTCTTACACATTCTATATCCAAAAAAGAAATCACTTGTACGAATGCAATTTAATTTTTAAAAATAATCACTGAATCGCTGTGCCTCGTCAAACGTTTTCAATGAAACTTGTATAAAAACGAGATTGCTGTCCACACACACACACACACACACACACACACACACACACACATATATATATATATATATATATATATATATACGAATCAATACTGAAATCAAAGAAAAATATTGCAATCTATGTATGGAGGATAAACTGAAAATCAAAGAATTGAAGAATATGAATGGATTAATAAACAAAAGGAATTAAATTATTTTGAATTTGTCGGCTCGCTGACGCATTCCTTTGTAGAAATGTGAAAAAACCTATAGAGTTTGTGTTCGTGAAAGAAAAATAAACGTCCATTTTGAAAATCGCACTGCGTGAATCAGTCTGTTAATAGTTAAATAACCAATAGATGTCATTTTATGTGCATTAAAAAGTGCGTTTAAAAGTAAGTTGATGAACATTATTTCAACTACTTGAACGCTATGGTTACCTGACGATCACGTTAGCATGAAACTTGAGTAGCAGTCTCTGAGTCGCGACGCTGGGAATCGTATTTGCTCCCTCTTGCTAATATAGACATAGAGCACTGTATGTTACTGTGGCAGGCTTTGTGTTGGTTTTATCGATACTTTAGGGCTTTGTGACACACACACACACACACATATATATATATTTGAAAGAAAATATGTACGATAACTTACAAAAAATTTTATGACGCGTTTAATTAGAACTTTTTCCAATTTGTCATACATCTTTTCTTTCAAAACTGTTCTTGATATATAAAAAATTATGATTTAAACTTTATATATGATTATCTCATATATATATATATATATTATATATATATATATATATATATATATATATAGAGAGAGAGAGAGAGAGAGAGCGAGAGAGAGAGAGAGAGAGAAGTTTGTTCCTTTAACTGAGCAGAGTCATGCCGACTTCGAAGTTTTGTGAAGGCACCATTATGATGCTCTCAATCGTCAGGGTTCATTTTTAAAATTAATAAACTGCGCCACATTAATCCTATTAACGCTCTATATCTATCTCGAAATCGATTATTTTACGACAAAAAACCCTGCTGGTCAAAATATCTTTTTATCAGTATACCACTGAAAAAACAACGATCTTGCCACTAAGCATCATCACTCACAACTCAACACTATATATATATATATATATATAACTCAACTATATATATATATATATATATATATATATATATATGAGAAAACACGTGTTAAAGAAACAGTTTGAATATGCCGAATAGAGTGTATGTTTCCTGGCTATATGCCATTCTTTTTGGTCAGACTAATAACCTTTCGACACCACCATTGATAGGCAGATAAATCAAGAAACAAGAGAAGAGGGAATTATGAGAGTGTAACTGGTTTTAGACTTGTTTTTAAAGACTGTTCAAACATTTATATCTCCAGTGAGGTCTTCTTATTTACTTTCGTGCGAATAGGCAAACTATTGATTTGTTACGTTTTGTGGTAGATGTCAGAGCTCTAATATTTGCGTAATTATTCTCTTTTCGAGTATTATAAGTTCCTAGGAGGATTTATTTATCCTGCATTTCAATCCTTTCTTCAAAGGCATTGCTTATGGGCACACGGACGTCTTATGGATTCTCGCGGAATGTTATTTAGCTAGCTTGTTTTATAGAAACAAGTAAAAGGTGTTCGATCCTTACAGTCTTACAACGGTAATCGGATGGGCCAAACTTCGTACAATCTTTCTCTCAAAAGCGAGCGTATGTGTTTATGTTTATCTACTTCCTATGTTTCACCCTCACGTCCGTTTCTCACAGACAAAACGTTGCAAGCCCCTCGCTGCTCTATCGGTATTTCTACGGAAAGCGTTCCTACTAAATATATTCCTTAGTTTCACAAGGTCTATAATTTATTGCTAAAAAGCCGCCATGGCACAATACATTGTAGGAAGCAACCCTCATTTTCTTCGTATTCCATTGTTGAGACCTATGATCCACTCGAGCAGCTTCTTCCAACGAACTGCTGCTCTGTGGGACCAACTCCCAATATGATACATTCCCGATCAATATAGTCTTAACCTGTTCAAGGTTACCCGTTATCTTCCCCATATATCCCCCAAAACTGTGCCTCTTAGTCTGTAACCCCCTTACAAATCGGAAATAACAATACAAAATAATTACATATCTGGGAAGTGTTCTAACAGAGGACTAAAAGCTAAACAGAGTATTAAGAGACAGAAAAATACACTATTAGAAACAAAGAAAAAAGTGCTGAATTGTTAAGTAAACCTGTATGGCAAGAATACTGGACACTCTCTTCAAAGATAAAGAATAAACCTGAAACAATAGAAATGTGGTTCTACAGAAGGATACTGAGGATACCATGTACCGAACATGCGAGCAACGACGAGGTTTTATAGAAACTGAAAACAGAAAGAAAACTTTGTAATTAACACCAAGAAGCGACAGTTGAAATGTCTGGGCCACATAATGAGGATGGAGAACTTGGAAAATTTGATACGCAGAGGACAAATTGATGGCAAGCAGGAGAAAAGAAAACAGCAAATAACATACTTGATCAGCTTAACTAAATTGATGGCGGAACAGGGTTTAAAAGAAATAACGAAAAGACAAAATTTATTAAGAACTTTAAAGCGCAGAAAATAATGGAGGACCATAATCGTTTATCTCCTGAGGGGACATGACACACAAAATTAAAAACTATATACGTAAAACTACAAAGTCATGGATATATTTTTGAAGATTCATGAAGCCTGAATGTAAACGAATGTAAACTATTTTAAGAGTCATTTGAGAATTGCTGAAGCATTTCAGCTAAAGAAACTTGAAACTAGTCTGTGTGACGTATCTCAAGAATAACTTCTGTTCTCATCTTTACTTTCGTTTGCTAAAGAACTTTGAGAAAGTTTAAACAACCAGATTGAATTGTGAATCAGCAAAAAGCTTTGTGTAAAGATATGACCTCAAGTTTTTTTGCCATCTTTTAATGTCATTGTTTTTTGTTGTTTTTTTAAATCCGTATCACCCCATAAAATAAAGTCACTAAGACTTACAAGATGTACAGGAATTAGAAACAGAAACATTAATAATGAGTTGGAAGAGAAAAGGACAGTAGATAACGATTGACATTGCATTTAAATGTTTTCCAGATGTTGGTTGAAAAGCATGGCGCAGGAAGGGAGTTCCACAATCGAACAGTGCGAAAAAAGAAACTGTTAGCATAGTATTTACGGTTACATCTAGCCAGCTAAACTGTAAATTGATGAGAGTCTAGGTACCTGTTGTGGAGTGGTTTTCGCACTGAAGGTCATAATCGTGCTATGTCGGTTGCTAATCGACTTAACGTACTCAAAATGTTAGGAACTTGGTAACCTTCCACTGAAAGCTGACTCCTTAGTATTCGGCTAACTGCCAACTAATATCAACTGCCTTAGTCCAACTATGTCCAAACTGGAACTAACTAGTAGTTCTACTGAACTCCAATAGAACTCTAAAGAACTCTCTAGAACTTCTAAAACTCCTAAGAACTCGCCAAGCACTTCCTGTTAACTCTTATTAATATAGGAGGGAGAGTCCATTATCTGAAGAATAGGTGTGTTTCACCATAACACCCCCCTCCTATATTTTACTCCGCAGTACAGGCAATATGAAGGAAAAAAACTTCACTTTCTCAGTACAAACGTAATATATCTCCTACGTTTTGGATCCACTTGTAATTGATCCGTTTCATTCCTTTTTCTTTTGGATCGGTGTACTTCCGGTAAAATTGTTGCTGGTGTTGGTAGTTCGAATATGTCATAAATTACCTCCATCAGCGTTTCTTCCGTGGGACCGCTGTCAACCACGTCTTCTAATTTGGTTAATGTGCCTCTTGCACGTAAATTTTTCTCCTTTTACCAGGTACATCATGTTGCCGATCCGCTTGTCAATTATTCCAATTTCCCAGAACGACTTGTTCTGTCTGTAGACTTTGAAAAAATTTTTTCACCTGGGTTGTATTTTTTTTATATGAGTAAATCTTTCTCTGTCTGGCTTTGACATTTTGGGCAATAACTTGTCGAATACAGCTCTAAACCTACGAGCGAATATCACTTCGGCAGGCGATTGTGAAGCTGGAGTTCCATTATTTGGCGTAATCCTGTATAGTTGTAGGAATTTCTGTAGGGCTTCTTCTGCTGGTATTTCTCTAACTTTCTTTTTTACGTATACTGTCGGTGTCGGCCATTCGTTATACTGAACTTTTTCAAGTACATCTGTTTTCTCAAGTCTATCTAATTCAATATCTATCAATTAAATAGAGGCAAATGGCACATTTCATTTCTTTTTAAATACCACCTGAGCTTTTTCTTTCAATTGGAATTTTGCCTCCATTTTGGTACATGTTCCTAAGCCTGGCGAGAAAACAGTAGGAAATGTTTCCTTTAGTTTACTTATGAGTTTTTCTGCCTCGTTGTTTAAGCTTTCTACCTTATGACAAAAATAATTAATTGGGAGATCCCACAATTGAAATTCCGTTATCCAATTTGTACCAAGTAAATTTGTGATATCTTCGATGACAAATATTTTGACTTTTAGCGTTTTTTTATTTAATGTGACGTTTGTGACAAATTCTCCGATGAACTGTATCTTTTCACCCATCATTGACCTCGCGATTTTATTCGTTTTTATTAACGTTGGTTTCCTCAACTTCTTCCACGTATTTAGATTTATAATAGACAGATCCGACCCAGTGTCGAGTTGCGTTTTTATCTTTTTGTTGTTTATCTCGACTGTAACGAATTTTCTCGTTATTCCGTCTTCAACTTGGTTGGACTTTACATTTTTTTTTATTTTTACGTCTTTATTTCTTGCTCTGAAGTGCGAGCTTTTGTGTCCCATTATTCCGCAGTTGAAATACTTTTTGTTCCTAAAATTGCACTCTCTGTATCAGTGTAATCCCCCAAGCAAAACACGGTTTCGGGAGTTTTTGATTATTTTTTCCTGGTATTTTCGTTTGATGATCTGCAATTTTAGTATTTTTTTGTTGCACTGACTTTCTTCTTTGTACCGTACTTTCTTTATGTGTGAAACGCCAGACTGTTCAATCTTTTTTGCATCTTTTTTACGCTAACCTGTTTTGTACAATGCTCTGCCAAATCCTGTACTGTAATATATGGGACGTTTTCTAATTTCGACAGTACCATTTTCTCCTTTCTTCGTTTTTTCCTGATACAAGGCCCTGAACGAATACCAAGCACTTGAAATTGTTTGCGCTCAAATCGGCCAGCTTAAATTCTTCGCAATGCTTGTTTACATTTGCTGCATATGTTATGTAATCTTGTTCGTCCTCCTTCATTAAATTCAAACATTTCCACCTCTTGTAGAACAGAGATGTTTTCTTGCTGAAAAGTTCCGTTAATATATTTACGGCCTCGGTAAACTTTAAATCACAGGTCTTTTTAGGTAAAATATAATTTACCATTTTGCTATGTTCCGACGTTCCTAACTTATTTGAAGTCTCACCTTCTTTTTTTCTGACCCCGAATAGCAGTCTACGACATACACGTCTGTGTATTTTTGTAATAATCCTCGAAAGTTACTTCTTCGTCTGTATTGTATGTGAAAGTCTCGATCGAGTTCCAAACTGTTTTCTCTGGAAAAGAATCTTGAATATTTTTCTCTTCCCCTTTTTTAGTTACATCCAGAATTTTCTTTTGAAATTCCATTTGCATCTGTACCATACTTTGTTGAAGTTTTAACTGCTTGTCGAAAATTTCCTCCTGAATTTTCTTCTGGAATGTACTTTGCTGTTCTAGAATTTTTCCTTGCTATTCCGCTTGAAATTTAAAAAAAATCCTGGAATAAACCCTTAAATTCTTTCATTTTTATGCAAGAAATTTATACCACATCTTATGTTGTTGAGGTGTGGTCAGACGAATTCGTAATTTGTGACCTATTGAGCAACTGTATATTGAGAATATATATATATATATATATATATATATATATATATATATATATATATATATATATATACGTGTGCGAATTTCGTTGCCCAAAAATTGTCTTTTTCAACTACTCCACGCTTTTTGAGTTCTGAGCAAAAATTTTGTTGCTTTGTAACTTCGAGATCTTGTTGTCAAAGTATTCGTAACTTTTCTTCAGCCAACTGTCGTGTTGGTAATTTTTATTTGCCAAATTTCTTTGGCGTGAGATAATTTTCTCTCCTACTCAGCGTGACTTCGCAAAATTTTTGTAGTCGCCGATTTTGTTGTGGCAAAAAGCCTTGAGAAAAAACAAGTTTTCTCTCCTCTTCCGAGTGAATTCGTAGATCTTCGTCGTTAATTATGTTGTGGAGTAGTTTTCGCACTGAAGGTCATAATCGTGCTCTGTCAGTTGCTAATGTTAGGAACTTGGTAATTTTCCACTGAAAGCTGACTCCTTAGTATTCGGCTAACTGCCGACTAATATCAACTGCCTTAGTCCAACTATGTCCAAACTGGAACTAACTAGTAGTTCTACTGAACTCCAATAGAAATCTAAAGAACTCTCTAGAACTTCTAAAAACTCCCCAAGAACTTCCTGTTAACTCTTATTAATATAGGAGGGAGAGTCCATTATCTGAAGAATAGGCGTGTTTCACCATAACAGTACCAAAACGATGAGCTCATCCGAATAATTACAGTTATCAAAGTATATATAAAACGGACACTGAGAGGCAACCTTACAGCGGTGAGAAAGTGACTGAAGCCGAGTCGCTTGATTAGGACCAATGATATTGCTGATTATTTTTTGGATTTTATCAAGGAGCTCAAGGTAAATAGCAAAAGCACTAGACCAGATGTGGCAGCAATATTCTAAACATGGTACTTAATATGTAAGATAGATTCTGGACAGAAACATTCTCTCGCATGACACATTCAACCAACCTTCTTAGCAGCTAACTTAGCAATAGATTCCAAATTATTTTTCCATTTCATGTCAGCTAAGGTTAGCATCAGCCATAATGAGGGAAGGTAGAGAAGGTTCTCTCAAATGATTAATCGAAACAAGTTTAGTATTGGAAGCTTTAAAATTAAAATCTTTAATCTTTAAATCTTTTAGCCCAGTTAACGACGGACTCGTGGTCGTTTTGGACATCGACTGCCATTCTGACCTTATCGGACTGATCAGCATTATAAAAAAGAAAAAAAACTGTCGGATCGAACAAATTTTTATGCTTCTTTTATATTAACCTAACCCAGAAGCTGACCTCTCCTCTCTAGTGGCTCAATTGGTGAAGGACTGGCTTGTAAAATTCAATATACCCCAAAACATGCTATCACTTAGAAGACCCTATACTTTCATCTGTAATGATCGACGGGTTTTATCTCGAAGGAGTTCCTTACCTTGAACAGCTGTTAGAACCCAAGCTTGCTCCAAACCTCAAATAGAACACATATATACGATATATAAAGATGTTAAGAATGTCCACTTCATTGTATTATTCCAGTAAGAATCTGACTTTCACTGCTTTACACTATCTTTACAATAGCCAGATCAAACCAAAAATAGAGTATGACTGCTATATATGGGATGAATATGCTCATCACTTGCTTGTCTTGATAGAGTTTTAAAGCGTTTACACAGCCTCGTGGGTAATTAATCACTTCCTACTCAATAACCCGTTTCCTACAGACGAAACGATCGCAATGAACGGGTGTTTTCCCAAGGAGGCCCGTTGCCTTGGACACCTGTTGATACATAATCTCTTCTCATATTCATGGGACTTATATATACGATCCATCGGTAAAGATGCTGGTACAATATTTGGTTCCCTGTACTGCTCCAGAAAGTACCTGATCCCTGGTATGCTCTACCTTTACAAGAGCCAGATCAGATTGAGAGTGGAGTAATGCTGGACAAGAACTGCACAGTTGTCACTTTTCAGTCTAAAGTCTAAAAGTGTCTACGCGTTCCTGTGGGTGATTAATTATTATCCACCCTAAAACTCTTTTCCCACATGACTAAAAGTTGCATGCCACTTGCTATCGCTATTTCCTTGGAGAATGTTCAGACAAGCTACATTCCTCACTGCTTTGACCCACCACGCCGCCTGCACTGAATCAGACCACTCTCATTGCTTTCGCATTTCCTTAGTGAGAAGTAAGTTCTACTCGAAAAACGTTTTCTCATGAACCGCTACTTTGTAGAACCGAATAGGAGCTGTTCAAGTCGAAGGTTAATCGTTATCTTTCCACATATTTACATAAACTGCGCCTTTTACCAATTACACAACGAACTTCTTCAATAACTCTCTACTTCGAGTGGCTTTTGTGTCTTATATAATAAAACACTTTACGAAAGCCTTTTTGTTTCAGATGTTTTTAAAGTCTTCTTTTTACTTCTCCTGATATGAATGTTTCTCTTTTTTTTGTAAAAAAGAAAAAAAAAATGAAAATAATACTTGTTTATTATTTAAATAAAATTGATATCGCGAATATAAACACTTCTTGTTTTTGAGGTCAACTATACTCATGAATTGAGAATATGAAACCATTGCGGTCGAGAAAATCCAGAGACGTCAAAAGTCTGCAAGAAAAAAAAATAAAAAAATAAAAATAAAATGAAAAATATTAAATAAAAACGAAAAAAAAAAACTAAAAAGAGTCTGACGTCAAATAGTGTTCAGATGTTCTATTTTGTTAAAATTTCAAATCCGGGTTCAAGCCGTTCATTTGAATCTTTTAAATTTGTTCATCATTTGAGTTTTCTCTATCGTCCTTTATATTTTTTTAATCTCTCATTTTTTTTCTCTCTCACTCCATCTTTAATCTCTTATTCCTTTCCTACAGGATCCTCCTTTTTTCTCGTTGATTCTTTAAAAATTTCTCTGTCTTCACTGTTCTTTCTCTTTTGTGCACTCAACTTCATTGCTGATTATTCAGTTCTTACTATTCTACTTTTTTCTATGTGTACATTGTTTAAGCTTATCTTTTTCTCTTTCTTCTAACAATGTTTATCTTCTTTTTTTCTTTTTCCTTCCCTTTTTCTTAGTTATTTTTTGTTTCCAGTTAAATTGTTTATCGATGGGAACGCTAGACACATTCATGAAAATCGTGCAGAAATGAACACCAGCCTAACAAATCATTGTCAGAATTAAAAAACAAACAAACAAACAAACAAAAAAAAAAATATCTATCTACTAATTTTTTTAAAACTTTTCTTAAATATTAAAGTTCAAGGTACAAATTTTAAAAAAGTTACTTTAATTATATTAAGAATTTTGTAAATTTGAATTTTACTTTTTAAAATTAACTTTCATGTTAACATTCGACTTTTTTCATTAGATTTAAACAAAAGATAAAATGTTTTCTGTCTTAACCTTCCAGTATAGATATTTCAAGATGCTGCACTTCAACGTGGTGTAATGTTTAACGAACTTGCTTTGTTAGATCATTTACGACTGAGTAGTGAGTACTCCACATTTTCGACCTTGTGCCATATCTAAGCAACGCTTAGAAAATCATTTGGGCACCTTTACGTGGTGTAATGGTAAGCATGCTTTTCTCGTTAGACTAGTGAGTTCGATCCTAACTGGGTGCCCATACTTTCGGCTTTGTGTCACATAAGCTACGTTTTGAAAATCATTATAAATAATTAAAGATAATTTATGAGTGTTAAACTTTCAAATTAAAAATTGGAAATACCAAAGTAAAAAAAGTACAATAATTGAAATATCTGGGAAGTATTTTAACAGAGGACAGAAAGTGTGACATTGCAATACGAAGGTGTATTGGGATAATGAAAGTGGATTTCCAAAAACTAAGCAAAGTATTAAGAAACAGAAAAGTTCGTTCGAAACAAAGAAAAAAGTAAAAGAGTACTGAGCTGTTAAGTAATATCAGTCCTTCTACATGTTAGTGGATACTGGACAATCCTTCTGACAGATGAAGAAGAGAATTGAGGCAACAGAGGAAGTGTTTCTACGGAAGGATGCTCATAATACTATGGACTGAACATTTGAGCAACGACGAGGTTTTAGAAATAGTAAAAAACAAAAAAGACTCATGATGAGTCAGTTGAAATTTCTACGGCACATAATGACGAAGGAGGGCTTGGAAAATTTGATACTCACAGGACAGATTGAAAGAGAGTCAGAGTAAAACAACGCATCACCTATTTGGCGAACTTGAGTAAATGGTAGGCCGAAAAAGTTTGAGGAGAAATAACAAAAATATAACAATGATTAAAAGCTACAAAATACAAGAAGTTGTGGAGAGCCATGATCCTGAAGGGTCAAAGGCACATAAAAAGGAGAATTGGGAATAATATTTTGCTTACATTTTCACCATAGTAAAAAAGAAATAATTCAAGAAAGTAGTCATGTGGCTCTTTTAAGATAATATTAAAATGACTTATTATTACATGACGCAGGGAGTAGTGAAGGCTCGAGAGTATAAAGTTTTGTATTGGCAGTTTCTTTATTTCTTTTTCAACTGCTTCATTTATTAGAAAAGGACAGATTTCAAATTTGTCAAAACACTGTCAATATTCCTATAAAGTTTAGCTGTCGATAACAACAGGAATAAACACGAAACAGAATCTGGAAATGTTACCATTATAGTCTAATTATGCGACTACAGAAGGAATTGCTTTTTGATTTTATTTGAAAAATTTTTTTTTTCTTAAATTTGTTTTTTTTTTTAAGATGCGAAGGAAGTTTATTCATTTTAAAATTTAGCACACCGCATTAATATCACTTCTCTTTCTACTGCATGCTTTTTCAATGACTCAATTGCATTATCCGTATTGTTAATTTCACTTAGAGTTGTTTTACGTTATCATAGTAGGATATGACAACACATCTATGAAATTCAAACACACTATTTTTCAGGGATCATAGTCTCCTTCAGTAGCAGGATAAACCTTTTGTACAACAAATAAAGTGATATACACAGTGTTAAAGGTTAAGTATTTATAAAACATCTAGCATGATATTTTATCATTTTATTAACACAATCTGATATTTTGTAATATTTTAAACCATTTTCTTGGAAATGGTTTCAAATATCATGAAAATAAGTTGTTTTTATCAAATTGCCGAGCATATTATACTTTATCAATTAAACAAAGGAAAAAAAGAAGAGATTCCAGGCGTTTTATCCACAGACGATGAATTATTCTAATTTTAATAACACGTTCTCCATTTCAAGGAGAGAAAAGTGCTAATCAGTTCCTTCTGTTATAAGTTAAAAAAAAAAAAAGAAAAAAAGAAGTAGCTAAGTCTAGCAATTAGTTGATAATTTTAAAATAATGTTTGTAAGTAGTACGCAAGTTTGAAAGATTCTAGAAAACATGAAAACAAAGGATGGAGTTGCTATGAAAATATAATTTGTCTCTTTTTCAAGTAAAAAATAAATAAATAAATAAAAATAAAAATAAAAATAAAAAGTCATAAACCAATTCCACTCAGTTTTTTAAAAGGTTTTTCTCTTTTTTCTCCTTTAAAAAGATGCAAGTTCAGAGAGGGAACTCCCTGCATTTTAATGCATTAACATCATTTGTTAACAAGAGATTAATATTTTGACTAATTTTTATGTCAACACTGATAAGAAAATCTTGTAAAATGACTGAATTCGGCACAAGTTTATTGATTAAACGTTTTCGCTTCTACTTTTCCTCTCCCCTTTCTTAGCAACTTTCACTCCTAAGTTTTCTATTTCACTTTTCGTTTTCTCTTCCTGGTTATAACGATAAACTACATCCGGCAGCAAGGCCTCTGATTAGAAAATTTTGAGAAGTGTGGAACTACCTCTTAATTGTTGTCGTTCCCAAGTCCACACTGACACGGAGTGGTAGCACCTGTTAGGGTTCTAGCTATAGGCAAATAGTGACCGTCCAAACTGGGGTCAAAACAGTGAAAATATAAAAATACATTTTTGTAGTAAGAATACCAGCAATACATTTTCATAGTAAAAAAAAGAAAGAAAAAAAAACCATCCATACATTATTGGAAAAGGAAGATAAAAATTACCAGCAATATATGAAAAAAAAAAAAAAATTTAAAGCTCCCACCAAAACTAAATTGCGACAATAAAATGAGAACAATAATCCGAACAATGTAAATAATGTTAATACTACCTCATCTCAGAAGTATAGACAAATACTAACTATTCAGTTAATTTAGACCAAAGCTTAGAAGTCGAATATCTTCATTTTTATAAAAAAAACTCTCTCCCTCTTTATTAGTGTTTATTCCCATCCATTTTTAAAAAATAAAATCTTATCTTTCTTTTCACTTAAATTTAGCCTTCCTTCCTTCCTTCCTTCCTTCCTTCCTTCCTTCCTTCCTTCTTTCCTTCCTTCCTTCCTTCTCCTACTTTCTTGCTCACTTTTTCTTTTTTTACATTTTTCTTTGTCCTTTTTTAAATCTTTCTATCTTTTTTCTGCTGTGCTTCTTGTTCTCTCTTCATTTCTTTATTTTTTTGAATACTTTTTACAGCCTTTTTCATCTTCCTTATTTTATTCTCACTTCATGCACTATCCCCACTCCACTTTCGATTTAAATCTCTTTCTTCTTCTTCTTCTTCTTCTTCTTCTTCTTCTTCTTCTTCTTCTTCTTCTTACTGTTTCACCCTTTATACGTCTCGTATATTCTGCCTTAGTGAATATACAGAAAATTTCATAGAACACATCTCTATTCTTTAGTACTTATTATTCATAATGATTATACCCTTTCTCTGTTTTTTTTTAAATTTAAATACAAGACTATATGTCCAGGTGACTCGGTGTGCGGTAATAGCGAGTTATAGTCAGATTAACTACGAGTAATGAAATGCTTCATTATTGTGGCCAAAAGCTAAAATAAAACCAAGACTATTTCTCCTAAAGAGTGCTGAATTGCTATCTTATAGCAATCCTTCTATATGATAGTGAATGCCTGAGAAATATCCTCACAGATGAAGTAGAAAACTTGAATCAACAAAGATGCGGTTATACAGAAGTATGCTGATGATACTATGGATAGAGCATATGAACAACGAAAAAGTTTGAAGGAAAATAGAAGCAAAATGGACGTTTATACTTCGAATCAGAGACTGTTGAAAGTTCTTGGACACGTCAAGTGGAAAGAAAGCTTATAGAATTTACACTTACAGGATCAATTGAAGTTAAGATGGACAGAGTACAGCACCGAGTAACCTAACAAACTTTTAAAGATGGATGGCAGAACAGGGACTAGAAGGATTGTGAAAAAACAAAACTCTGCTAAGGATTTGAAGTTGTGGAGTGTCATGATCGCCCACGTCCTGAAGAAACATGGAACATAGATGAAGAACTGGCCATCAAATTCTCTCGTTTGCCAGTCATTGTACAAATTACTATTACGTCATGAAGACCTTTTCAAAAGTGTCTTGTTCTATGAGAGGCTTCGGAACCTTTCTGCTTTTCTGTTTCATATTTTTGAAATTAACTTTTTATTTTTCTTCCCATGAAGTCGTTCTTTTTTTTCTCCCGCTTATTGTAGTCCATTTGGTGCCCTCAGAATGGAAACACATTTCTTTTGCTCTCCTTTTTTAAACTAACCTCATTCAAAAATCTATTTCACCGTTTTATTTCTTTCTTTCTCTTTCTTTTATGACGTAATACTTATTTTCTCTGTCTAACCAAAGGGAAACTCTCGATAGATGGATTTTATCTGCCAATCCTAAGCATAATTTAAATCTCAGCTAAATGTTCATGTTACTTTCTCCACTAAAGTACTTCACTTTCTTTTGACATCTTTTCCCAGTGCTGCTATAATTTTCTTTCTTTCTTTCTTTCTTTCTTTGACATTTCTCTCAAACCTTTTTCTTTCGTCTTTTCTTCCGTCCTTTCATTTGCAACTGTTCTTTCACGAAAACCTCAATACTTTTATTTTTAATTTTTCAGTATTTTTAAAGATGTTCTTAAAAACCAATCCTGCCCTTCACTGCTTTGGCTTTCCCGCCCCATGGCACGTTTTATGCGATACATCAAACAATTACCGGGTATAATATTTTGAAATGTACTCTAACAACCTTTACGCTCCGTATCGTACACACAAGAGCCCAAAGATCGCCTACTTGGCAACAAAACCCACTCTCCTCACACTTACTTTATCAATTCCTTAAACTTACATACGTTTACTCGAAATCCAGACCGCCCTGAAAAAAATGTCAGTATGACTGACGGGGACAGAAATCCGTTCAGGGTGGGTGGCCCCATTTGTCCAAAATTTACTTGAGTACTTTCCCTGTGGGAACGAAAGAAGTTTAAATGAAATCCTATCTTACCAAATGCAATTTTGCTGTCGATGTATTTCACTTTACTTGTTGACCGATCTGGATCTGGTGTTGATGAGCACTATCTCGATCTTTATTAGAAGTGAATTTTTGCATATTGACTGTTTCTAGAGGAAGAAAAAAAAACAACACTTACACGGGGATAGAAAATGAATTCAGTAAATGTAAAAAATAAAAAGTGGCGCAAGACAAGAATATATTTTCTCACCAGTGTTATTCAACTTTTACTGCGTGGTGATCCCGAGAGAACTCGAAGTCTTAACAGGATTTATGATTGCTGGACACAGTATTGACAACATGAGACATACAGATGACACAGTGTTGATAGCAGACACAGAAAGGAAACTGCGGGGAAAAATAATGAAGGAAAGCGAGTAGAAAGTACTAAGCATCAACTGTAAGAAGACAATGTATTGTTGTCAGTAAGAGGGGGGGGGGTACATAGAACTATGAATTGGTGATACTAAAATCAAGCAAGTATGAAAAAAATGTACATATCTGGAAACAGAAAAAGGTCACCTGGTTCAATAAGTGTTGCTTTCTTATGAATTAGGTAAACAGAAGAGTATTTGTGCCACATTATGCTAGGCAGGCGATAAAACCAGGATATACTATGAGAAAACAACGGTTGAAGTTGTGTGATAGATTGGATAACATAAACACTTAGTGTTATCATTCACGTGGAAGATAGTTTGTCACCTACCATTTACCTCACAATTATTGAAAATAACGTACCCATCTCATGTGCATAGTCTCTTACGATGGCAGTGATAACTTTCAGAAGGGCAATGCTCGCTGCATGGGTCTGATAGGAATAAATTAAAAAACAGGAAGAACGTTCCTTTGTGTTTATTTGAGCGCCAAACCTCCTAGATCTTAACCCTATTGTGCAATTTTGCGATTTATTGAACTCAGAAGTTCAAGTAACAGCATGGCACCAAATCTTCGCTGAAACCGTAGACTAATTATTCTTATTGCATATCTCAGACATTTATAGGTTATTTATTGGTTATTATTTGGTTATTATTATTATTATTATTATGTCATTTTTCATCATATTTCGATTTCTGCTTTGGTCTCACTACCAACCAAGTCTGCGGGGAGACCTAAGGCAGGTAGTGCCGTGTTGTTATGGCTTCATTTCATGTTTTTCTATCTTCCCTATCATCCCCAGCATTACATAGATAAAGTTTTCCTTAGTGTGTGGGCTGTACTTAATAAGACAATTTTTTGTATATCTCTTAAGCTGGGGTTTCCAGGGATTCTTTCAGCTTTCAGTAGGTGCACTTGGAATGATAAAAAATGGAACAAAACGTTCCATTTTTTATCATTCCAAGTGCACCTACTATCACTGGCACAACTCTTGTTTTCAATTTCCACATTTTTTCTATTTCAATTTCCAGGTCTTTATATTTTGACAGTTTTTCAAATTCCTTGATTGCTATGTTACAATCCGCTGGACAAGCCATATCAATTAATAGACAAGTTTTCTCCTTCTGGTTTTTAACAATAATGTCTGGCCTGTTTGCTTCAATTTTTCTGTCTGTGTAGATGGTGTAATCCCATAGAATGGTTACATCTTCTATTTCTGTAACCGGTGCTGGGTGATGTTCATACCAGTGTTTGTTTACAGCTTTTCCATAATGTTTGCACATTGCCCAATGTAAATATTGCCCAACTCTATCGTGGCGATTTTTATATTCATTTGGGGCAAGCACAGAACAGCCTGAGATTAGGTGGTCTATTGTTTCTTGGTGTTTATCACAAAACCTGCATTTTGGATCCATATTATTATGCATAATATTTGCCTGAAAGTTTCTCGTGAAAAGACTTTGGTCTTGTGCTGCAAGAATAAAGCCTTCAGTTTCAGACTTTAATCCAGATGCACGTAACCATCGATGAGTATTAACTTTGTCAACATTGGATTTATTGGCACGTACTGGATATTGGCCATGCAGAGGTTTGTCTTGCCAGCGCTGTTTCATCTGTTCAAGTTATTATTATTATTATTATTATTATTATTATTATTATTATTATTATTATTATTTATCACTGCTATAATTGTAATTTTTCTTTATGCTTCAAATCATCCATAGTAGATAATTTTCACATTCTAATGAACGTTAAGCATAACTTTCAACCATTTCATCTGAATGCATAAAGAAAAATTACAGTAATATATAGCAACACAGTTACATCCTCAATGAGTGCCCATACTGTCACCCTTGTGCCACATTTAAAATGGTGTAATGGTTAGCAAGCTTGTTTTGCTAAAACAATTACGACTGAGTCGTGACGACCACCTTGACATATTCGGAAAAGACATTAGAATAATCAAGAAAACCACCTGAATACGGACAGAAAAAAGAGAGAGAGAGAGAGAGAGAGAGAGAGAGAGAGAGAGAGAGAGAGAGAGAGAGAGATTTCGTTGGAAACAAAGATTAGAGTACTGGACTGTTATGTAATTTCTGTCCTCCTATATGGCAGCGAATGTTGGACAATCTCCCCAGAGATGAAGAAAAGACTCGAAGCAACAGGAATGTGGCTCTACAGAAGGATCCTGAGGATACCATGGATCGAACATGTGAGCAACGACGAGGTATTGAAGAGAATCGAAACGAAAAGGAAACTCATGTTTAACATCAGGAAGAGACAACTGAAGTTTCTGGGACACGTAATGAGGAAGGAGGGCTTGGAGAATCACAGGGTGGATAGAGAGAAAGAGAGACAGGCTTAAACATCGCGTGACATAATTGATGGACGTAAACAAATGGAAATAACAGGATCACATATATCAAGGGGAAGGAAGAGGTGGAGGGCTATTATCACCTATGCTCTGAAGGGACACGCCACATAAAAGAAGAATTGAGTTCGATCCGAACTGGGTTCCCCATACTTTCGGATCTGTGCTACATCGAAGCAGAATTCTAGACAGTAACCGGTTTTACACGATTTCGTCCGTTATAATTACTTTTACAGCTGTAACATGTGATATGAAACATTTTTCCCTCAACCCCAATCTTTTTCTTTGCCTTCCTATATGATAAATTATCTAAGCTCGAACAGACCAACACTTATGCTTCGAGACAGCGTCACATTTTCCGGTTAAAAAAAAAAAAGACAGAGTGTACACCTTTGTGCAAATTAATTGAAACAACTACTTTAGTTTCTTTTCTTTCACCATAGGTCAATTTTAGACCCGCTCGAGTGACAGGGTGTAATCGATTTCTATTTTTTTCCTCAGATTTAGGTCATTTGCAATGGTGTGCATTAATATGAATCTATTTTCGGAGTGTATGATGAAATTTGTTTGGCCTTGAAAAATATTGCGTCATCCGTGATTGCATCACTATAGAGAGATTACGGATATTGTTGATATAAGCCTTTCAAGTGTCAGTCATGTCATCAAGGTGGAGAAAAAAAACTGGATCCATCATAAGTGACAACGTATAAGTGATCAGGGTAAGTGTGAAAGATCTTAGGAAGATATTATTCGTTTTGTTTCAATTAATTTGCACCAGAGTGTATCTACTGTCAATGTCGGATAACGTATTTTTTTGAAGTTACGACTGAAGGGTGGGTTAAACCGAATAATGTTACGTTTATGTGATTTCTGTTTATTTCTGCCTACCTTGTTTTTAATGGAGTATTCTAAACTAGTGCTGAATTTTTACAACTTAACATCTGATGAGTGGCGTATCATCATTGAACATTTGATTTAGCAATTTTGTTCTGTGGTGCTGCTTCCAGAGCAATAGATATCATATGACAGGACAACCAATATATACCCTTGTGCAAATTAATTGATACAACTACTTTAGTTTCCTTTTTTTCACCATAGGTCAGTTTTAGACTCACTCGAGTAACAGGATGTAATCGATTTCTATTTTTTCCTCAAAATAAGGTAATTTTCAATGGTGTGCATTAATATGAATCTATTTTTGGAGTGTAAGATGAAATTTCTTTGGCCTTGAGATTGCATCAGATTTTAATCACGATCAGACATTATTGTCACGAGTGTCGATTAATTTTCCTACGGCCATTGTCTGTGATGGATGCTACTCAAAAGAAGCGTGCGAAAATTGTAACGCTGCACCAGCACTCTGGCAAGCCTTACTGAGAAATCACGGATATTGTTAATGTCAGCTTTTCAACTGTCAATCGTGTCATCAAGGCGAGGAAGTAAACAGGATCCATCAGCTCAAAACTTAAAGGAAAATGCGGTTTGAAGAAAAAAACAACGTTAAGAGACGACGTATACATGATCAGTGAAAGTGTGAAAGATCCTACGAAGCTATTATTCATTTTGCTTCAAAGAATTCGCGCAAGGAAATTGTTCCCAATGTATAACACTAATATTAAAACGAATTATAAGAAAATAATTTTGCTATGTAGTTAAGTATATCGCATTACCCCAGATAATAACTCCTCTGTGTTCAAATCTATCTATCTATCTATCTATCTATCTATCTATCTATCTATCTATCTATCTATTTCATTCGGTTTAAATCTATCTATCTATCTATCTATCTATCTATCTATCTATCTATCTATCTATCTATTTCATTCGGATTAAATCTATCTATCTATCTATCTATCTATCTATCTATCTATCTATGCTTATGGCCATATCACGTTGAAACATTGGTTCTAGTACGATACACCGAAATGATGGCGACTGCTTGGGAATAGCAAGTATCGTACGCTTGAATATGCTGTTGTGATGGATGATAGTCGAGTTCCAATATTATTCTGCTTCGTTATATTCACATATGCGCAAACCCCTTGTAAGGTATGAATCCACCTATTCTCTCTACTCTAGCTATGGTTTGTATTAGTAAATCATAATTATTTCCAAAGATTTTATACATTCTAAAAATATTTTCGGACTTTAAATAATTCGCAAAAGGTTGATAAGTCGGAAGAAATCTATCTATCTATCTATCTATCTATCTATCTATCTATCTATCTATCTATCTATCTAATGAAAACAAGTGGCAATAATTTTAGATAAATAGCTATGAAGAGACTGAGATAGATAGATAGATAGATAGATAGATAGATAGATAGATATGAACTGAACAAAAAAAATATAGACATTATTATTTTGATGATCACTAAAAATGAAATGGTAAAATCGAAATATAATGAGGAGGTGGAATTACAATAAGAAATATTTTTGATAGAAAGTGTGAGGAAAATAGAGCTACACACACGTGCGCATGCGCACGCGCACGCGCTCAAATAATTTACCTCCCATTTCTAAAGAGAAAAAATAAACAGTCGAGATCTGCGTAGTTGTTCTAAGCCAGATGACACTTTACGAAGATAGGCCAATAACCAGGATTTCGTTTCACTTCTGTGCCTCTCCACCTCTGCCTTCATGCTGCAAACACCCTGATGACTTGTTTTTATTGCTCGTAATCTAGAACTGTAAAAACCAACGGCCAGGAGGCTATACAAAAGCCTTCTCTCAGTATGTAGACACATACTGTTGATTTAAGAAGATTTAGATTTGCTTGGGGTCTGCAGCCGGTAACTGGAAGAGAGTCACATGAAGGCGATAGAAAAGCGGCCTCTTTCATAATCTGTCTTGTTTTTACTACATTCCGCCTCTGTAGGACCACTCACTGCTCGCAGATGTTCGGACCAGTTCATCAACACTTACCCATGGTAGCTGTGAAAAATGAATGTTTGCGCGCAATTAAGAACCTCTAGAAAAAGCTAAAAACAAGAAAGATTTTCACAGAGGGAGAGAGAGCGAGAGAGAGAGAGAGAGAGAGAGAGCGAGAGAGAGAGAGAGAGCGAGAGAGAGAGATTGTTATAACTCGCTACTAACGGTCATAGTGTTATGTTTCGACTGACTCCAACGAACACTATCAAAATTCTACCAGAATTTTCTCGAACTCTGGATATTTAGTCAAAGTCTCTCCACTGAGACGGGATGTGACACAAGGTCGCGTTTAGCATTGGGAACTTGAGCTCGTACGTTCGAACCAAGTGTCAAAATTTTCCTAGCCCTTACAACGCGGGAGCGGGTACTGTGCATTGTCTATTTTTCTCCGAAGACAGAACCCCGACTAAGTCGTTGTCTGTCCGAAGACAGAGTGCTTGGTAATTGCGAGATAGATAGATAGATAGATAGATTCTTATAACTTGCTACTAACGTTTATAGTATTATGTCTCGAGTGACACTGTATCAAAACTATATCAGAACTGCCTCAGAACTGGATATTTAGTCAATATATCTTTCACTGAAATTGGATGAAACAAAAGGCCAGGTTTAACGTGGGGATCCCGAGCGCATACATGCGGGTCAAGGGTAAAAAATTTGCCCAAACCCCCAAACCAGCGTGTACATGAGCAAAGGTTCCCTAGCTCCCGCATAAGCGGTATCGGGTTTGTTTATTTATATTGGTCGATTTTCTGCACCGGACATAGCCCCGTCTAGTTCGCTGTCTGCCCGGAGACACAGAGCTTGACAAGAGCGAGTTCCGGCGGAACTTCATAGTATAAGATTTTAAGGTGGGGTTTCCGAGCACGTACAATCGGACAAAAATTACCCAAATGCTGCATACACAGGATCACGTTTTTGATTGTTTTTCCCCTCTACATGTCGACATAGGATCGCCTGAGTCCCTCTCCCTCGACATGTTCGAGTTTGAGCAGAACTTTGAGTATTCTTCTAAAGTCTCCTCCTCCACTGAGACGAGTTGTGACACAAAGTCGGAATTTATGTGCGGGACCCAAGCGGGTACACTCGGGCTAAAGGTCAAAATTTGCCCAGGCCCAGACTTGTCTGCCTTTCTCAGCCGAGTCCCAGTTCGTAGACTGAGCCGGCAGAGAGACAGAGAGCTTAGAGTTTGATTGTAACTGTTGGTATTTATCCAGAGTCCCTCTACTGAGACCTGATGTGACATAATATCGGGCTTTACGTGGGGAACTTGATTGCGGGCACTCGGAACAAGGATCAAATTTTGCACACGCCGCACATACGTGGGATCGGTATTATGCCGGTCTATTCTTCTCAGCCGAGTCTCACTTCATAGACTGAGTCCTGACTGAGTCGTTCTCTGCCAAAGAGCTTATCTTACAGCTTCGAGTTCCAGTGGTATTTACCAGAGACCTTTCCACTGAGGCTGGATGTGGCATAAGGCTGATGTTTAATGTGGGAATTTCGAGCCCATAAGCTCGGGCAAAAACATCCCGTAGATCCTGCAAAAGGCAGGGTCAGGCTCCTGTCTGTTCTTCCCCATACGAGATTCTGCCCTTCGGCATAGCCCGTCTAGGTTCCTCTCCGCTCTGAGGCGGAGAGTTCGACGAGGTTAGAGTTCCGAGTGGAACTCTTGGTATCTACCAGCCTCCCTACTGAGGCTGGATGAGGCGCAAGGCCATTTTATTGTGAAAATTACGAGCCCTTAAGCACGGGCAGAAATTTCCCGTAGACACTGCACGACAGAGTCGGGCACCTGTCTATTTTTCAATGACGAGACACTGCTCTTCGGCTGAGCATTGTCTAGGTTCCTCTCCGCCCAGAGGCAGAGAGTCTGACGAAGTTAGAATTCCTAGCGGAACTCTTTACCTGAACTCTGTTTGAGTTCCTTATTTAAGACGTCTTCTCTATTTCATTTGTGTTACCGGGGGTATCTTATTTGCTCCACAATATCCATTCATTTTGGGAATTTTTTTAATTTATTAAATATTCATTTTCTTAGTATTCCCCTCCACCTTTTTCTGGTTAGTTCTCCGCGTTCTGAACTTTGTATTTCGTTTTGGATCATTCACTAGTTTGTCCCAGAAAGTTCCTTTTTCTGGCACTGATACTTGTACGTTCATCGAATTCTTGAAGTTTAAGTACGTGAAAGATATCATAAAGTACTTGCATAGTTTTTACTCTTCTTTCGGTTCTTTCATCGGTAAATAATTTCTTTAACTGATTCCAATGCTGTTTGTGTTCTCACTTCTTTTTTTTTTTTTTACTTTTGTCATATTTTTCCTTCGTTTTTTCTTTCCTTCCTTCCTTCTTTCTGTCTTTCTTTCTTCATATGCTGCGAATGACACACTATGTTTCGGTTTAAATACTGGGATGGAACTTTTCTCCACTTGAAATTTTGATTTTGGAACATCAAGCCAACTCATTCGCCCAGATCCGGAAAACGTTTTTTCAGTTCTTTTTTTTTATAATTTTTACATTGTTTTGTTTAAACTGGTCACTTGTCCACTTATATTTTTGGAATTAATATTAATAGGTAAATCTCATAACTCGAAATATTTTATCTAATCAGTACTGAATAAATTTGTAGTATTGTTTGCCACATAAGCCTTTGCTTTTACACACTTGTTACGACATGAAATGTTGCAAGTCATTTCACCAATAATAAATAATTTATCACTCAACACACCACGTGCGATTTTCGAAGTTCTTTTTAATATAGGTTTTATGTTCGTTTTTCATGTGGATTCGTTTATCATTGTGATATCACAACTAGTGTGTAGCAATTTTACGTCCACATTATTAATTTTCCCATGTGCAAATTTTCTTTGGTTTTCTGTCACGCTGAGTACAAGTTTGTCTGTGATAATTTTTCTTTGTTTAGTTTTACAGTGTGATTTTTTATGTCCTACTTTTTCACACTTGTAGCATTCTAAATACTTAAAGGGACAGTCGTCTCTGAGATGGAATCTTCTACGCCTGAAATATGGACTATTTTTCTTTTTTCCGCATTTTTCCTTGGCTTGTATATATGCCCATTCTTTTTCTTCATTTTCCTCCGTGTCACGTGTCAGATTTAGGATTCTCTGACATTCGTCTGTTATTTCTTGTAGTGCTAGTTTTTGATTCTGTTCCAGTTTTGAACACGCATTTCTGCGTCTTTTTTCGTTGTTAACCTTTGAACGAAAATTTATCCTTTCAATCCATCCGAAGTTAGCTCGTTCAATTTGAATCTTTCACAATCTTAGTTAATGATTCCAGCATATTACAAAACCTTCGTCTTCTTTTTTCATCAGATTCATACGATGCTAACGAGTATTGAATAACAAACTTTTCTCTAATAACTACAGTTACTTCAAAGTAAATTTCTGGTTTTCTAGGTTGTACAAAATTACTGTATTTTTCATATTCTACTGATGCTAAAATTCACAACAAAAATCTTGTTTTTTCTCGTCTTCCCAGTCGCTACATTCTTACCTGTAAATATGCCCGTATCTTCAAAAATAAGCAGAAAATGTAATTCCATCATCTGAATTGTATGTGAATTCAACAATGACGTTTGACACCGCATCGAGAGTGAATAAAAAAAATGGAGAATTTTCCGTTTTCTTCTGAATTATTTTAAGTAACTTTTGTTATTTTTTTTTCTGCTTTTGTTACATTTTTAACATTTGGGTTACTAATGCTTTCATATTTAAAAATCTGATTTTTTTTTTTGCGCACAACAAAGAAAAAATTATACCACCGCAGTTCTAATTTCTTGGCGTTACTGTTGTTATGTGCGCCGCAGTAAAAAAACAAAAAAAAACGAAAACGAACAAAACAAAATATTTTTTCTGCTCTGTATAAGTTTCTCTCAGAACTCTGTCGGGACTCTCACTGAACTTTCTTTGATTTTTTTTATTTAAGACGTTTTGCCTAGTTCATTTGTTTTACCGGGGGTGTCTTATTTACTCCACAACGGAGATAAATAGAGAGAGAGAGAGAGAGAGAGAGAGAGAGAGAGAGAAATAAACAGAAAGACTGAATGAGAGCGAGAGAGAGAGAGAGAGAGAGCGAGAGAGAGAAAGAAAGATAGTGATTGAGAGAAACAAGTGTGAGAACGATAAACAACTGTGTGAGTCTCAGAGAAAGAAGGTGAAGGAGTTACAGAAAAATGTATATATGTGAGTGTGTTGTGCGTGCGTACTTGAGAGATAGAGAGAGAGAGCGCGAGAGAGAGAGAGAGAGGATAGAACGAGAGAGATTGAAATAAACAGGTGTGTGAGTAAACTAGAGAGAAAGAAGGTCATAGGATTTTTGTGCATGTACGGATGTGTATGACATGGAGAGAAAATTATGTCTAAAAAGAGAGAAACAACCCGAGAAACTGATTCAGAGAGAAAAGCTAGAGAGACGCAAAGAGATCAATATAAGAGAATGAAAGAAAGATTGTGAGTGGAAGAAAAACGCCGAGGCTGCAATGGAACATCACAAAGGAGGGTTAAAGAGAATGAGATTGGGAGATTCAAGGAGAGACAGATAGATAGAGAGAGAGAGAGAGAGAGAGAGAGAGAGTGGGAAAAAGGGAAGAAATTTGAGAGAGAAAACGTGAGAGACAGAAACCGCAGGTAAAAGTGTGTGTGTGTGTGTGTGTGTGTGTGAGAGAGAGAGAGAGAGAGAGAGAGAGAGAGAGAGAGAGAGAGAGAGAGAGAAAGTTTTGGATGGAAAGCGTGATAGACAGAAAACGAAGGTAGGAGAGAGAAAGCGTGAGAGATAGAAGCTGAAGGTAGGAGAGAGAGATATTTAGACACACAGAGAGGGGAGAGAGAGAATAGCTAGGACGGAGATAGGGAGAGAGTTTTAGAGCGAAAGCTTGAGGCAGAAACCGAAGAGAGGAGAGAGTGGCGAAGAGAGAGAGAGAGAGAGGAAGGAAGGGAGAGGAGGAGAGTGAGTAAGAGAGACGCAAAGAGAGATTTATGCACACAAAAGGAATCTTATACATAACTATCAAATGCATCATTCATACATAAGTTCAATCATAATTTCGATCTAAATAATGCCATATTTATTAAAAGAGAAAGTAACTTATTCGATGGGAAATTATTGAGATCTAAAGAATGCCATACTTATGTAAAGAGAAAGTAACTTACTTAGATGGGAAATTATTGAGAGTGTCGTCATCAAATATAAATCTACTTCCTGGATTGTGTTTTTAAGTATCTCCTAAAAGAAATACATCTTTCTAAAGCCAATATACACGGTTCTAAACAGTTTAATTTTTAAAGGAATATTGTTAAATTCAAAACCTTCTAACATTTAAAATATATAATACACAAATTAATTTCTCAAATTAAAATAATAAGTATGAAAAACTTCAACAACAATATCAACAACATTTACTCACTTTCGTTTACTAGGCATTAAAAATTACTTCACTTGACATCTTCCATAGTTTATGCTAACTTCCAGTTCGCCTGAAGTATATTTATGATCATTGTTCAATTTTTAAAATTCTGAAAACTTTTTTTATTTCCGCTTATAAACACTTATTGCAAAATTTGATATTTATCGTGATAAAGTCCATAAAAGGACGAAGCACGTCGACTGAGATAAGTTTTCTTTATATATATATATATATATATATAGTTTTTGGTCATAATTAAATTAGACCAGTACTCAGTTGTATTAAAAAGTGCTCAATACATTTATATTGCAGAGCTTTTGAATATTTTTTATTTGGAAATGAGTTATTACTGCAACCTAGGTTTCAACCTTTCAGTATCTTCAGGCGATTTATAATAACTGATCTTCCAACGTTTTTCAAACATACAACAGGGATTTTTACGAACGCGCGACTGGAATTTTTAAACAACCGACATTTTTCAAAATAAAGGAGTTACTTAAGGATCTTAAAACACTTTGATCCAGGTTCGTATGCTCCTAAGACGTATTTGTAGGTGTGATTAACACACACACACACACACACACACACACACACACACACACACACACACACACATATATATATATATGCAGATAATATTACAGTTAGTTTCACCTCTAAATATCTTGAAGACAAGTGCCTGGCAGCTGATCTATCCTCTGATCTATCATAACACAATGGTGAAAATTATGGATGATAACATTCAATACGTACAAAAATAAACTAGCAACATGTTATCATCAACGAACAGACCCTAAACCCGCAACAATCCTGGTGAGTGGTCACAAATTCTCTGGAACGCCTACTGGGTTTAAAGCTTACCCTGACCTCCAATGGGACGTGTGTAATCGTGTCATTGTAAAACTGCTGGAAGAATATTGGGTTTCTTGTATCACTCCAGAAAATACCTAACTCCCAGAGTCAAGTTTTATTTTACAAGAGCTAGAACGGAATATTCCTGCCAAATTCTTACTGACCAGGTTCTACACCCTGCAAACGTTATCTTACCGACGAATCATTGCTAGCCTCTCTCTATCCCAATTACTATAGCAGATGTTCAGACTACATTCCTTAGTCACACCGGCCTAGTCATTCATAGATAGGATCAGCCAGGTCATGTCAACGGTGGCAATTTGCCACCTTCTTTTTGTGTTTCTTTGTTAAGGAGAAAGTTCCACTCAAACAGCTTTTTCAATAGCTCTGTTGCTTTGTGGAACAGACACCCGAGAGGGTGTTCCTATGAGAACTACGATCTTGATCTCTTTAGGTCCTGGGTCAGCCGATATCTATTCTACATGTCCACATAATATGTATTTCTTAATTCTTTCTTTCCACCTATTTGAAAGAATCTCATCTTCTAACTTGAGTGGACATTCGGCCTTATATTTGGTGAATTAGCGCTAAATACTCTCCTCTTTAAGGATGTGCGTTGTGGCGCAGTAGATATCGGTTCGGAACGAGAAATCGGGGAGCCGATTTCGAATTCCAGTTGAATTCTTTGCATTCACTTACGCGCAAATACCCTTGGGAAAGGTATTAATCCGTTTCTTTCCTCCAGTTATGGGTTAAATAATAGGACAGATTGGGTTCTATAGCCTTGGTCGGCAACCAGTCTACCGCAGAAAGCAATGGCAACCTACTGCGGGATAATCTTCTGCCCAGTCAGTCATGTCTCTTTCGAGACATGATCGCCCAAGCGTGTATAACGTATTGCACTTAACTGACTGACTCTCCACTCCAAAACACACACAAACTCTATTCACCCCCTGCCAACCAACCAACCAGACCGTAATCGTTACCACCCAGACACGTGAAAGCTATATATTTATATATAATGTATTTAGACAGCAATCCCTCTTTTATAGAAGTTTCTTTTAAAATGGAAGACAACATGTTGTGGTTAGGTTTTATTATAAATTTTCATTTCTTATATATTCTTATATTTTTTCTTTTGTGTAGATAATTTATCTAAAAATTGTCCGAATGTATTATTTATTCAAGGGCATTCGGCTATATTTTTAGCCATTATCAAGGATCATTTTTTTTTTTTAACTGGATATATAGATCGATTTATGCATGTATCTAAAATTATAGGAATGTTTTATTTTCCAAACACTTCTTCCATTAGTTTTAACCTTTTTTTTTTTGTTTTTTTTTTACATGTGGACGATTCTATTATATTTGTATGACAGACGAATATGTTACGAATAGTGTTTGGTAAGTCTCTATATGCATTTAAATAAGAGCTAATAAATCTGAGCCCAGAGAGATGCAATGCAATATATATATATATATATATATATATATATATATATATATATATATATATATATATATATATATCTGCCTTCTTCCAGATATATCTATATATCTATATATATCTGCCTCCTTCCACCAAACGCCCAGAGCGCAGAGGTAGAATCGCCGACTGACGCCAATTCGGTCGGGTTTCAATCCTGGGTTAAAAAGCAATCGGAGTCTAACCGTACTGATGAGCTGTGATACAGCGAAACAGATCTGTCTGCGGATGACTATATATATATATATATATATATATACAAACACAGCGTGCTGTAGGTAAATTTTCGCCATTTTATGTTTTAATTTCGCGCATGCGTATTGTTTGTTTTTGATTCTGCCTGAGTATAGTAGAGTCAGCTGGGCACGGTCTGTGAGAAAATGAGGACCGAGACGCAATATACTTCGTCAGAAATTTGGAAACGGCGTGCTGTACTGCTTGTCATTCTCGACGGAAGCTGCAATACAAACATTTCAGAGTGTTTGGGTGTCAAATCTGAGGACAGTGCAGAGGATTTTGAAAGAGCTGCGGGAGTCTTATGGTGATTACGAAGGTGTTTCGAGTGATCACTAGTGATGGTGATGTTATACCTCCATTCATCTCCCAACAGGGCCCCAGACTCAACACGGAGGCCTACATCAAATGCTTTGAAGAGAGAGTTCTGCACTGGGTAAAGAGGGTAGCTACTGGAAGATGGTATGTCTGGCAACAGGACCCTGTACCGTACCCCACAGAAGAAACCAGTCATAGTTGTCAGACAATTACTGCGACAGCATCACTCCTTACATCAGACCACTTAACTCCTCATACTGCACCCCTCTTGATTATTACGTGTAAGGCGCACACGTAACTCCTTGTAACACCAAAGATAAACTGAAGGCAAGGATTATGGTAGCATTCACCAACTTAAACAAGGAGACCGCTCAGAAGAGATGCAGGAGATTTCGAAGTCGTCTGAAGGCCGTGGTTGAAGTCAATTATGATTTTATTGAATAAATTTACTCTTTTTCTGTAATTTTGGGAAATATATCTGCGAAATGAGATGTCAGTGTTATTTTCATTTTGTGCGTAATTTAGATGAGAATTTGTCCATCGCAACTTCTCCCTCTCTCTCTCTCTCTCTCTCTCTCTCTCTCTCTCTCTGTGTGTGTGTGTGTGTGTGTAGAAAGTATTTAATTTACCACTATGAATTATGGTCAAATCAACCAAGGTAGAAAATCAATTGAATTGGTAGGAAGAATTAATATATCATCTCAATCCGTTAGTGCGTTGTTTATAGTGCATTTCAATTTTATTGGGAAAACATGCAAAGAAGGTATTCGGTTTCCTCGTATTCTTTTGTTTGAGAACTGAACACAACATTCTATCATCTGCAGCAGGCACTTAATCATAAATTCGAACCATTCATTTTTGTGTCTCATTATTATAGGTGATGAAAAATGGGATTTGCATGCCAATAGTAAGCGAAAAAGAAAGTGATTGTCACAAAATGAGAAAGCATAGCCAACACCAAGACCAGTACTCACACATAGAAGTCCTTGCATTGCGCCTGGTGGAATATGACAGTTTCGTCCATTACGAGCCATTAGAACATGGAAGAATCATCAGTGCAGATATATATATTGTCAGAAAATTGATCAGGTAAACAAAGCTTTCCGTCGAAAGAGATCTACTTTGTCAAATAGCCCAACAATGCAAGGGTCAATTCAGCAAATGAAACCCGAGACAGAATAAAAACTGGACTTGTTCAAACTGTTGTTCACGCTAGATAACGCACTGTCTCCCAGAAACTGTAACTAAAGTCCACTCAGCATATTTGCAGTATAAATAAACGCAAGTGTGCCTGAGCAGGCGTCTACAATAGGGATTTGCTAGCCGCCCTGGTAGACGGGTATTCTCGAATACGAGTGACCAGCCATTATATATATATATATATATATTAGTCATCCACATACAAGCCTGTTTCGCTGTATCACAGCTCATCAGTGTGGCTAGTAACATCCATTTGCTTCTGGCCGGGATCGAAACTCGACCGATTTGGTGTCAGTCGGAGTCGCTACCCCACTAAGCCATAGGCGCATGGAATCAGAGAAAGGGAATTTTAACGTGTTGTATATAAGCAGTGTATACACACGCCAGTCACCGAAAGAACTCAATTCATTTCTGAAGAGTCACGCATATGTATATATATATATATATATATATATATATATATATATATATATATATATAGTTTTAAGGTATACTATATTTATGGGTTAAAGTCCTCAAAACCAGGAATAGAGCGTATGTAAATATAGAAGTTTACATTGAAGTCAACATCTATCCCTATAAACTGTACCTCTTATTTCGAAACCCTCTACCTCCAGTGGCTCTTGGGCGAGCTTCACTGTAACAAAGACATTTTGACAAGCAGAGAATTACTAAGTTGATGCAAAAACTCCTAAAAGCGTATTTATAAAACAGTATGAAAATCTTTTAAAATTTACTCGGCATTTTAATGTTATGCGTCCAAGTCCCAAGCTAAAGCCCTGCCTCTCTTGTTGGAGGGACACTTGCCTGCTTGACCGCATCTGGGGAGAAAACTATGAAGTACCTTGGAGTGGGTGGGGGCTATGATATTACATTGTTTCTACTTTAATAAATTATCTCGACCTCAAACCACTCCGTTCAGAAGGCTGCCTTGGTCTGGAGGTTAAAAAACAAAAAAAACAAAAAAAAAAAAAACAAACAAAAAAAACAAAAAACAAAAACAAAACAAAAAACAACAACCAAGTAATGTTAAATTATTGAAACAAGCTTCCTTATTTTACTACAGGAACAACAGGATAATAACTAACACATCAACAAGCATGCAAATTCTTTACTATAAAGAAAATACGAATGAAATGGTGAATTAGTTAATGAGACATTTGTTTCTGTTTATTGTTCGATAACTTCTCTACATCAGATGAAATATTTATCGATGACGGGAGCAAAACGTCATCTCGATGATAATCACCCAACCTTGTTCTAAAAAGACTTTTAGTACATGTCATTTTCGAAAAAAAAAATATTCACAAGCATATGTACTTCCACATAATGATACCATCATTTTCAATAGGTTTTTATATTTGCCGTTGTCAAAACATGTAGAAGTCAGCAGTGGAATTGAAATTAAATTTTGATTTCAAAAACTCATCGCATTGCAAGTCGATTAACTTCAGCTGATATTTTTCTGTCACTTGCTTAACAAATTACTAAGATAATTAGTGTTAAGTTGGCGTGCTGGACAAAATTCCTTCGCGGACCGGATGTGGACTGGTGGGTCGGGGTTGAAGACACCTGGCTTAGTCTGTCACTAAGGATTGGGGTAACCATGCAGTAGACTAAAACATGTATCAAGAAGTTTGTTAAATTTTAAAATGGTACATTTTGAACGACAATGAATTTGAAAGACATTAGAAATTAATTAATTAAAAATATGATGACAGGATTGAAAAAAAAAGATGCAGTTTAAGCAAAGCGTGAACACTCAGACCACTTATAAATGAACTAGCAGTATAGCCCGGCGTTGCTCGGGTGGAATGAAAGCTTTAAAACTAATCCATGGTCCTGGAGCTCAGACTTTTTGGACGTTGGCACGAAAGACTTAAAAACAATAGTTGTTTCTAGTTAAAGCGACACCGTAGACTGAAAGAAAAATGAATGGATGTAAGTTAAATTTTAATTTCCGGTATCGATGTCAAATAAGTTTTTTTCGTCTTGAAGGCTAAATAAGTCCCCCAAGTAAATGGTATCATGGCTGAGACTAAGAACTACAATTATACCTACTTGGAGCTAAACCCGAAGCAAAAACTAAAATTAAAGGGCAGAAAAAAATACAGACATACAGGCAGATAAACACACACACACACACACACACACACACACACACACACACACACACACACACATCTTGCTTTTATATATATATATATATATATATATATATATATATATATATATATATATATTATCGATTTTCTGCACTATTGTAAGAACTGTAAACTGTAAACTTCTGAATATCGTTTCTTATGTCTTTGTCTATGAGTGTATCAAATTTGATTAAAATCGGACCACTCCTTCTATAACCGATTTTTTCGATTATCGATTTTCGAGATTTATCGGGGGTACCTCGACACAAAACCTAGCTAAGAACACTTGCAGACGTTTATAGTACAACTGTGTAAATTTTCAAGGAAATCGGTTCAGCCGTTTTGGAGTCTATAGGTAACGGACACACACACACACACACACACACACACACACACACACACACACACACACGGACAAAGTTCCATTTATAAATAAGTTTAGATAAGTTAAATTGTTTGAATAACGAATCGCAACAGAAAAAATAAGTTGAAAACGATTGCACAGCCTGAATGGAACAACTGTAGGCATATAATGTATTTTCCAGACGTAGAACCTTCAGACTATCAGTCAGTTAAGTGCCATACGTGATACACGCTTGGGCGATCATGTCTCGAAAGAGACATGACTGACTGGGCAGAAGATTATCCCGCGGTAGGTTGCCATTGCTTTCTGCGGTAGACTGGTTGCCGACCAAGGCTATAGAACCCAATCCGTCCTGCTATTTAACCCATAACTGGAAGGAAGAGACGGATTAATACCTTTCTCAAGGGTATTTAGACTATCACCGGTTTAATAAGACCCATCCTCATGTTGCGAATGCGGTGAAACAAAAAATAAAGGAGCTGGAATGAGAAGTTCTTTTATACGTCGAATGACCTCTTCCATTGTCACCTTCAGGCTATCACATGTTTAATAAGATCCATCCTCATCTTGCAAAAGCGACGTAGAAAATAATCATGGAGCTGAAATAGAAAAGTCTTCTAGATATAGAATAGACTTCTTGATTGTCCCCTTGATACTACTGCCTGTCTAATAAGATCCATCTTCATGTTGCAAATGCGATTTAAAAATAAACATAGAGCTGGAATAGGAAGTCCTTTTTGACGTAGAATAACCACTTTCATTGTCACCTTGATACTACTACCGGTTTAATAAGATCCATCCTCATGTTGTAAAAGTGATGTAGAAAATAATCACGGAGCTAAAATGGTAAGTTCTTCTAGACGTTGAATATCCTCCGTGATTTTAACATTCAGGCTGTCACCTGTTTAATAAGATCCATGACAGGATTGAAAAAAAAAAAAAAAAGAAGAGATGCAGTTTAAGCAAAGAATGAACTTTCAGACCACTTATAAATGAATGAGTTAAATTGTTTGAATGACGAATCGCAATAGAAAAGATATTTTGCAAACGATTGAACAGCCGGGATGGAACACTTCGGGCATACGATGTATTTTCCAGACGTAGAACCTTCAGACTATCACCGGTTTAACAAAATCCATCCTCATGTTGCGAATACGATGCAGCAAACAATGATGGAGCTAGAATGAGAAGTTCTTTTATACGTAGAATAACCTCTTTGATTGTCACTGTCAGGCTATTACAGGTTTAATATAATCCATCCCCATCTTGCAAAAGCGATGTGGAAAATTATCATGGTGCTGGACTATGTAGTTCTTCTAGAGGTTTTTCTAGATATTCTCATTCACATGTTGCGAATGCGTTGCATCAAATTATCATGGCGTTGGAATGGAAATTTCTTGACGTAGAACATTCTCTTTGACTATCAGACTATCATGTGTTTCGCTCGCTGTCAGGTCACCAATTTCATGATAACAAAAATTACCTCGATGAATTCAATGAATTAAATTTGGAATCATTCTTTTATGATGAAATACACAATTTAGTCTCAAGGCAGCATAAGTTCATAGAATGCCAAGGAAGCTATTTTGATTATTATATGCACACACTTCGGATTAGTATCCTCATCTTTTTTGTTATGCTCAAAACGTTTCAGCACTTGTGCTCTTAAGCCTCTTTAAGTATCTGCCGTCGGGCAAGTTAACTTTCACGATACTTTGAAGTGTACTCTTTTTCGATGTAAGATATGAAATTACCAGGTACGAGATAGTTTACCAGGTACGACAAGAGAGACATTGGTAGAAAGTTGTGAGTATAAAGGTGAAGATGAGAATACTTGTCTGAATACAAATGATAAGCTAAAAATTTGATAAAAGCAAGTTTAACGATTTACAATTTTCATAAAAAAGCTGAAAAGTTTTGCATCAAGAAAAGAACAGTTTGAAGAAAAGAAAAGTATCCAAATGTGTTGGCATTCGCTTGAGTATGAACTGACGATCAGACTTAAAACTCATTAAATAAAAAAGTTTGAAATTGAGAATGGCATTTGCGATAAATAGTTTACGTTTACTTACATGAGTGTTTCGTGATTATGATAACAGCGTCATTTTTCCTCATTGCCATTATCATCATGTGTTCAGCATCTCAACGGCTACGATCCTGTGACTCAACGCGGCTTGACCGATTAGTCTAAACAAAGTTCAGAAGCAATCGTCGACTGTTTTCCTCTTTTTTGCCGACGTCCGCCCGCGAGTTGAAAAGCGTGACTGATACAGAGGGGCACAGGGAGGGTCCACGTGGGTCAATCACGAGGATATAAATTAAATTAAGCCCACACATAAACACGTGCGTGAAGATAACACACGCCTACACACACAAACATACATACACACGCGGGCGCATATAGAATATGCCTACATCAGCAATATACAAGTACAAAGATCTTATATATCTAGTCTTTTCAAACTTCCAAGTAGAGAAGAACTGCTTTTCTGGGTTCTCGAAAACCACCAATAGAAATATTCTTTTTTTTTTTAAACCAATGCCTCCAATGATAAATCCTAAACTATTTTAGCCACCAGACAGGCGTCGGCCATCGAAACGATATTTACATAACACATATTCTCATTAACGCAAAACGCGCGGGAACACACACACGAATTTATATATACGTATGCAATTATATATATATATATATATATATAGAGAGAGAGAGAGAGAGAGAGAGAGAGAGAAAGAGAGAGAGATATTGATTGTTTAATTATTTAGTTTCTAGTCATAATAAGATTAGACCAGTGCACATTTGTATTAAAAAGTGTTCAATACAATTATATTGTAGAACTTTTAAATATTTTCTATTTGTAAACGAGTTATTACGCGACCTAGGTTTCTACCATGAGTGGTGTCTTCAGGCGATTTGCAATAACTGATTTTACCGTTTACCGTTTTTTTTTTAAAGAGCGCTCACGTAACGGTGTTTTTTTTTGAACGCTTACGTGGCAGGGAATTTTTGAACGCGCAATTTTTCAAATTACAAGGAATTATGGCGTTTTCATCCATGGATGAAAACGCAATAATTAAGCGTTCAAAACTTCCTTTCCATGTGAGCGTTCAAAAAAAAAAAAAAAAAAATACCGTCACGTGAGCGTTCTTTAAAAAAAACGGTAAACGGTAAAATCAGTTATTGCAAATCGCCTGAAGACACCACTCATGGTAGAAACCTAGGTCGCGTAATAACTCGTTTACAAATGGAATATATATATATATATATATATATATATATAGTAATATTTTTTAATTATAAGATTATAATAAAAACATAGTTTACTGCTACAAAAGAGCCGTTGTGTTTTTGTACTGTCTTATAGCATCTCGTCAGGCAATGAAATATTTTTCTGTTAGGAATTATTATATATAGAAGCTTAAAAACAATACAATTTTTTTCCAAATCCAGATAATTAAGGTGGCGAGTTTGTCTCAGTGAACCAATAGAAAGTCAGGTGATGATGTATAGGAGGAAGTTGATTGAAAAAGTAAAGTGGGATAGAGACTTAAAACGACTTAAAACACACACGTTTTCCATGACAGTGGTGAAATAGATAGATACGCATGTAGCATTACGCAACTCTAAAAGGTAATCGCGTGTCATCGTGAAACGGTTACAGGAATTTCTTTAAGTTATTATTCAACTTAAAATAGTGAACAAGAGACAAAGACAGGAATTTTTTTTGTTTTTTTTTAATACACTACACGTCGAACATGTGTAGTTGACTTAATGGATGATCTATATGTTAAGCCGTAATAAATTAACTATCATAAGATGAGAAAATCAATCAATATATGCTAGGGGATAAATTATAGATGTCTAGTTATATTATATTAGGAAATATTAACTATACTTTAGGGTATATTTTTGACGAGGATGAAAAATTGAAGTAATTTCGTTACGTTTATTCAGTAAGTTTAATTCTGGAAATTTTATAATTTGTAATTTTTCATGTAAACATAGATGACATGGTTCACGTTAAGATTTATAAGTTCTGTTTTTTTATATTTTCTATTTTACAGTAGGGTTTTATTGGCACCTTTTAATTGTCAATAATAAGTAGAAAGTGGTGTGTTGTTGCGGTAAGTTTTATTATTAAAAAATAAGGTGTGAAATTAATAGCGGGTTTTAAAAGTATTCTTGGTACAACCGATATGATATTTTATTACTGTGGGATTTTCTATAGTAGAAATACTGTATAGGTAGACTATCGAGTCAGTTAGACATTTATTTGCTAATGGACACTCATTAGGTTTTTGGCAATTGCAATTATTGTTATTGTGATCATTAATTTTTTAGGATGTTGTTGATTGTTTAGGTTATTAAATTTGTTTAAAATTCGATTATTATGTTTTTTGGTAATCTTCTCAAGGTTATCTCTATAGCTATAAGTGAATTTCAGAGTATTTTTGTTAAAAATTTTGATTGTAGTAAACTATGTTTTTATTATAATCTTATAATAAGAATATTACCATATTTAATGCTATACTCTTCTCTGACAGGCAATATGGCTTCCGCATTGCCAGGTCCACGGCCGACTTGCTAACAACCGTAACGGAGTACATGCTCCAGGCCCTTGATGAGTCTGACGAGGCTCGCGCGGTTGCTCTGGACATCTCCAAGGCTTTTGATAGGGTTTGGCACTTTGGCCTCCTATGCAAGTTACGGAGTTACGGTATTACCGGTCGCCTGCTTGACCTAATCCAGTCTTTTTTAAATAACCGTAAAATGAAGGTCGTTTTGAATGGGCATGCCTCTTCATCCTACAGCACGAATGCTGGTGTCCCACAGGGCTCTATCCTGGGCCCGACGCTCTTCCTTATTTTCATCAACGACCTCCTAGATGAGATCAGTTCCCAAGTAGGCATCTACGCAGACGACACCACAATATACTCCCGCACCAGTAAGAAACCTGTCGTGGCGGACAGACATAATCTCGCTGCTGACCTTGAACGGGATCTACACTTTGTGGTGAATTGGGGCAAGAAGTGGCTTGTCAACTTCAATGCGTCTAAGACCAAGCGGTTGTCTGTCAACCATCACAGGCAACCTCTCCTGCCTCCCATAAGCATGGACCAAGCAATTGTCCCTGAGAGCAACACACTACGCCTCCTCGGCCTTACCCTCTCCTCAGACCTCAAATGGAACCACTATATTGATTCCATAGCTAAATCTACTGCTAAGAAGGTTGGGTCACTATGCCGATCCAGGATGTTTTTTTCGCCTGAATCCATCCTGCATATATACAAGTCAACCATCCGTCCGTGCATGGAATACTGCTGCCATTTATGGTCAGGCGCCCCTGCCGTTCTCCTCAGTGTTCTCGACAGGCTCCAAAGGAGAGTCTGTAATGTGATAGGTACTGATATGGCGGATCGACTGCAGCCATTTCCCCATCGTCGAAATGTGGCCTCCCTTTGTCTGTTCAATAAATACTTTCATGGCTTCTGCTCGGACAAACTTAAGTCACTAGTGCCTCCTCAACAGGTGTTTACTCGTGCAACCAGATGTGCAACTGGGCCCCACCCATTCACAGTTAGGTTAGCCAAATGCAGACGACAATTCTACTCCTGCAGCTTCTTCTCTCGCACTTCCCACCTGTGGAACTCGCTCCCATATTATTGCTTTCCTGACGGCTACAACCTCCAGAAATCTAAATGCAATGTCAATACTCACCTATTAACCACTGAACTCTAGCTCTCTCTCTATCCCCGTATATCCTCCCCTTTCTCTCCACCTATGTATCTGTCATCGCACGTGCATTCTCAGCTTTCTATTGCTCCTTTCTAACTAGTTTGTACTCCTCACTCTTTTCTAATTAATCTTTTTACAGTTATGTTGCCCCCAGCTCATCAGTGGCATTTTTGCCTTGCTCTGGGTGAAATGATTAAAAAAATACTAAGCACCGAGCACGCTTAATAAAGTAAATCACAACAAAGAGTGGACTGTCAACCCATTAGTTTGTACTACTCTCTCTCTCTCTCTCTCTCTCTCTCTATATATATATATATATATATATATATAGAGAGAGAGAGAGAGAGAGAGATGTATATAAATGCATCTTTATATAAAGTTGCCGATTTAATAGGCATCTATATCCTAGATATTCTTAGTAGTTTTGTGGACCCTAAGCTAGTAGGCCACTACCGAGATGATAGAATAGATCCTGAATAGTAGTATCCCCTTGACTATAAAAATCCAGATGAAAATCATTAGAGCTTTTAAGATTCTAGGATTTAAAATAGAGAATTCTTCCAAATCAACTTAAAGATTGTTAATTACCTAGACATTACCCTGAACCTCGGCAATAATTCTTTTAAACCGTACCATAAGGAAAATGAAACCCCTAGCTACATCAATATTAATTCTAACCACCCTAACGTCATTATAAAACAAATACCAAAGAATGGGCTAATTATCTTCCAACCATAGAATCGTTAGCGACAACCAAAAACTATTTGAAAAAGCCCTCCAGGTATAAAGATAACCTATTTAGCACCCACTAGCAAATCTGAATCGCATAAGGTAAACACAGGAAAAGAAAGATTATATGGTTCAATCCCCCGTTCTGTAGACTATCAACCGTTAACATTGGAAAGTTCGTTCTTGAATTAATAAGTAAGCATTTTCACAATGATAACCGCGTAAGTAAAATCTTTAATAGGAATACGATGAAGATTAGTTATTCCTGTACTAGTAATATGTACAGCATTATTAGCTCCCACAACAACCAAGTTTTGATGAATTTCATTGAATCTAATACAAGATCCGGGATTATACCCTCCTGCAATTGCAGGTCCTGAGAAAACTGTCCGGTGGAATGTAAATGTAGATCTACAAATGTGATCTACCAAGCTACCATCTCCCCTAAAGAGAACAAGGAAAAGTATAATGTGTACATCAGAATTTCAGTGGGGATTCGGAAACAAAGATTTTATACGCATAGGTACTCTTATACTAACCCTATTTTAAGGTTTCAGACAGCCCTCTCCCAAAAATACTGGGAATTGAAGGAAGAAGGCCTAAACTCACAGATAAAATGGAAAATAGGCTCGACACGTACTCCTAATTGTCTAGGTGATAAATGTAATCTATGTTTAGCCGAAAAGATTAAAATTTTAAAATTTCAATATTAAATGTACCTCTTAATAAACGTAACGAATAAATTAGCAAGTGTCGTCAACGTAGTAAATTTAAAATTCATTAATTATTCCTTCCTTCCATTTATTCATAACATGTTTTGCTTCTTACAAAAATTAGAACTTAAAATTGGAGAATACGAAGCCTTTTCTTACCTACCACCCCTGACACAATGGACAAATTACTTCCTTCCACTACCAAAAGAAGATTACTACTATTTTCTCCTCTGCTTGACCCTTTTCTAACCAAAATTCCTCACTCCTTCTTTTACTAATCCTTGCTTCAGGTACAAGAATTTTTCTCAGTTCTGTGGTTGACCGGAGTTGACAATGCATGTCCGAACTGACATCCTGAAATAGCTGTCCCCACTAAATGTAATATGAATTTACAGATGAAAAAAAAAATATAATGCTTCATTAAAAATGACAGACAAGGTGTTATCATTAAACTTTTTATATAATTTTTCATGTGTTCGTATAACTTTTTTTCTTCTCGGAACTCAAATTATATAAGAATGGAGGCATTACTAATAAAAAAGAGAAATCCTACACTTAATAACATCAGTTATGAACATGATAACAATGTGCTTACTGTGTTCGAAACTTAACAAACACATGACTCTATATGCATAAACTTTACACATGTTTATTTACAAGTGAAACAAAATTAATTCTTGATAATGGTTAAAAGTATAGACGAAAGCGCTCAAAAGTACAAAACCTTGGACAATTTTTATATAATATGAGTTTCGAAACAAAATTATGAACACACGAAAAGTTATATAAAAAACTCAGTGATACCTTGTCTGTCATTTTTAATGAAACTTGAAAAAATGAGAGATTGTTGCCTAAATACACAATATATATATATACGCACACGTATGCAAATATAACGGAAACTTGGTTAATGCATATATCTAACACAGTGTATGTTCGCTGGAAACCTTGAAAATTGGTTAAATATATATTTTTTATTGTTATCACTCCAAGCAAGGTTGTAAGACCACTAAAGCAAAAGGTGTTATAGGGTGTGGCTGCTTGTATGACCCTGTGTCTGTGCACATTTGGAAATCTGCGATATTAAATAAACAAATACGATTTTATCATTCATATATGTCAGAATGTGTCTTATATCTTGGCCAACTTAAAAAAAAAGCTTTTGTTTTATGGTGATAACTAACTTGCATATCCAACTTTTATAATTTTTTTCCTAAAAATTATTTTTCTCGGTAGAATCCATCTTCACATTAGTAAATCTCTCACTCATCCGTAAATATTGCTGCTATATTTGATCTGGTGCTCCGGTTATACATCTTGAGAATCCCGACAAAGTTCATAGCCTACACATGTCTGTAATGATATCAGTTCTGACCTGCCATCTCGACTTCAGTCATTTTCCCACTGCCGTGACGTGGCATCCTTCTGCCTTTTCTTTAAATATTTTCATGATCACTCCTCGCTGGCTGACCCCTAAACGATCACGGACGCCAATGATGATGATGACCGGAAAGTGAGTCAGGGTTGATGCTGTCGAACACAGCACCAGTTATGACGACGCTCTCGGGTCGCTAATCGTGATGATGGCCTCGCCACAGCAGCTGGTCCTCAAGACGTTTATTACAACGGTGAACTTTCCTGCCAACGTTGTGTATTTTGATCTCAGGAAAGACACGTTGAAAACCCGATAGTTGTTTTTCTACCACCTCAAACCAGACCGGACACACGTGTACACTTGTGTTGATAAAATAAACAAGGCACAAAAAAAAAAAAAAGAAAAGTAAAAGAAAAAATGAATAAGTTCGAAGACGCCTGAATGAGTTGCGGAAAAAGTCTTTATATAAATTAACAACAAAAGCAGAATGTATAATCTTCGAATTCAATTTTTACAACGGTGGGAAAGTTTCGTTTGGAATAATCAGAGTTTTCAATTTTCCCAATTGCTTTTAAAACAAAAAGTTCTTTCAGGGCTCTTTATCGAAGCTTTACGAAAATAGCCGAAGTGGAGCGGAAGTGGGTGTGTGGCGACGGCGGCAGTAAGTTCGTTTGGTCTCTGTTGCTCGGCAGCTTTTAAACTTAACTTGTGTCTTTCTGTTTCTATACACCTTCAGCTAGGACTCTATCGGTGGCGCATTATTCGACCTCAACTCTTTTAAGTTGATCGGCGGCAGGCTTTTCTACGTTTCTTTATATCTTCAACCATGACTTCTATGGGAAGCGACCGTCACTGTCTCTACGGCTGGCACCCAGTCGGCATAGCTCCCGGTTGCGAACTCTTTTCCCTCAGTCATTACATCTCGACTGCAACTTAACGAACTGCAACAACAACTGATTTTGCTACTCGGGGTCCCGATTTTTATACTTGTACCAAATTCTCTTGGGGGATGCGGGTATCTTATGCAAATTATATCTTTGAACAAAGAGTTTACTTCCACCTACACATCTCGAGATGGGGAGTTTTGGTTTAACGAATGAGGCAACAACACCACCTCTGACGTAATTTTTCTTCGTCCTCTTCTTTTTAATTCAACTGATTACGTCAGCAAATCCAGCCTTTACCTTGGAAACTTTAACTCCAGTAAGATTTATAATTCGTTTTTATTCTCGTAGTCAAAGTTTTGACCTTCTTAACCTCATCAATTTCTTTTGAAAATTTGTTTTGACTATCGCTATTTCTCACTTCCACTGGCCGAAAACCCACTTCTGAATAACAACGCAAAAAAATTAATTTTCCTTTCTCCCCAATTTTCAGTTAGTTTTTCTGTTTTTCGGATTTTACAAGCATCTAAGTATTAAATATTTCTTATCAGAGCTCATATTGCGATTTACAATAAACTGAAAATCAACAATACCACTAATAATAATTTATTTCGCTCCGTCGTATTAAACTAAGAATTAGATTTTTTTAAAATATGTAGATGAAATGGGGTTACATGCATTTAAGCATACTATTAGATTGGCAGTTCGGTCTCATCGTTTTATTCCTGAAATAGCGAGATGCAACCTTAAATTCTATCCTAACAATTTCGTTTGCAATTCCCATTTGTGGAATTCTTTTTCGATGTCATACTTTTCTGTCCCCCCCCCCCACAATCTTCAATGTTCACATGAAATTTCAATCTCCTGCCTTACTGGTATCTGTTCTTTTATTGTCCTTTCGCTTCACTAAGTCTTTCCATTGTCTTCTACTCCCAGTAACCACTTGAAGTTTAGGGGAAGTGATAAAAAAAGAATAGAAGACTAAATCTATGACAATGTTATGGAGCTTAACCTAATCATTTTTTTATCATCATATCACTCCAAGCAAGGCATTTTACTGCCACTGTTTTGCAGGGGGTTACGTAGGAGGAAAGTTATGAGAAAGAATAACAGGTTATAGGGGGTGTCAGGAAGTGGATAAGAGAAGGATGAGAATACTGACGAGAGTGGAGTGGACGGAGAAAGGAGCATGAGAGAGAGGATGCAGGTTAGTAAGATAGGGGATGAATATTGGCTTTACATTTAAATTCTTGGAGATTATAGCTGTCGGGAAAACAAGTAAATGGAAGGGAATTTCACAGGCGGGAAGTGCGAGAAAAGAAGCTGAAGAGTAGAATTTGCATTTACAATTTATTGCTTTCACAGTGAAAGGGTGGGTCCTAGTTGCTAATCTTGTGTCTCGAGTAAATTTATATATAGGGGGCACCAGTGAGCTAAGTTCATCGGAGCAGAAGCCATGAAAGTATTTGTAGAAGAGACGCAGAGAAGCCACATTGCGCCGGTGAGAAAGTGACTGTATCCGAGCTGCCAAGTCGGGATCTATTACATTACAGATTCTCCGTTGGATCTTGTCAAGGACACCCAGGTGGATAACAGAAGCAATCGACCAGATATTGCAGCAGTATTCAATGTACGGGCGGATGGTAGATTTATATATGTGCAGGATTGTTTCAGGCGGAAAAAACTTCCTGGCCCTACACAGAGAAACTACTTTCTTAGCAGCGAATTTAGCTATGGATTCTATATATTCATTCCACTTGAGGTCTGTTGTGAGAGTTAAGCTGAGGAGGCGCAGTGTTTTACTTTCAGGGAGACTAGCCTGATCCATGCTAATGGGGAGTAGGAGCGATTGTCTGTGATAGTGAATAGATAGCAGCTTCGCTTTGGAAGCATTAAAATTTTTCTTACCCCAGTTCGCCACGGATCGGAGGTTCTTTTCATTTGTCTAAAATCATCATTGTCGTTAATTTTTCAGAATAAATCATGAAACTTTATTTCTTTTTATCGAAGTAATTTATAAAAATTGTATAAAAAAACAATTCAGGGTTTATTCCAGAAAATAAATACAATCGGAAAAGAGAGGAAAGTGTTCATTTTATAAGAGGAATAGAAAAAACCAAAATATAGAATTAGGAATCTCTAGTATCTGATACATAACCTCTGCACACTTAACATCATATTTAACGCCTCCACTTTTTATTTTGAGGCGTACTATGCATATGAACGCACGCACTTGTATACACACAGTAAGGACTTCATATAAATAAGGGAATGCGTTGTGGCGCAGTGGATATTGGCTAGGAACGAGAAATCGGGGAGTCGAGTTCGAATTCCAGTTGAATTCCTTACATTCACTTACGCGCAAATACCACTGGGAAAGGTATTAATCCGTCTCTTCGCTCCAGTTATGAGTTAATTAACAGGACAGATTGGGTTCTATAGCCTTGGCTGGCAACCAGTCTACCGCAGAAAGTAAAGGCTACCTACTGCGGAATAATCTTCTGCCCAGTCAGCCATGTACCTTTCAAGACATGATCGCCCAAGCGTGTATTACGTATGGCACTTAACTGACTGACTGACTGATATCGGATAAAGACTTTGTTTCTTTAAACTAAATGTTCGTTTGAGTTCGAGCCTGACATAGAGGCCAAAGACAGCTGGGTAAACTTTTCCCGTCAGCTTTACGTAACATCTGAGAGGATTGTGATGGTTGATTTAATAAAGCGCTCGTTTTCTTTAAATTTTGATTATAAGGAAGAATAAATTTTTTTAATATAAGGAAGAATATAAGCAAATTTTTTATTTGCCACATGTCCTGATCGAAGAAAAAGTCAGTCTCACAAAAGCCTAATTACTATAAGAGCCGAAACAAATAATTGAATAGCTTTTCCACTTTTATTATATATATATATATATATATATATATATATATATATATATATATATATATAAAACAGTGACGGCCCTAGGTTTTAATGGCTCCTCGGAAGCTAAACTTCGACGCTCTTAAAAGTATGTTTTTTATTTTTCAAGGAGAAAAGCTGAAAATATAGAATAACGAATTCATTACAATATACAACTTAATGCAAGATAAAGAAAACTTTCACTATCCAGCCTAAAACAGTTTTTTAGCCTTTAGATCTTCAAAGCTTTCATGACACAATTTCTACGCCTATATAAGATCATTTTTTATTGGCAAAATAGCCAAATAACTGAATTTGACTTGAATTATGAACAAACACAAGTATATTTTCATAAGCTTTAGTTTTGGAAGATCCCAAACATATGAGATGTTGGCATGATGGCTCCCTGGGCTTCAATGACACCCCGGACAACTACCTGAACTGCTAGTGCCTTAAGCCAGAGTATATATATATATATATATGTGTGTGTGTGTGTGTGTGTGTGTGTGTGTCCTGGGTCTGACATATAAAACCGATGGTATGGCTTTAAATTTATTTTTTGGGGAATGTTGAGTTTGTCCTTAAATGCCATTACTTCCAGGTTGACTCTGACCCGGAATGGTAGTATCTTTTAGAATCCCAGCTATGGGTCAAATAGTTTGCGTGTTTGCCTGAGTGTGCGTGTTTGTTATGCCTCTACACTGTGCACGTCTGGGACGGCTATGTAAATATGCACTGTTAGTGTAGAATAATTGCATCATGTATATGTGTGTGTGTACATGTGTGGGTACTTTTCGAAACCTGAGCAAAGTCATCATAGGTGCTCCCAAGACCCCAGTCCCCGTACTAGAGACGGCAAACCCTGACATCAAAACCCCTAATGTATATTGTGTAGTCCACTATGCACTACCCAAGTATTTAAGTCCTCAGGAAGGTCAAACTCCGTGATAATATAATATGCGATCATCACAAACACCTAACGCGTGGCACACATTGCACCTGTATAAGCTATGTTGTTTTGATGAAGAATGTGTGCTTTATGCCGCACAAGCAATTGACGACTTTAAACAAATTTTAATTCAGGCTGATCGGTAACTGGATGGCTGATAGTTAAACACGTGTATGCAGGATAGAAATCCCTTGAATCAGTGTAAAACGAAGGGTACCATCTACTGCTTAGCCTTATTTATTGTTTACGATAAGAGAGTTCATCACACACACACACACACACACACACACACACACACACACACACACACACACACACACATATATTATGAATTATACTTTAGAAATTGTACAAACTACAATATACTACAAAATTGTATTTTGTTTCGACATTGAAAGAACAATATATATATATATATATATATATATATATATATATAAAGATTTGTACCCACAGAAACAACAAATTGCTTTAAACAATATTGACGTCATCGTGCTAACCTGAGGAACCTTTTGGCCAACACCTTTCAAAGGTGTTCGTTGGCGTTATTATCAATAATAAAGCAGGACAAGAAAAAAACAACAAAACGGAGGAAAAGAAGGAGCTCGTCTAAAAGTAAGTAAAGTATATATATATATATATATATATATAAGTTAAAGATCAAATGCATATCAAATAAGGATCGGAATCCGACAAGCTGATAAAATATAGAACAAATAGGAAGACGCAAATTGATATACGTTTCTTATTTATTTGGCCTGAACATCTACCGGCCTGAATATTCGAGAAATCTTGTTAGAATGATTTGGACCGGATTCCCCTTGCAGAAACTGCCATAGAATCTGACGTGTCTTGATCTCTCGGCCACGTACTACCACCCGATCAAACAAAACCCGAATAGTGCTTTTGAACACATATCTTTTTCCTGATTCTTGAAATGTACATATCTGCTCTTTTTCGAATCTCAATATAAACAGAGAAAGTTTTTTAGGAAATGGATTAAATCTAATATATTTTTACTTTATTTGCTTAAACGTTTTTTTTATGGATACTCATATTTGAGTAAGATTTCTATGGATACTCATATTTGAGTAAGATTTTTATGGATACTCATATTTGAGTAAGATTTTTATGGATACTCATATTTGAGTAAGATTTCTAACGAGGATTATTATCTCTCTTCACAGCTTTTAATTCTTCTGTTGCTTTCAGTAATGCCTCCTTCTTTTTTACCCATCTTTCCTCAATTCATTTACTGAAACTTGTCTAGTAGGTTACCCACTGCTTTTTCCCGTTTCCTGTATGGCGAGAAGGATGCGGAAAACATTCTGTGAAAGTGTGAACTCACTTCTCATCTAACCAACACTGACCTGCTAAGCATTAAGAACACTTAAGTGGATTGCTGTATGGCGTGAAAAGTTATAAATATATCGGAAGATGGCTTTCTATTGCTTTTTCTCAAATATATATATATATATATATATATATATATATATATATATATATATATATATATTCTTTTTTTAATTCTCATTTCTGTTTATATTTTCAGTGAGTAACTGTAAAAACCATTCAGTGATAAAATTGAGTCACTGCGTTCCATTATATCAGGTATCTTTGCAATTTAGAAATAAACTCAAAAATGTATATTTATTAATTATACAGGAAATGTTTAGTATTTTAATTTTATAATCTTTTTGAATATTGTGATGTGTTTTTGGCTGGACTTAGCTTTCTTCGTTATTCCGTGATCATCCAACATTACTGAGTATTTATTCCTGCAATAATGTTGTTGGCTCACCACAAGATTACTTCTGTGAAACATGGCTACCTCTTTTTACAAACCAAAACTGTGTCGCTGAACGATACAAAAATTCCATTTGAAGAGAATCATTAAGGGACTTTGGGTAGTAAGCTTACTGTGTCAGCGTGCTTGTGGAAGATTCAGAAAAGTTTACGTGCACACATAAAAATGTGCATGAAGATAACACACACACACAAACAAACAAACACATACACACACTCACACGCGCGTGAAACGCGTTATATATTGAATCCTTTTGGTAAGAAACTTTCAAGTAGAGAGTGCTGTCGAAAGAAACTGCTGGAAATATGTTTTTTTTAACCGTAATTCCATAATCTACATCTAAATCTAATGATATCTTTTCTAAATTGCAAAATTAGAACCAAAGGAAAATACACGAAAGAAATATACAAAACGAATTAATGAAATATGTAAATGAATAAGATAATATATAATATACAAATATGCAATCTAGAGATTTTGATAATAAATAACACTAAACTATTTACATATACACATTCTCCAACCACCCAACCAGCATAAATAAGCAATGTGGAGATCATGAGCATAAATACCTTAAATATTATTAGCCCCAAAGAAAAGAACTGGAAAGGGCCAATTTCCTTCTTCTTCCACTTCTTTTAATCTAGTAATGATGTATTTCTTTCCCAACACGCACCAATGTAGTCGTGGCACTTGGTCTGAAAATTGAAAGGAAGTGAAACTGATAGTCGCTATACAGTGATAATTTTTATGCCCCCTTTGTCTTTATTGATAAACGGTCTCTCCTCCATTCTGAGCAGTTTTCTATAAATATAGCAATTTTTAAACAATATCTCTATATATTGTATTTTTTAGTGTATACGATGCACTTTTTTACCTCCAAAATTTGATCGCAAAAACTATTTTTATCTTATAGACGAAAGCTATGAATAAAAGTGCTGAATGCAATTTCCAATGTGAAAAAAGCAAAATAAACTTTACAGATAAACTGTGAACCAGACAAAAGGAATACGATCAATTTTAAAGCAAAAAAAGAATTCCATGTGATAATAGTTTCTAAGATTTTACTCATTTTTTTTATCGTGTTATCGTTTGATAAAACACAAAGGTCTGGTCTTGACTTAACTTAGTTACTGCTGGAAAGAGATGATTGGGCAGCTCCAGTTCAAATATGACAGTGATGCTCCATTTTTAGTCTGATTTCGGCACGATGACATTTAATATTTCTAGTGCTCAAGACTTTCTACTCATAGATACATGGGCACATAATTAAAAGGTTATGCCGCTTCATAAACGGAGTTTTTAAAAAAGAAAAAGATTAAGTTTTGTTGATGAGCTTTTGCCCTTCATAATAACAGGAAATTCTTTTTTCAATACTTATAAAATGTACAATATTCAAATAGCTTTTGATGAATATTTTAACTATGAAGGTATGTTTCTTGCTGACTTAATTGTATATTATCTTCCGGAGGATGCAATAATATACAAATATGCAATATTTTGCAGTAGGCCTTTTCTACTTGAGAAACTGGCGCTACATAACTTTAATTAAAACCACCTAATATTGAATAATTTTTTTCAGAATAAAAAAAAATAGGATTCTCAGGTCCAGTCGCTGCTAAAGCTCTTTCCAGTATTAATGGGAGTTTCCTTCCTTACTTTTTGTTTGGGGTAGAGTGGAATGCCAGCGTCTTGATTATATCATTATTCTCTTTTCATGTGTGTTATCCATATTGTGCTGTTGAAAGTCCTTAAGTAATGTAGTTTCTGCTTTCTAGTACAGTTCTTTATTTCTGATTCTGTGGCTCCACCCCACGGGGTTCGATGAATCTAGAGTAATATTTTAAATGAGAAGACTGGAGTACCAAGTCTAAAGAAATACTATCTTAACTGTGAAAACTATGGTACTAATTACTAACCATTTTAAATAAAGCAATGGCAACCTACTGCGGGATAATCTTCTGCCCAGTCAGTCACGTCTCTTTCGAGACATGATCGCCCAACCATGTATCACGTATGGCCCTTAACTGACTGACTGACTGGAGTACAACGTTTAAAGGAATAACATTCTAAATGCGAAGACTGCCGTTCTAAGTTTAATGGGGTGCCATTTTAAATACTAAGATCAAATCAGTACTCGGGTATGAACTTTTGCGTCAAAATTTATTAAACGGATTTTTAACAAAACGATAAAGACATGCATGTCAGGGTGTCGTCAGTTTGTTTAATATTTACGTGCCTGACGTCAAGACATTGGCGAGTATGACGTTTGGGGAAAAGACCGGAAACTAGTTCGGCTTGAATTACATGAAAGCAGAACATAATTTCTTTTTTTCATTTAGTTAAGTAACTCGGATGTGGTTTATCAAGAAAGCTTCCTTTTATCTTCCTTCTCCACCCTAACTGTAAACATCATTGCTTTGCACCAGCACCATCACTATGACTATTGCTGTCAACATCTACTTAAGCGCTAGCATTATGATAATTATCACTGCAATTAATTAACGCTGTTACTTCCCGCCGCCGCTATCACCACCACCACCACCACCATCATCATCATAACCATCATTTAAATAATAAGAGTTTTGAAAAAGTTGATTATAATAATTTTCATTATGATTAAGTTTGTTGTTGTTGTTATTCTTCTTCTTCTTCTTCTTATTAATATTATTTATGGTATTTTTTCAACAAATGTATGCAATGTTCCCTGCTGGTAATCGAATGGCAGCGAGTCTCCTTAAATCCCCCGGATTTTTGCAGACTTCAGGATTGTTCTGGTTTTAAATGGCTACAGTTTTTCCCTGTTTCTAATTCTTCCCTTATTTTTGCAACAGGAGCTGTTTCTAGGGAATGAATCTCGTTAACAGTCGACAAATTACTATAATTTTCAAATTTATTGATAGATTTACTTTTTTTTTATAGTCAATCTCATTTTACAAGGTTCGATAGTCATTCATGGTAGAGGGTTACATTTGAAATCATAATGGTGAATAAGTTGAGCGATATGAAAGAGGAAATGAACGGAAGTGAAGATCATAAGCACAAGTGGAATAGATACATTTTGGGAGAAGCAATATTAAAATATGGAGATTTTTTTCACCCAAGACTAAAGAGCCACCTTCGGTAGAGGGTTACCGTTGAAACGATGATGATGAATGAGTTGTTAAAAAGTTATTGTCTGTGATGCAAATGAATCTTTGAAAGCTTATTCTACTTTTGGTTTGGAACTAAAAGTTTTACCATTTAAAAATGTACTTAAGTGCTTAAAAATCGGAGGGTGAATGATCAGGAGAATATGGAAGATGTGCTAAATTCTCATATCCCAAGTCTGTGAGTTTTTCCAACGTCATTCTTGCAACATTTGGCTGTATATTATCGTGAAGCAGAATTGAACCATGACAATCACTAATGCAAGTCTCATTTTTTTGTAGGCGTGCATGCATTTCAGCATGTTGATTGCAGTAAAGCTTTGCATTAATGCTGTGATTTGCTTCCATATTGTTCTGGTGGATAACACCAATTGCAGACCACCAGACAGTCACCATAATCTTTTGATGATGAAATTTTGGCTTTTGGAAATGTCTGGGGGACTCATCACGATCAAGCTTTTGACCTGATCGCTTCAGTCAGTCAGTTAAGTGCCATGCGCGATACACGCTTGGGCGATCATGTCTCGAAAGAGACATGACTGAATGGGCAGAAGATTATCCCGCAGTAGGTTGCCATTGCTTTCTGCGGTAGACTAGTTGCCGACCAAGGCTATAGAACCCAATCTGTCCTATTATTTAACCCATAACTGGAGGGAAGAGACGGATTAATAGCTTTCCCAAGAGTATTTGCGCGTAAGTGAATGCAAGGAATTCAACTGGAATTCGAACTCGGTTCCTCGATTTCTCGTTCCGAGCCGATATTCATTGCACCACAACGCGCATCCTGATCGCTTACGGTTATCATAAAGGATCCACTTTTCATCACAAGATCCTGAATGACTTTAAAAGCTTAAGTCGGCGCATAGCAAAAGGTTGTCAAACTTTGGCTAAAAATTTCAAATTTTCAAGCATTCAAAATAATTTTATATGCTTGTCTCTTCACGATTATGAGTACAATCATTATTAAGATGAAGTCACAATATGCACTGTAACTGCAACAGAAGTGGTGTGTCTAGGGCAAGATACCTTGACGGAGCTCAACAATTGCCAGTCTGGTTTGAATTTACAGTTGTCCTTCTCTAAACCGGTTGTCACCCAGTCTGTTCTGCTATTTACGCATAACTGGGGAGGGGTGGGTGGGGGAGATAGATTCATATACTTCCTAAGGTTATTAGCACGTAAGTGAATGTAATGAACTCGACTGGAATTCAAACTCGACTCTTCGGTTCCCTAAGCCAAAAAACAACAACAACAACAACAACAAGAACAACAACAAGAACAACAACAACAACAAACAAAAAAACAAAAACAAAAAACAAAAACAAAAACACGTTGGTAATTCGTATCCAGTATTATCATATGTACAAGAGCTCAGTTCTGAAGCTCTGTCTCCCTAGACAGTACCTCCCCATTGCGGCTAAATAGGTTGGGTCAGACGGCAAAAATTGCTCACCCCACCCACAGAGAGCTGAGCAATTAGGAAAAACGGTTAAATAACTATTTAATGTCCTTTGCCTTCACAATATAAGTGTTCATGGTTCTCTACGGTTCCCTTTTCTGTAATATTTGTGAATTGCCATATTATATTGGAAAAAGAAAAAAAACAGTGGAGTGGTTTCCTTTTGTCGTGTAAACGATTTTGAATTCAGAATAGCGCTTCTTTTAGACTGCCTGCCATTCAAAACAAGGGTGCTCAATCCTACATACTATTTAACTCACAGGTGGCCGGGAGAAGAGATGGATTCATGCCTTTACCAAGGGCATTAATACAAAAGTGAACGTAGCAGTTTTGGTCAAAATTTTAACTCGGTTGGCCTATATAAAGTGTAATTATATAGTTAGATACAATACAGGTTATACGGTATAAATGTATTGTTTGCCAAAATTCTGCTAATAACTTTTCATATTTATTTAAACATGTTGCAATATTGTATTTGGAGACATAACTCACAGAATCAATAAAAAATCTTATTTAATCGTTGCTGGTACTTGTATTTGGTGCATTGACGGATGATGTCAAAAACGATCTTCTGTCTGTTGTTAACTGGAGCAATGAATGGCTTGTTAATTTTAAAGTCTCCAAAACAAAACTGCTCTCTGTTAACCATTCGAGAGACCCTTTTCTGCCTTCTATCAGCATGGCTGATGCTAACCTTCAAGAGAGTGACTCACTGCGCCTTCTCGGGCTAATATTCTCGGCTGACATGAAGTGGAAAGGCCATATTGAATCCATTGCTAGGTCTACTGTTAAGAACGTTGGTTTACTGGTTCATTGCTAGACAATTTTTCTCTTTAGAATCTATCTTACATATCTATAAGTATGCCATTCGTCCATGCTTGGAATATTGTTGCTGCATATGGTCTGAAGCTACTACTGTTTATTTAGAAATCCTGGATAGAATCCAAAGAAGAATATCATTGGTCCTGACCTGGCGTCTCAGCTTCATTCACTTTCTCACCGCCGTGAAGTTGACTTCTATCATTGTAATTGTTCGGATGAGCCTTTTCGCTATGGTACCTAGGCTCTATTCATTTAAGCGCAGTACTAGACTGGGGTCGAGATAGCACCAATTTACGGTTGAGTTGGCTAAATATATCCGTAAATTCAATTCGTAACATTTTCTTTTTTAGCACTTCTCGTTTGCGGAACTCTCTTCTGACTACATGCCTTCCAGTTAACTTCAATCTTCGAAAATTTAAGTGGAATGTCAATCGCTAGTTACTGTCTTCCTATTTGCTCTTTTATTGTTATTACTCCTGAGTAAGATTTCTGTTTTCTAATTATTCCACACCCACTAACGCCTTGTGTCTTAGTGAATTTACTCCCTTGCTTGAGGTGAATTCGATTAAAAAGTTAAGAGTTAGGCTTTGTTTGGGTAGGAAAGTCAACATTTGCCTTGTAGGTAGGAAAATGTAACAGAGAAAAAATATTTTCATTTAAAATAGATAATATATTTAATAAAATAAATGATATTTTAATTGATTTATTGTATCTTAATAAAAGTAAAAGTGTACTTGTGAATTATCTGTCACCACCTTTTAATTTACGTATTGATGGTCTTTTATAAACTTAGATGTGGTATTTAAAGTGTTTTTAATTTTTTTTTTCAGACTGCTAAATGATTTTTGTGATAGTATATTTTTACACATCTGTATTTTTTTTTAATCGTATCACCCTGAGCAAGGCGGTAACGCCACGGATGTGCAGGGGGCTACGTAATAGTGAAAAGATTGGAAAAGAGAAAGCCACATCCTAAATAGGGAACAAGGGATGAACCTCTTAACCTGTTCAATAGACGTGGGTGGAGTGTGAACCAGGCGATAGATAGATCTATCTACTCCAATTGAAAAAAAAAAAGCGAGAAGACTGGAAAAGAGAAAGCCGGAAACCATATCCTAAACAGGGAACAAGGGATGAGCCTCTTAACCTGTTCAATAGACGTGGGTGGAGTGTGAACCGGGCGATAGATAGATCTATTGTGAAAAAAATTGGAAAATTAATTTAAAAAATGACGACAGATAAACCATAAGCACCAATAAAAGTAACTTTTAATTTATAATCATGAAATGAGTAATATTTTGTAAAAAAAGCCGAAATAATTCTTTATTCATAGTAAATAAGTAATATTTTAACCAAAGCAAAAGTAGTATTTGATTAATTTGCAGTAATTTAATATTATATTCTAATAAATAATTATTATCGCTAAAATTTAGTTCTTTAAAATATATTAAATATTAATTAAGATAAATTAAACAAAATTTTAGTAAATCTATAAAATACATTATCATTTCAGATGAAAATATTACTTTTTAAGATTTTTCGCTTATCTTCTTTTATGTGTCGTGTCCCTTCAGGAGGTAGACGATCATGGCCCTCCGCATCTTCCTATCCCTTGTAGCTTTTTCTTTTTCCTACCAATATCTGCTCTGCTTAAGCCAATCAAGTATGTCACGCGGCGTTGTTTCATCCTGTTTCTCTTTTCTCTATCCGTCCTTTGAGTATTCCCCAAGCCCTCCTTCCTCATAATGTGTTTCAAAAACTTCAACGGTCTCTTCCTGATGTTAAATATAAGTTTTCTTTTTGTTTTTATTCTCTCTAAAACCTCGTCGTTGCTAACACGTTCAGTCCATGGTATTCTCAGCATCCTGCTGTAGAACCATATTTCTGCTGCTTCGAGTTTTTCCTTCATTTTTGAGGAGATTGTACAGCATTCGCTGTCGTATAGGAGGACTGATGTTACGTAACAGTTCAGTATTGTTTTCTTTGTTTTTAACGAAATCATCCTGTCTCTCAATACTCTGCTTAGCTTTTGAAATGTGTCCTTAGTCATGCTAATGTTTTCGAATCTCATCACGAGTTGAAATTAGAACTTTTATAACTCAACCAAAGGTTGCCTTATGACTTTTCTTTCACGATTTTATTTCAAGTTATTTTCCTTTTACTTATATACTTACTAGCAGTATAGCACAGCGTTGCTTGGGTGTAATGAAAGCTTTAAAACTAATCCATGGTCCTGGAGCTCAGACTCTTTGGACTTTGGCACGAAAGACTAAAAAGCAATAGTTGTTTCCAGTTAAAGCGAAACCGTAGACTGAAAGAAAAATGAATGGATGTAAGTCAAATTTTGATTTCCTGGTATCGATATCAAGTAAGTTTTTTTCGTCGTAAACTGAATTTTGAAGGCTAAATAAGTCCTCTGAGTAAATGGTATCATGGCTGAGACTAAGAACTACAATTATACCTACTTAGAGCCAAACCCGAAGCAAAAACTAAAATAAAAGGGCTGATAAAAATACAGACATACAGACAAATAAACAGACGCACACACACAAACATCTTGCCTTATATATATATATATTATCTACTTTCTGCACTACTGTAAGAACTGCAACCTTGAAACTTCTGAATGTCGTTTCTTATGTCTTTGTCTATGAGTGTATCAAATTTGATTAAAATCGGACCACTCCTTCTATAACCCGATTTTTTCGATTATCGATTTTCGATATTTATCGGAGGTACCTCGGCACAAAACCTAGCTAAGAACACTCGCAGACGCTTATAGTACAACTGTGTAAATTTTCAAGAAAATCGGTTCAGCCGTTTCGGAGTCTATAGGTAACGGACACACACATACACAGACAAATTTCCATTTATAAATAAGTTTAGATAGATAATTTCTTAGACTATTTTTTATTATAAAAAAAATATAATATCTGGCAAGAACTGGTAAATGTTCACAGGTCTCGATAGCATTATTAATATTAATAGTCATAGTATTGCAGTTATAAAAAGTAAAATAACACTAGGGTTTTTATTGTTTCATTTATTTCAGTTTAGATCTTCGAAGAACACAATAACGCCACCTAGCGGGAAATGACATGGCAGATTGTGGAGTTGATTGTGAAGACATGTTGTTTCACTTTTTTAAAACTCTCGTTTATGCAAACCAATCCTTACAAAAGCAAAATCCTCCTCGACGTGAAAAACTTGTGTACTAAATGACACATTTTCAATCTTTTTTTAATTTTTTTATTTCCTTTTCTTCTGCCTGTCGACTGCTTCTTACGTGTTTCGTTATACGAAACCACAGTGAAAGGGTAATGACCAATGAATGTTTAAAAAAAAAAAAGATAAATAAAATAAATAAAGAAAATTCAAATTAATTAAAAAATATATAAATTTTACTATATTTTTACGCCTCATATTGTAAACACACTTTTGAAGTAAATTTTCACGGAAGTATTTTTCCTTTATATCAGATTGGAAATGACTCTGAGAACGGTTTGAAGAATAAGAAACAATTTTAATAATCATATCAAACAAATTACCTTCTCATTCAATATCCTTATGTGACATTACATAAAAGAATTCATATGACAAATTTCAGTCAGTCAGGTAATTGCCATTAAGTGATACATGCTTGGGCGATCATGTGTCGAAAGAGACATGACTGACTAAGTCGAAGATTTCCCCGCAGTAAGTTGCTATTACTTTCTGCAGTAGACTGGATGCCAACCAAGGCTATAGAATCCAATCTGTCCTGCTATTCAACCCTTAGCTGGAGGGAGAAGAGATGGTCACTTAAAAAATTGTATAAAACCAATACAAACCGAATAATACCAATCAAAATGAAATATAAACGTGATTTTTAAAAATAAGATAGATTTTCGTGTAGGGTATGTAGACTGTGTAAATAAGTTTGGCTTCTGTGAAAAGAGCCAGACTTGAGTGTTTTTTTTCTGAGTTCTGAAGTCTAAATGAAGGGGCTAAATTCGGTATCCATCTCAGATTAATCTTGCAACTCTTAGCTAAGGTAGTAATTGACGCATTGTACCCCAGATTTTTATATTCGGTCGCTTGCAATAGCACAAATGTCTCCCCTTATTCATCTTTTTTTTTCAAAAGTTATCTCTTTTTAGTTCTCTCACAACTGTTTTCTTTTCTTTTTTTTTTTTTGTATTCCACCCTTCAGAAAACAGTGGCAACGCTTTTCTCTGTGTATGGTCAGGTCGGGCCACATACTGAACCCATCTTTTTTTTGTTTATTTTACTCAAATTTTGATTATTTTTGTTTTCTTCCAAACAAAAATTGTGAATATACCTATTTTAAGTAGGTTAACTGAGTAAAGATGGCTGAATGATGAAGCGTGTGATGAATGCAAATTCCTCTTTGATACTTTAACTTTTGCGAATCTAAGCGCAATGCTAGTTTTGGTAGCTAGGTCATCATTTTAAACTTGCAATTACGAAATGTGACCGTAAGTTTTATGCTAACAGTTCCTTCTGTCGCACTTTTTGTTTGTGAAACACTCTTCCGGATTCTTGCTTTCCAGTCAACGTTGATCTTCAAAAAGATAAACGCAATCTAAATCGTCAACTTACGTCTTCTTAATTCCTTAATTCCTGTTTTCTCATTGTTCTTTCTCCGTAATAATATTTTCTCGTATTTTTTCACACTCAGTAGCCACCTTGTGTCTTATTGGTTTTATTGCCTACTTAGGGTAAATGGATATATATATATATATATATATATATATATATATATATATATATATATATATATATATATCCTGGTTTACCGTTCTTTTATCGAAATGCATCCATTATTGTTACTGTTATATATATATATATATATATATATATAACAGAAACATTAATGGATGCATTTCGCTAAAAGAACGGTAAACCAGGATAATTCTGGAAGATAACGTTTTTAAGGCAAGTGTGTGGTGCAGTGGATATCGGCTCGAAACGAGAAATCAGAAAGCCGCGTTCGAATTCCAGTTGAATTCGTTGCATTCACTTACGTGCAAATTTTCTTTTAGAACGGTATTAATCTGTCACTTCTTCCTCCAGTTATGGGCTAAATAGTAGGACAGATTAGGTTTTATTGACTTGGTTGGCAATCAGTCTACCGCAGAAAGTAATAGCAACCTACTGCGGGAAAATCTTCTGTCGAATCAGTCATTTTTTTTTCGAGACATGATCGCCAAAAGCGTGTATTACATATGACACTTAATTGACTGACTATTTGTAATTATAGTGTTTGATATCAAGAGATAAGTTATTAATAATGATAAATATAATTAAATATATTCAAATATTTATACTTTGAGTTTCACGGAATTATATTCACTCTTCAGAAGAATTGGCAGTAAAATTTAACCTTCACGTCTCCTGAAATTCAGAGTGGATACTAGATAAGAGAACATATTTAATTTATTACATATAATCAAAGCATAACTATAACACTGCAATCGTATAAATTCGCAGATATACTGACACGCACTTCTATATAAAGTTTGAATGCATATGGCATGATATTACGTATGTTGTTACCAGTTGTACGTGATGTACAGCCAATGGATTATGGATATGAATGTCTCTTTTATGACCTTGCTTTTCAAAAGGTATTTAATAAAACGTGATGTTTTCATAAACATTTAATGACAAATATAAAGCGTGTTGATCGTATGTAGAAGTATTGTCAGTTGAAAAGGTTTCTAAGAATATTATTACTATAATTTAAGTGTGACTTTACTTTTATTTTTTATTTTTTATTTTTTTCAATCGTATCATTCCAAGCAAGGCGGTAACGCCACTGATGTACAGGGAGTTACATAAGAGTAAAAAGAGTAGATAAGAGGAGAGTACTGTGAGTTTTTTTTGCGTCAATATTAAAAAAAAAAAACAATAAAAAAAAAACAATAAAAAAAAACAATTTTTCTTGTCCTTTTATTTCGATTACTTGATACATTAAATGACGTATGTATGAACTGGCTTCGATTCCAATTGATTTTTTTAATCAATTCAGCCCAAGCAAGGCGTTAATGTCGTTAAGAAGTGAATGAGAATTAAAAGATTTTAGAAGGAACCTGAAACACAATCCTAAACGGGAAACAAAGAATAAACTTCTACTCCTGTTCAAAAGGTCATGGAGGAGTGTGAACCGGACGATAGACAAACCTATTTACTCTTATTGAGTGAAAAATAATGGAACGTTAGCAGTACAGAGTTGAAGTAGACTTTAGAATAAAACAGAAGCTCAATCCTAAACAGGAAACACTAGATAAACATCGTCTGTTCAAAAGACAGGCAATTCGTGCGAACAGGGCGACAGACGATTATATCAACTCTTGATTTAACCATAAACTCAGGCAGTTGTTTCGATGAGAGTTACTAATGGGCGATATTTTTAAAAATTATCTTTGAACTTCTAAAACATCAGATTAAACGCAATCGTTTAATGCTATATTTACATTTTCAATACATTTTAATACATTACTCAAATAAACGTTTGTCTACGTTCTTGTCTGTTTTGTAGTCATTGTTTGTGTGCATTGGCCCTTTAATATCCATTTAGCAATAGAGGTGTTAGATTATATATAAACGACACCCGTAGATCATCACTCTATATGTTGGTATTCGATTGTACTTTCACAAAAGATAAATGACTGCGTAGATAAATGTTGGTAGCACTGAGAGTAGAGAAAAATTGTAAAAGATGTTTTCTCTGCGGTGGTAACATTTTAAGTAGCTAACTCCAATCATTTTCGATAACTAACTTTTAAACTAAATTTTAAAAAATAAAAAAAACTTTTATTTGAGTTTTGATTGAAAGCTAAATAATTAAATTTACTATTTCTATTAAACATAATACTCTGGTGTATTTCAAACAGAAATTATATTGATTGGAATCTAAAATTTTGATATTTAAAATTTTTTTTCAATTTTTGACTATATTTGAGCGAACAACGCATTTGTAAGAAAAAATTAATTCTCGGTTTTAAAAAACTTGCAAAAAATATATATTCATTTGTAACACATTTTTTGGAAAATTAGATATTTAATATTAAATGAATTTGATTTACGCACGTATTACTTATTTATAGCATGAAATTTAGAATAAGACTCTTTCTTAAACACAGAGTTGAACTTTCTGACCTTTCCACCGTATTTGAAATGTGATGACAGCTCGGCAGATGCGAGATAAGATAAGTGTATGGCGATTACAAGTGACATAATTGTACAAATCCTTTTTCTGTAAGGGGAAGAAGCCGTGAAACACACGTCCTTTTAGTTTACACATAAAAATTACCATACCTAAAAAACAAAAAAGAACAAACTTCAAATACATAAAAAATTAAAAAAATACTTTACAAAGACGAAGGCACGACGATTTATATCAAACTTTTCAATTTTTGATTAGTAAATATAATCTTCACTTAATAACTTAATAACAACAAATCTTTGAAGAATTTAAAAGATATTTTTGAAACGCTGTAAATAATTATAATTAAAAAATGAAAATAGTTTTTTTAATTTTATTATTAATCGAATTTTTTTCTTCAGACTATCTTCTTCTTCATGTGTCGTGTCCCTTCAGGGCGTAGGCAATCATGGACTTCCATTTGGCTCTGTCGTTTGTCGCTCTCAATACTTTTCCTCTCGGTATCTCTCCCAAATCCCACTCCGCCATCCATTTGCTCAGGCCTATCAAATATGTCTCGCGCTGCCTTCTCGTGTCTCTCCTTCCTTTTATTCATCTTGTGAGTATTAAATTCTCCAGGTCTTCCTCGCTCATTACGTGTCCCAGAAACCTCATCTGTCTCTTCCTGACGTTAAATGTGAGTCTTCTTCTCGTTTGCATCCTCTCCAATACTTCATCGTTGCTCACGTGCTCAGTCAATGGTATCCTCAGCATCCTTCTGTAAAATCACATTTCTGCAGCCTCAAGCATCTCCTTCATCCTTGATGTGATCGTCCAACATTCACTTTCATACAGAAGGACAGATAACACATTTGGGAATATCACGAACCCTAACGGGAATAGGAACTTGGCTTCACGGTTCAGAGTCATTATCCATTACACCATACGCACATCTAAGGTTACGGCACCTGATATTCCTAAGCGGTCACTCCGCTAGGTACTGACAAGGTTCGACGTTGATTAGCTTTGGTGATCGGACGGGAAACGGTATTTCAACGAGGATATCAAGAGGAGTCAGGTACTTATTGGAACAGTACAGGGAATCAAACATTTTTCCAGTATCTAATATATTCGGGTTTAGAGCCTGGGTTGTGTAGCAATCGGAGTCTAACCGTACTGATGAGCTGTGATACAGCGAAACAGATTTGCGGATGACAATAATATATATATATATATATATATATATATATATATATATATATATATATATATATCCCTGGTGAGAATTCATCTTGGCCGTTTATGTTGATCCTCCCCCTGGGTAAGTTCTAGTTAGTGTTAATACCGACAATTGTTTTACTATCTGAAACTCGCCTAGGTAGATAAGTAGCCTTTAACTTCGTATTACGTTTACCGACTTCCTGATGATTGCATTAGGTGTATGAAACTAGAGGTTGGTCATGTTTGCGGAATTTATTATTAATAAATATTATGTTCTGACTCATTTAGACGCATTGAACACTTTTCTTCCTAGTATGGGATATTTTGTGCGCTCTTTTTGAGCCACTATGCCCCCCCCCCCAATATATATATATATATATATATATATATATATATATTACAGTGGTTTATAAAACATTTTATCGCTACAAAAATAATTTCATATTTCAGAACGTAGTTGTTCTTGTTCGGGTGATATTTTAAAACAAATGATGAAAATTATTTATTTTGGAAAATATAAAACGAATTCATGGTTATTTAGAAATTTAAGGAGGTGAAGTGGGGAAAGTTATATTCACAATTCATTGTTGGGAAGTGAACAACAATATTCAAAGTTTGAGTAAATAAACAAAAGGATGGCGTCAGTATGTGACCCGCCCTAATCATACACGGAGAAAGGTGTTCCTACAGTTTTCTGAAGGAGGAATTTTACAACCGGAGAAAACAAACAAACAAACAAACAAACAAACAAACAAACAAACAAACAAAAAAAAGACAAAAAAAAAAAAAATGAAAAACTCAATGAGAGAGAGGTAAGGAGAAAAATAGTTTTTTTTTTTTTAAATCATATCACCCCGAGCAAGGTGGTAACGCCACTGATGTGCAGGGGGCTACGTAAGAGTGAAAAGATTGGAAAAGAGAAAGCCGGAAACCACATACTAAACAGGGAACAATGGATGAGCCTCTACATCTGTTCAATAGACGTGGGTGGAGTGTGAACCGGGCGATAGATAGTTGGGAGGGAAATAAAAATCTCAACGTTTGCAAGATAAAGAAAAAGAAATACATATGGGTGAAATAAAAATGGGAAAAGGAATCTCTCAAGAATTCGAAAATAAAAACCGGCAGTAATCTGCTTAATCTGAGGCGGATGCCGAATCAAATCTCACCCCTTCAGTGACACTTCAAAACTCAGAAAAGACCACTCAAGTCTGCCTTTTTTCGTGCAAACCAAACGCATTCATTTATCCAACTATCACAAAAATCTATTGTCAGTCCAGTTCAATTTAAAAAGAAATTTATTTGTTATTTCATTTTGATTGGTATTATTTCATTTGTGTCGGTTCTATTCAGTTTTGATTATTGCCATTATCATGAAAAACATGAACAAAATTTACACATACCTTTTTGTTACATACACATTTTATTACGAATTTTTATATAAATATTAAGAAATTCATAGATGCAATAATATTTCTTCGTGTATGCATTTGTTTTAAAACTCTTAATTTGTATTGGCTTCATTAATCACAAAGTAGACACTATATTGAGCGTATTTATTACGGTAATGGTTTAAGAAAAATGTGCAAATTTGCATTTCAGTAACATCAAATTAGACTGCCAAAAGTTAGACTAAAAGTGGAAAAGTATATTTTCAATGATATTTATTTGTCTTAGTAAATATCTGTTCAAAACATGGAGGAAAATATATAAAAAATGCAAACCAATAAAATTTGAGATATTTTAATCAGATTTCACCTTACAAAATTACAGTCCTATCAAATTTTTTATGACAAACAGACTACAAATATTAGTATATTAAAGCTGTTATTTACTGCAAGTAGCGGCCTTGTGGGTTTCCATCTTGGCTAAGAGTTGTTGAAAATCTGGCCGATATGATGTCATGACTTTAGAAATTAGCACAATCAGGTGTTGATTTGTAAGGATTTCACGATACCTCGACTTCACAAACTTCATTACAGAGTCCAATGATTCACATCGTTATGTTGTGTTGAACATTGAAATGTGTCGCACATTAGTTGTCTCCAAAACTCAGTTGTAGATTGGGATTTTATGGATCATTTTTAAACCGAGGTCCTATAATTCCATTAGTTCAATTTTCACATCATATGATTCCGTAACCAGAAGTTAAAGAATTGGACAATCATCATTGACTACATTAAACATGAATGGATTCACAAGAAAGACAAAGCAGGGATTCAGCTTCTGTTACTAATCAAACCTGGTTTGGAAATTAACAATCAATCTCTGTAATTTATCTTTGTATTCTTCCAGTTTGTGGTCTTTCATTTCAATATCAGGAAATGTATTTACTCTCCTACTGAGACTGAGAAAATGACTGAAGTTTCTTGATAATATATTTCTTCGAAAAACTCTTATTTTATTCTGAAAGCTGAAAATTGTATGAATAAGACCAGAAACAATTTTATTCCTCCTCTAGAGGGCCAACTTGAGAGGTTTTAGAAGATTCATTGTATCAGTAAGAAACATCAGATCTTGCATACATTGATCGTTTTCCAGTTGAGGATATAAACTTTTCTTTAAAGTAATAATAGGCTTCAACAGATCGACAAACCTGCTGAAGACGTTGCTGGTTGACAACTATCTCATAATGCAGTAGAAAGAGACATCACTGGGTTTATCTTCGTACCCCAGTTCTTAAAAAAATTCTGAACTGTCAGTGAGTTTTCCTAATTGGACATATGAAAGTAAGAATTTTAAGGAGAGATTACATAACATCTTCATAGTTGAAGTATTTGGCTGCCAGGTGTTCATGATTAATAATACAATGAACAGCGAGAAACTCTGGAGTGCTGGGATTATTTTTCATAAGTGCAATTGATCTTGCATTTTTCCCACCATTGCAGGTGCTACATCTGTTGCAACACCGACGAGTTTATTCAGTGAAAAATCAGCATTTGTTAAGGTTATGTCAAGCGCATTTTTAATGTCAACAACACGAGGTGTTTCTATCAATGCTACTAAATCCAACCTCTCTTCTTTCAGGATTACATCAGAGGAAACCTAACGAACAAATACTGCCATTTGTGGGTTGTCATGTATGTCTGTTGATTCAAAAGCTAAGCTGGATTCAAGAGAATTTTTAAAATTATTTTGCATTTTGTCTGCAACATCAGTACTTATTTGATTGATACACCTCTATGTAGTATGGCATAAAACTAGTGTTTGTGCTTTTAGTCGCTGAAGATTTGTTATTTGAATCTAACGCTCCAACAACTTCAGCTATATTCTTTTAACAAATTCGCCATCAGAATATGAGAGTTTAGAAAAGTAGTATTCCGTGACATAACAAAACTAGCTTCAGTTGTTGTACGTGCTGACTTACTACACGTTGATATTAGTGCCCGCTGGCTATTTCGTGATGATTTTAACACAGTTAACTTGTTTTTCTTTCATTCTGAGTTCAGTGGATAATTATACAAAAGATTTTTGTAATTTGTTTTATATTGGTGTTTCAAGTTATTTGCTTTGTAACGACTTGGTGATACTTCTACAAGATAAGGCACAAAGATTTAACTCCTTTTACGTTGAATGCAAAATCTTATTTTTCCTCTGGTTTAAAATTTCTGTTTTCATCTTCATATTTTCGTTTCTTACAATTTGAGAAGGCCATCTTCCTTCGCGACATTTTTACGGAGACTTTTAAACAAAACTTGTATCTGAAATGTACTAACTACGTATGCACAGTTCAACGTTTTGTATTACACTGCATTAATGCATATGACGTGAGAGCGGTCCCCTTAATTCCCTTACCCATGACCTCAGTCTTCTGGCATTACTCTGACAGGAAGTCCATGTACCTCCCTATCATTCATCCTCTCTGCCCTTAATAACAATGCCTCACTCACACCTAGCATTAAAATTAGGATTTAAATTCTTAAATATTTTTTACTAACCATAAACTTACGTTTAAACCAATGGGGTCTTAATTCATACACAGTAAATAATTATAAAGCCGGAAACTGTTCTTACTCCCATTTTATATTAACTGTGATGAAAAAAGAAGCTCAGGTGAGCCAAGTTCAAAGAGCCGTATGTGTCTCGTGAGCCGCGGTTTGTAAACCTTTTTTAGTATAGAAAAAAAAGAAACACAATAGTTTGATATTAGATTACACGCACAGATATTCTGATCCCATGCAGAAGTGATGATCCACGCTAAAATGTCTGTTCATATCTATCTATCTATCTATCTATCTATCTATCTATCTATCTATCTATCTATCTATCTCAGTCTGTTCATATCTATCTATCTATCTATCTATCTATCTATCTATCTATCTATCTATCTATCTATCTATCTCAGTCTGTTCATATCTATCTATCTATCTATCTATCTATCTATCTATCTATCTATCTATCTCAATCTGTTCATATCTATCTATCTATCTATCTATCTATCTATCTATCTATCTATCTATCTCAGTCTGTTCTATATCTATCTATCTATCTATCTATCTATCTATCTATCTATCTATCTATCTATCTATCTCAGTCTGTTCATATCTATCTATCTATCTATCTATCTATCTATCTATCTATCTATCTATCTATCTATCTATCTCAGTCTGTTCATATCTATCTATCTATCTATCTATCTATCTATCTATCTATCTATCTATCTATCTATCTCAGTCTGTTCATATCTATCTATCTATCTATCTATCTATCTATCTATCTATCTATCTGAAAACGGGATAAGATCATAATGAGCTACACAGTTACAATGGATGAAACTGAAAAAAGCGCTTGTTGTTCTATGCAAACCAAAAATTGGCAAATGTCATTTTATTTCTGTTCTGTAATTAGGAAAACCCTTTTTCCCCGAGACGCAGTTGATTGTTTTTTGAAGAAACTACAAAGATGGAAGCGTTTGGCACGGGGCAAAGGATGCTCTATCTCTAATATTAAACCATTTTACCCATAAATATAGCATAACTCAAAACGATAACACACACACACACACACACACACACACACACACACACACACACACACACACACATATATATGTGTGTGTGTGTGTGTGTGTGTGTGTGTGTGTGTGTGTGTGTGTGTAATTGTGTATTATTGTGTATTAGGAAGCAATCCTTTTTTATGTAAGTTTCGTTAAAATGACAGACAAGGTGCTGTGGTTTTTTAAATATAATTTTCATGTGATCTATATATATTTTTTCTTTTCAGTAGATAAATTATATAAAAATTGTCCGAATGTATTATTTTTTCAAGCGCTTTCGGCAACACTTTTAGCTATTATCAAGGATGAATTTTATTTTATTTTTAACTGAATATATAGATTGTTTTATTTATGTATCTAGAGTTATAGGAATGTGTTATGAAAACACAGTCAGGAATTTCCACTTTATATTGTTTGGTGAAAATAGTTAATACTCATTACTGAATTAATTGCATTCACAAGGAAGAAGATTATATAGAAATAGAAATATTTGTTGTGCTGAATGAATACTCTTTTTTATCATTAACCTGAGCCTATTGATGTACCTACGTATATATGATGGTACAAACTTATATTTTTGATGGGCACTTTGGTACGAGGTAATGGTGAGCGAACTAAAGTGGCTAACTAATACTACAGATGATTGGGTTTGATCCTTACTGGGTACCATATACTTTAGACGTTGTGTCAATTCTATGCTAAACATAGTAAAGTAGTAATCAGATCGAGAAATATGTCAATATATTCAGACATAATTATTTAACGCTATATGCCAACAGTTTGGAGCCACCCTCTAGCTTTCGAAGAATCACCAAAAAAATAGAATGAATGTGCCTTATTCAGAAACTAATTCATTTACTCACTTTGGACCATTCGAAATTTCTCTCTTTGAAGGACTTTATCTTACGTTTAACAAAAATAATAATAACAACGAAATTAATCCATTATTGCATTAAGTTTATTTAAAATTTACCTCTTCTTGCTTAATCTGCCTTACTGGCTAATGGTAATCTTAGGCCTGGCGAATTTTGTATTTTAGGTAATCAATTCTCTAAAATCAATTGCATGCCATTCACAAAGGGGTTAAATAGTTTCAGCGTTCCAGCTTAGTAGGGGTTAATTAAGCCATTGAGGGCATGAAATTTCACTTTTAACTGTAAACTGTAAATATGTGATCTTATTTTTTTCTTGTTTTTTGTTTTTACAAAAATGAAGGATGGAAATGCCATGAAGCCATTTCTGACCTTAGGTCTCTGGTTGGTACCCGGAAGGAAATGTGCATACAACAGAAATACACGGAAATAATAATAATAATAATAATAATAATAATAATAATAATAATAATAATAACTTGGACGTAAACAGCTGTTCAACGATTGGAATGATAAAAAATGGAACAAAACAACACATTGAAAGAATCCGTGGAAACCCCAGCTTAAGAGATATACAAAAAATTGTCTTGTTAAGTACAGCCCACACACTAAGGAAAACTTTGTCTATGTAACGCTAGGGATGTTAAGGAAATATATTAAAAAAACATGAAATGGAGCCATAACAACACGCCACGACTTGCCTTAGGTCTTCCCACAGACTTGGTTGGTAGTGCGACCATAGCAGAAATCGAAATATGATGAAAAATGACATAATAATAATAATAATAATAATAATAATAATAATAATAATAATAAAGCTGCTTCAATGCAAAGAAAAATCTTAGTACTGCCTTGATAGATTAGCGTAAGGCATTCGATAGTGTACCACATTCCTGGATCTTAAAGACTTTAAATATGTACACGGTATCACCCGTCATTATCAATTTCATGAAACAATGTATGTCAATATGGAAAACAACCCTTTACCTCAATCATATAAATGGAACCTATAAGTCTGTTGAAATAAACATCAACAGAGGTATATTTTAAGGTGACTCCTTGTCTCCCTTACTATTTTGCATATCAGTAATAGCATTAACCAGTCAACTTAACAAGACAAAATGTGGTGATAAAATTGCTCAAAAGAAAATATGCCATCTATATTACATGGATGATTTAAAGTTGTATGCTAAGAATAACAATGAGCTGCATAACTAATTTTGCACTTTGCATATATATATATATATATATATATATATATATATATATATATATATATTCCGTCTGAATCTATCCTGCACATTTATAAATCTACCATCCACCCCTGCATTGAATACTGTTGCCATATCTGGTCGGGTGCCCCTGCTATTCTCCTTGGGCTACTCGACAAGGTACAGCGGAGGGTCTGTAATGTGATCGATACCGACTTAGAAGACCGCCTGCAGTCTCTCTCTCACCGGCGCGACGTGGCTTCCCTGTGTCTCTTCTATAAATACTCCCATGGCTTCTGCTCCGATGAACTTAGATCACTGGTGCCCCCTAGGTTCCAATTTGCACGAGATACTAGACTAGCAACTAGATCCCACCCTTTTACAGTGAAACCGATAAAATGCAACAGCAACTTCTACTCCAACAGTTTTTTTTCTCGCACTTCCCGACTGTGGAATTCCCTTCCACAAGACTGCTTCTCCGACGGCTACAATTAAATGTAAGGTCAATAGACACCTCCTAACAAACTAACTCGCTTCCATTCTTTCAAACACTCTTCCCACCCACCCAACTATCTATCACCCTCCACCTTCTGACATTTCCTATATCTAACCACTCTTTCTATTTACCTTCCCCCATGTAGCCCCAAGCGCAATAGTGGCAGTGGAATGCCTTGCTTGGGGTGAAATTATTAAAAAAAATGTATATATACATATATATATAGTCTTAAGGTATACTATATTTATCTGTTAAATTGCTCAATATCAGCGTTTGTAAATATAAAAATGGACGTTAAAGCCAACATCCAGAGGCGACAGTCTGTTTCATGCTAAACGCAATCGTCAGGCCATGTATTTGACATGAAACATACTATTGCCTCTGGGTTTTGACTTCAATATCCAGTTATATATATATATATTTGTGCTTGCATTTTCATGTTTCTCTCTCTCTCTATATATATATACACACACACACACACACACACACAGAGAGAGAGAGAGAGAGAGAGAGAGAGAGAGAATCATAGAAACAAACGTACAAATATACAAATATGTAATATATGTTTGCAATACGTAGGCATGTAAGTTAGAAAAAGTTTTACTTTAATAAATCCATTTTTATTTCATTTTGGGCATATATGTGTTTGTGTTCGTGTATATGTAAATATGTGTGTGTGTATGGGAGAAAGTGCATCTTCGTATGAGGGCGTTGGTCGAGATGATCTTTGTTTCTATTTTGGCGAATACGATGGGCTGAGGACTTTTCAGTACCTTTTTATACACTTATATATATATATATATATATATATATATATATATATAGAGAGAGAGAGAGAGAGAGAGAATGTCAGTTTTCCAGTCCATAAATTAATAAGTAATAGATTTCGATGGCGTAAGCTTGCTGATCAGGTCCTGTTTCATTCGATTGGAATTCCACATATAATTAAACATCGCCAACAACAGCAGAAACTTGCATCAATGGGGTTGTCACCCACCTCCCAAAAACCCAAACAGCGCATCTGCTCATTCTGTACAGGCCTATAAACACAATCTCACCCCCATAGAGATATTTAATGTCTCTATATTTCGTCACAGTCGGCGCGTGGTAATTTGACCACTCACCGACAACAACAGGATTTCTTTTTTTTTTCTTGTCGTTATCTTTTTGAATTTCATCAATTGCTATATACCAGATTTCATTCTCTGTCCTTGTTCCATCCATTTCTTTCGTTTGCTCATTCATTCATTGACTTATCCTTATTCACCTTTTGTGGGTCAGGAGATTGCTATTTTGCGCCCCACCGTTCTTCCTGCTTCTGCTTCCACCTTATCTCATCCAGGCGATAACGAACAAACCAGTTACGATCATTCGTGCAATTTGGAAGTGTTCGTAGAACTCTATTTGTGTTGAAAAAAAGATTGTTTTGTCCATGTCTATTGCATCGTAACTGATTATGAATTATCGGGATTTTCAAAATAAGTTCGATCGATCCTACAAAAAAGATGGCTGCATCATATACTTATCTCTTGCTCTGTCTCTGTCTCTCTCTCTCTCTCTCTTTCCCTCGCCCCCGATCTGCACTGACCTTAAATCCTAAAGAGAATAACTTTTTCAGTTTCAACATTACATCGATATGATTATTTCGTTGAGATTTCGATGCCTATTTACATCACCTTCAGGAATTTTTTGCGTAGTAACAGTTATTATTTCCCTTCACATACAGATTTAAAAAAGTAACTATTGCTCGAATTCCACTTAGGCTCGTTATATTCACTTATCCTTGGAAAAATAGGAAGTTATCTCTTACCGACTAGGTTTGGATTAAATTGCAGGGCATGCACCTAGGAAAATCATTATAATTCTCAAAAAAATTTAATATTCACTCGTAAAAAATAGGATTATTCTTAAAGTCCAACATATATTTCGACTTTCAATAACAAAGTTGGAAAGGTGGAATCAACAAACCGAGTTCAAATTTCTGCCTTTTCTGTTACGTTCATTTTCACACATAGTTGTTTGGGAACGGTATGAATCCATCTCTTCCTTACCTCCAGCTATAAATTAAATGTCAAGGTAGCAGACTTCTGTATTCTTGGGTAATAATCAGTCTAAGAGAAAGACCTGACAAAAATGCAGTATTTCTATCACAACTAGATTAGAGCTGCCAATCGTCATTTTCTCGACTTGGCATAGTTCAAACACATATAGGCTACTTTGTAGGCATTGTGGTGCAGTGGATATCGACTCGGAATGGCAAATCGGGGTACCGAGTTCGAATTCCAGTTGAATTCCTTGCATTCACTTACGCGCAAATACCCTTGGGAAAGGTAATAATCCGTCTCTTCCCTCCAGTTATGGGTTAAATAATAGGACAGATTGGGTTCTATAGCCTTGGCTAGCAACCAGTCTACCGCAGAAAGCAATGGCAACTTACTGCGGGATAATCTTCTGCCCATTCAGTCATGTCTTTTTCGAGACATGATCGCCCAAAGCGTGTATGGCACTTAACTGACTGTGAACGTTGAATTATTTTCATCCTTACAGTCCCTTTCTCACAGATGAAACGTTAAAAGCCTATTGTTATTTCCATGGCAAAAGTTCAGTCAAGCGACATTCTTTAGTCTCACGAATTCAGACTTTTACAGCATTGACCCGTCATGCCACAGACACAGGGTCGCATCATCCCTTCGTGTTCCATCGGTAAAGAGAAAGTTACACTCTTTTTCCAGAGAACGTATGACAGGATGTTTCCTTGGTTATTGTAATCTTAACGACTTCAGATCTAGAGTCAATCGATATATATCCTACATATCTTAATAATCTTACGTTCTTATTTTATTCCTATCAGTCAGTTAAGTGCCATGCACGATACACGCTTGGGCGGTCATGTCCCGAAAGAGACATGACTGACTAGGCAGAAGATTTTCCAGCAGTATTTTTCTTATACCTATACAACAACCTAATACAGAATAAGAGGTTTATCTTGTGTGACACTTGGCCTTGTATCTGTTGAACATATAGTAAAAAAAAAAGACAATGGGAAATATTCTTAAACCGTATATTAGTCTGTCTGTAATTTGACTCCCATTGGCCATCTTGGTGTGACCAAAATTCAGACTCTTGTGTCGTGTTGGAGTTCTGTTTTGTTTGAAATATTCTTAAAGTAAGTTTTTTTTCTGCCTAATTTTAAATTTTAAGCTTTTCATGTTTAATTAGTCTTCTTTAATTTAATTCTTGATTTTAGCAGATATCTCTTGACTGGACTTTTACTAAGTTAAAACTTAGTAAACCACCGGCATGTTTTGTTTTTTGCTTATTTTCTGTTTTTTTTTTTTCAATTGGAGTAGATAGATCTATCTATCGCCCGGTTCACACTCCACCCATGTCTATTGAACAGGTTAAGAGACGCATCCCTTGTTCCCTGTTTAGGATATGGTTTCCGGCTTTCTCTTTTCCAATCTTCTCACTTTTTTTTTTCAATTGGAGTAGATAGATCTATCTATCGCCCGGTTCAAACTCCACCCATGTCTATTTAACAGGTTAAGAGGCTCATTCCTTGTTCCCTGTTTAGGATATGGTTTCCGGCTTTCTCTTTTCCAATCTTTTCCAATCTTTTCACTATTACGTAGCCCCCTGCACATCAGTGGCGTCACCGCCTTGCTCGGGGTGATACGATTAAAAAAAAATATTGCACTATCGTTTTCATGACGTTATGGCAATTCCCTGCTAATCAGGAAACGGATTTTGAGAAGGGCTATGATATCCTATATACGTGTTTGTGTACTATCGTTTTATTTGAGAAGGTGTGCTTATGAATATATATAATTGGATCTTCTTCTTCTTCTTCTTCTTCTTCTTCTTCTCCTCCTCCTCCTTCTTCTTCTTCTTCTTCTTCTTCTTCTTCTTCTTCTTCTTCTTCTTCTTCTTCTATACACCGTGTCCCTTCAACGTGCAAGCGATCATTGCTCTCCATTACTTTATTCTCTTTGTAGTTCTTAGTAAGATTTAACGTTTTACTATCTTTCGTAGCTTCTGGTTTGCTAGCCATTTACACAAGTTCGTTAGGTAGGTAATTCACTGCTTTTCTTTTCCCCTTTTTTATCATTTCACCCCATGCAAGGTGGTAATGCCACTAAAAGGCAGGGACTTACAAGAATTGAAAAAGAATGAAGTGACTGAGAATGCTGAGGTTTGAAGAAAGGACGAAAAAGGAACAGGGTTCAAGAAAATAGAAGATGGCTATTGACAATGAATTTACATTTTTAAAGATCAAAGTTAACAAGGAAGCAAAAAATTGGAAGTTAGTTCCAAAGGTGGAAAGTGCAAAAAAAAAAAAAAAAAAAAAGAAAAAAAACTCTTAGAGGCAATTGAATAGATATTTCAACAGTAAAACGATGGGACCTAGATGCCAATCTAGTTGCATGTTTAAATTCATGCAGTTGGAGCACCAGGAAAAAATCTTATCAGAGTAGTTACAATGGACGTATTTGTTGAAAAGACTGAGGGAAGCCATGTCACGTGAGTGAGAAAGTGACTGAAGTGAGATGCCTTTTCAGAGTCGATAACATTACAGACCCTTCTTTGGATTTTGTCAAGACTTTCGAGATATACAGCAGGAACAACAGATCAGATATGGCAACAGTATTCAATACAAGGATGAATGGTAGAATTATAAATGTACAAGATGAATTTCTAGCACGACACAGCGAACCAGCTTTCCTTGCAGTAGGCGATGATAGGATGTTTTCTTAGTTATTGTAATTTTAAAGACTTCAGATCTAGAGTCAATCGATATATATCCTTCATGTCAGTGAAGAAGAGCGACTATATCGCAACACTCTACGCTTTCCTGATGTGAGGTCAGGAAGGCGTAGAGTGTTGCTCCCCTGAAGTTTAGCATCAGCCATGCTGATGGCATGCAGAAAAGGTGTTGATTAAATGAAAGCAATTTTATTTTGGAGGCGTTAAAAAACCATTACTTGCTATTTCTTGCACTGAATGAAGATCTTTTCAATAGTGGTGCCAAATTTACTGTGTCAAATCTGTCGGATTTGCTACCAAGACATGAATAAATGGTTGTATTATCTGATCTGCATAAATATATAGTTGGGAACTGATGGTATCGGGGAAGTCATTGATGAAGAAACATCGTAGGTTCCAGGATAAAGCCCTGGGGCACCCACGCGTTAGTATGAAAAAATCTTGAACCGAGCCTTTTTTAACACTATCTTCATTATGTGATTTGCTATGAAAGATCGGATTAATAGAAATATTTGTCCTGCGACGCTGTAGCACTTGAGTTTGCGTAGAACGCCAACACGCCAAACCCTGTCGAACGCCTTTAAGCTCGAACTTCGCCATTGTTATCTAGAGTTCAATAGACAAATTCAGTGATGGCCGTTAATACATCAGCGGTAGACCTGACTAAACGGAAGCCATATTTTTGTCCAAAAGGAGGTTGTGCGAAGTAAGACTAGTAACAAATTTGGCATTGATTATTAGAGCATCGGGTACTTTGCCAAAATGAGATAAGAGACAAATAGCGCAATAAGTTAAGGGGACAAAGTGTTTTACAGAGCTCCTTATAAACAAGAACTACAAGAGAAGACTTCTAACAAGCTGTACACCTGGAAGCAGTGAGGTATTTGTTGCAAAGTTTGGAGAGAACAGGAGCCAGCTCAGCAGTATATTTCTTTAGAAAAACGATGGATATCTCGTCACATCTGCTTGCCTTGTAGGGATCTAATTTAGAAATGATGACAGAAAGCAGTGAAGGACGGTGTTATTCCTCCGATTATAGGGGTAACATCTGGCAAAGGTACTCCAGACAAGTCGAGAGTGGAATTGGAATAAAAATTCTCAGTAAAACACTCTATCTTATCTGTAGTATATATCACTACTTCAAAGTACTTCAATATTTTCAAGAGAGAAAGGACTGAGGATTTGCTTTTGCTCAGCACACTCTTGCCCTCAATAGGTCCTGTTAGTGTTAAATTCCCCAAGACCTCTTTCCTGATTATGTATTCAATTGTCAATTGATTCTAAGTAGAAGTGTCCTTTTTGTTTCCATTTCTTTTTACAATTTCGTCGTTATTCAATCAAAGTTATTCTTAGCATCTTTCTGTAGAACCGCATATCTATTATTTAAATACTTTTCTTCACCTGTGAGAATATTGTCAGATATGTAGTGCCAGATAGGAACACTGATAAGAGTTCAATTCTCTTTTCTTTGTTTCTAACGTCTTAATTTTCTTAGTTTTTGGAAGGCTCTTTCACTATTCCAATGCGCCTTCGGTTTGTCGCGTCACATATTCTGTCTTTTATTAAAACACTACATAGATAATTAAATTTTCGTACTTGCTTGATTTTGGCGTATCCTGGTCGTTGCTCTCGTGTTTGACTGTCCCTTTTGCTGACAAATATTCATTCTGTCTTCTTAAAATTGATGTTTAGTCCTTTCTTCTAATTTTCTCTTACTAAATTCTCTCGGATTTCCTATAGTTTCCTTTCTGTGTTTGTTATCGAAACCATGTCAACAGCATGTCTTATATTTTTAAGATTGAGGCCGCCAGTAGTGAAACCCGGGAGGATTTCTAATTCTCTCTTATCGCAAACAATTTACATGTTTTATTCATTTTCGCTAAGCAATCTTTGAAATTTGAATATGCTGATTTGTTTGGAATAATAATATAATGAATAATAATATAATAATATATAATAATTAATATAATAATATATTAAATTAATATAATAATATATAATATAATAATATATAATCATTTGGAATAATAATATAATAAAATTTGAATATGCTGATTTGTTTGGAATAATAATATAATGAATAATAATATAATAATATATAATAATTAATATAATAATATATTAAATTAATATAATAATATATAATATATATTGTTTAGAATAATATATTTTGGAATAATAATATAATATATAATAATATATTATTATTAACTTTATTTTGTTAATATTATTACCAATTATCATTATTATTGTTAATATTATATTGTTAATATTATTTTGGAATAATAATATAATATATAATAATAATATAATAATATATAATAATTAATATAATAATATATTAAATTAATATAATAATATATGATATAATAATATATAATAATTTGGAATAATAATATAATGAAATTTGAATATTCTGATTTGTTTAGAATAATACTTTGACGAAAACACTACTTCGCAGTTTAATAATTTTTAAAATTTAATTTTGTAGGACTTCATAGTAAATAATATCTTCATGAAAATGTGTTTTTTTTTCTTGTTTTCTTTTAAACAATATTTAGGATTTCTTACTCTTGAGCATGCAAAATACAACTGGCCATTTGTAAATATTTATTGCTGGAACCAAATTCCAACTTTTTGAAGCGTTTGGTCTTTTTGAAGCGATTTGTTTATAGTTCTTGTAAACCCAGGGCAAACTGGAAACTGGATTCTTGTTCATTCGAATGGCAATTCGGATGGTTTAAGAATAAACTTTTTTATTTTTGGGATTAATACCACCCATCCTGTTCCAAACACGGTACATTGTAGAGTCTGTTGTCAAATTTGGTTTCGATCGGTCAATGTATGGCTATTTTAGTGAGTGTGACGGACGGACGGACTAACGGAAGCCACAAAATGTTATATATAGATAGAATTTCCTGAATAATAATTTAAAATGATGTACACCAATTTTAAGCACTATAGTTAGTTTTAAACTATTATAATATTACTAACCTTAGCGTAGTTTGTCGCATGACTACAAGTAGAGGGAACCCAACTAGTGGCAATAATAATAATTTCTGAGACCTACTTGTTAATAATTGCCTTGTATCAAAACGCCCAAACTCAACTGAGAACCAGATTAGAAGTCGGCACCATCTAGTGAGAATGTAGTAATGTTCTAAAAGAACATTTTACAAAGCATTGCTTTATGGTGAGGTAATGTTAGACGATACTGTTCCACTAACAAATCTTTATGGTTTAATGAATTAAAACAATTAACAACAAAACAAAAACAAAAAAAAGCAAACAAAAAACAACAACAACAACAACAAAAAACAAAACAAAAAAAAATAAAAATAAAAAGGACATTTATTAAATTTTTTAAGAAACTATATCCATTCCCAGCATTTTTCAATTTGGTTTTCATAGATTTTTCCCTTTTTAATTAAAAAAAAATGACCATTCGAGAAAATAACGGCCACCAAGTTAATGTGCACACACACACACACACACACACACACACACACACACACACACACATATATATATATATATATATATATATATATATATATATATATATATATATCCACAGAAGATAGAGGATGAATACGTCAGTAGCCTGACACAATTGTTACGCAAATTTTGATCTAAATGTTTTTTAGTATATTTAATATTTGTGAGTCAGAGGGACATTTGATTTGCTTAGACAGGGAAAGTTATGCTGAAAGTTCATTAGGCTATTGACCTATTGATGTAACTATATACACAGCTACATACAAACACACACGCACACACACATGTTTATATTCTTATTTCTATAAATGTTATTTTAATGGTTACACATATTTGAGTTGACATTACTTTTTATTTTCTTAAACAGTGAAATTAATATCAACTAGCCTAGTGAGACAAGTCACAGAGGAATCGAACCTATATCCCAGTTTTTCCATCAGGAAAATCTCTTCTATAGACGAAGCGTGTTGTTATTAATTTGGCCACAAAAGACCGTCATCATGAAGCAAATCTCAATTATTTACTTTAGGTATGTACAGACAAAATTATTAAGAAGGCTGGGTCTTTGCGTCGAGCCAAGAAGTTTGTCTTGTCGGAGTCCGTTTTGCACATTTATAAATCTGCCATTCATCCGTGCATTAAATTGCTGCTATTTTTTTTCTTGAAGTTTGGTTGTCAGTAGCTGATAGTAATTGACCGTAAAAATACAGGGTCTAATTATTACTGACATTGTAATTTTCTCACTATAGCCTATCGTACAGCTAAAACAAGAACTTATTCGTATGTTTGACAAAAAATTATCAAAAAAGAATACCGTGATAGACAATTGCGGCATTCATTAAAAAATCCGAGTAATTTTATGAATTCGAGATACTTTTTATATGTTTACAAAGATCATTTTTTCAGTTTATTTTTATAATTAATTTTCTAAGTAAAATATTTTTATTTAAATTAAAAAAAAAATAATTCGAATCAATTTTGTTTTAGAATCATTCGTTTACTGCCCATTATATAAAGGGCAGCAATAAAGTCCCTTTGGAGTTATAATAACAATTAAGCCAAAGCAATTAATCAACAGTCCAGAAATTAATTATTAAAATAGTTCTAGTTAATTCTGGTTAATAACAATAAAATGCTATGGTAAACAATAGTAAATTAATTATCGATACTGTTCGAATTGCAGAAAAGAAAAGAGACTCGTTATCTGGAATTATTTAAAATTAATACAAAAACTTTGATTAAATTTTCTGAATTAATAACAATTCTGACATGTGTTGTGAGAAATAAAGTTGTGTGTTGTCTCTGTAGTGGTTGGTACCAAGAAGGAGATAGGCTTAAAAAATTCGCGCATTGTTTTTTATTCTGCGTTGCTTTTTTTATTATAAGTAGCTGTGTAGTGACTTTTTTTTCCACACTGTATATTGAGTAGGACAGCAATTTCGTTCGGTAATTTAGTAGAAAATGTACTTAATTAACCAAAAGAACATTTGGGTCAGCCATATATATATATATATATATATATATATATATATATATATATAATTTAATTACTTAGTTTTTGGTCATAATAACATGAGACTAGTACACAGTTGTATTAAAAGTGTTCAATACAAATATATCGTACAATTTTTGAGTTATTATGCGACCTAGGTTTCTATCATGTACTGTCTTCAGGCGATCTGCAATAACCTGAAGACACCAAATGGTAGAAACCTAGATTGCGTAATAACTCGTTTACAAATATATATATATATATATATATATATATATATATATATATAAGCAATGAATTAGAACACTCTCAGCTATTGGGCGTGTATAATGATAATATGCATGCTAAAAAGTCTATCTTCTTCTACCGAGCGGCCATAGCTGAGAGGTAGAATTGCTGACTGACGCCAATTCGGTCGGATTTCAATCCTGGGTTAAAAGCAATCGGTTGTCTAACCGTACTGATGAGCTGTGATACGGCGAAACAGATCTATCTGCGGATGACTATATATATATATATCAATCCCCATAAATACCGGCAGCCATTGAATCTTTTTTTCATGCCACAATACTGTCCAAAGAATGCAAATTATCAGTAAATCTTTTCAGTCCGAAGATAAATGAATGTTTCTGTGTTTGAATAATTAACACCGTAGGTACATTTTAGGTTTAGTCAATAAATTTCGTTGTGGCGCAGTGGATATCGGCTCGGAACGAGAAATCGGATAGCCGAGTTCGAATTTCAGCTGAATTCATTGCTTTCACTTACGCGCAAATATCCTTGGGAAAGGTATTAATCCGTCTATTCCTTCCAGTTATGGGTTAAATAACAGGACAGATTGGGTTCTATAGTCTTGGTCGGCAACCAGTCTACCGCAGAAAGTAATGGCAACCTACTGCGGGATAATCTTCTGCCCAGTCAGTCATGTCTCTTTCGAAACATGATCGCCCAAGCGTGTATCACGTATGGCACTCAACTGACTGACAATAAATTTCTGATTTTTAAAACCAATTTTAATGACGAATGTATTCTAATAACAACCAATCATGCTTAAAATTGATTTTGCGCATAAGTAGCAGCATACACAGTAGATTAAAGGAAAATCTTAACCTCCTCCAACCGATTAGCACGTTTTTCAGTCTTTGCAAGCTGCAGCTTGGGTTACTGATTTTTATTTTACTAATATAACCCTTTATATTTGATACACTTTATCGTTGACGTGTATAACAACGCACTTATCACTTTTCAACTGACACACCACACTATGAACATTATCTCTTCTACCCTTTTCCCTGTCAGTTGTTAGTTGTTAGCTCCTCCAGCTTTATTTAGTAATAACGACCTTACGGATCATCCGTCTTCTTTTTCCCTCCGCGGTTAAAAGCGGTGTGTCGTCTCGATGGGATTGATTCAGGGTTTTTTCCTAATTTGTGGTACAGTGGATATCGGCTCGGAACGAGAAACCGAGTTCGAATTCAAGTGGAATCCATTGTATTCACTTACGCGCAAATACCCTTGGGAAAGGTATTAATCCGTCTCTTCCTTCCAGTTATGGGTTAAATAACAGGACAGATTGGGTTCTATAGCCTTGGTCGGCAACCAGTCTACCACAGAAAGCAATGGCAACCTACTGCGGGATTATCTGCCCAGTCAGTCATGTCTCTTTCGAGACATGATCGCCCAAGCGTGTATCACGTATAGCACTTAACTGACTGACTACAATATTGCGATTGACGGCGGAGTCTAATGTGAATCTCTCTATGTGCGATGGGCACCGCAGGTGAGATGGCGTAATTCCTACCTTTGGCCTTATTAAACTTTTGCCTCTTTACGTGCCAGGACAGCTCCAAAATCAGGCTGGAATAAGAAATCCGTCAATCAAATGCACAACGCACAAATGAACTAGCTAAATAAAATGTTTCTATTATTTACTGCAAAATCAAGTTCTTTACTGTAGGAATGATGATTTAGTTGCAAACGCTAAAGTAATAACAAGTCAGTTCCCCAGTTCTTCAAAGTGATAACCATCTAGTTGAGACTTACTTAATTCTTCTGCCATGCTTGTATGGGTGCTTTCGCTCCGACCCAGAAATTGCGGGTGTGCTCTTTAACGAGACCGTCTTATGAGCAATCGCGAGCAGCTCCTAGTCGACTTCTTCTGAGCCCATTTTCCCCTGGTCACTCGGATTTCTTTGATATTTGACCGTCTTTCGGCCTGTTGGGGCGCGGTTGTCGTTTATATAGATGACTCCCTCTTAAAAATTTGTTATTCATATAAATAATTTCTCCACACGACGCTCTTAATCTTACGAGATCTTGTTAAAAAAAAATTATGGTACTTTCTTTGCGTGTTTAAAATTTTCCTTGAGATCTTTCCGTAAAGATAATTGTGTTCTTGGGCATTCAACATAAACAAATCCTAATTTTAAAAATTAACGCAAAACAGATGTTTTGTTCTTTGTTCACACATTCCGTAAACTTTCGAATTTAAATTTTTCAGGACCTCAGACATTCGAGCAACACATTAATCATGTTTTCTTCTTACTGGAAGAAAGTGGATAGGGTTAGGAATCTTGGCTGTGTTCAGTTTTGCTGAATCGTGTCTAGTTAATTCTGTGTTCTGTTCTCCTTGGAACTGTTCTTAATTTCATTTTATTATTTTAAAACAAAAATTGTAACGGGTTTTGTTTTTAATTTTTTTTTCACGCATTCAACTTACTCTTCTGGGAATTTTAGTAATTATTATAGGATTAGTAGCCCCTCTAAAAATTTAATAAAGTCAGTACCATGTTAAACTAACATTTATTGAAATTGGGGTCATCCAATGTGCTTCACAGTTTCTCAGGTAAAAAACATATAACTAATTAGGTTGACATGTTCATAGTACATAGTACATAGGTTGACATGTACATAGTACATAGGTTGACATGTACATAGTATATAGGTTGACATGTACATAGTAACTTAACACGGACTTGATGAATTACTTGTTCTCATTTTTATTTCACCTCGTTCAGTAAAAATAAAAATTCAGTTCGTAATGACCCATGTGATCCACGAGTAGTTCCTTATATCCAATATTCCTTAATCGAGGTTTTACGGTACTTGATAAAAATGAGATGATAATTAGGACTTTGAAACATTACGTACACCGCAAGTTCTTTGGGGATAAGCGTATTGCTTTACAGAATTAAACTAGCATAATTAATTATAGAACAAATATGTTTACTTTTTGAGCCCTAATATCCTTCCACTGAAAGAGTTTTCTTAAATTTATTTATTTGTTGATATATTCCTTATCATAAACATTCAGGTTTTGTTTATCTGCTGAGGACATAATTCACGACAAACTTCATTAATCAACAACCATTCTTATCCACACTTCCTTCCTATTTTATTTTATTTTCATCTTTTCACTGTCGAACTTTCTATCGTTGAATAGATAGCGAAAATATCTTGTTTACAAACTTATCGCGGGACGACTGTTCGTATAACTCTTCGTAGCTGAGAGACTGAAATCATCGTCCGGTCGCTTTTTCTTAACAGCAGGCAGTGAGCCAATCAAATGAGACGCCAAGCTTTTCATGATTTGCATTTTGGCGGCAAGATTTCTCTTCATTTTTTTTTTTTAATAGGGTAAAATGGTTTGGCGCGGATGAGCAGAGAATTAGTGAAATGTTCGCCTCGATGTCTTTAAAAGCTATACAACGCGTGTAAGAAAAATAAAATATAAAAAAAAGGAACGTTTGTTTTGTCCGTGAGTAGACAACTAAAACATAGGTCACTTGCTTTGGAATTTCTAAATAAAAAAATAAATAAATACCAGCGTTACATATTTTTTTTTACTATTATTTACTAAATACAAGCCCTAAGAGCCTCTCAATGTATAGGATTCGTTATATTCACTTACACACACATACCCTGAAGAAGGGACGACTCCACCACTTCTCCCCACCAGCTATGGGTTAATTTGTAAGACCTGTATCACTAAACCGTTTATATTACATTCTAAAAATATTTTCTAACTTTAAATAACCTGCAAAGATTTGATAAGCTGTAAAAAACAAAAAACAAAACAAAAAAAAACAAAAACAAAAAACAAATAAAAAACGAATCAATCAAGCATTGATAGATTAAGATTATTGTGATAATACTCATTTCCTCAAAGAAAAAAAAGAGTTGTCCGAATGGAACTTCCTCTTTACCAATGGAATACGAAAAAAATGCAGATGATTTTTCACGGTGTATATGGCATAACGTGGCATTAGTTGTAATGGTCTAAACTGGCGAAACGAATGAATGTAACTCGTTATAACATTTACTATGGAAGCAGCGAGAGAATAGGGAGGTAATTGTGCACTATTATAATTAACCAAATTTACTGAGCACGAAACCTACAGGAAGATTGTGTTGCACCAATTTTTTGTTTCACACACTATGTCTCACAATATTAGCCATTTTATTTGGTTCCAAACATAGAAAATCATTGAAGAGATTCATGGGAATATTTGCATAATTAATGTGTAGAATATTTTCCAGAATATTACAAATTATAAACAAATACACGTCAGTCTTGTGATGTGAAAACCAATTTATGAATGACATGAATGTTTCCAATTTTATTTTATCAGTCAAGTTTGACTGAAACTCCAAGAAACTTGCGTTATAATTAGATCTATAATATTATAATTATGAACATTGCGTTATGATTAAATATATAATTATAAATATTGCATTATAATTAAATATAGAACATTGTGTTATAACTAAATATATAATATTAAAATATAAACATTGCATTTAAATTAAATGTATAATGTTATAATTATAAACATTGCGTTTTAATTAAATGTATAATATTATAAATAAAAACATTGCGTTATGATTAAATATATAATATTGCGTTATAATTAAATATATAATATAATTATAAACACTGCGTTATAATTAAATATATAATACTATAGTTATACACATTGCGTTATAATTAGATATATAATATAAACATTGCGTTATAAATCAATATATAATATTATAATTATAAACATTGCGTTATAATTAAATATATAATATTATAGTTATAAACATTGCTTTTAATTAAATGTATAATATTATAATTGTAAATATTGCGTTATAATTAAATATATAATATAATTATAAACATTGCGTTAGAATTAAATATACAATATTATGGTTATAAACACTGCGTTTTAATTAAATGCATAATATTATAATGTTAAGCGTTGCGTAATAATTAAATATATAATATTATAGTTATAAACTTTGCGTTATAATTAAATGTATAATATAGTTATATTCATTGCGTTATAATTAAATATATAATATTATAATATAAACATTGCGTTATAATTAAATATATTATATTATAGTTATAAACATTTCGTTTCAATTGAATATTTAATATAATTATAAACATTGCGTTATAATTAAATATATAATATTATAGTTATAAACATTGCATTTTAATTAAATGTATAATATTTTATTTATAAACATTGCCTTGTAATTCAATATATTATAAGTATAAACATTTCGTTTTAATTAAACGTATGATATTATAATTATAAACATTGCGTTATAATTAAATATATAACATTGCGTTATAATTAAATATATAATATTATAATATGAACATTGCGTTATAAGTAAATATGTAATATTGTGTTATAAACATAGCGTTACATTATTAAAAAATAAATTACAGATAATACGGTAAGTTTACAAAGATAACACATCACCCAATAAGTCCTGAACCTGACATAGAAATGGCGCCACTAATAAAAACCCATATGATTTTTATGAAGTACTAACCTTCAGGATGTGCGTTGTGGTGCAGTGGATATCAGCTCGGAACGAGAAATCGGGGAGCCGAGTTCGAATTCCAGTTGAATTCATTGCATTCACTTATGCACAAATACCCTTGGGAAAGGTATTAATCTGCCTTTTCTTTCCAGTTTTTGGTTAAATAACAGGACAGATTGGGTTCTATAGCCTTGGTCGGCCACCAGTCTACCGCAGAAAGAAATGGCAACCTACTGCGGGATAATCTTCTGCCCAGTCAGTCGTGTCTCACGACTGACTGGGCAGAAGATTAACTGACTGACTAACCTTCAAAAATTAACTGACTGACTAACCTTCAAATGGCACGTGACAAAACTTAGGCCTAATCGGATTATTAATTTACATATTTCAGTGCAGCTAATTTTCAAAACAATGGAAAAATCTGAATTTCGCGTGTTGATAAAGCATTGCTTTCTGATGGAAAAAGTATTGTTCAAGCAAAGCAATGGTTTGATATGTATTATTCGGACTCTGCTCCATCGGAAACAACGGTTAAGAGGTGGTATACTGACTTTAAACGCGGTCGTACAGACACAAATGATGCTGAACGCTCAGGTCGCCAAAAATTCGTAGTTGCCCCGGAAAACACCAAAATATCCATAATCTCGTTTTAGCCGATAGTAAATTGAAGTTGCATGAGATAGCAGAGGAGCTGAACATATAAGAAGGCAGTGTATTCACCATTTTGCATGAACATTTGTCAATGTGAAGGCTATGTTCAAAGTGGGTGTCGTGTTTGCTCACACTCGGTCAAAAACAACAACACGTCCACGATTCAGAGTGTTGTTTGCAACAGTTTCAGCGCAACAAGAAAGAGTTTTTGCGTAAATATGTGACACTGGATGAAACATGGATCCACCACTTCACTCCGGAGTCAAATCGGCAGACAGCTGACTTGACAGCAGCAGGTGAAAGCCAACCACAGCAATTAAAGACGCATACATCAGCAGGCAAGGTTTTGACCTCCGTATTTTGGAATGCGCAAGGTACTTTGTTCATCGATTAACTTGAGAAAGGAAGAACCATCAATAGCGAATATCATATAGTATTATTGGTGCATTTGAAGGAATAAATCGCCAAAAAACGGCGACAAATGAAGAAGAAAAAGTGATCTTTCACCAAGACAAAGCACTGTGTCATGAGTGTCATATTCTCCAGATCTGGCCCCCAGCGACTACTGGCTTTTTGCAGACTTCAAAAGAATGCTCCAGAGAAAGTGATTTGCCTCCAATGAAGAAGTGATATCGGAAAGTGAGGTGTATTTTGAGGCCAAAGACAAATCATTCTACAAAAATGTATCGAATTGTTAGAGAAGCGTTGGAATCAGTATATCATCCTAGAAGGAGACTATGTTAATGAATAAAGTCGAATTTCGTCTAAAAGTTGTTGTTTTATTAGTTATGCCTGGGATTTATTGAGTGATGTAAATGTATCGAAGGAAAACATTGATAAAACTGTTATTGCAATGACGTTAAAGTTCGAGGCAACATTGACGTGATATATATGCCCTATGTTGATTTTGTAAGCGTAGCTAAAACGTGAATAAAGAGCGAAAGTGTGGAGCACCCAGTGAGAATCGAACTCACTGCTCAGTCGTAATCGTTCTAGTGAGGCACGTTTGCTAACCATTAAGCCACGTCAAAGTTCCCGAAATGAATGCCCTATGGTGATTTTTTTAAGCAAAACTTAGATGTGGCACAAGGCCGGAAATATAGAGCATCTAGCTAAGCTTGATCTCACTACTCAGTCGTGATTGATATCATGAGACAAGTTTACTAACCATTAAACCACGTCGAAGTGTGCATAAGAATTTTCTAAGCATAGTTTAGATGTGGCACAAAGCCGAACGTATGGTGCCCCAAATGAGGATCGAACTCACAACTTACTCGTAATTGATTTAGCGTGACAAACTTGCCGAAAATTAGACCACGTTGAAGAGCCCTAAAGTGATTTTTTAAAGCGTAGCTTAGATGTGTCACAAAGTCGAAAATGTGGAGCACCCAGTAAGGATTGTCCTCACTACTCAGTCGTAATTGATCTAACGAGACAAGTTTGCTAACTCTTAAATCACGGCGAAATGACCAAACGCGTCGTGCCCTCTATACTGAAATTAATTTGAGAAGCCGGTCATCTATTGATTTTGTGAGCTCCTGTACTTATTCATATAACACGGCAAAGCATTCAGAATAATATTCGAATGTTCACCTTTGCTGGTAAATTGCCGTATATCAATGTCAGTTTTTCTTGTGAAAATCAGCTTTAAGAGTTCAATTGGGTTAAGGGTCGGTCGAACAAGTAGGTCATTTGATCAAAAGAGGATCTTTGAGACTCGTTTTATTCTCATATTCATTAGTTTTCTTTGTTGAAATATAAATAAAAAATTAATAAAAAAACTCATTTTTCCCAAAAATGTTTGACCTATTCTTTAATCTTGGAATCACGTGTGCAATCCAAAACAAACAAACAAACAAAAAAAAAAAAAAAAAAAAAAAGAAAGAAAGAAGACAAGGAACTACTAAGATGGTACTTCTTTTTTTTAGAATTTTCCTAGATAGATTTCTGTAAAATCTTGGGCGATCAGTATAAACAAATCCCAATCTTAGGGATTAACACAAAAACACCCGTAAAAAATTAGTGAAAGTTATTTGGAATTAATTTTGGTAGATTAGCATTCTTTAGACAAGTTACCTCCACAGATGCATGATACCGAAGCTTTAAAATGAATTGAAAAATCTTCCTTGTTTTTATTTTAGTTTTAATTCAAGTTAATAGATTAAATTTAATATTGCCAACAAACAAAATACTTTGCTCTATTTCAAAACTAATTTAAATTGATTAGAAAAAAATTGAATTTAGCACCATATTTTGCCCAGGTTTATTGTAATGTAATTCTCTTTATTAAAAATTCTTATATAGTTTTCTGAAACTTTATTTCAAGGGTTGTTTTACGGGAAGTTTATATGTAAAACATAATTTAAGAACATGGCGTGAGCGCCATTTTATAATTTTTAAGTACTCAGTAATCTTAAAAATTTAGGAAAATATTCTCCGTCATGTAATGTTTTATTGAAGTATAGATACTTTGATTTTAAAATTACTATAGTTATCGCTCTTACTTTTTGATAATGCCATGTATTAATCACCGCATCTATAAAAATTGGCAAGTTTATAGACATTAAAAAAATTTAAAACTGCTTTAAAATATTGGTATTTGATGATTTCTATTAAGCTTTTTATGATTAGTAAATATAGTTTTTACTTAATAATAATGTCGTCTAAAAAGTGACATTAATATAGAATTTTAAAGTAAGTTTAAAGTTTATAAATTATTCTAATTAAAATTAAAAAATGAAAACAATCCTTGTAAAAATTCATTGTTCATCGAAAAATTTTCTTATGCTCATAGTGTCTTTAATATATCTTATTCATAAAAGTAAATGAAAGCTTTTCTAATTAAATAATGTCTTAGTTTAATTGCGTTTTTTATTTTACACTTCAGAGCAGATTTTTGGTAAATGGTGTTTCTGTTTTACAAGAAAAAACAAAACAAATGAATTAAGTTGTCCAAAGTGTTTTGCTTTTAATTAGTATAGATATTAAAGGGGTTAAATTTAATTTCTCGAAATTTCATATAATTAATAATAAGTGGGAGGTAACAGATGTAAAATATATTCTGATCAAGATTTTCTAAAAAATACATTTCTGAAATAATTTCATTCATTCTGAAAAATTTCATTCATTCTGAAAAATTTCATTAAAGTCCAACAATTATTTGATTTTCCAAATCAATGTTTTTCAGTACAAAAAAGACGCTAAAATTTCATATATTAATATTTCATTCCCCCCGATGACGCAATATGCAAAAAAAAAAAAAGAAGGATTTTAAACAAAGTTTTGATAGTGCTAGAAAAGAGTAACAAATCTAATTAAATAATCATGGAATACTTTACTTTAGATTTTTTTACCTTGATAATAACATTAAGATTTTGTCAATAAAACTATGTTTTTATTAGATTTGAGGTATTCTTCATCATGATATACTCTTTTACTCAGCGAATTAGTGGAGATACTTTAGACCTTCCTTTGCGCTTCGGCTCTTGTTAGAATCATGCATATCTAAGCTTATTTATAAATGGAACTGTGTGTGTGTGTGTGTGTGTGTGTGTGTGTGTGTGTGTGTGTGAGTCCGTTACCTATAGACTCCAAAACGGCTGAACCAATTTTCTGGAAAATTTATACAGTTGTACTATAAGCGTCTGCGAGTGTTCTTAGCTAGGTTTTGTGTCGAGGTACTCCCGATAAATATCGAAAATCAATAATCGAAAAATCGGGTTATAGAAGAAGTGGTCCGATTTTAATCAAATTTGATAAACTCATAAACAAAGACATAAGAAACGATATTTAGAAGTTTCAAGTTTGCAGTTCTTACAATAGTGCAGAAAATCGATAATATATATATATATATATATATATATATATATATATATATATATATATATATAAAAGGCAAGATGTTTGTGTGTGTATCTGTTTATCTGTCTTTATGTCCTTTATACAAATCCACAATTTTTATCCGATTCTCACCAGACTTCAAAATTTGACTTACATCCATTCATTTTTATTTCAGTCTATGGTTTCGCTTTAACTGGAAACAACTGGAAACAACTAAAGTCTTTCGTGCCAACGTCCAAAGAGTCTGAGCTCCAGGACCATGGATTAGTTTTAAAGCTTTTATAACACCCGAGCAACGCCGGGCTATACTGCTAGTACACTATGTTTCACATTATTAACCACGTTTAATGTTTTTAAAATTTTAGAAAATTAATAAAAGAGTTCACAATCGAATACATCAGTAGGGCGAACAATCTTGATACGACAGTTAGACGAACAATGTGGATACTTCAGTCGGATGAACAATCGGGATACTTCAGTCGTACGGAGAATCTGGATGCTTCACTCGGACGAATAATCAGGATGCTTCAGTCGGACGGATAATCAGGATGTTACAGTCGGACGAGCAAACTGGATGCTTCAGTCGGTCGGACAGTCGGGATATTTCAGTCGGACTGGCAATTGGGATACTTCAGTCGGCAAACAATCTGAGGTATTCATTAAACTAATTGTTGTTGAAAACAAATTAATTCAGATATTCATTAGTTTTCTTCGACAAACGTGATAAAATATCCCCACGCATAAAAATCTCGTTAACACCATTTGGAGCACACCACTTAATTACCTATAATTCCACCACAAAATATCACATCTGATTCCCTCCTTGTTGACATCAGAATCTATGAGAAAGGTTTTTGCCAGAAGCCGCACAAAAAAAAAACAAAAAACAAAAACAAAAAAAAAAACCGAAGAAAAAGCGGTTGAAAAACCAATTTCTGTCAATTCTGATGACTGTTTCATTCAAATTTTCTTCTTGTGGAGATCTTTTAAACGGGATCGTGTTTTCTCTCTCACATATTTTGCCACTTGATGTCGAACATCAGACCGTGTACTTTTCGATAATTCCTCGATGCCACAACACATAGTTTCATAATTGAACAAAAACTGATTTATTTTGATAACTTCTCTCTTGATAAGGGACAATTAAGAACCTCGACATAAGAGTTCGTCATTATAATCAAAGAGCTTCTTCGCATGGCAATTTTGGTAATTTTCATCGTTGTTTTACATATCTCAAGCTCTGAAGTTATGGCTTATTTCTCTTTATCCATCAAATCAACCTTCCGACTGATTTTAATGCTGAAAAATTGCAACATACTATTTAATTTGAGACTTTGAAATTCAAGAAATTTTCTACAAATGGAAAGACTGGTTCTCGTTCGATCACGGAAGTTAAAAAGTGTCAGTATTTAGATGGGAGACTGATTGGGAACACCCGTTACTGCGACCAATTACTACTACAACCTGAAATAGAAGTCAGCTTTAAATAACCTATAAAAGGTTTATAATTCGTAAAAATATAAAAAAATAAAATAAATCAATCAATCCTACCAATGGGTGCTTTACATATTTCCTTTCGAAATAGAACGAACCGGCTTGCGTCCAAACAGTGTAGAAAGATGTTGAGATGTCTACCGGGCTGGACATTCGAGAATTTTTTATAAAAGGCATGTGAGTTTCACGTCTTTGTGTTTATAACCCTACCGAAACTCACATGCCTTTTATCAAAAATTAATAAGATCTTCCTCAATGGCGTTTTTAACGAAACATGTTTAGATGAAAGATTGCTATATATATATATATATATATATATATATATATTAATGTGTATTTGGGTAGCAATCTTTCATCTAAACATGTTTCGTTAAAAACGACCGACAAGGAAGATTTTATTATTTTGCTTGAGATAAGGAATGTAAAAATGTTTCATAATTTTCGACTTTCTAAGCGCTTTCAGCTTCTTCACAGGCCATTTTCAAAGATCTAATTTTTCAGGTGTTGTTATGTTCTCATGCTTAACTGTAATGTAATTTTTCGTTTCAGTGATTTTTGTTTTTTGAAAAGGAGAGTTCTTTAAAGCCGTCACGTGATGCGCGCGGCGGACATCATGTGAGCGTCTGTCTATTTAAAAAAAAACTTTAAAAACTCCATTTTCACTGTTAAATAATGTAAGGTTGATGGTAGGGGAAAATTGTTTGATATATAGTGCCTCTCTTATAGCGAGATACTTTTGATATTGCGATTTAAATAGTATTTTTATATTTTCAACCAACATTTTTCTTAAAGGTTCTTGTAAGTTATGGGTTATTTGATTCATGCCAAACAAAAAAAAACAATCTTGTATAGGGCATTGAAATTCATACACTATATTAGTCATCGCTAGTTTCGATTCGATAGGGTTATTATTATTAGAAACATGGTTTCCTGTTTTCCATTTTCTATAATAGATTATTAATTTTACATGTTAGAAGAATTACGACAAAAACATGGTGTTTAATAATTTTTCGTATAGAAAATTCGTCCTGTTTATAATTAATGTGCATTTGGCTGCAATAAAATATGCTGATGCTTTCTTGAGTGCTATTTTTAGTGCTAGTGTCATGTATTTTTTTGTAAAAATAATTTTATTTGTTTATCAATGATGTAGTTGGGAAATTATTGTTGACTAATGTTTGTTTTATATGTTTTAGTTTGCTCAAAAATATTCACTGGGAAGAAGGATTTTGATGTGTTCTATTTAAGAAGGTCGTTATTATTGCTATTTTATATCTTTCTGTACATTGGCAATTATAATTTAGGATTGCAGAAAAATGCATGAAATTCAGAGTCGTGCGTAAAACGTAGGATAATATGCATGTTTAGTGATTCATATTTTTGCTCTGTCATACAGAATTGAGCACTGCTGTATTCCCACCTGATTAATATTTATATATTGATGCGTGTATACACACACACACATATATATTATTGTCATCCGCAGAGTTGTTTCGCTGTATCACAGCTCATCAGTACGGTTAGACTCCGATTGCTACACAACTTTACAAGTTATAAATTTACAAATCCATTGGTGGTAATTTATTTCATGAATATGTTTTTTTTAAATATTCAACTCCTCAGACCGAATTTTTTTATAAAATAAATAGGAAGTAAATAAGTATATATATATAGATATACTTATTTACTTCCTATTTATTTTATAAAATAAATATATTTTATAAAATAAATAGGAAGTAAATAAGTATATATATATAGATATACTTATTTACTTCCTATTTATTTTATAAAAAAATTCGGTCTGAGGAGTTGAATATTTAAAAAAACATATTCATGAAATAAATTACCACCAATGGATTTGTAAATTTATCCAATGAATTTTCATTATATATGGAAGAGCAGTAATTTATTTGTCACTCATTCAAGGCAATTGGGACAGTAGGAATCAGATAGTAGCCTACCTAACGAGCTTATTTAATGGATAATTGAACAGGGGTTGGGAGGGATAGTAAAAAGTCAAACATTGCTGCAGAGGATAGGAAAACGTGGAGAATCATGATCTTCCACCATAAAGAGACACAAATCAAAGAAGTCTCTTTGGAACTAAAAATGAAAATTGATTTTTTTTTTGTTAAGATCAATGGAAACAATATATCGCCAATATTTGAGAACAGAGTAACCGTCATTCAGTTAAGTGCCATACGTGATACACGCTTGGGCGATCATGTCTCGAAAGAGACATGACTGATTAGACAAAAGATTATCCCATTAATTTTAGCGGTAGACTGGTTGCCAGCCAAGGCTATAGAACCCAATCTTTCCGGTTATTTAACCCATAACTGGAAGGACGATAGAGATTAATACCTTTCCCAAGGTTATTTGCTCGTAAGTGAATGCAAGGAATTCAACTAGGAATTCGAACTCGGCTCCCCGATTTCTCGTTCTGAGCCGATATCCACTGCACCACAACGTACATCCAAACAACAGACTTTTGTGTTAATCCAGTCCTAAACGAGTGTTCTACCTAGTAACGTGGCTATTTGCAAATATCACAAGAATTGAATGCACGATTATTAGGCATCAGCTTGGATGGATCAGAAAAAGGATGCAAGAGACCCATTCACCTCGCCAGAACCTATACAAAAAAAACAAAAACAAAAAAAAAACAAACCAAAAAAAAACAAAAAACAAAAAAAAAAAAACTGAAAATGGCACGTGTGCAGTCAATGGTTAGAAGAGAGATAAAGATCTGTTGAAATCCATTCACAAACAATTCTTCGTTCAGTCCAGTCCAGTTCTCTCAAGTCGAGATATTTGCAGTTAAACGCTCAACCTGGCCGTGTGCCATTTACCAGGCTATTGGATTTTCAGAGTCATCTCACATCAAACCCAGAAACCGGCATCGAACGCACTGATATGATACAAGAAACTCGTAGAAAACACCGTCTCTCCCAATTTAGATTGGTAGATCATTAGAAACAACTAATATTGTAAGTTCATGTGATCTAATTCGACTAATTCAAATTCAAGCCAACGATAAGAAAATGGAGATGTAACGAAACATGTTTTTACTAATGTTCCTCCAATACAAGGTTCCACCCTTTTATAGTTAGATCAACCAAATACAGGCGACAGTTTTACTCCATCAGCTTCTTTTCTCGCAATTCCCGCCTGGGGAACTCCCTTCCATTTGCTTTCCCGACGGCTACAACCTCCAGGAATTTAAATGGAAAGTCAATTCTCATCTCTTATCCACTTAAATCCAGCCCTTTCTCCATCACTCCGTGTATCTTGTCTTTTTTTTCTCTCTACCTTCGCAACTGCCTTCACTCCTGTCTTCACAACCTTCTCTTGCCCTCTCTCTTTCACCCACTGTAGCTGGTTCATCTTTCTCTCCACTCTCCTCCTGCATAAAATCTCAAGTCTCTTATTATGTAGCCTCCTACACATCAGTGGTGGTACCGCCTTGCTTAGAGTGAAATTACAAAAAAAAGGCCAGGACTTCAGTAAGGAGTTAGGACTTCTCGTGCTATCCTCTACTTCTACAAGAGCAAGATCAGGCCAAAAAGGAGTACTCTTGTCGTTTTAGCAGGAACTGCCCAATCCTTAATTTCTAGTATTGATAGAGTCCAAAATAATTCTTTGTGTTCTTCTGGGTGACATTATTTTCCATCTTTCAACCCCTTTATCACAGACGGGATATGACAATCCTCACATTACTCTATCGCTACTTTCATGGAAAGTGCTGAACTGAATTCCTTGGTTTCACCAGTTCTAACCTTCACAGCCAGGATCTGCCATGTCACTTATATTGTATCACTCTCATTTTCGTTGTTTTCCATTAGTGAGAAGTAAGTTTCAGTCGAACGGTTTCTTCCCGCAAAATACTGTTCTGTGGAATTGATTCCCAACAGGATGTTTCTCCGATCTCTACAGTCTTAACCTTTTCAAGTCTAGGCCTAACCGTTGTCCTCCCCTCCTATCAGCATAAACTGTGCCTTTTGCTATGCAAGCTTCTACCTTGAGTGACCCCGAGCCTTGCACAGTCTGAAAATTATTGCAAAAAAAACAAACAAAAAAACAAAAGAAAAGAAAAGAAAAGAAAAACAAAACATATATTCTACGTAAAGGGACCGTTTTCGTGAAAAAAAAAAAAAAAAGAAAGAAAATTTTTCTCCTAAGATGTAAATTGAGGTTTACAGGACGGTATCTTCTAAAGCAGGAACAAAGCTCTGCAGCAATTTCTTTACTTTTTATTTTAGCGCTTCAAAAGTGAAGATTTTGGCAAAATTACATATATCAGTAATAATTAGTAGGGGACAAGATGCATTAACGAATACAAGAGTCTTTTTGTGGGATTAAAGCTTTTAAAAACTCAATATCAATTCGAAAAAACAAACAAACTATACTTAACACCGCTGCTTCATTACCATATTCACAGGGAACAGAAGACTAACCAACAATCAATAGGGGGTCGACACAGCCGGCTATCTTATCAAAAGAGCTGTAAATTTGCTCACATCCTCCTGTTGTTGGGGCCCAAATTCCGTACAACTCGTTTCTTTCTTTAAAAAAAAAAAAAAATCCCGTGCAGGGTTCCAATGCAATTTGAGAAAGCAAGGTTAACATGACACGAACACGTATTTATTCGTGTGTGTTGTTATCTTGATTGTTTCGTATCTACAATGTAGTAGTTGGATGTCCTGTTTCCCTCGGTAAACACATTGTCGCCTCAAGTAACAGGGTTCATTTGAACAGTTTGTTCGAATTTGACCCTTTAAGCGGGGATCTTCACTTTAAAAATGCATTTTTCACGTTTATTCGTACGCAGAATACTTGCAAAAGATATATGTGTGTGTGTGTGTGTGCGCGCGCGCGCGCGTGTGTGTGTGCGCGTATGTGCGAGTATCATTGTCTATATGTACGTGTAGAAAAGATTTACAACAAAAAGCGTAAAGAGCATCAATATCGATAAAAAGATAAAAACTAAGACTAAAATAGAAAGAAATAATTAAAAAAGAAGGAGGCGGAATGAATGTAAAAGTCAGAAAGAAAAAAAAATGGAAGAAGTCAAAAGAAAGACGCAAAAAATGAAAAAGGAAGACAGAAACAAAGAAAAGAGGGAGAATTATAAAAAAAGCAAGGAAAAAATTAAGAGTGAAAGAAAGGGGGAAAGAAAATAGAAAAAAAGAAAAAGAAAGAATGAACAAGAACGGAAGAAAAAGTATAACAATGAAATAAACAAATAAAAATTAATAAAATGAAAATAGAATAGACGAAAACGAAAACAGACGAGAAGTAAGAAAGAAAAGTGCGTAATAATAAATAAATAAATAAATAAAAAGAAAGTAAGATTTACATAGGAGTGATTATCGAAAAATTAAATTATAAAAACTGGATAGGTAAAGAAAATATAGAGAAAGTGAAAATGAGAAAGAAAGACAGAAGGTGACAACAAGAAGAAAAAGAATGGCATAAAAATAAAGGAAAACGAAAAAGAAAACGATAGAAAAAGAAATGAAACAATTTGTTTAAAGTGTGGATAGGAAAGACGATAAGGAATGAAAAATATCTGAAAAGAGAAGCTAATTCCAAAGAAGATATCGTGATTTATTTATTATACTTGTCGGATCAGTTTTTAAAGTGTTTTCTTTCAAGAGTTTGCAGTCCGTTCATTCGTAGATTTTGCTCCCTTGCCAATACCACACTGTTTCTTTCCATGTGTTTTCTGTCCATTTTTTCTTTTCCTTCCGCTCGTCTCTCATACACTTGACGTCTTCCTTTACCTTATTCTCAAAACCCTTAACTCACCGCATTTCACGCTAAGTCTCGCGTGATTGCCTTCCTTTGCCCCCAGGTCATGTGACCTTAATCAACCCGCCACTTCACAATTTACCGCCATTTTTACTTTGGTAATTTTTTTTCTTGTTTCCCTTGCCAGCCATGATGACTGCAGTGTGCCAGAAAAAAAAAGCTCTGTTCCTTATTTTTAACCCTCTACTTCGTTTCTTTTTATTTTTTCTCATTTTTTAAAAAATTTTTGGTAGCATTGTTATCGGCGCCGGTGTAGTTTGTCTTGGAGGTTTTCACAAAAATGTTTACCGCCATTTCTTGTTGCTGGCTGTTCATATGCACGTCCCCAGCCGAGGAGAATAATGGTCGACCAATGATCATACGAAGCAGATGTCGTGTGCCACAAAGCGGGCGTGTACGTATGTATGTACGTATATATGAGTGTGTGAGTGTGTATGTGTGAGTGTGTGTGTGTGTGTGTTCGTGAAGTATGAGAACATGTGCATATTTCATTGCTTATTCCATTTAAAAACAGTATATGTGTATGCACGCATGCGCGGGTATGCATGATGACATATTGCAGACGGCAAGACCATAGTGTATATAGAGTTTCATATAATTAAGTCTTAAACTAGATTAGTATGTGTGGGATTTCGTAGCAGTTTCAATAAATATTATTTGCGTTCTTGTTAAACACTGAATTTAGTGTGTTGACTGTGAAAACAAGTGCATGTTGATGAGCTTATGTGGCTATAGAGATTATACACACACACATACACACACGCACACACACAAACACGCATATATATAAACAGCAGTACACGCACACACACATTACTTCAAACGTTATTTTTAGCGGATACACATTTTTCAAATAGACGGCCCTGTTTTATTTTTTTTTAAACTGCATGCATTATGTCTACTGGCCTGCACACTCAAAAAAGTTTAAGAAAGAGAATTTTGTCTCCAACGTGTGACCCCCTTTGCAACAGAAGCACCTTATTAAGTTTTCTCCAAAGTGCAGACCAGTAAACGTAATACCCTGTTTAAAATAATAAAAAAGAACCGGGTGTCTTTTTCTTACACGGTTTCCAATAAAAACAACATTGAATTAATAAAAATGTAGGATTCAAAATCGTTCAAATCTTTATATATATATATATATATATATATATATATATATATATATATATATACTAGCAGTATAGCCCGGCGTTGCCCGGGTGTAATGAAAGCTTTAAAACTAATCCCTGGTCCTGGAGCTCAGACTCTTTGGACGTTGGCACGAAAGACTAAAAAGCAATAGTTGTTTCCAGTTAAAGCAAAACCGTAGACTGAAAGAAAAATGAATGGATGGATGGATGTAAGTCAAATTTTGATTTCCTGGTATCAATATCAAATAAGTTTTTTTTGTCGAAAATTGAATTTTGAAAGCTAAATAAGTCCTCTGAGTAAATGGTATCATGGCTGAGACTAAGAACTACAATTATACCTAGCCAAACCCGAAGCAAAAACTAAAATAAAAGGGCTAAAAAAACACAGACATACAGGCAGATAAACAGACACACTCATAAACATCTTGCCTTATATATATATATATATATATATATATATATATATATATATATATATTATCGATTTTCTGCACTATTGTATGAACTGCAACCTTGAAATTTCTGAATATCGTTTCTTATGTCTTTGTCTATGAGTGTATCAAATTTGATTAAAATCGGACCACTCCTTCTATAACCCGATTTTTTCGATGATCGATTTTCGATATTTATAGGGGGTACCTCGACACAAAACCTAGCTAAGAACACTCGCAGGCGCTTATAATACAACTGTGTAAATTTTCAAGAACATCTGTTCAGCCGTTTCGGAGTCTATAGGTAACGGATACACACAGACACACTGACACACACACAGAGACAAAGTTCCATTTATAAATAAGTTTATATATATATATATATATATATATATATATATATATATATTGTAGAAATATAATCAGTTATGATCTGAGATTAAGGACAGGATGGTTAAATAAAAAGAAAATAAGAGTAAAACTGTATTTAAATCGATTTAAATACAGTTTTCCTCTAGTCTTCTTTATATATATATATATATATATATATATATATATATATATATATATATATATATATATATATACCTCGATTCGGTTAAAAACGGTTTAAAATAATTTTAAAGAAATTGTTATCCTCTTGTACCTTTCATTCGCGTTTATTAGATCTGCTGTCATGTACCCAGGGTAATTGTTACGTTGTAGAGTACTGCTTATACTAACCATTTCCTATTCATATATTTCTGGGTCGCCACTTATGGCTTTTGCTAGATGATGTAAGCAGCGGACGATCCCTTTCTTTACACTCTATGGCTGGTGGGATTTGAAGTTGAGTTATTGTTCGGTGAACGTTTGCATTTTTTCTGTTCAAGATATTAGTACATCCATGAATGATAGTTTGTTGTTCTTTTCTTTCACAAAGAAGTGCTAGAAATTTCCCTAGTGTGGCCAGAGTATGAAGGTGTCCTCTACGTATCTCAGCCATAGAGTTGGTGTTAGTGATGTAGATTTTTTTGCCATTTCTTCGAAGTATTCCATGTATATGTTAGCCATTGTTGGTGATAATGGCGAGCTCATTGCAAAGCCTTAATCTTGCCGATATATGTCTGATTCCATTCCATTAGATGCACTTTACTTTTAAAGGCTGGTAGTCCATTTTCCGATCTTATATGTCATGTTCAAGAACATTTTCGTTTGTTGAACACTTTTGCCACATAAATACTTATGTCGGAACCTCTAACATTCACCTAATACGATGATTGACTTTATATCTCTTTAACAAGAGCTCAATATGGACACATTTAAGCCAACATAGAATTGCACTAATACCAATAAGTAGCATACTCATCGAGAAAAAACAATCTAGTGCGTACTGCCCACTGCAAAAAATGAAAAAAAGTGATGGAAGCCCTTATTATAACGAAACAAACAAACAGTAAGTAACCATTAATAGCTTTAATTACAGATGGGGCCACAAAGTACTGGGCGTAAGTGAAAATATGTCTACTTTCAGCAGCTTTTGTATAATCTACAATAGCATTTACTCGTCACTTATTATAGTATAATAACAAAAATGTTAATTGAAAATGGTTAACAGTTTAGAAAAAAAAAACGCTCGGATCTAACAACATTGCATTCATTAAAGTCTAGAAAAAAAGGCAGTTTTATGCATACAAAAATACATAATAGAAAGCTAAATAATAATACGTTGTCAGTTTTATTCAACAAAACATGAACATGTATTAAAAAGCGAATATATAATTAATGTGGAGAGGTTTTCTATTCTATTAACCTTCTGTCTCTATCTTGATATCGAGCACTTTATGAAAATAGACTCTGCTTGCCTAAAATACCTTTCTACCAATAAACTACTGAAAAACATTTGGCATTAATAATCATTAAAATTTAACACTATGTATATTTCTTAATATTGGTTATGACACTATTGGAAAAATTGCAAATGCGTCAAACAAGGACAAACATTAAAAAGAAACATTCGATTTATATAACCCAATTACTTAGGCACCTTAACGTGGTGTAATGGTTGTCCACTAGAACAATTACGACTGCCCTCCATGCTTTTGGCCTTGTGCCACATCTAATCTATGCTTGCAAAATACTAAAAAGAATTTACTTTTCACGATGACAATGTTTCAGCGTCTTCTTTAAAATAATCTATGGGAATGGATGTTTAGACTTGACTCATGCTGCCCATAAAAAAATAAAATAATAATAAAACAAGACAAATAAAAAAAACAAAATTGTGGGAAACCAGACAAATGAAGTACAATTTTGATAAGAAAATTGAAAGTTGAAAATTGAGGTGAGAAGGATATTAGACAAAGACCAAAAATTAATGCCGCCTATTTCGTCCATAAATTCCTGGATTGTAAAGAACAGTTTTTTTGCCTATTTTGATTTCAGGTAAGTTATGTTCGAAGTTGCTTTCATTCTTATGAATATGTATAAATGTGTGCGCATGTTTAAGTGCATAGGTTAAATATAGATATATATAACCTTTGTTTCCTGTAATATTTGTTTCCTGTATGTTTCATCCAATGTAACGGAAAGGGAAAATTCTATGATTTTTTTATTCAGTTTTTCTAATGTTTTTACAGACTCTTTTTTTTATGTCACCTAAGAAAATGTGTAGAAGCTCTTCTTTGAGATTTTTGTTCGAAGCGCTTTCGCCCAATTCATTAGCGATTTTCGAGGGGTTTGTTGTGAGTGCATTTTTTAAATGTTTTATTGTGCAGAAATAGTAGTAATTCTAAGCGGTGCTGGATGAGAGCAGTAATAATTCCCTATTGGAGTACCTTCAAAACACACACACACACACACACACACACACACACACACACACACACACACACACACACACACACACACACAGAGCTACCACTCTAGCTACCACTCTCTCTTTATATATATATATATATAGATATTTATATCTGTCTATCTATCTATTTATCTATCTATCTATCTATATATATATATATATATATATAGTTTGCTGGCTAAATGGATAGATAGATAGATAGATAGATAGATAGATAGATAGATAGATAGATAGATATAAAACATAGTCACGTTTTTAAGAGCAGATGGTACGCTTCTGCAAATATAATTTGTTCCTTTTACTAAACGAAACATGACGGGTTTATAGATTTATAGATTTTTGGTGTATATATATATATATATATATATATATATATATATATGTTGTCCTACGTCTATGGCACGACTCAAAGAATTAACTCCTGGAGATTTCATGTCCCTGCATTTTAATAATTTTTAATTAAAAATTTTAATTTTAAAATTTTAATTTAATTTTTTTTATCACCATGTAGTTTTTGTCTATTTAAATTTTACTCTTGTTATTACAGAGCAGTAACCTAACATTATAAGATTTCACTTCTATAAACATCGAACGAACTTAGATTCAAATCTATTAAACGTTTGTAATATGTACCTTATGATTACGTAACGCATGAGAGTCAAGGTCGTGCCATCGACGCAGTACAATATGTATATTCATCAATATATATATATAATAGCTCTGTTCATACTACATTGAGCACTGTTTTATTAACACCTGAATAATAATATACATGTGTATACACTCATATATATATGAGGGTACATACATGTATATTTTTCAACATCCTTAGTAAGGGACTACAGAAATGCTCCATAATTTTTATTGTCCAAGGCGCTTTCGGTCACTTGTACGTGTGTGTGTGTGTGTGGGCCTGAGAGTGTATATGTGTGTGTATGTATGTGTGCTAATGTTGAGCATATTCATAATACTTATTTCATATCCGTTGTTATTTCATATCGACTTTGTTAGTTGTAAATGAAAATGTTTGTAACAAGACAGTTTTCTAAATGGCGTATCGATATATAATGTTATTGTTGGACATTTGCGAATATTGCCTTTCAGGAAAAAATTTCAAATTGTAAATGTTTTTATGCAAAAGAAAAGGGAGCAGAAAGAGTGCGAAAAGAGAAAGAAAGAATGAAAGAAAGAAAGCAAAAAAGAAAATAAGAAAGAAAACGAATGATGTATGTACGAATTATACTCGAGATGAACTAAAAATGAAGTAAATGTTGTGAGTAGAGAAAGAGGATATGTGATAACTAGCTAGGTAGCTAGATCAATGAAAGAAAATGAGAAAGGGAATATATATATATATATATATATATATATATATATATATATATATATATATATATATATATATAATAAATATACGTACGGTCCTACGTCGATGGCACGACTCGGAGTTTCATGCGTTATGCAATCTTCAGGTGCATATTTCAAGCTGATAGTTTAATAGATTTGAGTTTAAGTTCACTTGATGTTCATGGGATTTAAATCTTATAAAGTTACTGATTTTTTAATATCAAGAGTAAAAATTTAAATATTCTAAGATTACATGTAGATAAAAAATTAAATTTAAAATTTAAATTTAAAATTTAAATTAAAAAATAAAATATAATAAAAAATATTAAAACGCAGGGAGAAGAAATCAAATGGGCGTAATTCATAAAACATAACAATTTAAATATTCTAAGATCATAAATAAAAAAATTTAAATTTAAATTTAAAATAAAAAATAAAATATAAAATTTTAAATGAAAACTAAAATTAAAAATGTAAATTAAAAAAATATTAGAATGTAGGGAGCAAAAATTAAATGGTCGTAATTCATAATCAAAAATAGTAATATTTGCGGGAAAAGAAAGAAAGGAATGGGTAAGTAAAGGAGTGAGGAAGAAAGAAAGAAGAAAGTGGTAAACGTATAGAGGAATCTATAGTAATCTGGCTCTAAGAATTTAAGTAAGTATTTTTTTTACCATGGCAGCATGTTGTCATTAAATCAGTTTTTTTTGTTAAGTAAATTAGGATTATTTTAATGGTTTAAGATGACAAGTTTTTCTAAAAACATAGGTTACATCTATATCCTTTTCCGTTGTGAGATTTGGGTGTAGCTGTGATATTCCAGGTAATGATTGGGTTCCCGTTATTGTTTTTTTTTAAATTTCCAATAATATATGGATAAAGTAGTGCTTTTACTGTATTTACCGTTGTTTAAAGACAACATCTGATCGTTAAAACTCATCTTCCACCTGTTAGAAATCTTTCCAAAGTAAATTAAACATCATTATCTTCCGAATGAATTCGACTTCTATAAACAATACTTTCGGACATACATTGGCCATTCAATGGGCAGGTTTTTTTTTTTTGGCAGTTGCAGTTATTTTTTGAAGTCATTGTTGTTTTAGGGTGACTTTAGTATTTCGGTGGGCCAAGTATTTATTTGATATCATAGTATTACGTTGCAAAATATATTTATCTATGTTCTTAACTATAACTGATTTTAACATTGTTTTTGTTAATTTTTTTTAGGGTGGGTGAATGGGAGAAATGTTTGTGAATTAAGTTTAGGAAGAATTTACCAATGTTAGTTAAAACATTACAACAGAAGTGTGGGTTAAACCAAATAATGTTACGTTTACATGATTCCTGCTTATTTCTGCCTACCTTGTTTTTAACGGAGTAGTATTCTAAACCAGGGGTTTTCAAATTTTTTGACTTGCGGACCCCTTTATTAAAAAATTATCCATGGGTGACACTTGCACCCTGAAAAAAAGTAAATTTGAACATCCAGCTCTTGCATGTGTAAAATAGTTTTTGTATAAATAACATTGACATGTAATAGGCGACAGTGCAAACTTTTGTCATTTGATAACATTAATAAGTAAAAATAAATATCCAGACATTGAAAATTTATATTTGAATTTCAAGTGATGAGTTAATCCACGGACTGCGGAGGATTATTAGTCCATCGTCTCGGCAAAGTCCGGTGTAACATAAAATGTGCTTAAGATTCAAAAGCAAAAAGATTCCGACCAAATTGCAGGCCTCTGCAGAATCATACGCCCCCATAGAGATGCAAAATCAGAGTTGTTTTTTTTCTAGTTCACAGGTATATATATATATATATATATATAAATTATTTTTAGTGAATATATGTATTTGAGCAGGTTCTCTGTTTATTAAACAATATATTTATTTATTTTTGTCTACCGACCTGAATGTTCGCTAAAATCTTTTTTGAGAAGAATATGCGCTCACCTGTGTTGCCCTAGTGCTTTGCCATCTCGGCTACAGAGTGCGTCGATAACAAAGCAACACTGAATAGTGCCTTTAAACACAGATTTTTCTCTAACTCTTGAATTAGACATTAGCGTTAGTGATGGTGGTCATTTTAAGATCGTGGTCTTCCAATAATATATATCAGTTTCGTATTAATCTGAGAGGATTCGGAAAGAGCTGAAAGAGTCTAACAGTGTTAACGAAGATACGGTATCTCGGAAAACTCACTTTGATCGTTTTGATATAAAGTCTTTCCGAATTTGTTGGTGAGGGCCTCAGACTCAACACAGATGCCTACATCAAGTGTCTTGAGAAGGTAGTGGTGCTCTGGCAACAAGACTCTACACCATAACACACAAGTACAAGAACACAGTTATGGATGTCAAGCAATTTCTGTAACCACATCACCCCTTACATCTGGCCACCAGCTCCCCAGACTGCAACCTTTTCATTATTATGTGTGGGGTGCAGTTGAGCGAGAGACAAAAAAAAATCTCCTTGTAACACCAAAGATGAACAAGGCAAGGACTATGGCAGCGTTCACCAACTTAAACAAGAAGAACGTCCAGAAAAGTTGCGGGAAGTTCCCAAATCATCTAAAGGCCGTGTTTGAAAGCTAGTGGTGTTTGTATTAAATAAATTTGCTCTTTAATATTTCAAGATATTTTTGTGTAATTTTGGTAAATATATTTGTTAAAATGAGATGTCATTTTTGCGGAATTTGGATGATAAATTATTTATATTTTCACACACAAACACTCACACACACATATTCTTATATTGATGTGAATTCAATGAGTGTTATTTTTATATTAGAATTAATATGTAATTATATAAATATACATGGTAAGTATTTTTATAATAATAAGAGCATACTGCAACTTTGCAATAAGTCAGTTTTAAAACATTATGATATTAGTTATAAGCAACTTATCATAAATAATGATAATATCACACTTTCCTGCAATTGTCATAATCCTAACGTATGTCCTTTGCAAAATAAATGCCTTACAGATTCCATAGTAAACTAAGCTACCATTTTCAATATTGAAAATCCTAATCTTACCAAACATTATATCAGATGTACTAAGAATAATTTTAAGTCTCGATTTTACCAGCATAACCTATCTCTCAATAATAAAATATATAGTAATTTTACTTCTCTCTCTAAATGTTACAGGCAATTGAAAGATGCACGTAAAACGCCTACAGTTAAATGAAAACATATTAGCTAAAGCTAGAACATGTAAATCGTTACATGAAATATGTTTCCTTTGCTTACAAGTAAAAATCATATAAATTTCCAAAAAAAACTGACTTACTGAACCAACGTAATGAAATCACTAATTTTTGCAACTGTAATATTTTCTATATTCTTAAATATATCTGAAATTATCTGAAATTTATCTCAATAGTTTTACAATTTGCTCTTTTTATATTGTACTTTAAAATATAGCTTATTTAACTGGTAATCTTTTTCATTACTATCATTCTTTTATTTGTACTTATGAACAAATCTTCTTAAGAATATATTTTTATTTATATTTTAAATTTTATTTTTATTTTTTATATTATTCTTATCTTTTATGTTGTTTTTATATTTTGTTTTATTTTATTTCATCTTTTCCAACTTTTCGCTTTTTCTATTGCTTTGGCCTTTCTCTTTTCTCTCTCTTCTCTCTTTTATCTTCTTTCTTCTTTCTTTTTTCCTTTTACCCTTTTCTCTCTTTTATCGTTTTCTCTTTTTCCAGTTAAAATTTTTGATATGTCTGGCTTTCTGTAGCAAAAACATTGAAACACTACTATGTATGAGTCCTAAACACACCATTCTTTAAAACGCTATAACCTCCCATCCCACTTAATTTATCTCATTGGATGACCTCTTTATTCTTAATTTTTATTTATTTATTTATTTTTTATTCTTTATTTTATTTTTATTTTTTATATTTTATTTTATTCTTTTTAAATCTTCTTATCTATATATACTACCATGTAAATTAACCACATTTTACTACCTGATGATGGTGTTTTCACATCGAAAGTTTATAGCTATTAAAGTGAAGTATGCTATAATAATAATAATAATAATAAGAAGAAGAAGAAGAAGAAGAAGAAGAAGAAGAAAGAAAGAAAGAAAGAAAGAAAGAAAAAAATATTCAATAATAAAAGAAGGCAGTAAATACAAACAAGATTTACAGTTAGTAGATTATGTAGAAAAGCAAAACAGAAGCCAAGAACCAACTATTGCGGCAAAAAATATGAAAATGAAAGCCAAAGATAAAGCTCTTGAACAGATGAAACAACGCTGGCAAGACAAACTTCTGCATAGCCAATATCCAGAACGTGCCAATAAATCCAATACTGATAAAGTTAATACTCATCGATAGTTACGTGCATCTGGATTAAAGTCTGAGACAGAAGGCTTTATTCTTGCAGCGCAAAACCAAAGTCTTTTCACTAGAAACTTTCAGGCAAATATTATACATAATAATGTTGATACAAAATGCAGGTTCTGTGATAAACACCAAGAAACAATAGACCATCTAATCCTGAAAGAAAAAACTTGTCTATTAATTGATATGGCTTGTCCAGCGGATTGTGACATAGCAACCAAGGAATTCGAAAAACTGTAAAAATATAAAGACCTGGAAATTGAAATAGAAAAAATGTGGAATTTGAAAATAAGAATCGTGCTAGTGATAGTAGGTGCACTTGGAATGATAAAAAAAGGAACAAAACAACACACTGAAAGAATCCCTGGAGACCTCAGCTTAAGAGTTATACAAAAATTTGTCTTGTTAAGTACAGCCCACACACTAAGAAGAACTTTGTCTATGCAACGCTAGGGATGATAGGGGAGATAGAAAAAAAATGAAATGGAGCCACAACAACACGCCAAGACCTGCCTTAGGTCTTCCCGCAGACTTGGTTGGTAGTGCGACCATAGTAGAAATCAAAATATGATGAAAAATGACATAATAATAATAATAATAATAATAATAATAATAATAATTTTTTTTATGTGCTGTATTTAAATAATATAGCCAAAAGTTAGGAATTTTATCTATACCTGGGAATTTCCAATTGTGTGCTTTTTTTAGTGCAAATTTAACATCATCTTCTGTAATTCCAGACCATGTCTGTTCTGGTTCATTTTTCATTCGTTCTATCTCTTGCGCAATCCAATATACTTCCTTGCTATGTTCTTTAGGGCAAGCCCATATCTTTTCCCAGAACTGTGTGACTTCTTCCATTCTGGGGGGGGGGAGACTGTCACTTCAATTCTTTTTTTACCTATTTCCCTGTGAAATCTCTTTGTATCAGTTTAAGAACTTCAAGAAATGGTTGACGATCCCACTAAAATTCCTGCATGGATGACCAAAGGAATTACATTTCTTCTACCCAAGAATGGTGACACAAACAACCCGAAAAACTACAGACCAATTACATGTCTTCCGACAACATATAAACTATTAACATCTATTTTAACAAAACAGACATATTTATTCTTAGAAAGAAATGACATGATACCGCTTGAACAAAAAGGGTGCAAACGTGGCTGTTATGGTTGTCAAGACCAATTGCTAATTAACAAAATGATCCTGGAAAACTGCTACAGTACAAAGAAAAATCTTAGTACTGCCTGGATAGATTATCGAAAGGCATTCGATAGTGTGCCACATTCCTGGATTTTAAAGACTTTAAATATATACAAGATATCGCCCGTCATCATCAATTTCATCAAACAGTGCATGTTTATATGGAAAACAACCCTTTACCTCAATCATATAAATGGAACCTATAAGTCTGATGAAATAAACATCAAAAGAGGTATATTTCTTTATCTCCCTTACTATTCTGCATATCATTAATAGCACTAACCAGTCAACTTAATAAGACAGAATGTGGTTATAAAATAGGCCAAAAGAAAATAAGCCATCTATTTTACATGGATGATTTAAAGTTATATGCTAAGAATGATAATGGAAGGTCTTCTGCAAACTGTAAAATGCTTCAGCGAAGACATTGGAATGAAATTTAATTTGAATAAATGTGCTAAAGCTACAGTTTTACGTGGATCAATACAAGAAACATCCTCAATTAGCTTAGACCCTGCTGTAACAATAAAAGAATTGAAACCAGAAGAAGCTTATAAATACCTAGGTGTAAATGAGAGCGAAAACATTCACCATAAAAAAATGAAAGAAATAGTGCGTAAAGAGTACTATAGAAGGCTACGAATGATATTAAAAACTGAATTAAATTCACAGAACAGAGTTATGGCCATTAATAGCCTTGCAATCCCAGTTGTCCAATATAGCTTTAACATCTTAAACTGGACTCTAAACGACATCAGGCGAATGGATGCTAAAACAAGAAAGCTTCTTTCTAAGCATAAGATGCATCATCCAAAGGCTGATGTAGACCGTCTATACATACCCCGTAAAGAAGGTGGAAGAGGTCTTATTCAGCTGGAATTGTCATACAAGACAACAACTATTGGCTTACTAACATACATAGAAACAACAAAGGATTGGATGATACAATTAGTAAGGCAACATGAAGAAAGAAAGAAAAAATATTCAATAATAAAAGAAGGCAGTAAATACAAACAAGATTTACAGTTAGTAGATTATGTAGAAAAGCAAAACAGAAGCCAAGAACCAACTATTGCGGCAAAAAATATGAAAATGAAAGACAAAGATAAAGCTCTTGAACAGATGAAACAGCGCTGGCAAGACAAACCTCTGCATGGCCAATATCCAGAACCTGCCAATAAATCCAATGTTGACAAAGTTAATACTCATCGATGGTTACGTGCATCTGGATTAAAGTCTGAAACTGAAGGCTTTATTCTTGCAGCACAAGACCAAAGTCTTTTCACTAGAAACTTCCAGGCAAATATTATGCATAATAATATGGATCCAAAATGCAGGTTTTGTGATAAACATCAAGAAACAATAGACCACTAATCTCAGGCTGTTCTGTGCTTGCCCCAAATGAATATAAAAATCGCCACGATAGAGTTGGGCAATATTTACATTGGGCAATGTGCAAACATTATGGAAAAGCTGTAAACAAAAACTGGTATGAACATCACCCAGCACCGGTTACAGAAATAGAGGATGTAACCATTCTATGGGATTACACCATCTACACAGACAGAAAAATTGAAGCAAACAGGCCAGACATTATTGTTAAAAACCAGAAGGAGAAAACTTGTCTATTAATTGATATGGCTTGTCCAGCGGATTGTAACATAGCAATCAAGGAATTTGAAAAACTGTCAAAATATAAAGACCTGGAAATTGAAATAGAAAAAATGTGGAAATTGAAAACAAGAGTTGTGCCAGAGATAGTAGGTGCACTTGGAATGATAAAAAATGGAACAAAACAACACATTGAAAGAATCCCTGGAAACCCCAGCTTAAGAGATATACAAAAAAATTGTCTTATTAAGTACAGCCCACTCACTAAGGAAAACTTTATCTATGTAATACTTGGGATGATAGGGAAGATAGAAAAACATGAAATGGAGTCATAACAACACGCCACTACCTGCCTTAGGTCTCCCCGCAGACTTGGTTGGTAGTGAGACCAAAGCAGAAATCGAAATATTATGAAAAATGACATAATAATAATTACCATATATCTATGCTCTACTTTTGTTCTGAGCTCTTTTCAAAAGTAAATATCTAACTGTGAAATATGCATCCATTAGTAACCATTATATCTATATATAAATAGAATGTGCGCGTGGCCGAGTGGTTAGAATGTTCGCTTTTTGACCATAAAGCTTGGATTCGAATCTCACCATGGGCGATTTGTCAGGAAGATGACAACTTGATATTATCGTTCTGAAGGAAGGCGATCCCAGCGTGAGGCACATTTGGAAAATGCCTGAAAACCATACCACAGGTTGACTCAAACTTTGTGAGTTAAATTGGGTAGACGACTCAATTTGAGGAGTCGTCGGTAGTTGTGCTAGCTCGAAGTCACAAGTCATTGTGACCGAGGGTTTGAGCCTTGTTCTGTTATGCAGGCTAAATAACTGTTGTTGACGCGAGATAACTTGCTCTCTCCCAGAAACTGTAACTAAGGTCCGCTCAGCACATTTGTAGTATAAACCACAGGTGAGCTCTGTGAGTGTTGAATAAACACGAGCAGGTGTTTGCAATGATGTATCTGCTAGCCGCATCAGGTATCCTCGAATACTTCAACGGAACTTTTATATATATATATATATATATATATGCGTGTGTATGTATGTGTATGTGTGTGTGTGTGTGTGTGTGTGTGTGTGTGTGTGTGTGTGTGTGTGTGTGTGTGTGTAATGTCTTTGGTTGGTTGGTTGGTTGGTTGGTTGCTTGACAAATGATGATAAGTAAGTACTCGTCAAGAATTACGCGTTTATTTATATATGAATTTAATTTTTTATCTACATGTAATCTTAGAATATTTAAATTTTTATTCTTGATATTAAAAAAACAGTAACTTTATAAGATTTTTATCCCATAAACATCAAGGGAACTTAAACTCAAATCTATTAAGCTATCAGTTTGAAATATGCACCTGATGATTGCATAACGTATGAAACTTCGAGTCGTACCATCGACGTAGGACCGTATATAATATAATATATATATATATATATATATATATATCCCCTTTCTCATTTTCTTTCATCTATCTAGGTACCTAACTAGCTATCACATATCCTCTTTCTTTACCCACATTTTTAACTTCATTTTGAGTTCATCTCGAGTATAATTCGTATATACATCATTCGTTTTCTTTCTTATTTTCTTTTTTGCTTTTTTTCTTTCATTCTTTCTTTCTCTTTTCACACTCTTTCTGCTCCCTTTTCTTTTGCATAAACACATTTACAATTTGAAATTTTTTCCTGAAAGGCAATATTCGCAAATGTCCAACAATAACATTATATATCTATACGCCATTTAGAAAACTGTCTTGTTACAAACATTTTCATTTACAACTAACAAAGTCGATATGAAATAACAACGGATATGAAATAAGTATTATGAATATGCTCAACATTAGCACACATACATGCACACATACAGATACACTCGTTCACACACACACGCACACACACACACACACACACACACACACATATATATATATATATATATATATATATATATACTAGCAGTATAGCTCGGGTGTAATAAA